>CM051662.1:45757471-46957471 GCA_028020825.1 Podargus strigoides
AGGGGAGAGAACTGGGTCTGTTAGGGACGAGCCCAAGAGCAATATGCTAGGGCCTGAAGGAAGGAGGTCTAGGGAGGATTTTCGATCATTGAAGAGAAGGGATAGATGTTTAGGCCCTGACCACAAGGCCTCCTGCCTTCCAGGGGTCCCACCAGTGCGCTCTGCTTGCTTTCTGAAATGCCTGTACACCAATGCACGCAGTATGGGGAATAAACAGGAGGAGTTAGAGGATTGTGTGCGGTCTAAAGGATATGACCTGGTGGCAATTACAGAGACATGGTGGGACAGCTCACATGACTGGAATGTGGTCATGGATGGCTATGTCATTTTTAGGAAAGATCGGTCAGTGAAGCGAGGTGGTGGAGTTGCTCTCTATGTGAGAGAGCAACTAGAATGTAGAGTTTTGCCCAGGGGCTGATGAGGGGCAAGTTGAAAGTCTGTGGGTAAGAATTAAGGGGCAGGGAGGCGTGGGTGATACAGTTGTGGGGGTCTATTACAGACCTCCTGATCAGGACGAGGGAGTTGATGAGGCTTTCTACAGGCAGCTGAAAGCAGCCTCGCAACTACAGGCCTTGGTCCTCATGGGGGATTTTAACTACCCTGATATCTGCTGGAAGACTTACACAGCCAGCCATTCACAGTCTAGGAGGTTCCTCCAGTGCACTGATGATAACTACTTAATGCAAATGGTGGATAAGCCGACTAGGAGAGGAGCACTGCTGGATCTTGTACTCACCAACAAGGAGGGACTTGTTGAAGCAGTGATGGTCGATGGCAGCCTTGGCTGCAGTGATCATGAGATGGTGGAGTTGAGGATCCTGTGTGGGAGGAATAGTGTACCTAGCAAGACCAGAACCCTGGACTTCCGCAGGGCCAACTTTAGCCTTTAGTGATGGAACAGCTTGTTCTTGGCACTATCTCTAGGCATATCAAGGATGAGGGGGTCATTAAGAGCAGTCAACATGGTTTTACCAAGGGTAAGTCATGTTTGACCAACCTTATTGCCTTCTATGAGGAAATAACTAGGTGGATAGATGATGGTAGAGCGGTAGATGTGGTTTATCTTGATTTCAGTAAAGCATTTGACACTGTCTCCCACAGCATCCTTGTAGATAAGCTGATAAAGTATGGGTTTGGTGATCAGGTAGTGAGGTGGATTGTGAACTGGCTGAAGGAAAGAAGCCAGAGAGTTGTGGTCAATGGGACGGAGTCTCGTTGGAGGCCTGTGACTAGTGGAGTCCCTCAGGGGTCGGTACTGGGACCGGTGTTGTTCAATATCTTCATCAACGACCTGGATGAGGGTACAGAATGTATCCTCAGCAAGTTTGCTGATGACACCAAACTGGGAGGAGTGGCTGACACACCAGAGGGTTGTGCTGCCATTCAACGAGACCTTGATAGGCTGGAGAGCTGGGCGGGGAGAAACTTAATGAAATTCAAGAAGGGCAAGTGTAGAGTTTTGCATCTGGGGAAGAACAACCCCATGTACCAGTACAGGTTGGGGGCTGACCTGCTGGAGAGCAGCGTAGGGGAAAGGGACTTGGGGGTCCTGGTGGACAGGAGGATGACCATGAGCCAGCAATGTGCCCTTGTGGCCAAGAAGGCCAATGGCATCCTGGGGCGCATTAGAAAAGGGGGTGGTTAGTAGGTCAAGAGAGGTTCTCCTCCCCCTCTATTCTGCCTTGGTGAGGCCACATCTGGAGTATTGTGTCCAGTTCTGGGCCCCACAGTTCAAGAAGGACAGGGAACTACTTGAGAGAGTCCAGCGCAGAGCCACCAAGATGATTAAGGGAGTGGAACATCTCCCTTATGAGGAAAGGCTGAGGGAGCTGGGTCTCTTTAGCTTGGAGAAGAGGAGACTGAGGGGTGACCTTATTAATGTTTATAAATATGTAAAAGGTGAGTGTCATGAGGATGGAGCCAGGCTCTTCTCAGTGACATCCAATGATAGGACAAGGGGCAACGGATGCAAGCTGGAACATAGGAGGTTCCGCATAAATATGAGGAAGAATTTCTTCACAGTGAGGGTAACAGAACACTGGAACAGGCTGCCCAGAGAGGTTGTGGAGTCTCCTTCTCTGGAGACATTCAAAACCCGCCTGGACATGTTCCTGTGAGACCTGACCTAGGTGTTCCTGCTCTGGCAGGGGGATTGGACTAGATGATCTTTTGGGGTCCCTTCCAATCCCTAACATTCTGTGATTCTGTGATCCCATCTGTCCCCATAGACTTGTGAGGGTCTAGTTGGAGTATCAGGTCTATAATTGCTTCCTCCTGGATTGTGGGTGGTTTACTCTGCTCCCCACCCTCGTCTTCCAGCTCTGGGGGCTGAGTAGCCTGAGGATAACTGCTCCGACTATTAAAGACTAAGGCACAGAAAGCGTTTAGTACCTCAGCTTTATCGTCATCCTTTGTGACATTGTTTCTCTTTGCATCCAGTAAAGGATGGAGATTCTCCTTGGCCCTCCTTTTGCTGTTCATCTATTTGTAAAAACATTTTTTTGTTATCTTTTATGACAGAGGCCAGACAGAGTTCTAGCTGGGCTTTTGCCTTTCTAATTTTATTTCTGCATGACTTAATGACATCCTTGTACTCTTCTTGAGTTGCCTGTCTATAAACTTTCTTTTTCCCCCCGAGTTCCACCAGAAGCTCCCCGTTCAGCCAGGCCAGTCATCTTCCCTACCAGTTTGTCTTATTGCATGTGAGGATGGCCTTCTCCTGCACCTTCAAGATTTCATTTGTGAATAATGGGCCTTTCTGGACCCCTTTGCTCTTTAGGTCTCCCAAGGGACTCTCTCAACCAGTGCCCTGAATAGGCCGAAGTCCACCCTCCCGAAGTCCAAGGTAGCAGTTTTGCTGACCCTCCTCTTTACTTCTCCAAGAATCAATCATTTCATGTTCACTATGCCCAAGGTGGCCTCCGACTACCCCATCTCCCACCAGTCCTTCTCTGTTCCTAAACAGCAGGTCTAACAAAATACCTCCCCTGGTAGGCTCGCTTACCAGCTGTGTCAGGAAGTTATCTTCCACACACTCCAGGAATCTCCTAGACTATTTCCTCTCTGCTGCATTTTATTTCCAGCAGACATCAGGTAAATTCAAGTCCCTCACAAGAAGAAGAGATAATGATTGTGAAACTTATGAGAGTCACCTGTAGAATGTTTCTTCTGCTTCTTCACCCTAATTGCATGGTCTGTAACAGGACCATCAGGATATCTGCCTTGTTGGCCTTTCCCCTGATCCTTATCCATAAGCACTCAAGCTCATCATCACCATCGTGCTCTATACAGTCCAAACACTCCCTAACATAAAGAGCCACCCCACCGCCTCTCCTACCTTGCCTATCCCTTCTGAAGAGCTTATAACCATCTACTGCAGCACTTCATGTAGAGGGCTCACAATCTGATTGTAGTCCAGGATATGCATTCACTAGAAACCCACAACACCTAAGAAAATTTGTCTACTTTTTATTAGTTGATGGAGACATAGCTAATATAGTATTATACCTATGGGGATCTCATGACACCCCTCCTACCATTTAATTCCTAGAAACTGTATTTCTCGAGCAGGTCCCTTGATCTTGCCTCTTTTGATAGCAAAATCAGCTGTTAGTAGAATTTGAATTTCTCTCCCCCCTTTCTCAAATGTTTCCTTCACTGTGTTACTCCATAAAATTATGCCATCAGCATACTGTGAATGCTCAGGCGCTCCACCCTTTTCTACTGCTGACTGAATCAGTCCATGGCAAATCATGGGACTATGCTTCCACCCCTGGGGCAGTCAATTCCAGGTGTACTGGATACCCCTCCAGGCGAAAGCAAACTGTGGCCTGCACTCCATAACCAAAAGAATTGAGAAGAATACATTGGCGATATCAGTCATGGCGTACCACTTGGCTGCCTTGGACTCCAGCTCATACTGGAGTTCTAACACATCCAGCACAGCAGCACTTAGTATTGGCATGACTTCATTCAGGCCACAATAGTCCACAGTCAGTCTCCACTCTCCATTGGACTACCTCACAAGCCAAGTAGGATTATTAAAGGGCGAGTGAGTCATGCTGATCAATTCTTGGCTGCCTAGCTGGGGGATCATCTTCTGGATATATTTCAGGGATTCTCAATTCACACGATACTATTGCTGGTGCACTGTTGTAGCAATGGGCACCTTCAGGTCCTTGACCCCAGCAGCCCCACAACAGAAGGGTCCTCCAATAAGCCAGGCAGGGTAGATAGTGGTTCAGTTTCATCTATCTACACCACCACTACACCAAGTGTCCAGCAGTACCTGCTCAGGTCCTTGAAGTATCCCCTTCTGAGATAATCCACATCCAGGATACATGGGGCATTAGGGCCATTCACATTCAGTCAGGCTAACTTCAGCTTCAACTACAGTCAATTCCAGGGATCCTCCTGTCACACTGGCAATAGAAATGGATTCTGTCCCAATGTAATCGGAAGGCATTATGGTGCATTGCACACCAGTGTCTACCAGAGCCTTGTATTTTTGTGGTATTAACATGCCAGGTCACCAAACCCAGAGAGTCTAGTAGACTCTATTATCCCTCTGCCCCACCTGGGACAACCTGTCAAGAACTTTACTGAGCAGTCCTATGGATTTATCAGATTTTTTTCCACAGCAGAGATGTCAGCCCATGGGGATGGAGAAAGATTATCTGTGTATTGTCTCAATTCAGCACCCAGGTCACCTATCGTTTGTGCTTCATCATTTTTCCAGTTAATTAACACCAGCATACCGGCATAGGCTGGTGCCACACACAACACCCACTTGTGCCACATTCATCTAGTAACTTTAAGCGCATCTGGATGCAGTGGTGTCCAAGGGTCAACCCTACTAGCAAAAATCAGCGCTTGCATTGCTATTGCTCTTAAATACTGAGCACCTTTCTCAATGGTCATTCCTCTGCTTCATCTGTACACAACATCATCCCTAAAGGGATACCTCTTATTCGCACTCAACAGGAGTCATCTCCAGAGACAGATGGGCTGTGCTTCTCTCGAGAGACCTTTATCAATGCTCACATCTCTAGCCATCTGTCCCAACTGCTTGGCTTCATTACCTTCCAGTTCCAAGCCATCAGCTCCGTTATCCCAGCACCAGGGCAGCCAAGAAACCAGTGGCTTTCCCTCACATTGCCTATAATTTTTGCAAATGTCTCTCAGCTCACTAATGGACAGAGACAGAGTAGTGACTTCTTCCCAACCTGCTTTTCTTGTGTATTGACTCTTTATACAGGCAAAATTGTCACTGGTTGAGTATGCAGGGCAGCAGCATCACCCAATATCAGGGTCTGAGTATCTGCACTACCTCCTGCAGGGGCTGAGATGACTGCAGGGTCCTTTTCAGAGGTTGTAGCAGCTACTGAGCACCCAACTCTGTGCCATGGTTTCATTTTAAGCAGGACGAGCAACTAAAAAACATTCAAAAGGCTTGATAACACAAGCACAGTTGTTCAAGCATACCAAGGGTGTTCCAGAGTCCTATTGCCCATCACAACGTCATACAGATCAGAAATTGGTGTAACTACAAATGCATTCATTACAACATAACACCACAAAACATAACAGTGCAGCACCTCTAAGGCCACAGCCAAAAGCAATAAACCATACCAATTCAAAAAGAAATAGTGGTAAAGCTGTCTAGATCTCCAAAGGAGTTCCACAATCAAATACCAAAGAAGTCCACCCACAGACCAACGTAGCGAGTGGTTGTGATATCTGGTGCAATCCATTAAAACTTCAGTCCTGAGATTCAACCAAACGAGCTCTTTAATTCAAGATTCAAGCACATGTTGGGCTCCAAATAAACTATCTGCATTTAGCCTGTACCCAGGGCTAAACCATAGCAGTTGTCCTACCACCTAATGACCCCTCCCCAGCTGAGAGGAGGAATTAGGGAAAAAAAAGGAGAAACCCCATGGGTTGAAATAGAAACAGATTTAGTGAAATAACAAGACCAACACAATCACCAACATAAAGTATACGAAGTCATACTCAGCCTTGTCCTTCATATCAGCAGAAGTAGAAACTCAAGAGGTAGGAATGCCAAACAAAAATGAATTCTCCACTCTTCACTCAACTCCCTCCTTTTATAATGAGCTTGATGTAAGTTGTATGGGCTACACCTGCTAGTCGGATTCGGTCAGCTGCCCTGACTGAAACTCCCAGCTGACTCGGGGCTACCCATGGCCTGCCTGCCATGGCTGGCACATGGTTCTGTTCCTGGGAAACCAGGACAATGCCTTTGTCTATATATTAAATGTGACTCATTTATAGTTGCTCTGGGAGCTGCTATTTTTACATAAATTTTAATTTCCTGTCTTTTGTTTGTTCTGTTTATCAACTTTCTAAAATAAAATTTTCCTTATGAATTTTACTGTTCAAGCAATTATTCACAGATGGAGGCACAGAAGAATTGACATTCTCTGATTTTTCCATGTTCCCCTGGCAATATGCCTCCACTTTGATTTGGACCCATTAGAAACTGCAGAGCTCCAGCAGTGGCACTGCATTTCTACCAGACCACACCTATTCCCACAGGTTGTGGTGATTTTGGGCTGTTGTCTCTCTGGCTGAAACCTTCCCGCTGAGCTGACATGGGACATATTTACTAGATCATAGCTCATTTTTCTGTTTTTGTTTTCCTTTTAAATGCACGCGGCTTGTGAATTGAATGAATCTAGTGGTTGACTTCATACAGCCATACTTGAGTTATATGCCCTCAGATTTTGGTGTGAAATCCCTTTTCCACTTGCTCTGATAACTAAAACAAGGTGTTTACAGTTGCTTGAAATACATATTTTGTTCAAGCTTGCAAAACTAGTTGTCCTGGTTCCCCAGGCACAGGCTCATGGGCCAGCCATGCAGGCAGGCCATGAGTAGCCCTGAGTCAGCTGAGAGTTCCAATCAGGTCAGCTGACTCACAGGTGTATCCCATACCACCTAGTCATGCTCATTATAAAAGGAGGGAGCTCAGTGAGGGTGGGGTTCCTTCTCCCTGAGGCTTCTTGTTGATGGTGGTCTGTTCTTGCTGTCAGCATTGAACTAGGTTCAGTAGAACCCTTTATGTTTTGTGTTGATTGTTGTTCTCTGTTTTGTCATTCTATTAAATCTGTCTATGCTTCAACTCACAGGCCTTTTCCTTTTTTTTTTCCGCAATTCTCCTTCCCATCTGGGGAGGGAGTCTTGGGTGATATACTAACTGCTATGGTTTAGCCCTGGATACTGGCCTGAAGAAGAGGAGACTGAGAGGAGACCACATTGCCTTCTACAACTACCTAAAAGGAGGTTGTAGTGAGGCTGGTGTTGGTCTCTTCTTCCAAATTACTAATGATAGGACGAGAGTAAATGGCTTCAAGTTACGTCAGGGGAAGTTTAGGTTGGATATTAGGAAGAAGTTCTTTACTGAGAGGGTGGTTAGACATTGGAACAGGCTGCCCAGGGAGGTGGTGGAGTCGCCGTCCCTGGGGGTATTCAAAAAATGGGTTGATGAGGCACTTGAGGCCATGGTCTAATGGTCTAATGGTTAGGAATATGATGGGATAAAGGTTGGACTTGATGACCCTGGAGGTCCCTTCCAACCATAATTATTCTATGATTCTCTGATTCTAACTGTAGACGCTAGTGCCTTGCTCAGCAGATATCTGATGGCACCTTTTTACAGAACATTAGTATAAAAGATTGAAACCTTAAAGATATCAGTTGCACAGAGAAAAACCTCATGATGGTACACCTACAGATTAATGCAGTGATTTTCATGAACTCTTAATTAAAATTCAGCGTTGACAGGACTAAGCCTTGCTATTATTTTTTAGGGAAACAAAGAGTAACGATAGTTAGAAAACTCTTAGGTGAAACCCTTATTACTTTCCCCCAAAGACTTTCCAGGGACTATCCTTATCCTCCAGCCTGGATTTCTTACAGTAAAATCATACTGCAGGACTGACCTGGTCTGTGTTCATCTCCAAAGGGAGCAATTACTGAGTCTCTCAGTTCATTTCCCACATTTCACATCCCCTTGCTCTTTTGCCCTATAGGAAATAAGGTAGAGAACAGAGGCTGTGACCAATGGTACACATTGCTAAGGATAAACCAGCTTGCAGTCTACAGAAAAGTTGCTTTCCCCTAAGAACAGCTTTTTCCCTCTGTATCATTCCTGCAATCGTTGACTGACTTTTGTTGAAGGGATATTATGCCAAATCTATGACAGTAGATGTGCTATTTAACATCTTTGTCAGTGACATGGACAGTGGGATGGAGAGCACCCTCAGCAATTTTGCGGATGATACCAAGCTGTGTGGCATGGTTGACACACTGGAGAGAAGGGATGCCATCCAGAGGGACTTTGACAGGCTGGAGAGGTGGGCCCATGCCAACCTCATGAAGTTCAATAAGACCACGTGCAAGGTCCTGCACCTGGGTTGAGGCAATCCCAAGCACAAGTACAGGCTGGGCGGAGAATGGCTTGAGAGCATCTCTGAGGAGAAGGACTTAGGGGTGTCTGTTGATAAAAAACTCAACATGAGCTGGCAATATGCGCTTGTAGCCCAGAAGGCCAACTGTATCCTGGGCTGCATCAAAAGAAGTGTGGCCAGCAGGTTGAAGGAAGTGATTCTCCCCCTCTACTTTGCTCTTGTGAGACCTCACCTGGAGTACTGAGTCCAGTTCTGGGGCCCCCAACATAAGAAGGACATCGAGCCATTGGAGTGGGTCCAGAGAAGGGCCATGAAGATGATGAGAGGGCTGGAGCACCTCCCCTATGAAGACAGGCTGAGGGAGTTGGGGTTGTTCAGCCTGGAGAAGAGAAGGCTCCGGGGAGAGCTTATTGCGGCCTTCCAGTACCTGAAGGGGACCTACAAGAAAGCTGGAGAGGGACTTTTTACAAGGGCATGTAGTGATAGAACGAGGGGTAATGGCTTTAAACTGGAAGAGGGTAGATTTAGACTAGATATTAGGAAGAAATTCTTTACAGTGAGGGAGATGAGACACTGGAACAGGTTGCCCAGGGAAGTTGTGGCTGCCCCCTCCCTGGAACTGTTTAAGGCCAGCTTAGACGGGGTTTTGAGCAACCTGGTCTTAGTGGGAGGTGTCCCTGCCCATGGCAGGGGGGTTGGAACTAGATGATCCTTGAATCCCTTCCAACCTAAACCATTCTATCATATAATAAGGTTACCCTGTTTTGGGTATGAAATTTAGCCCTAGTAAGAGAAACCATGCCATCCGCTTGCTTTCAGGGTCAGACAAAGTATACTGTCTGTTTTTTTTACTGGTGTAGATATAGCCAAAGAGGTGTAAGCAGTGAAGAAAGCCATATAAGAGAATGAAAGATTAACTTGAGAGTTTTTCAGTTGCACTGTCTGAAACTGGGACTTGGATGCAAGTAGCAACCCAAAAGACAAGAGCCACTATCAGTGAGACTTTTCTTATTAAGCAAACTTTCAAGACATTCCTTTGCTGTAGTGGTGCTAGAGAGTGGCTGACAACGGCTGTGGAAAACAGTATTTGTAAAGAAAGACTTCCAGGACCTGCTATATGTAAATGACTTTCTAAAAACAATCACCCCACTCATCCCCCTTAAAGCCATCATTGGAAAACTGATTTCCTGTGGGTTTGTACCCAGGAAATTTCTCAGTGTCACACAAGTGTTTCTGCAAAGTTTCTGAGCTCTGCCTGCTGGATTTTAAGACTTTTGACAACTCTGCCTTAGAAACACTCACTGTTCACCACAGAATACCCAGATCCAGCAACAAGCAGTGCAAAGGTTTTCAGCCACTTTCAACTACTGTTATGAGACCCAGGGACCATGGGATAAATTCAGATGAGTAACCCTATTTCTAAGCTGTTTCCAGGGAGTGTGTGGGTGTTGCAGGCACTTAACTGTCAGGCTATTCATTTTTCTGTGCTCATTGTTTCCGTACTAGCTGACTGACCAGTCTCCCTGATGTGTTGGATCAGTTTTCTTATTAAATATCAAAATAATCAATGATCCTAGAAAGCTTCTCATCTCCCAGGTTGGGTCTTGGTGCCAAGTGTCTGGCTGGCATCTTCTCCAATATTTTGCAAACAACATCTGCACGAGCGTGTCAGCTGTGGAACTCATTAAGGTAACATAAGCAACTGCTGTTATTTGCTTGTCAGCACTGATTAGAGCTGTTTTGACAGAAGGAGGCTTTGCAGCATGTCCAGGAAAGGGAAGGGGTATCATGGGCAGGAGTGCATCATTTGCAGGAATAACTCTGGGGAGATTTTCCTCTCCCAGGATTCCTCTGGTCCCAGATGTGATTAATGATGTATATCTGCTGAAATGATCACTGCTATGATGAGCTCGGAAAATGAGTGCTTTGGAGGCCCCGACCCACCCCAGTAGCTGCCTTGGAGGTTGACCCAGAGAAGGACAGTGTGCCAGAGAGATGGAGGAGTTTGGGTGGATGCATATGAGACCCCAGTCCCTGATTGACAGCACATCTTGCTGCTGCTCTGCACAGCCTCTGATAAGTTCAGTAACATCTCTGCTCATGAAAGAAAGGTCCAAGGTGCTTCTCCTCCACCCCATGAAACTCGATGTGATGCTGTACAGGAAGGCAGTGCAGGCAGCAGGCTGGAGCCCTGTGACTCAAGTATCATTTGCTCACTGGGAAGATCATGTCACTGCCTAGGAGGAAAAAAGCGTTAGAGCTGAAAAGAGAGTTACATTTTACTTCCTTCCCTCTTAGGACAAGTATATTTTATATATGCTATCAGCCATTTTAGCAGAGGCTAGATTCACTTTTCCTGTCCTTTGTACCGGTTTAGTGCAGTTGACTTCAACTGATTATTTTAAAGCAGCATATGACAGTTCATTTTTGTAAAAAGACTGAAGTTTTGCATTTCTCATGCCAACACTTTAAGTTCATTTTTTCAAAAGCATATAAAATTGTCAGAAACAGGGTGTGTCAGTAAACTGCTTCTAGACAGGTACTAGGAACATCCTTGTTTGCTGTTTATGTTAACCTTGGGCTAAAGATTGGCTCTTGTTCAATATCTGAAACTTTCCAAAGAAAACAGATGGCAACATGCAAGTAACTACACCACACACGTGAAAATCACACTGAAATATAATGTGACAGTTCAAACTTTAGTTAAGTCAGACATTTAGAGTAAACCTTCTTTACCCCACTTAAATGTCACATAGGTAAGTCGTGACAGCTCACTCACTGCCAGGAAAAGCTTGCATTGTCCTCAAAGATTAATTCAGGACCTCAGGAAGCTACCAAGTCAAATGAAAAACAGGGACAACAGGCAATGGCTTAGCATCTTCAGCCATATGCCTCAGATCAGTCTAGCCATAATTGCAAATGCCAGCAGGATCATTATGCTAATACAGATCAATTGAGTACTTGGCCATTTACCGCAGGCAGAACAAGTCCTTTGAGTTAAATCCTAAGAAATTAGATCCTTTGGGGTTTTAATAGCTATTAAAAATTACAGGTTATTTCTATAAGGGGAGGAGTTTATGAATCTTATTCCCTTAATCAAATTAGCCCTTTCCCCTGGCATCCCACTCCAGCAAACTGTCTGCAATGGGAAGGCTATGCTGATCTGGCCTCCAGCTCTCATGGCTGCTTTGCAAGCCCAGCCTGGTGTCAGGTTTATGAGCACAGTGAGCAGAGCACTGCAGAGATACGAGGAAGACTTGCAAACACAAACACCTGCACACATACACTGTGTTTTTTATCATCATCATTAGCCCACAATAATGAGGGCTGGTCAGGGATCAAAACCCTCTCTAATTATCAATCAAAAGATAGAGGATAAAGGTGGATGCAAGAGCAAGGAGACTGTATTGGTCAGTTTGACAGGAAGGACACTGATGTGACTGAAAGGGGTTGTAGGTACTACAGAAAAGGAGAGTTGGAAGCCAAATAGTGAGATAACTCTGTGGGTGATTAGAGGAATACACATCAGAGTGTAAAAAATGTCATGGGAGATAGTGCAGAAGTGTTTAATTTGAGAAATATATGGAAGGTCAATGGAAAATCGTATGATAATTTAATCACAGACAGAAGCCACCATTTACATAGAGAATGAGGGATGTTATCCTGCTGATGGGATGCAGAGGGGTCTCTAGTGTGAAGAAAAGGGCTGGGATTCAGCTCCAGACTCAGATACCTAAATGTGGGAAAAGGGATAAAAGACCAATTTGGGAGGAATGCAAAGGAAACCCAAGGTGATACTGAAGGTATGACTCTGATTACCACAGTGTAAATGATCCATTTCTTAAAGATTACAGAATCACAGAATAGCCTTGGCTGGAAAAGACTGGATGCCTGCTTGTGTGTATTCACTCACAAATCACTTGGCTTGATAAAAAGATATTGAGTGAAATGTGATCCCTATCCTTAAAATCTGAGCATCTCTGTATTATGATTTATTGGTGGTGTGTATTTCCATCTGTCGTGGGTAGACCTTAAGCATTTCTAATGTCGGTGACTCAGTGCTGCTGATGCTGGAAAGTGGGCGCAGGTCCAGCCTGGAGTTCTTCAACATCCTTCTATGAAACACCGGCAAGATTCAGAGATGCTAAGTGGCTTTCCCAAACCTGAATTATATCTAGAAATAGGAGCCAGAGCACCTAATTCACTATTATTTAGCAATCAGCTGATAACAGTCTCGTGGCTTTGTTTTAATGATCTGTTATTTTGAAACTGGATGATGCTGGAAAATTGTCAGAATACTTGAAAACAGCCAGTGAAGTTATACTTAGTGGATCATATAAGTTTTAATTAATTTTCTATTTTAGCTTTTTATTGAGACAGTTCACCCCAGTAAGGTAAAAGTGCAAGTTGCCTTTTCCCTTTCAGCTTACACTTGTGGTAAGAAACACATTATTTGAATTCTTAGTTTGCAATAACTGCCTGAACAAATAATAAAACAAAAGAACAGACTTATCTGTAAGATAAAGACCTTGGAGCATTTTGTGAAGAATGTTTGAAAGATCAAAACATTACAGATTTCTCACCATTGCTGGGAATTGAAAAATAAACAGAATTAGCTAGAGATCTGGCTGAAAGAAAACAATTTCTAAGAAAAATAAAAATTCCTCCAAAATACATTGTTCTCTTTCCAGTGTTATATTAAGCCAAAAATTCTGGTGGTGCTGAACAAGGAATTTATACCAGTGCAAACCCAAAGAGTTTCAACAAAGATGAAGGGAGACTTTTATGTTTAAAGTACCATTACCAGCAAAAGGTTTCAAAGCATTTTCCATTTTTAATTACTTAACAGCATGCAGAGCAACAAAGGATAAGTTTGAACTATATTGCATGGGTTATGAAATGTCAGAGCCTGATAACTGATATAATACATCGTGCCTAGATGGCTCAAAAGCCTAAGGAAGCAATCCTTTATTCCAGAAATTTCAGACCAAATCCCATCCAGCTTGATACTCAGTGAAAATTACAATGTAGTGGATTTTCAGCCTGAAATGAGTTGATTTGCAGTTAAGATCCTCTTGGAGATATGACCAAAGATTTGAATCAACATGACAGTTGCCTGTCCTTATGGAGGCAGACTAGATGACTGGTTAAGATTAGATATGTAACTTTTAGGTGACTGGAATATGAGATAAATCCCACCCTCCCTTAACTTTTTTCTCATCTGCACTGAGCCCCATCTGTCTTTGCGACAGCACCATTCAAGGTACCCAGCAGAAATACTTTATAAGCTCAGTTGGCAGAGAAGTACAGAGGGAGCTTCCACTGTTACTAAAACATTATTCTCTGAGCAAAAGATGTTGAATAATCTTTTAGAGTTTGGTCTTCTCATTCAGCCACCATCCTAAAAATGTTTTCCTACTGACTTTCATGTTGTCTTTCACTTGCCTAGGGAAACCCATACTAGGTTTGGGCTTCCAATGAGATCACTCCCAAGGGTATTTCTGCCTGAAGGCAGGAAGAGTTTACAGGACCAGGTTTAATCATGATAACGTAGAATGAGAGCTTAGGATCATGTTTTTCACTTGGACATTCACATTAACTGCACCTGCTTTGTAGCATGCCTTCAGCAAACTAGTACTTTTTAGACAGATATGAAGGCAAAGACTGTCTCCAGAGAAATGTCGAACTGGCTAGGTGGCATACGAATGAGGAAAAGACTGTGTTGTAGTAGAAAAGATAGTTAAAGGGCGAAGTATTGCATTAGTCTCATGCTCTGGCATGTCTTAGCCAGCAAATTAGATGGCATTTTGTGATTCCGTTACTCAGCAGCTTAGACTTTCACTGTTTGTGGACGATATTGATTGTCCCCCTGTACTCGGCACTGGTGAGGCTGCACCTCAAATACTGTGTTCAGTTTTGGGCCCCTCACTACAAGACAGACATTGAGTTGCTGGAGTGTGTTCAAAGTTGCAATGAAGCTGGTGAAGGGTCTTGAGCACAAGTCTTAGGAGTGGCTGAGGGAACTGGGGTTTAGTCCGGTGTCCTGGTTTAATTAAAACAGAACCAATTTTTCCTTTCAGTGATTTTACTTTTCAGTTAAGTCTCTTCTAGGACTGCACTTTCTGAAATTAATAATGTGTTTTTCAGATGGCGTCTGCTCCTAGAAGTGATAACGTTCGATGTTTATAGTTACTACTGAGCTCACAGTACAATGGTACGCAGAAAGGCTCTTGCTTATACTTAATCTTACAGAAAGCAAGGTCACTGCCAAATTCCTTCTGTAAAGCCTTGGGGCCCCCCTTAGTGTAAGGGTGCAAAAGGGTGGCACCTGTAGTGAAGAGCGGACAGGACAGGTGACCAAAACTGACCAACCAAGTATTCCATCCCATACATGTCAAGCTCAGTATGAAGCTGAGGGATCACGGGGGGGCAAGATCTCTTCTTCCATGGCCGGTGTCCAGGGAGGACTCTGTCCATTATTTTGTCTCCAGTCCTGATCTGTGTGTTCCTGAATCCAGTTCCCATCTGCCACTGTATCCAGGAGCCCAGGCTGGGATCTTCCCAGAGCTGCTCTGCAGCACCAGTGATGATGTGAGCATCATCAGGGTGAGCACATGATTGAGGGGGAAGCTCGATACTGGTTTTGTATATATATTTGTATATATTTCATATATTTCAAACTGAATAAAGCTAAGAGCTCTGAATATCCTCTTAATTATCCCATGACAATCAGAGAGACTCCAAGTTCTTCTGCTCCTGACATCTTTGTCAATAAAATCTGCAGATTGCACAATATAAAGTTTTTTTACAATTCATCTCCCTGGCAATAACAGAGCTTTGAACAAGAATGCTTTATGTGGTTATCACAAGAACAGTGCTCAAGTGGAGGCTGCATCAGCAAAGTGCAAAAATAAAATTTTCTTCCTCTTGAAGAGTAACATTTCAAGCAATTTTTTGATGTAATGAAAAAAAACGGCTATGATTTTAAAAAAGAATTTATATTTGGCTGGCAATTAGATCATAAATAAGACTCATAGGACTTATTAGAACATATATTCCATTCTCCTTCCACTGCAGGATAATTTTTCAGACCTGAGGTCTAATTTTATAATTTCTAAAGGACAAAACATCAGACTTACAGAAAGTAATGTAACTTCTGCAGTATCCACCATTTGAAGAAGGTTTTTAGGCATTACCCCAAAACTAAGCGCTGGCAAAATAAACTGCAGGTAGAAATGATGGCAACTGGATATCCATTTCATTGATTTGAAGGTGACATCAACTCACCTACCTGCTTTAATTTGTATTCATTGCTATTTATGAGCACATAGCAGGAGATGTTTTAAAAGTCATGCCCCAAATCTTTAATATATATGTAATTTATTCTAAATTTATAGTTACAACTAGAGCTGTTTGTCTGTTATGTGCTAGGTTTATAATAAAAGGTGGAATTTTCAAAGCCAAGCAGAGCACTTAGGCATGAAGTTTCATTCATTTCAGTGGAAATTTATATGTCAAATTCTTGGTCCTAGGATTTTCAGGTGGGTGGATTACATGTTTAAGTAGTGATTTAGGATAATTTAATCTAAAAGAAGGAACCCAAAATTGAATTTTAAATGCATTCTTAGTTTTTTTATTAATTTATCTCTGAGAATAATTCAATTGATTGTTTAGTTTTAAATTTGAACTTTAATTCTTACCTTTAATATAAGTGAAACAAAATTGACTGGGAAAGAACTTTCAAGACAATTCTAGAACAAGGTAATTAGACACCTCCATCTCCAGTTTATTACTTGTCTAAAGGTCCAGGAAAATTACAAAGTGCCTGGGAATTAATGGATTGACACTGATATAGTGACATAATAGTTTGCACCTCAGTAACATTCAACCAATAATACTCTGAGATTTTATCAACAATAAACTAACAAGAGAAGTAATGTTTCCTCATTTTACAGATGTGTGATGAATGCTTAGAAGTTTCAAGCGACTTGACTATTGCCTATGAATAGTTGGAAAAGATGGAAAAAATTTATTAGCTTCCAATTTATCTGTTTTTTTTAATGCTCAGTAGCTGTGTTTGTGGAGAAGCTGAGATTTGTAGATTATTTGGAGCCTGCCAGTGCAGCAAAGCCATGTGCACATGATATAAAACATGCAATAGAGCTACTGAGTACTAGTATTTTGGTGGGACCAGTCTGTGCTTCAAATGTGTCATTATCCATCATAAGGAAGTTTCTCTCTACTCTTGAATCAGCTCACATTGTTAATGTGCTCATCAGCCAACTGTTTTGTCAATTACTAGGCCTAGTAGAAAGGACACAGCCAGCAGTAGAAGAAACCAGTAACCAGATTCTATTGCACACAAAAGGGTCAGTACGTGGGTGATCACTGGGGGTACAAACAAGTCAATGAGGTTACACATAATAGACATCAACTCTAACAACCCGAAGAACGATACAGCATGGCCAATAACCGGTGGAACAAACAAAGCAACAAAGTCTCCCATAGAAGAGATGGGAGACAACCAAGCCAAGAGACTGATAACATAGGACAGAGGCAAACTCATGGTGTTTTCACAGAGCCCGCATTTACAAGTACCAAACCTGACCAGGGCCCAGTTGCAGAGAGAGTCAGGAGGTCCTTCCTCATCAGGGAAACTCTGAAAAGTGCATCCACTTCACAGATAGACACCCCACCCTTCCTGCAAGTGGTCCCAGCTTTTATCCCCAAAAGGGGACACCTGGCACTCATTTACCTAATGCAGGACAACTGGCACTCATTTACCTGATGGCTTTACCTGCAAGGTCAGCCGCACCTTGGAGGAAAGCCAAAAAGCAAACTCATTGCCTCCTTTTGAAGGACTGTGAGAACCACCCATATGTCAATCTTACTTCAGGGCTCGGGGTTCAGACCCCAGTACTTCACCAACTCAGGATATACAGACAGTTGCGAGGAATCTAATTAACATTTGACTAAAAAAGAAGAAATTACAATCTACTGTACTATTTAATCTGTCAGCAAAGGTCTGGATTAGAAATCGGTTTGGTATTTCTCCATAGCTTTTCCTCTGTTTTAATATAATAGAATCGTAGACATTAGAGGTGGAGAAAACCTATAAATTTATCTTGTCCATCTAGCATTACTGCTACTTTTACCCTTTGGATGACCCTAAGAAAACCTGTTTCTCTTTATGTTTGTCTCCATCAAACACCTGCAGATTGTTATCATCTCTACTTTTAGTCATCATTTACTTGGGTTTAAGTAATTCATGTAATGTTTCCCTGTAAATCAAAACTTCCATCATTCTTTCTATGTTCTTTTCTCCTTAAACACCTTACAGTGTTCCAGCATTATGTCCAGCATGGTAAAGAGTACTCTTACCATCCGGAAGTAGTACCTGTATTCTATATTAAAATCTATCTACTATTTAGTTTGAAGTCACTACTAGTGAAGGAATCATTCAATGACCCCATGCTTTTTTTTGGCAAAAGAGAAGAAAGAATAATTGGAGTTCTGTGTGATAACTACTTTTTAAAGCATAGAAGATAGGGCAAAAGTATTATGAAGCACAGAGAGGTTTGAAAATATGTAGCTTTTTCATATTAATCTGAATGTTCAGAGGGTTTTTTTTTCTGAAAAAATAGGAACAACAAATTGTTTGGATCAGAGAGAGCAATTGTGTTGACAGCAGACATATGAATGATACTGTTTTTACAGATGGACTGGTGAGAATCAATTTGAAGCTATTGATCTGTATTTGCATAGGATCCTGCTAAACAGAAAGCTTTGAGGGCTTTGCCATTATTGGCATGGGCTATTTTACCATCTAGGAAAGGCAACACACTGTTTCTGTCATACACAATCCATTGCTAGTGCAACAGAAGATGCCTAGTCTTCAAAAAATGTCAAGAGCCCTTCTGTAGAGATGGGGATAGTCCTTCTCAGATATAATTAAAAGCCTTTCCTCTTCCCTCAACAGGCACACACATAAAAGATAACTCTTTTGAGCCAATATATCAGAAGGCTGGGAAAAATCTAAGTTAAAAAGTTAACTTCATTAGCTTTGCATCTTCTGTTTAGTGGAGTCTAAACACAGACTTAAAAGAGTAGGAGGCAACAGTAAGTCCTCAGGTCTCAAATTGATTAGTGCCTTTGGAAGAGTGTAGAGATGTCCTGGTTTGACTAAAACAGAACCAATTTTCCTTTCAGTGATTTTACTTTTCAGTTAAGTCTCTTCTAAGACTGCACGTTCTGAAGTTAGTAACATGTATTTCAGACAGTGTCTGCTCCTAGAAGTGATAACGCTCGATGTTTATAGTTACTACTTGAGCTCACAGGACAATGGTACACAGAAAGGCTCTTGGTTATACTTAATCTTACAGAAACCAAGGTCACTGCCAAATTCTTTCAGTGCTGCCTTGGGGACTCATAAGTGTAAGGGTGAAAAAGAGTTGCAGCTGTGGGGAGGAGTGGACAGGATAGGTGACCCAAACTGACAAACGAAGTATTCCATCCCATACACATCAAGCTCAGTATAAAGCTAAGGGACTACGGGGGGCAAGGCCCCTTGTCTTGTTCTTCCTCAATGGCCGGCATTCTGGGAGGACTCTGTCCATTCTTCTGCCCCTGATCTGTGTCTTCCTGAAACCAGTTCCTGTCTGCCGCTGCATCCAGGAGTCCAGCTTGGGATCTTCCCAGAGCTGCTCTGCAGCACCAGTGGTGACGTGAGTATTATTGGGGGGATCATGCAATTGGGGGGGGGAAAGCTCAATACTGGTTTTGTATATATTTGTATATATATAATTATTTTTCTTCTCATTATTAGTATATTTTCTTGTCATTGTTATTGTTTCATTAAAGCTGTTTTAGTTTTTTTTCCAACCAGTAAGTCTCTCTCCCTTTTCTTCTTTCCCTTCCCCTGTCCAGGAAGGGAGAGGGGTTAATAGAGAGCATCTGTCTTTCATTTAGTGGCTGGACCAGCCTCAAACCACAACAAGTCCAGTTAAACCAGGACAAGAGAGAATCACAGATCTTGCTTAAGGAGGGCAATTTGAGGTCTTCCCTCTCTAGAGCCTGTATTGCAAGTTCTCATTAGTGACTGATCTCCTTGGGAATATGAGCTGGTGGAAGCAAGCAAAGAGCTTATTTGTCATTGTGGTTGCCGGTGGGACTGGGACCACCACCAATCTGATCCATTGGGAGCACGTAATTGCAGCCAGTGGGCAATAGAAGAGTGCAGCAAGTGTAAAAAGAAATACTTTATTTATTTATTTATTTATTTAATGTATATGATTCATGAAATTCATTTGTTGTTACAGGAAGGATGATTTTATCAGCTGAAACATATTGTTTTCTTGTTTGCTTTGATATTATCAGACATGTAGAGAGATGACATTTCAATAAGACATCCGTGGAGTGATGCTATGTAAGGGCAAAGTATTTGTACCTTCGTAATCAGTTTCCTCCATATGTAGAGTAACATTTCCCTGGGGAATGGAAAATTAATCACAGAATCACAGAATGGTAGGGCTTGGAAGGGACCTCTGGAGATCATCTAGTCCAACCCCCCTGGTAAAGCAGGTTCACCTAGAGCAGGTTGCACAGGATCATGTCCAGGTGGGTTTTGAATGTCTCCAGAGAAGGAGACTCCCCCACCTCTCTGGGCAGCCTGTTTCAGTGCTCTGAAACCCTCAAAGTAAAGAAGTTTTTCCTCATGTTCAGATGGAATTTCCTGTGTTCCAGTTTGGGCCCATTGCCCCTTGTCCTCTCACTGGGAACCACTGAAAAGAGTCTGGCCCCATCCTCTTGACACCCGCCCTTTAGATATTTATAAGCATTGATAAGATCCCCTCTCAGTCTTCTCTTCCCATGCTAAAGAGACCCAGGCCTTTCCTCATAAGAGAGATGCTCCAGTCCCCCAGTCATCTTTGTAGCCCTCTGCTGGACTCTCTCCGGTAGTTCCTTGTCCCTCTCGAACTGGGGAGCCCAGAACTGGACACAGTACTCCAGATGTGGCCTCACCAGGGCAGAGTGTAGGGGGAGAATGACCTCTCTCTCAATGCACCCCAGGATACCATTTGCCTTCTTGGCCACAAGGGCACATTGCTTGCTCATGGTTAACTTGTCCACCAGGACTCCCAGATCCTTCTCCACAGAGCTGCTTTCCAGCAGGTCAACCCCTAACCTGCACTGGTGCATGTGGTTATTCCTCCCTACGTGCAGGACCCTGCACTTGCCCTTGTTGAACCTCATTAGGTTCCTCTCTGCCCAGCTCTCCAGCCTGTCCAGGTCTCACTGAATGGCAGCACAGCCTTCTGATGCATCAGCCACTCCTCCCAGTTTTGTATCATCAGCAAACTTGCTGAGGGTACACTCTGTCCCTTCATCCAGGTCACTGATGTATATGTGGAACAGCACTGGACCCAGTACTGACCCCTGCGGAACACCGCTAGCTACAGGCCTCCAGCTAGACTGCACCATTGATCACAACCCTCTGAGCTCTGTCATTCAGCCAATTCTTAATCCACCTCACTGTCTACTCAAGGCATCTGATTTCAAAACTTGCAAATGTATCCCATTTGCCTTCAAGTCACTAGGAAGAGGAATGGTAGAATGTGTTGACCTTAACCAAACTTTAGATTAAATTACTCAATCCCTGTGCTTCCATCCTCTAATGCTCTTACCTAGGAACACTGTAAGGTGAACTGAAGCACTGTTTTCTTTATGCATGGATTATTCTTATTAATTTTTACTGTTTCTCCAGCTTAAGTGGAGATGATAAGAAAGAAGTCTACAGCTATAATATCTCCTCAAATACTGAAAAAATCTTTAAGAACTTTATGTATTTAAACAAAATACAGTGAAGTCCCAATTATTCATTTTTTTATTATCAGGAAAAAAAAAACATAAATCTTCAGTCTAGAAAAAATGAACTTCAGGAAGACAGCAACAGTCTATTGTAGTTACATTCATAGTACTCTGCTGTTGTCAACAGAGTTGCATTGCCAGAAAGGTCAGCAAAATACAGAGGAGCATTTATCCATTCCCCTTCCGTTTTTTCTCCATTTCTGAAGCTGGCAGATGATGTTCTATTTCCATCTGAGCTCAGCCATGGAAAAGACAGCTTTAACCACTGATGTTTGGTGAGAATGATAGTTGTAGCAGAGTTGCCAATATAGGAATTTGCCGAAGCTCGGCACAGATTTAACTGTCACTGAAAACAATGCTAACCCTATATTAAAGAGAGGATATGAAAAGCTTTTCATAATTACTGTGTTCACATATATTATTTAGAGGCTGTGGGTTGAAACTGCCAGGTTCTTGCTCATTAGATTATCACTGGTGATAGGGTGTAATCATGCTAATTAAAGTCTATGTGGTAGACATGCTTGAACATACAGACCTTAATGCAATAAGTGCCCTAGAGTGACATATGGTATGAAATGGCCTTAAATTAGGAATGAAATAGATTTCAAACCTTTTTAAACTGTAAAGGAGATAGAATGAGAACATAATGTGAATCAGAGTTGGTCCAATAGCAGAGAGAGATAGCCAAAACACTGTTTGTGTGCTCTCAACAGCCACAAACAATTTTGTATTCAGAACTGGATGAACCTTGTATAAGACCACATTTCCATACATTAGACTGCAAATTGTTTTTAAAAAGTAAACAGCCCTTAACTATGGCATGCTGCAGAACTCCATTCAAATGCCGTTTTAGCGAGGTTATGAATTTTCAGTAATTACAGAATCACAGAATCACAGAATGTTAGGGATTGGAAGGGACCTTAAAAGATCATCTAGTCCAACCCCCCTGCCAGAGCAGGAATACCTAGATCAGGTCACACAGGAACATGTCCAGGCGGGTTTTGAATGTCTCCAGAGAAGGAGACTCCACAACCTCTCTGGGCAGCCTGTTCCAGTGTTCTGTCACCCTCACTGTGAAGAAATTCTTCCTCACATTTATGTGGAACCTCCTATGTTCCAGCTTACACCCATTGCCCCTTGTCCTATCATTGGATGTCACTGAGAAGAGCCTGGCTCCATCCTCATGACACTCACCCTTTACATATTTATAAACATTAATGAGGTCACCCCTCAGTTTCCTCTTCTCCAAGCTAAAGAGACCCAGCTCCCTCAGCCTTTCCTCATAAGGGAGATGTTCCACTCCCTTAATCATCTTTGTGGCTCTATGCTGGACTCTCTCGAGCAGTTCCCTGTCCTTCTTGAACTGTGGGGCCCAGAACTGGACACAATACTCCAGATGTGGCCTCACCAAGGCAGAATAGAGGGGAAGGAGAACCTCTCTCGACCTACTAACCACTCCCTTTCTAATACACCCCAGGATGCCATTGGCCTTCTTGGCCACAAGGGCACATTGCTGGCTCATGGTCATCCTCCTGTCCACCAGGACCCCCAGGTCCCTTTCCCCTACACTGCTCTCCAGCAGGTCAGCTCCCAACCTGTACTGGTACATGGGGTTGTTCTTCCCCAGATGCAAAACTCTACACTTGCCCTTGTTGAAATTCATTAAGTTTCTCCCCGCCCAACTCTCCAGCCTATCAAGGTCTCGTTGAATGGCAGCACAACCCTCTGGTGTGTCAGCCATTCCTCCTAGTTTGGTGTCATCAGCAAACTTGCTGAGGATACATTCTGTACCCTCATCCAAGTCGTTGATGAAGATATTAAACAACACCGGTCCCAGTACCGACCCCTGAGGGACTCCACTAGTCACAGGCCTCCAACTAGACTCTGTCCCATTAACCACAACTCTCTGGCTTCTTCCCTTCAGCCAGTTCATAATCCACCTCACTACCTGATCACTAAACCCATACTTTATCAGCTTATCTACAAGGATGCTGTGGGAGACAGTGTCAAATGCTTTACTGAAATCAAGATAAACCACATCTACCGCTCTACCATCATCTATCCACCTAGTTATTTCCTCATAGAAGGCAATAAGGTTGGTCAAACATGACTTACCCTTGGTAAAACCATGTTGACTGCTCTTAATGACCCCCTCATCCTTGATGTGCCTCGAGATCGTGCCAAGAACAAGCTGTTCCATCACCTTTCCAGGGATGGAGGTGAGGCTGACCGGTCTATAGTTACCCGGGTCCTCCTTCTTGCCCTTCTTATAGATTGGAGTGACATTTGCTATCCTCCAGTCCTCAGGCACCTCTCCTGTTCTCCATGACTTACCAAAGATGATGGAGAGTGGCCTAGCAATGACCTCTGCCAGCTCCCTCAGCACCCTTGGGTGCATTCCATCTGGTCCCATTGATTTATGGATATCCAGATTGCTCAACGGATCCCTAAACCAATCCTCATCTACCGAGGCAAACTCCTCCTTTATCCTGACTTCTTCCGGGGCTACAGGGATCAGGGGCTCCTGGGGAAAGCCTGCAGGAGTAAAGACAGAGGCAAAGAAGGCATTCAGCACCTCTGCCTTCTTTATATCCTCTGACTCTAGGGCACCCACCTCATTCATCAGTGGGCCTATATTGCCTCTAGTGTTTGTTTTATTAGCTATGTATTTGAAAAAGCCCTTTCTATTGTCCTTGACCTGGCTTGCAAGGTTAAGTTCTAAGGAGGCCTTAGCTTTCCTAATTGCCTTTCTACATCCTCTGACAACTGTGCTATATTCCTCCCAAGTGACTAGCCCCTCTTTCCATGATCCATAAATTCTTTTTTTCCACCTAAGTTTGCCCAGCAGTTCCTTGTTTAACCACGCTGGTCTCCTAGCTCCCTTACTTGATTTCATACCCATTGGGACACTCTGATCCTGAGCTTGCAAGAAGTGGTCCTTGAATGTTGACCAACTATCTTGAGCCCCTTTACCATCTAGCACCCTGTCCCATGGGACTTCCCTTAACAATTGATTAAGGAGGCTAAAGTTGGCCCTGCGGAAGTCCAGGGTTCTGGTCTTGCTTGGTACTCTATTCCTCCCACACAGGATCCTGAACTCCACCATCTCATGATCACTGCAGCCAAGGCTGCCATCGACCATCACTGCTTCAACAAGACCCTCCTTGTTGGTAAGTACAAGATCCAGCAGCGCTCTTCTCCTAGTCGGCTTATCCACCATTTGCATTAAGTAGTTATCATCAATGCACTGGAGGAACCTCCTAGACTGTGAATGGCTGGCTGTGTAAGTCTTCCAGCAGATATCGGGGTAGTTAAAATCCCCCATGAGGACCAAGGCCTGTAGTTGCGAGGCTGCTTTCAGCTGCCTGTAGAAAGCCTCATCAACTCCTTCTTCCTGATCAGGAGGTCTGTAATAGACCCCCACAACTGTATCGCCCATGCCTGCCTGCCCCTTAATTCTTACCCACAGACTTTCAACTTGCCCCTCATCAGCCCCTGGAGAAAACTCAATACATTCAAGTTGCTCCCTCACATAAAGAGCAACTCCACCACCTCGCTTCACTGACCGATCTTTCCTAAAAACGACATAGCCATCCATGACCACATTCCAGTCATGTGAGCTGTCCCACCATGTCTCTGTAATTGCCACCAGGTCATAACCTTTAGACCGCACACAGACCTCTAACTCCTCCTGTTTATTCCCCATACTGCGTGCATTGGTGTACAGACATTTCAGGTAGCAAGCAGAGCGCACTGGTGGGACCCCTGGGAGGCAGGAGGCCTCGTGGTCAGGGCCTAAACATCTATCCCTTCTCTTCAATGATCGAAAATCCTCCATAGACCACCTTCCTTCAGGCCCTAGCATATTGCTCTTGGGCTTGTCTCTAACAGACTCAGTTGTCCCCCCTTCCCCCTTCACATCTAGTTTAAAGCCCTCTCAATGAGCCCTGCTAACTCCTGACCCAAAAGCCTTCTCCCCCTCTGGGACAAATGCATTCCACCTGTCACCAGGCCAGGTGTCTCACAGAGCAGCCCATGATCAAAGAACCCAAAGCCCTGCCTTTGACACCAGTTACGTAGCCATTCATTTATCTGTGAACTCTTCCTGCTTATCTCTTCACCCATTCTTGCAGGAGGTATGGAGGCAAACACTACTTGCACTCCAGACCCCTTAACCAGCCGTCCCAGGGCCCTGAAGTTACTCTTCATAGCCCTTACACTCCTTGTAGTAATTTCGTCCCTGCCAACCTGAAAAAGCAGCAGTGGGTAGTAATCAGAGGGTTTTACAAGATTAGGGAGTCTCCTTTTAATTTCTCTAATCCGAACCCCAGGGAGGCAGCAGACTTCCCTGTGGGATGGGTCCGGTCGACAGACGAGCCCTTCTGTTCCCCTCAGAAGGGAGTCGCCCACCACAATTACCCTCCTTTTCTTCTTAATTGAAGAAGTCCTGAGGCGTCGGGATGACTGACAAGCCTTAGGTGATTCGGGAGACTGATCTACCCCTCCAACTTCATTTACTTCTCCCTGAAGTTCCAAGGCGTGGTATCTGTTGCTCAAGGGCAACTGGGAGGGTGAAGGGGGTTGGGAGGGTTTTTGCTTGCCTCTCCGCGGACGGACCACCCTCCATTCCTCCCTATCTCCTGAACCCTCTGCTTCTGTCTGATGACAGGAGGGGAGGGGATCCATCACTTGCCCACCCTTTTCTGACTGCCCTTGCCTCAGGGTGAAGCTCTGCCCATCTATTTCTCTTTCACAATCTCTAATACTTCTAAGTCTTTCTACCTCCTCCATCAGTTCAACCACCTGCCCGAGCAGATCATTTATCTGCTCGCACCTCACACACGCAGTGTCACTGGCTCCCTCCGGTACCAGTGCCAGGCTCAGGCATTCGCTGCAGCCAGAAACCTGCACGGCCGCATGTCTGGTCGGGGGATCTGTTTGAGTCCCCATATTCTTTTTCCCAAGGGTTTTGGGGCGCGTTGCAACCATGTCCTATGCGGTCTAAGGTCTATCTAGCTAGTCCTGTCCTCGCGCCGCTCTCCGCGCGCCGCTCTCCTCGCGCTTGCCTCTCGGCTGGCCAGCCGCCGCTCTCTGCTCCGCGTGCCGCTTGCTCTGAGGGGAGCTGCCTAGATGGCCGCTTTTAAAGTTTGCCGCGGCTCTCAGTCACGCCCCCTGCCACGTCAGCCTTTCGATATCTCTTGAATTTTTCTCAGGATTCCCGCTCAGACTCGGGTTTCCTTGCTCTGTCCCGGCTTCACCGTCTCCGGGAAGCCCGGCTCCTTCTCGAAGCCTCAGCAAAAGCCAACAGCAAAAGCGAACAGCACTCGCCGCAGCCGCCCCACCGCTCCCACAGCCGCCGCTCTCTGCTCCGCGTGCCGCTTGCTTGTTGTGGTAATCCATATTTAGCATCTGCAGGATTACTTTTAACCAGCTTTGAGGATATGATTTGACACCATTCGTTTTATGCTTCAGCATTTAACCAGTTAGGCTGAAAAAAAATGCTGACTTAATTTAAAGCCAATAACAGTAAAACTGAGGGTAAGAAGGAGGAGGGAGATTTGGTTACCAGCAAAAGATGTTTTAAAAAAAGCACTCATTGGATCAGTAACTGTGGTAATATAACAAGACTTTGTTCTGCTTTTCCTCCATAGATCTCAAGATCTTTGTGCATTATGAGTCGAGTAGCATGCATTCTGCATATTTCTACATATTTTTTTCCTGCGGTTTTAAATAGCCTCTGTGTGTTGTATATATTATTTCATTGCTTCAGACTTCTTCCTAGATATTTTATTGCTTCTAATCATGTACTAGGACCAAGTCAGTACATTCCTTTTGCTCATGGGGTGGCTGATGCTTTTATCAGAGATACTTTCTCCAAGGGATATATTGGGGTTTTGCCTAGATAATGGATACACAGAGATTGCATTGCAGTCAGATAGTTTCCAAGTGGTTCTTACCTTGTGCCTTTCCACTGTGGGTTTTATTGTGTTTCCTGAGAGGTGGAAAGGTATTAATGTCTTTCTGTACAGACTTGGTCACAGTTGGTCCAGATACCTATCAGAGAATATATATGTTAATAATTGATCAAGAACTTGATGTTTATTTCAGTGTTTGGTTTCTGTTTTGGTGTCCACACATGTGACTTGAGTTAAACTTGATGTTATTTATGAGAAGGCATCAAGTTGAGCATTTGCTACTGGGACTGTCCTCAGGGAATCTGGATCTGAGGTTTGCAGACAGAAGACTCTGGTCACCTGCTGCAAAGCACAAACCAAACCCGTCACCCAATTGCTCCAGCACAGGAAAGAGTGACTCTTGGTTACTATTTAAATGAACCTTCATAGCTTGTTACTGAATGGGAGGAGATAGTCCAGCAAGGTATAAAAGTGCCAGGCTGTGAAGGATTTACCCTTCTTCTAGTAAATCTCCACTGTTAGAAAGTTGCCTCTTATTGCAGGTCCTTCTCTTCGGCCTCTATCCTTTGCCAAGACTGGCTGGCCTCACTTAGACCTGATAATGTGGGAAACAAAGTTGTCTGTGCCAGGCAGGTCCAGAGGTTTGAATTCAGATCTTCCCTTTGTTTACCAGAAAAATAAACTGTGCTGAGTTGGTCACACACTTTCACAGTGGTGAAGTGAGCTCTCGAGCCTTGCTACACACAAGGTCAACAAATCCCAATGAAAAACCAGGGTGAAACAGTACTTTCGTGATGCCTGTTTTTAAAATCACAGTGTTTGTTTGATAAAATACATGTAGTGTTTAGTCTGTTTACAAGTCTATCCAAGATAAATTCCTAAGCACAAATTCAAGTGGCCCCCTTCAAGGGTCTCCCGTGTGTTTACTGAAAAGGTAGTTGAGCTGAATGATAAGAAAAGCACTGGATGTGATATTCTCAAAAAATTAAGTCTTTTTTTCTCTTCAGCAAGGACAGTAAATTCATAACAGAACAAGCATCCACACTGCTCTACAGCCAGCCTGCCTTGATCCTTACTTCAAGGTCTGAGAAAAGAGTTCAAAGAATTAGTGCCCATTTCATGCCATTCTTGTAACAGGATCATCTCCACTAGTGACAGGAATGGAAATACTCTCATTTTCCTGAGGCTGCTTTGTAGCCATTGGATGGAAACAACTTAATAACTCCAGCAGCCTGGGAGAGGGAATATGAAGTTGGTTTTTAGCTTAAGGCATCGAGTCCAGCAAGATATCCAAACGCAGTGCTCTCTGGATTGAAATTTTGTGAGTTTGAGGCAGACTCTGATTTTAGTTCAGAGCCTCTAATTAATGTTATCAGTGTGTCACTGGAGAGGTACAAATGATTTGAAATATATATATTCGAGGAGTTCTTGAATGTGACCTTATCTAAATTTCTTACAATGCTCAGGTAATGTCCTCCAAATTTGAATGTCTCCACATTGTTCCCGAGGCTTTTCTTCTCTCTCAGCCAATAAATGAAGAACATAGAGTATTTATTCTGCTCTACTCCTGAATGTCAATAGACTGAACCAAAGATAACAAGCATAGAACTCTGATGTCTCTCAAATGCCCCTGTGATAAGTGCTAGTATCAGGTCCTGGGTAAATATAAAACCTGTTCTTGCTCCAGGTGAAATGAATAATACAACAACCATGAATTTCACAGAATCACAGAATGTTAGGGATTGGAAGGGACCTCAAAAGATCATCTAGTCCAATCCCCCTGCCAGAGCAGGAATACCTAGATCAGGTCACACAGGAACATGTCCAGGTGGGTTTTGAATGTCTCCAGAGAAGGAGACTCCACAACCTCTCTGGGCAGCCTGTTCCAGTGTTCTGTTACCCTCACTGTGAAGAAATTCTTCCTCACATTTATGTGGAACCTCCTATGTTCCAGCTTACACCCATTGCCCCTTGTCCTATCATTGGATGTCACTGAGAAGAGCCTGGCTCCATCCTCATGACACTCACCCTTTACATATTTATAAACATTAATGAGGTCACCCCTCAGTCTTCTCTTCTCCAAGCTAAAGAGACTCAGCTCCCTCAGCCTTTCCTCATAAGGGAGATGTTCCACTCCCTTAATCATCTTTGTGGCTCTACGCTGGACTCTCTCAAGCAGTTCCCTGTCCTTCTTGAACTGGGGGGCCCAGAACTGGACACAATACTCCAGATGTGGCCTCACCAAGGCAGAATAGAGGGGAAGGAGAACCTCTCTTGACCTACTAACCACCCCCTTTCTAATACACCCCAGGATGCCATTGGCCTTCTTGGCCACAAGGGCACATTGCTGGCTCATGGTCATCCTCCTGTCCACCAGGACCCCCAGGTCCCTTTCCCCTACACTGCTCTCCAGCAGGTCAGCCCCCAACCTGTACTGGTACATGGGGTTGTTCTTCCCCAGATGCAAAACTCTACACTTGCCCTTGTTGAATTTCATTAAGTTTTTCCCCACCCAACTCTCCAGCCTATCGATGTCTCGTTGAATGGCAGCACAACCCTCTGGTGTGTCAGCCATTCCTCCTAGTTTGGTGTCATCAGCAAACTTGCTGAGGATACATTCTGTACCCTCATCCAAGTCGTTGATGAAGATATTAAACAACACCGGTCCCAGTACCGACCCCTGAGGGACTCCACTAGTCACAGGCCTCCAACGAGACTCCGTCCCATTGACCACAACTCTCTGGCTTCTTTCCTTCAGCCAGTTCATAATCCACCTCACTACCTGATCACCAAACCCATACTTTATCAGCTTATCTACAAGGATGCTGTGGGAGACTGTCAAATGCTTTACTGAAATCAAGATAAACCACATCTACCGCTCTACCATCATCTATCCACCTAGTTATTTCCTCATAGAAGGCAATAAGGTTGGTCAAACATGACTTACCCTTGGTAAAACCATGTTGACTGCTCTTAATGACCCCCTCATCCTTGATGTGCCTAGAGATAGTGCCAAGAACAAGCTGTTCCATCACCTTTCCAGGGATGGAGGTGAGGCTGACCGGTCTATAGTTACCCGGGTCCTCCTTCTTGCCCTTCTTATAGATTGGAGTGACATTTGCTATCCTCCAGTCCTCAGGCACCTCTCCTGTTGTCCATGACTTACCAAAGATGATGGAGAGTGGCCTAGCAATGACCTCTGCCAGCTCCCTCAGCACCCTTAGGTGCATTCCATCCGGTCCCATCGATTTATGGATATCCAGATTGCTCAACTGATCCCTAACCCAATCCTCATCTACCGAGGCAAACTCCTCCTTTATCCTGACTTCTTCTGGGGCTATAGTGATCAGGGGCTCCTGGGGAAAGCCTGCAGGAGTAAAGACAGAGGCAAAGAAGGCATTCAGCACCTCTGCCTTCTTTATATCCTCTGTCTCTAGGGCACCCCCCTCATTCATCAGTGGGCCTATATTGCCTCAAGTGTTAGTTTTATTAGCTATGTATTTGAAAAAGCCCTTTCTATTGTCCTTGACCTGGCTTGCAAGGTTAAGTTCTAAGGAGGCCTTAGCTTTCCTAATTGCCTTTCTACATCCTCTGACAACTGTCCTATATTCCTCCCAATTTCACTCACAGCCAGATTATGTTTTAAGCGAGCCAATAAATACTTCTAATTTGGCAAAATCCATTGAGAAAAAACCAGTTGTTTAGTGGTAGCCAGGCAAAGATGACAATTAAATGGGAATTGAAAATGTGCTGGATCTCACCTGCAGCACTGGCAAGCCACAGGGCCTTGCTGCCGCCTCGCAGTTGTGCCTCTTGCCTTGGGCTCCTCAAGGGGACAGAATGTGTGACTGTAGGAATCGACGGAGGGAGACTGCACTCTCATATGAGGTCGGCAGAACTCGTTTTATTGCGCAGATACATTTACTTATATATCATTCTTCTGTCAAATCACCACGACTAAGCATATCTTATTATCTTTTTCTTAGGTTTTCATTAGACCACTTCTACATCAATCATTAACTTTTAACCTATGCTTCAGCCTCTAATTATCATATTCTCCTCCTTGCCTGTTAGTTCCCTATCTTATGTAACTTAGTTTCTTGTACTACTCTGCAAGGACAGTATGTCCTTGAGGCCTAATCTTGGCTGCTAGCACCTGCACAGTAGCCTGTTCGTGCACCTGCTCTAACACTCCATGTCCGTTATTCACAAGCCAAACTCCCACAATTCCCCCTTTTTTCTTTTGCACGAACAGAACTTTATGCATTAGACTAGTGACTAGTTTTGTTATTAGCTTCCATACTATTCCTAGCCCAATTAACAACAAGACAATTATGATTACCCAGCGAATGCCTTCTTTGATCAAACCAAGTAACCATGGGGACAGATTGCCAAATATTTTTTGTAACCATGAATCAAACCAGCTTGTCTCCTTTTGAATCTTTAAGTGTGTTCTTTAAGCCACTGCAGTTGTTGGTGAATTGATTCCCCACGATTGCTTAGATTGAAGCAGCACATCCCTTCAAAATCTTCACATCCATGGCCTTGTGCTAAAAGCAAAAATCAACAGCAGCTCTATTTTGCAACACAGCATGCCCAACGCTATCTAAATCTTCTATTAATTATGTCTGTCCCTTTTTACAAATTTTTCTTTCCCTACACGCGGTCATGCATTATTTAATTGGTTAAAAGTCTCTAGTACAAGGCAAACATGCAGCTCAGTTCAGTTCCCGTTGGTTCTTAAGTTCTTCTCACACAATGTCCAATTGGTCACTCCCATCTGTTCACTCCTGCATTCCCTAGTGAAGCAGTCATTGCTCTTTCTTATTTTTTCTTCCTTTGAAGCAGCTTCCAGAATGTGGCTACCTGCCTAGGCCAACATCCCGCATGGCTGGCTCACTATATGGCCATTCTCTTTTAAATGCATTTCTACAATTTCCCCTTTTTCTTCTTGAGCCAGCCATACGTTCTTCATGGCATCTTTAATCATGCTTGTTGCCTTTTTGAAAACACAAAGTACAATCATTAATACAATAGTGACCAATAACAGGTGGAATTCAATAATAGGTGGAATTAACAAAGAAACAAAGTCACCCACAGAAGAGATGGAGACAACCAAGTTAATAGACTGATCATGTAGAAGTAGTCCCATATTGTTTTCCCATGAAGCCCCATTTGCAAATGTCAAACGTGACCAGGGCCCAGTTGCAGGGAGAGTCAGGAGGTCCTTCCCCAACAGGAAAACTCTGTGAAGTGCATCCACCTCACAGACAGACACTCCACTCTTTCCACAAATGGACTCAGGCCCTGTCCCCAAAGCAGGACACCTGGCAGTCATTTATCCAATGTGGGGCATCTGGGGCTTGTTTACCCAAGGGCTCCCCCCACAAGGCCGATCGCACCTTGGAGGAAAGCCAAAAGGCAAAGTCATCCCCTCCTTTTAAAGGACCATGGGAACTATCCATATGTCGTTCAATACATATATAGCCTTATTTAATCTATCTGCAGGTGGCAATCCTATTCTTTCTCCTTTTGGAGCGGCATTCACTAGCACGGTACCCATAGCTCTGACAGCAATTACAGACACCATAGACACCATCAAAGCCTTCTCCTGTGTTTTTGTTGGTTTATTTTTTTTGGTTTTGTTTGTTTGTTTGTTTGTTTTTTGTTTTGTTTTGTGTTTTTTTGCTTTTTTTGTTTTTTTTTTTTTTTTTTTTGAAGCTTTACATTGTACCTTAATGTGACCAGATTTTCCACAGCTGCAACATTTTGTGCCTCGATTACCGTTACCTTGTTGTACCAAGGGTCGGATAGCCGCAGCAAAAGCTGAGGCCATGAAACCAGCATGCTCTTCAAGTGTTCCTACCCCGGAACAAGCATCCATCATTTCAGCAATACTGGAGTTTTTAGGCAGACTCTGTAAAATATGCTTGCAGGTTGGGTTAGAATTTTCGACACCTAAAGACATGAGTAATGCTTCTCACAGCTCATGCACAACTATTTTTCCTTTTTTTTTTTTTTTTTTTTTTTTTTTCAAATTATTTTGAGATATTTTACCTACAGTCCAGTCCCAATCTGAGTCAGACCAAACCACAGCCACACTCCCTCTCCACCCCGGCCCCCTTTCCATTTCTTGTCCCAGCCTGCCCACCCCCCAACCACGCTCCTTTTGAAATCTCGCACTCAGGTGAGGTGGGTCAGATGTTTCAGGACGTTTGGTTCAGGCTGTGGGGGGGGGAGGGCGGCGGTGGAACGGGCCATCGTTCGTCTGTGTCCATTGCCTCTTCTTCTGTCCCAGACACTTCTCTCTCGCCGCTGGAATAGGCATTCGATCCAACACTCTGATTCCGGCAGGAAACGCTCCCGGTGGCGAGGGCCTTGAAGCTGCGAACGCTTCGGCTGCTGCCACAGCGCGCGCGGGGGAGAGGGGCGGGGGAGAGGGGGGGGCTGGAATGCCGATCGTGCCGCTCCGCTGCGCCAGCTCCAGCCGCTGCCGCGGCGTGCGGGGGGGGGGGAATGGGGTTTTTGCAATTTATTTTTTTTTTTTTTTTTTTTTCGCCGTTTTATCACCGTCAATAACATTGTCCCGCAGAGAGTTCCCACACTTTCTCCACTCCGTTACATCAAACAACGTATTAGGGTCTTTAAAGTGTTCTTTGGCATACCCCCAAGCATATAGGGAGCCCAAAGATCGTGTTAGTCGTGTTAGGACTAACAAAACAACCCTTGCTTATCCCATAGGTTATTAGCCCTGGCAACTCCTTTTTAAAATCTAGCTCTTTTTTTTTTTTTTTTTTTTTTTTTTTTTTTAAAAAAGCCTCTGCACCATATAAATTCCACTCGACTCTCCCTTAATCTTTTTGCCTCTACACAAACCTTGATTACTTTTGCCTCTGCACAATTTGAATCTACACAAACCTTCCTTTAGATATGCCGTAAGTTATTAAAGCCGGCAACTCTTTTTTGAAATCTATCTCCTTCTCCTTAACCCCTCTCTGCTTCAAAAACTGAGTTAGCAGCGTCAATGCCGCCTGTCTTTGCATAGTTAAAGTATGAATCTACACAACCTTGATTACCAGTGGTTAGCGACAGCAATTGCTCACCTTTCGCTCCCACCGTTATCTTCCAGCCACTGTGTAATTTCACCCGTGGGATCCGGCACCGTAGTCGCCTGCAACGAGGTGCTTTGATCGTCCTTATTCGCGAGTCGGGACCTGGGATCTTTACTCCCCCGACACGTCGGGGTCACCACTTTGTAGGAATCGACGGAGGGAGACTGCACTCTCATATGAGGTCGGCAGAACTCGTTTTATTGCGCAGATACATTTACTTATATATCATTCTTCTGTCAAATCACCACGACTAAGCATATCTTATTATCTTTTTCTTAGGTTTTCATTAGACCACTTCTACATCAATCATTAACTTTTAACCTATGCTTCAGCCTCTAATTATCATATTCTCCTCCTTGCCTGTTAGTTCCCTATCTTATGTAACTTAGTTTCTTGTACTACTCTGCAAGGACAGTATGTCCTTGAGGCCTAATCTTGGCTGCTAGCGCCTGCACAGTAGCCTGTTCGTGCACCTGCTCTAACACTCCATGTCCGTTATTCACAAGCCAAACTCCCACATGTGACAATGCCGAGGCACATCCAGGGTGTGAGGTCCTGCGTGCCAAGAGACTATGCTAGAAGGCACATTGCTGGGGACACCCCAGAGCTCTTGCCCCTGCTTCATCTGGGGCCCAGGCATGCCCAATGCCGTTCCCCCTTTCACAGCATTGTTGTGGTCGGCTGGAGTTTAGTCTAGCTGACAAGTCTGTCATCAACATGTTTGCATGTCTCTCACCATGTCCTGCTTGCAAGACCTTGAGGCTTTGGTGGAGGTACAGAGGTCTGCTGAAGCATGGGGTGTGCAGGGTGGGAACTGAAAGCTAGTGAATTTTTGCAGCAGGGCAGAGCCTGGCTGGGAGTCCTCGGTACAACAGCAAAACTAAGGAAGGTTTCTGAGGGCACTTACAAGGGACAGAGTAGGAACTGTTGTAGCTGAAGATACCCAGAGATGAGTTAGGTTAAACAATATGAATATGCCAGAAAAGAGGTGAGCCAGGGAGGACATGTAGAAGACAGTCAAAGCCTGAAAGCCAGGAGACTGCAACATGGTATAGCTGTGCAATATGTTAGAATGGTTTATTCAGGAAAAACATCATTGAAATGGGAGACTATGGCCCAGGGAAAGGGACAGCAGGCAATATGTTACCATCTTTCTAAACGGGTCCTCAGCCACATACATGATGCTAGTGTTACCCCACCACTGCAGTGTCTTGCTACACAGGGTGCAAGAGGGCAATGAGGACACTGTGTGTGAGCAGGCAACATGGGGTGAGTTACAGTGAGAATGAAAGACTGTGAACACCATTCAAGACAAAAATGAAACCTTTTTAAGGCCTTCAGGCTTCAGTAAGCAACTTAAGCACAAACACAACTTCAGGCATGGAAGTGGCATCAGTAAAGGCTGCAGGCTGAGTTACCATTTCCAGAAAACTCTTTTTTTGACAGGTTTAGCTGGCTAAAACCCTAATAGGGGAAAACATCTCTTTTATAATTTAAAAGGGGAGTTCATGTAAGTGAGAATGAAGCCTAAGTGGACTCAGTCTGAGCTGCTGGATCGGAGCCTTAAATGCAGGCTAGTCACAGAAATGTCTGTTGCTCAGATTTCAGTGCTTGTTTATCTCCAGGAAAATGGTGTATTTTTCATGCACAAGCCTGCATCTTCATTAAGCAATACTGCAGGGCTGTGCTGAGTCAGTGGCTGAGCCAGGATAAAATTCAGGAATTTCATCCGAGTTTTCCGATGTTGCAGGGTTGAACACTTTCCCAAGTAGCTCTGAAGGGAGTAACTGAAGACACTGGCTCTTTGTAACCACTGAAGCAGAGCAATTTTATAGGCTGGGCACACCTCTACTAACTGCTAAAATCATTACAGTCTTCACTGATTAAGACTGGCGTGCTGCTTGCTGCTAGTAATATATCCCTATAATGGATACAGCATTAAACATATTGAAGCGACAGCTGAAAAGGTTTTAACAGTGTCCACTTTGGATTAAGGATCTGCATTTTCTTGAAGGCCTTCTATTTCTTGGCTGATTCTGGTTGTTTCTTCGTAAAAAATTGTTGGCAATGCAACTATTGACTTCCAGAAAGAAGAATGAGGATTTTTTTTTGTAATCCTATTTGCCTTTATTTAATTTGGAAATGGAAACCATATGTTTAATGGTAACTAGGCAGCACATTACTTAGTCTTCCTGTCCTCATGTAAATAACAGTTAGCAATAATTTAGCAGTTGTACACTCTGGCATCTTATAAGCCATACTACTGTATACCATTCCAAATTCCTTTGCGTTATTTAGGATCATAAGTCAATAAGCACTAATTAAGAAAAAAAAAAGTATAACAACAAATGAATCTAAAGTAGCAATATATATCAGTTCAGTAGTTCTTTTTCCTTCTGCATTTTATCAAACAGCTGCAATGTGTAGGAACTTCTTCTAATTGAAACTAATTAGGAGGTTTCCCCTGATACTTTGACCTTACATTCAAATCCCACAAAGCTCATTAAATAAGTAACAAAGCTGAAATCTTTAGCACATACTGTATCTTGGTTCACGTTAATTAGCATCACGTTTTGGAGGCAGTAAGAGGCTGCCCTGGTTCGGCTAGGATAGGGTTAATTTTCACCAGCAGTTGGGAGGGAGCCACCAGGGAGCTTTTGTCCCGATCTGTACCCTCGTGCTGTACCCTTGCGGTATATCTTGTTTTGTACATTATTATCACTGTTGTTATTGTTGTTCGGTCTGCTGTTGTTGCACTGCTGTATTAAATCCTCCTTATCTCAAACCCGGGGTTTGTATTTTACTCCCTGTCCCGTCCCCGTCCGAGGGTGGGGGAGGGGCAGCGGCAACGTGGTCTCGGGTCCCGGCAGGGTCTAAACCACCACAGCCTTTTTGGCACCCAACGTGGGGCACGAGAGAGTTGAGATAAGGACAAAAACCTGACCAGAGTGTGTTAAAACAATCTGTTAGATGCAATTTTCTGTTTATATATTTATGTTGTTTGAATAACGTATGTTTACAATGCTGGCCAATTTGCTTGCGTGGTGGGGCTATATTAATCCTTATATCCACTGTGTGTTTCCAGTGCTGGTGTTTATTACCTTTGGAAAATGCGTCAAGAGTCTTGCTTTGCTGTACTGGATTCTGACTACTTATGATATGGTTGCATCACTGCTTGTGGGGGTGAACCGGTACCTGTATGCGGCCTGGGCATTTGTTAGCAGTCTCACCCCATCTATGGGTGAGCCAGGGGAAGAGACCTGCTCAGTTTTTGAGAATTTTAGCTATCCTTGGCGTGTCCAGGCCAGCATGCTCGTGGCGCTGTGTTTTCTGAATGTCTGCCAAATCCTGTTTAGAGTTATGTGGTTCTTCTCCAATAATAGTATCACCCGGAGACCTGCTATCATAACCTGATAGTTAAGAATGGCAAAGTATGTGGGAAAACATGGGCAAGTGCCCAGGTCAGTGGTCACCCCCATTGTTTTGGAATTTCACTCCCAAACAAATGCAGAGTCCTGATAAACTAGTGGAGCATTTAGAAAAGGTGTGTTGCCAACCTGACAAATCCCAGGAGACACAACTCACTGCAACGTGTTGGGGACTTTCCCATGCCTACCGTGTCATCTTTAACACTACTCAGTGCTCTCAAGTGGGAGAAAGGACCTGAAAACAAACCAACTAGGACAGCATATGAGCCAGAGAAACAGCCTGTGCCTGAGAAACAGCCAGTGCCAGTATGAATCATCCCTACACAGAAAAAGAAATATACCAAAAAATCAGCTTGCATAGTGAGGGATGGAGATGAACCAGGCCCACCACAAGAACAGGAGGAAGAGCCAGAGGTGATCACCCGATCTCTATCCCTAAGTGAGTTGGGAGATATGCAGAAGGATTTCAGCCATCTTCCAGGCGAGATTATCACCTGGCTGCTCCGATGCTGGTACAGTGGAGCTGGTGTTTTGGAATTAGAGGGAAAAGAGGCCAGGCAGCTGAGATCCTTGTCCAGGGAAGCTGGCATTGACAAGGCAATAGGGAAACATTCTCATGCCCTCAGTCTTTGGAGGTGACTCCTGTTAAGTGTAAGGGAAAGGTACCCCTACAAGGATGATATCCTCTGTCAGTTAAGCAAGTGGACCAACATGGAGAGAGGTATTCAGTATCTCAGGGAGTTAGCTGTGTTGGATATGATTTACGGTGATCTGAATGATGAGCGATCACCCATGGATCCAGATCAGGCCCACTGCACACCCCTGATGTGGTGTAAGTTCCTGCGAAGTACACCATCATCATATGCCAATGCATTGGCAGTAGTGTCTTGGAGACGCAGCCAGGTTCAAACAATGGATGAAGTGGCTGGCCAGCTCCAGCAATATGAAGGAAGTATCCCTTCCTCTCCACATGCCTGTGTTTCAGCTGTGAGGGAACTGTCTCGGAAGGTCCAGAGAATGGAAGAGAACATGTCCTACACTCCACTTGCACAGGCCCGTGTCTCAGCCATTAGAAGCAGATGCTTCCCCACCCAAGAGAAAGACAGGGGAAGGTACACACCACCACGGGGTACCCTGTGGTTCTACCTCCATGACCACGGAGAAGACATGAGGAGGTGGGATGGAAAACCCACTTCCACCCTAGCTTCACGAGTACAGTAGCTGCAAGGGAAGATGACTTTGAAAGGGGAGTCTTCCAAGAAAAATGTCGCCCCAGTTTCCAGTCGGAGATCCCCCAGACAGAACAGAACGGCCGATCTTATGTCTGACCCTCTTGAGGGTACCTCTGAGCCATTCTTAGAATAAGTGAGTGATTCTGAGCAGGATTAGAGGGGTCCTGCCTCCAGCCAGGTGGAGGAAAGGTATAATCGGATTTACTGGACGGTGTGGATCTGATGGCCTGGCACATCAGACCCACAAGAATATAAGGCCTTGGTAGATACTGGCACACAGTGCACCCTGATGCCATCAAGCTATAGTGGGGTTGAACCCATCTGTACCTTTGGAGTGACAGGGGGATCCCAAAAGCTGACCCTATGGGAAGCTGAAGTGAGCCTAACTGGGAAGAACTGGCATAAACACCCCATTGTGACTGGTCCAGACGCCCCGTGCATCCTGGGCATAGACTATCTCAGGAGAGGGTACTTTAAAGACCCAAAAGGGTACTGGTGGGCCTTTGGTATAGCTGCCCTGGAGGAAATGGAACAATTGTCCACCTTACCCGGCCTCTCAGAGGACCCTTCAGTGATGGGGTTGCTGAAGGTTGAAGAGCAGCAAGTGCCAACGGCTACCACGACAGTGCACCGGCAGCAGTACCGCACCAAACAAGATTCCCTGGTCCCCATCCATCAGCTGATCCATCAACTAGAAAGCCAGAAGGTGATTAGCAAAACTCATTCACCCTTCAACAGCCCTCTATGGCCAGTGAGAAAGTCTAATGGCGAATGGGGACTAACCGTGGACTACCGTGACCTGAATGAAGTTACGCCAGCAATGAGTGCTGCAGTGCCAGACATGCTAGAGCTCCAATAGGAACTGGAGTTGAAGGCAGCCAAGTGGTACGCCATGGCTGACATTGCTAACGCGTTTTTCTCCATTCCAATAGCACCAGAGTGCAGGCCACAGTTTGCGTTCACTTGGAGGGGCATCCAGTATATGTGGAATCAATTGCCCCAGGGGTGGAACCACAGCTCCACCATTTGCCATGGACTGGTCCATACTGCACTGGAGAAAGGTGGGGCTCCAGAACACCTGCAGTACATTGACGACATCATTGTATGGGGAGACACAGCTGAAGAAGTCTTTGAAAAAGAAAAGAAGATAATTGAAATCCTCCTGAAGGCTGGTTTCACCATCAAATGAAGTAAAGTTAAGGGGCCTGCAAAGGAGATTCACTTCCTAGAAATAAAATGGCAAGATGGGCGTCGCCACATCCCAATGGATGTGATGAACAAGATAGCAGCCATGGCCCCATCAACTAGTAAAAAGGAGACTCATTCTTTCCTGGGCGCTGTGGGGTTCTGGAGGATGCACATCCCAAACTACAGCCTGATTGTGAGCCCTCTCTATCACGTGACCTGTAAGAAGAATGATTTTGAATGGGGCCCCGAGCAACAGCAAGCTTTTGAACAAATTAAATGAGAGATTGTCCAGGCCGTAGCCCTCGGGCCAGTCCGGGCAGGACAAGAGGTTAAAAATATGCTCTACACCACAGCCGGAAAGAATGGTCCTACCTGGAGCCTCTGGTAGAGAGCACCCAGGGAAACCCGAGGCCGACCTCTAGGCTTTTGGAGCCAGGGATACAAAGGCTCCGAAGCTAACTATACACCAACTGAAAAGGAGATACTGGCAGCATGCGTAGGAGTTCAAGCTGCCTCAGAAGTGGTTGGCACTGAAACACAGCTCCTTCTGGCACCCCAACTGCCGGTGCTGGGCTGGATGTTCAAAGGAAGGGCTTCCTCTACACATCATGCAACAGATGCCACGTGGAGTAAATGGGTTGCGTTGATAACACAACGGGCTCGAATAGGGAACCCCAGCCGCCCAGAAATACTGGAGGTGATCACAAACTGGCCAGAGAGCAAAGATTCTGGGGTGTCACCAGAGCAGGAGGTGACACGTGCTGAGGAGGCCCCACCATATAACAAGCTGACAGACAAGGAGAAGCGATATGCCCTGTTCACTGATGGGTCTTGTCGCATTGTGGGAAAACATCGACGATGGATGGCTGCTGTGTGGTGTCCCACAGGACGAGTCACTGAAGCTACTGAGGGGCAAGGTGAATCGAGCCAGTTCACAGAGGTGAAAGCCACACAGCTGGCTTTGGATATTACTGAGCGAGAAAATTGGCCGAAGCTCTGTCTCTAAACTGAATCATGGATGGTGGCAAATGCCCTGTGGAGGTGTTTGCAGCAGTGGAAACAGAGCAACTGGCAACACAGAGGTAAACCCATCTGGGCCGCTTAAGTATGGCAGGACATTGCAGCTCGGGTGGAGAACCTAGTTGTGATGACCACGTACCCAAAAGTTGGGCCACTGAAGAACATCAAAACAACCAGCAGGCGGACCAGGCTACCAAGATTAGAGTGACTCAGCTGGATTTGGACTGGCAGCATAAAGGTGAATTGTTCATAGCCTGGTGGGCCCATGAGACCTCGGGCCATCAAGGCAGAGATGCAACATACAGATGGGCTCGAGATTCAGGGGTGGTCCTAACCATTGACACCATCGCAGAGGTCATCCACAAATGTGAAACGTGTGCTGCAATCAAACAAGCCAAGCGGGTAAAGCCCAGCGGAATGGAGGACGATGGCTGAAATATAAATATGGAGAGGCCTAGCAGATCGACTACATCACACTGCCACAGACCCGCCAAGGCAAGCGCCACATGCTCACAATGGTGGAAGCAACCACTGGATGGCTGGAAACGTATCCAGTGCCCCACGCCACCGCTCGGAACACCATCCTGGGCCTTGAGAAGCAAGTCCTGTGGCGACACGGCACCCCAGAGAGAATTGAGTCAGACAATGGGACTCACTTCTGAAACAATCTCATAGACACTTGGGCAGAAGAACACAGCATCGAGTGGGCCTACCACATCCCCTACCATGCACCAGCCTCTGGAAAAATTGAACGCTATAATGGACTGCTAAAAACTACATTGAAAGCAATGGGAGGTAGAACCTTCAAACACTGGGACACACATCTGGCAAAGGCCACCTGGTTAGTCAACACAAGAGGATCTGCCAATTGAGCTGCCCCAGGTCAGTCAAAACTTCCACGTACAGTAGACAGAGATAAAGTCTCTGTAGTGTGCATGAGGGATGTATTGGGAAAAAAGGTCTGGGTTAGTCCTGCACCAGGCAAAGGCAAACCCATCCACGGGATTGCTTTTGCTCAAGGACCTTGGTACACCTGGTGGGTGATGCGGGAGAATGGAGAGGTCCGATGTGTACCACAAGGGGATTTGATTTTGGGTGAGAATATACCGTGAATTACATTGTATTTTTGATAATTGTGGTTTTCTGTTAATTGTTAAATGGCTGCTGGGCAGGACGTAGATGGTATAGAATAAGGGGTGGATTATGTCCTGGTTCGGCTAGGATAGGGTTAATTTTCACCAGCAGTTGGGAGGGAGCCACTGCCCCATACCATGCTGTAGTCATGTCCTGGAGTCTAGTCACAGGTTGTTCAAGAGCGGCTTTTGTCCCGATCTGTATCCTTGCGCTGTATCCTTGCAGTTTATCTATTGTTTTTGTACATCATTATCACTGTTGTTGTTCGGTCTGTTGTTGTTGCACTGCTGTATTAAATCCTCCTTATCTCAACCCCGGTGTTTGTATTTTACTTCCTGTCCTGTCCCCCTCTGAGGGTGGGGGAGGGGCAGCTGCAACAGCAACATGGTCTCAGGTCCCCAGCCGGGTCTAAACAACCACAGAGGCTGTTCAGCAGAAAATGCTACCTAGAGGAACATTAGGTCCTGTGTTGCAGGTGAAAGGATACAAGATTCTCACCAATTCATTTGCATTGTCTATTTCTGCTGACACCACTGTCTATGTTTAGCCTGTACCTGGAGTTTAGCTGTAGCAGTTGTTCTACCACCCGATGACCACTCCCTAGCTGAGAAGGGAAATCGGGGAAAAAAAGGGAGAAGCTCCATGGGTTGAAGCCAAAAGAGATTTAATGAAAAAGTAAAACTAATGCAATCACCAACATAAAGCGTACAAGATTCTACTCAGCCTGGTCCTTGATGTCAACAGCAGGAACAGAAGGCCAGGAGGGAGAAGCCCCAGGAAGAAGAACTGCACACTCAGTGAGCTCCCTCCTTTTATAATGAGCATGATAAAGTGGTATGGGATACACCTGTGAGTCAACTGCCTTGATTGGATGTCCCAGGTGACTTGGGGCTACTCATGGCCTACCTGCATGGCTGGCCCATGGTTGTGTTCCTGGGAAACCAGGACACTATTCCAACCCTTATCCAATATAATTTACATCATGCCCAAGTTGCTACTCTTCCTGTTTCTCAACATTTACAGAAGTATCAGTCCTTTTATTCCATGGCTGCGGGTTCATGTCACTATAGTCCTTCAGGGCAGATCAAAATGGTGCAATGTGTATCCAGAGCTGTAATCTGGTATGCTTTGTTCAATCCATATTCAAAATGTGGCAAGGGTGATGGTGTTGGGGAAGTCACTGGATGATGAGGTTCATTCTTCATTGATCTGGGCGGTTCTCATTCTTAAGCTGGAGAAGTAGTAACAGGCAGTATCATATGACAATAAACATCATACCATTCTAATTACTACATGTTCTCCCCAGAATCAAATCTCCTTGTGGAATGCACTTCACTTGTCCATCCTCCTGCATTATCCACCACGTGCACCCAGGTCCTTGAGCAAAGGCAATCCCATGAGTGGGTTTGCCTTGGCTTGAGGCAGGAGTAACACAGACTCTGCCCCAGCATAATTGTCACATACATCACTGGGATTTTGACTCCTTCTACAGTACAGAGAAGCTCTGACTGAGCAGGGCCAGCTTGATTGACAGACCCCTTAGTATTAACTAACCAAGTAGCTTTGGCTAAATGTTGGTCCCAGTTTTTAAATGTGCCATCACCCATTGCTCTGAGCACAGTCTTCAGCAGACCATTGCATCGCTCAACTTCGCCAGCAGCTGGTGGATAATGGATGTGGTCTATCCATTCTATCCCATGCTCCTTAGCCCAGGTGTCTATCAGGCTATTTCAGAAATGGGTTCCATTGTCCGATTCAATCCTTCCTGGGGTTCCATGGCGCGACTATATTTGCTTTTCAAGACCCAGAATAGTGTTATGAGCAGTGGCATGAGGCACAGCATATCTTGCTAGCCATCCAGTGGTGGCTTCCACCATAGTGAGCACATAGCGTTTGCCTTGGTGTCTTCACAGAAGCAAGACATAGTCAAACCTGCCAGGCATCGCCATATTTATATTTCAACCAGCACCCTTCATACCACTGGGGACTTAACCGTTTGGCTTGTTTAACTGTGGCACGTATAGCACTCATGGATGACTTGTTGTCATGGTCTGAGGCTGGGCCAGCCACTAAACAGATGGCAGAGGCTCTCTGTGAACCCCTCTCCCTTCCCAGACAGGGGAAGGTATAAAAGAGAGACACTTTCAAGTTCAAAATAAAACTAAAGCAACTTTAATGAAACTACCACTCTCCACCATCTTTGGAAAGTCGTGGAGAACAGGAGAGGTGCCTGAAGACTGGAGGAAGGCCAACAGGAAACTACAGGCCAGTTAGTCTCACCTCCATCCCTGGGAAGGTGATGGAACGACTCGTTCTGGAGGTCATCTCCAAACATATTGAAGAACAGAAAGTTCTTGGGAGTGGTCAACATGGATTTACCAAGGGTAAATCATGCTTGACCAATCTGATAGCCTTCTATGATGTTATAACCAGTTGGCTGGATGAGGGGAGAGCAGCAGATGTCATCTACCTGGACTTCAGCAAGGCTTTTGACACTGTCTCCCATAACATCCCCATTAGCAAACTCAGGAAGTGTGTGTTAGATGAGGGGATGGTGAGGTGGACTGAGAGCTGGCAGTGTGACAGATCACAGAGGGTTGTGATTAATGGAGCAGAGTCGAGTTGGAGGCCTGTAACCAGTGGTGTCCCCCAGGGGTCAATGCTCGGTCCAGTCTTGTTCAACATATTCATCAATGACCTGGACGAGGGGACAGAGTGTATCCTCAGCCAGTTTGCTGATGATACCAGTTTGGGAGGGGTGGCTGACACTTCAGAGGGCTGTTCTGCTATCCAGTGGAACCTGGACAGGCTGGAGAGCTGGGCAGAGAAGAATCTCATGAGGTTCAATAAGGGCAAGTGTAGGGTGCTGCACCTGGGGAAGAAGAATGCCAGGCACCAGTATAGGTTAGGGGGGGACCTCCTGGAAAGCATTTCCAAGGAGAAGGATCTGGGAATCCTGGTAGATAGTAAATTATCCATGAGCCTGCAATGTGCCCCTGCCGCCAAGAAGGCCAATGCCACCCTGGGCTGCATAGGCAAGTGTGTGGCCAGTAGGTTGAGGGAGGTCATTCTCCCCCTCTGCTCTGCCCTGGTGAGGCCGCAACTGGAATACTGTGTCCAGTTCTGGGCTCCCCAGTTGAAGAGAGACAGGGACCTACTGGAGAGAGTCCAGCAGAGGGCAACGAGGATGACTGGGGGATTGGAGCATGTCCCCTATGAGGAAAGGCTGAGAGAGCTGGGACTCTTTAGCCTGGAGAAGAGAAGGCTGAGGGGTGATTTAATTAATGCTTACAAATACCTAAAGGGTGGGTTGAGGGAGGATGGAGCCAGACTCTTTTCAGTGGTTCCCGGTGACAGGACTAGGGGTAAGAGGCACAAGCTGGAACATAAGAGGTTCCATTTAAATATGAGAAAGAACTTCTTTTGGGTTAGGGTGCCAGAGCACTGGCACAGGCGGCCCAGGGAAGTTGTGGAGTCTCCTTCTCTGGAGATTTTCAAGACTCGCCTGGATGCAGTCCTGAATGATGTGCTCTAGGGGATCCTGCTTTTAAGCAGGGGAGTTGGACTAGATCTCTGGAGGTCCCTTCCAACTCTGAATATTCTGTGATTCCGTGAAAAAGAAATATAGTAACTTGAGGAAAAAGGAACTATTTATAAATACATACAAAACCAGTATCAAGCTTCACCCCCCCAAACCACACGCTCCCCCTGATAATGCTCACATCACCACTAGTGCTGCAGAGCAGCTCTGGGAAGATCCCAGGTTGGGCTCCTGGACACAGCAGCAGATGGGAGCTGGATTCAGGAACATGCAGATCACAGAAAGAGCCTTCCCAGGACTCCGGCCATAGAAGATGAGCAAGGACAGGACGAAAGGCAGGCCAGAGAAGAGAAGGGTCCTTGCCCCCATGTTCCTTCAACTGTACTCTGAGCTTGACATGTATGGGTTGGAAAAATTGTTTGGTCAGTTTGGGCCACCTGTCCTGTCCGCTCCTCTGCACAGCTGCAACCCTTCTGCACCCTTAAATGAAGGGGGGCCCCAAGGCAGCACTGAGAGAATTCAGCAGTGACCTTGGTCTCTGTAAGATTAAATATAAGCAAGAGCCTTTCTACACACCATTGTTCTGTGAACTCAGTACTAACTATAAACATTGAGCGCTATCACTTCTAGGAGCAGACACTGTCTGAAAAACATGTTAACTTCAGAAAGTGCAGTCTTAGAAGAAACTGAACTAAAAAGTAAAATCACTGAAAGGAAAATTGGTTCTGTTTAGCCAGACCAGGACACTTGTGCAATAGTACCCATGGTTAAGTCCATCACTTGGTCATGAACCCATTTATACATCACATCTCAGCCTTGATGGCCTGATATATCACGGGCCAATTCAGCTAAGAACAATTCATCCTTGCATTGCCAGTCCAGGCAATCTCCACTTGAGATATTTTTACCTTCGCAGCCCAATCCACCTGCTGGTTGTTTTGATGTTCTTCACTAGCCTGACTCTTGGATATGTGGGCATCTACATGGCATACCTTTACAACCAGCTTGTCTAATCAGGCAGCAATATCTTGCCACAATGAGGCAGCCCAGATAGGCTTGCCTCTGCACTGCCAGTTATTTTCTTTGCATTGTTTTAGCCACCCCCATAGAGCATTTGCTGCCATCCATGTGTCAGTGTACAGATAAAGTACTGGCCATTTCTCTCGCTCAGAATACCTATAGCTATCTGGATGGCCTTTACTTCTGCAAACTGACTTCATTCACCTTCACCCGCAGCTGCTTCTGCAACCCGTCATATAGGATTCCACACAGCAGCTTTCCACCTACGATGTTTTCCTACAATACAACAGGATCCATCAGTGAGTAAAGCATGATGCTCCTCATGTTCTGACAATTCATTGTATGGGGCTGGAGGGGGGTGGCTCTTCAGCACACAGCACCTTTTCTCCTGGTGGCACTCCAAAATCCTTTCCTTCTGGCCAGTCCATGATTACTTCCGGAATACCCAGGTAGTTGGGATTTCCTGTTCTAGCCCATTGAGTGATCAGTGCAACCCACTTATTCCACATTGCATCACTTGCATGGTGTGTGGATGGAGTCTTCCCTCTAAACATTCAGTTCAGCACTGGCAATCGCAGCGCCAAGAGGATCTGTGCTTCAGTGCCGACTGCTTCTGAAGTGGCTTGAACTCCTTCATACGCTGCCAGTATTTCTTTTCCAGTGGGAGTGTAGCAGGCTTCTGATCCTCTGTGTCATCAGCTCCAAAACCCTAAGGGTCGACCTTGAGTTCCCCCTAGAGCCTTCTGACGGAGGCTTCAGTCAGGGACGTTCTCTTCTGCTGCGGTGTAGAGTATGTTATTACATATTTCCCTAACTGGACTGGTTCAAGGGCTACTGCATGGACAATTTCTTGCTTAGTTTGTTGAGCCTGTTGTTGCTCATGGCCTCATTTCAAATCATTCTTTTTCCATGTCCCTTAGAATCACAGAAGAGCCTTGGCTGGAAGAGACCTCCAAGATCATCAAGTCCAACCATTGACCTAACACTGCAAATTCACCACTAAACCATGTCCCTCAGCACCTCATCTACATGTCTCAAATACCTCTAGGGATGGGTACTTCACCACTGTCCTGAGCAACCTGTGCCAATGCCTGACAACCCTTTCAGTGAAATTTTTTTCCTAATATCTTATCTAAACCTGCCCTGACACAACTTGAGGCCATAACCCCTTGCTCTACCACTAGGCACTCAGAAGAAGAGACCGACCCCTGTCTCACTACAACCTCCTTTCAGGTAGTTGTAGAGAGCAATGAGATCTCCCTTAGCCTCCTTGTCTCCAGACTAAACAATCCCACTTCCCTCAGCCGCTCCTTGTAAGACTCTTCACAAGCTTCGTTGCCCTTCTCTGGACTCGCTCCAGCACCTCGACATCCTTCTTGTAGTCTGGGTCCCAAAACTGAATACAGTATTCAAGGTGCAGCCACACCAGAGTTGAGTACAGGGAGACAATCACTTCCCTAGTCCTGCTGGTCACACCATTTCTGATGCAAGCCAGGGTGACGTTGGCCCTCTTGGCCACCAGGGCACACTGCTGGCTCATATACAGCTAGCTGTCAACCAGCACCCCCAAGTCCTTTACTGCCAGGCAGTATTCCAGCCACTCTTCCCCAAGCCTGTATCATTGCATGGGGTTGTTGAGGCCAAAGGGCAGGATGCGACACTTAGCCTTATTGAACCTCATAGAACTGGCCTCAGCCCATCTATCTAGCCTGTCCAAATCCCTCTGCAGAGCCTTTCTACCCTCAAGCAGATCGACACTCCCACCCAACTTGGTGTCACCTGCAAATGTACTAAGGGTGCACTCAATCCCCTCATCCAGATCATTGATAAAGACATTAAACAAGACTAGCACCAAAACTGAGCCCTGGGGAACACCATTTGTGACTGGCCTCCAACTGTATTTTACTCCATTCACCACAACTCTCTGGACCCGGCCAGCCAGCCAGTTTTTAACCCAGTGAAGAGTACACCTCTGTAGGCCATGAGCCACCAGCTTCTCTAGGAGAATGGTGCGGGAAATGGAGTTGAAGTCTTTATAGAAGTCCAGGTAAACTACATCCACAGCCTTGCCCTCATCCACCAAGCAAGACACCCTGCCATAGAAGGAGACCAGGGTAGTCAAACAAGACCTGCCCTTCATAAATCCATGTTGCCTGGGCCTGATTCCCCAGTGGTCCCACACATCCTATGTGATCACACTCAAGATGACCTACTTCATAACCTTCCCCAGTACGGAGGTCAGGCTGACAGGCATGTAGTTCCCCAGATCCTCCTTCCAGCCCTTCTTGTAGATGGGCAACACATTAGCAAGCCTCCAGTCGTCTGGGACCTCCCCTGTTGACCAGAATTGCTCTTAAATGATGGACAGTGGCTTGGCAAGCTCTTCTGTCAGCTCCCTCAGTACTCTTTGTTGGATCTGAGCACGCGGCACGCGTGCACGCGGCACGCGGAGCAGAGAGCAGCGGCTGTGGGAGCAATGGGGGTGGCTGCGGCTGCGGTGAGTGCTGTTCCCTTTTGCTGAGGATTTGAGAAGGAGCCGGGCTTCCCAGAGACGGTGAAGCTGGGGCAGAGCAAGGAAACCCGAGTCTCAGCAGGAATCCTGAGAGAAACCTGAGAGAAACCGAAAGGCTGACGTGGCAGGGGGCATGACTGAGAACCGCGGCAAACTTTAAAAGCGGACATCTCGGCAGCTCCCTCAGAGCACGCGGCACGCGGAGCAGAGAGCGGTGGCCTCCGAAGAGGCAAGCGCGCGGAGAGCAGTGCGCGGAGAGGATTAGCCAGATAGACCATAGACCATGGTCGCAACGCACCCAAAAACTGTAGTGAAAAAGAATATGGGGACTCAGACGGATCCTCCGAGCAGACATGCAGCCGTGCAGGTTTCTGGCTGCAGCGAATGCCTGAGCCTGGCACTGGTACCGGAGGGAGCCAGTGACACCGCGTGTGTGCGGTGCGAGCAGATAAATGATCTGCTCGGGCAGGTGGTTAAACTGATGGAGGAGGTAGAAAGACTAAGAACTATTAGAAAATGTGAAAGAGAAATAGATTGGTGGAGCTTCACCCTGAGGCAAGGGCAGTCGGAAAAGGGTGAGCAAGTGATGGATCCCCTCCCCTCCTGTCATCAGACAGAAGGAGAGGGTTCAGGAGACAGGGAGGAATGGAGGGTGGTCCGTCCTCGGAGAGGCAAGCAAAAACCCTCCCAACCCCCTTCACCCTCCCAGTTGCCCTTGAGTAACAGGTATCAGGCCTTGGAACTACAGGGAGAGGTAAATGAAGTTAGAGGGGTAGATCAATCTAGTGAATCACCTAGGGCTTGTCAATCACCCCGACACCTTAGGACTTCTTCAATTAAGAAGAAAAGGAGGGTAACTGTGGTGGGCGACTCCCTTCTGAGGGGAACAGAAGGGCCCATCTGTCGACCGGACCCATCCCACAGGGAAGTCTGCTGCCTCCCTGGGGTTCGGATTAGAGAAATTAAAAAGAAACTTCCTAATCTTGTAAAGCCCTCCGATTACTACCCACTGCTGCTTTTTCAGGTTGGCAGTGATGAAATTATTACAAGAAGTGCAAGGGCAATGAAGAGTGACTTCAGGGGCCTGGGACGGCTGGTTAAGGGGTCTGGAGTGCAAGTAGTGTTTGCCTCCATACCTCCTGCAAGAATGGGTGAAGAGATAAGCAGGAAGAGTTTACAGATTAATGAATGGCTACCTAACTGGTGTCAAAGGCAGGGCTTTGGGTTCTTTGATCATGGGCTGCTCTATGAGACACCTGGCCTGGTGGCAGGTGGAATGCATTTGTCCCAGAGGGGGAGAAGGCTTTTGGGGCAGGAGTTAGAAGGGCTCATTGAGAGGGCTTTAAACTAGATGTGAAGGGGGAAGGGAAGAGAACTGGGTCTGTTAGGGACGAGCCCAAGAGCAATATGCTAGGGCCTGAAGGAAGGTGGTCTAGGGAGGATTTTCGATCATTGAAGAGAAGGGATAGATGTTTAGGCCCTGACCACAAGGCCTCCTGCCTTCCAGGGGTCCCACCAGTGCGCTCTGCTTGCTTTCTGAAATGCCTGTACACCAATGCACGCAGTATGGGGAATAAACAGGAAGAATTAGAGGATTGTGTGTGGTCTAAAGGATATGACCTGGTGGCAATTACAGAGACATGGTGGGACAGCTCACATGACTGGAATGTGGTCATGGATGGCTATGTCATTTTTAGGAAAGATCGGTCAGTGAAGCGAGGTGGTGGAGTTGCTCTCTATGTGAGAGAGCAACTAGAATGTAGAGTTTTGCCCAGGGGCTGATGAGGGGCAAGTTGAAGGTCTGTGGGTAAGAATTAAGGGGCAGGCAGGCATGGGTGATACAGTTGTGGGGGTCTATTACAGACCTCCTGATCAGGACGAGGGAGTTGATGAGGCTTTCTACAGGCAGCTGAAAGCAGCCTCGCAACTACAGGCCTTGGTCCTCATGGGGGATTTTAATTACCCTGATATCTGCTGGAAGACTTTCACAGCCAGCCATTCACAGTCTAGGAGGTTCCTCCAGTGCACTGATGATAACTACTTAATGCAAATGGTGGATAAGCTGACTAGGAGAGGAGCACTGCTGGATCTTGTACTCACCAACAAGGAGGGTCTTGTTGAAGCAGTGATGGTCGATGGCAGCCTTGGCTGCAGTGATCATGAGATGGTGGAGTTCAGGATCCTGTGTGGGAGGAATAGAGTACCTAGCAAGACCAGAACCCTGGACTTCCGCAGGGCCAACTTTAGCCTCCTCAATCAATTGTTAAGGGAAGTCCCATGGGACAGGGTGCTAGATGGTAAAGGGGCTCAAGATAGTTGGTCAACATTCAAGGACCACTTCTTGCAAGCTCAGGATCAGAGTGTCCCAATGGGTATGAAATCAAGTAAGGGAGCTAGGAGACCAGCATGGTTAAACAAGGAACTGCTGGGCAAACTCAGGTGGAAAAAAAGAATCTATGGATCGTGGAAGGAGGGGCTGGTCACTTGGGAGGAATATAGGACAGTTGTCAGAGGATGTAGAGAGGCAATTAGGAAAGCTAAGGCCTCCTTGGAACTTAACCTTGCAAGTCAGGTCAAGGATAATAGAAAGGGCTTTTTCAAATACATAGCTAATAAAACTAACACTAGAGGCAATATAGGCCCACTGATGAATGAGGTGGGTGCCCTAGAGACAGAGGATATAAAGAAGGCAGAGGTGCTGAATGCCTTCTTTGCCTCTGTCTTTACTCCTGCAGGCTTTCCCCAGGAGCCCCTGATCCCTGTAGCCCCAGAAGAAGTCAGGATAAAGGAGGAGTTTGCCTCGGTAGATGAGGATTGGGTTAGGGATCAGTTGAGCAATCTGGATATCCATAAATCGATGGGACCGGATGGAATGCACCCAAGGGTGCTGAGGGAGCTGGCAGAGGTCATTGCTAGGCCACTCTCCATCATCTTTGGTAAGTCATGGACAACAGGAGAGGTGCCTGAGGACTGGAGGATAGCAAATGTCACTCCAATCTATAAGAAGGGCAAGAAGGAGGACCCGGGTAACTATAGACCGGTCAGCCTCACCTCCATCCCTGGAAAGGTGATGGAACAGCTTGTTCTTGGCACGATCTCTAGGCACATCAAGGATGAGGGGGTCATTAAGAGCAGTCAACATGGTTTTACCAAGGGTAAGTCATGTTTGACCAACCTTATTGCCTTCTATGAGGAAATAACTAGGTGGATAGATGATGGTAGAGCGGTAGATGTGGTTTATCTTGATTTCAGTAAAGCATTTGACCGTCTCCCACAGCATCCTTGTAGATAAGCTGATAAAGTATGGGTTTGGTGATCAGGTAGTGAGGTGGATTGTGAACTGGCTGAAGGAAAGAAGCCAGAGAGTTGTGGTCAATGGGACGGAGTCTAGTTGGAGGCCTGTGACTAGTGGAGTCCCTCAGGGGTCGGTACTGGGACCGGTGTTGTTTAATATCTTCATCAACGACCTGGATGAGGGTACAGAATGTATCCTCAGCAAGTTTGCTGATGACACCAAACTGGGAGGAATGGCTGACACACCAGAGGGTTGTGCTGCCATTCAACGAGACCTTGATAGGCTGGAGAGTTGGGCGGGGAGAAACTTAATGAAAATCAAGAAGGGCAAGTGTAGAGTTTTGCATCTGGGGAAGAACAACCCCATGTACCAGTACAGGTTGGGGGCTGACCTGCTGGAGAGCAGTATAGGGGAAAGGGACCTGGGGGTCCTGGTGGACAGGAGGATGACCATGAGCCAGCAATGTGCCCTTGTGGCCAAGAAGGCCAATGGCATCCTGGGGCGCATTAGAAAGGGGGGGGTTAGTAGGTCAAGAGAGGTTCTCGTCCCCCTCTATTCTGCCTTGGTGAGGCCACATCTGGAGTATTGTGTCCAGTTCTGGGCCCCCCAGTTCAAGAAGGACAGGGAACTACTTGAGAGAGTCCAGCGCAGAGCCACAAAGATGATTAAGGGAGTGGAACATCTCCCTTCTGAAGAAAGGCTGAGGGAGCTGGGTCTCTTTAGCTTGGAGAAGAGGAGACTGAGGGGTGATTTTATTAATGTTTATAAATATGTAAAGGGTGAGTGTCATGAGGATGGAGCCAGACTCTTTTCAGTGGTTCCCAGTGACGAGACTAGGGGTAATGGACACAAGCTGGAACATAGGAGGTTCCGTTTAAATATGAGGAAGAACTTTTTTTCAGTGAGGGTGACAGAGCACTGTCACAGGCTGCCCAGAGAGGTTGTAGAGTCTCCTTCTCTGAAGACATTCAAAACCCGCCTGGACATGTTCCTGTGTGACCTGACCTAGGTGTTCCTGCTCTGGCAGGGGGATTGGACTAGATGATCTTTTGAGGTCCCTTCCAATCCCTAACATTCTGTGATTCTGTGATTCTGTGATAATAACAGAAGGGATGATGCTTTCTAGTTACAGCAATGGGTTGGAAAAATGTATATTCTTCTGTTGCAAGACTCAATACAAAAGCGTCATTAGTTCAGTCCAATTTAGTAGACCAAACACTACCAGGACAATGCATGAGGGCCAGGAGTCAATGTCAGTACTCCTCTTGCACACTCTCAGGAGCAACAGTAGTTGCCGGTATCATGTTATGCACGTGAAAAGAGCTGTCCCTGATGGAGAGGGCCTGCTGATAGGACCACACCAGCCATTTCGCTGGCCATCCAGCCACCTCCTCTTGAGACCATCTCTTCTTGGTGGCTAGCTGAATGGCAGCATCCCTTGGGTGTTTAGTGGCATCACCTGGAATTATACTGCTTAGTGACAGATGTTCCCCCTCTCTCCTGTCTTTACGCTGTAGCATTTGCCTGTGCTTCACAGAGCAGTGGAGGCAAAGTGTTTAGCAAGTAAGTTTATAGCATTCTTCATTAAGAATTTACATATAGAGAAAATTAAACCTGACTAGGAACCTAAGGAGCTATTTTGTAATTTGATTAAATGGTGTGACTTACACCAAGGGACTCAGTCCAAGGAGTTTTGTGTGCTAATCTGATGCTAAGCACAAGAAGGACTTCGGGGATACCGCCTTCTCTTGGTTGTCTTGCTGACCATTGAAATTGCACGGCTGTAATTAACATGAATCATACTAGAAAAATGGAAGACCAAAAGCTGCCTGAGGGACTATAGTGCTCAGGATGAGAACCTGTGCTAGCCAACACTGTCACTGGGGAGTAATTAGGTCTTCTGCAAATCCTTGTATGACTCTCACATCTCCAGCTACCTTTTGGCACATCTTGCTTAAACACTGAGTGCTGGGTGACTGAGGACTCCAGTATAGATAGTGTAATACTGAGAGGAAAAAAAAAAGGGGGAAGCTGCCAGCATTTTGGCCTGCATTCTTGGAGTGAGAAGTAATGTCTCTTCCCTGGAACATTTTAACCAGTGTAAATATATCAATACTATCCACATTTTAGGTAGGCTTCTTCACCATTCATGATGAATCAGAGGATGCAGCTGCCCTGTTCTGTGCTCAGGTATGGTGTGAAAGTGAAGCAGAAAGTGCTGTCAAGTCATAATAATACACTTCATTTATAGACCTCATGTCATTTTCAACATTTCAAAGCCTTGTGCATATTAATTAATTAAAATCTTGGAACAGCTTTTTTGAGTTGAATAAGTAGACCCTGAAGGCTAGATTGAGACTGCCTGCTTGAGGCACTCAGTTTTTGTTGCAGCATATAAAAAAATAGGTGCTTGGCTCCAGCAGAATGATTCAGACCACTTAAGGCAGGTGCCTACACAAACTATACAAGCAATGCAGAGACGGATGCCTCTGAAGTAGCACCCATGTGATGCTCACACATTTCTCTATCAATCAACTGAATGTTGATCTGTGGGTCTTTTATGGGATGATTTAGTGTGGTTGCACACAGCCACTCAGGCATAGGCACTAGGAAATAAGTGTGGGTGGGTAAGTGCATAATTCAGGACTCAACAGTTTATGTGGGAATCAAAATGCAAATTTCTCCCTGAAGGGCAAGCATCTGTGTTGTGGGATAAGTGGGAGGAGGAAGCACAAGATATTAATGGTTTGAGCACTTATCCAGAAAACAGAAAAGTAGAAATCTAGGCTGTCCAGCCCAAGGGTGTCTGTCCACAGCATTTCCACTTGCTCAGACTATACCAGGCTACAGGTAAGGCTGGAGTGGAGGCATTGCCTCCTCCTGAAGGTCTACCACTAAACAACCAGAAGTGTAAGATGCAGAAGCTAGAGAGTTTCAGCACAGTGGAAGGGGAGGACTTTTTTTTGGTAAATTTTCTATTTTAGAGCCCTATCAGATAAACGGAATGAATCGAGTTAGGACAGGAAACAGGCGTTCCCTCATGCCCCAGGCTTAGCTGGCACTTAGAAATGCCTGAGTGTTTTCACACTGCCAGGCTGACTTGTCCCTCTTCTGTACCCTGGTATCCAGGTCTTCCATACTCTGCACTTGTTAGCTGGCCATTAGGGAGCCATTTGTTCCATCCAAGAGGAAAGCTGGGTGTGGCCAAGATAACAGTGTGCTTCAGGCTCTGCTCCAGGCACAGTGTGGACATGCACACAACTTTGGCTCTTTAGCTGGTGCAATACTGCAACACTAGCCTGAATTCCCCAAACCCCAGTATCCCTCCTGTCACTTCACAGAGCACACAGGAATCAGATGGATGCAGAAAAGCCCCTATTTTGGCATCTGTATTAGGAAAAAATGACCCAGAAATACCTATAATTGTACTCCAGGGCTACAGGAAGATGTTGCCCAGTGGAGATCAGGATCAAGCTCTGTGTAGCATGGATTAGTCTACCCACTCCAGATGCTTCCAGCTCTTGGCTGTGTGAACACAAGCCAGCCTGCAACAAGCAGTTCAGAGACATAGACTCTTTCTGGTTTGGCCCCAAAACCTGCATAAACATGCCCCAAATTTCTCTTTCTGAGGTGTTCCATTCTAGCTCAATGACACCTAAAACTGGTGGGTTTGGTCAGGCCCGATGACTTAATGAAATGAGCCCTTTTCAACATCTGGGGAGATATTAGCAGCTCCTCACCCACTTGTGATTCATGATGGACTGCCAGGAGCTGTCAGTCACTGAACACAAGCAAAACCATATGCTTATGTGCTTAAGTTACTCTTAAGTCCAAAATACACTGTCCAGATTTATATACACACTCAGTTTCCCTGGGATGTAGGTTCTTCAGGTGAAACGGACTGAGCCATTCCCTGAGACACAGACACATCCAATTCGCTCTCATGGGAACTTAAGTTGACTCACGGATGGTTTAAATCACATTCACTGACTTCTTCAAACTATGCAGCATCTCAGAAACAGAGCTGAGAAAAAGATTCGGGAATTCTGAACATGGGCTTGAGTCTGATTTATTATCATTTTTACTTGCTAAGGGTTTGTTTGATCTCAGCAAGACTCTCTCCCGATTAGCAGTAGAGCAGGAGAATTTGGGTTACTGCACTGAAGGTCGCACTCAAATGGTTGCAGTCAATGGCTCAATGTCCAAGTGGAGACAGGTGACAAGTGGTGTCCTTCAGGGATCGGTACTGGTACCAGTGCTATTTAACATCTTTGTCAGCGACATGGACAGTCGTATCAAGTGCACCCTCAGCAAGTTTGCCGACGACACCAAGCTGTGTGGTGTAGTCGACACGCTGGAGGGAAGGGATGCCATTCAGAGGGACCTTGACAGGCTGGAGAGGTGGGCCCAGACCAACCTCATGAAGTTTAACAAGGCCAAGTGTAATGTCCTGCACCTGGGTCAAGGCAATCCCAAGCACAGATACAGGCTGGGCAATGAGTAGATTGAGAACAGTCTTGGGGAGAAGGACTTGGGTGTGTTGGTGGATGATAAGATCAATATGAGCCAACAGTGTGCGCTTGCAGCCCAGAAAGCCAACCGTATCCTGGGTTGCATCAAAAGATGTGTGACCAGCAGGTTGAGGGAGGTGATTCTTCCCCTCTACTCTGCCCTCGTGAGACCCCACCTGGAATACTGTGTCCAGCTCTGGAGCCCCCAACACAAGAAAGATACGGAGCTGTTGGAGCAAGTCCAGAGGAGGGCTACCAAAATGGTCAGAGGGTTGGAACACCTCTCCTATGAGGACAGGCTGAGAGAGTGTCCTGGCTCGGCTAGGATAGGGTTAATTTTCACCAGCAGTTGGGAGGGAGCCACCGTCAAGCTATTCGATACCATGCTGATGTCATGTCCTGGAGGCCAGTCGCGAGTGGTTCAAGAGCAGCTTTTTTACCCTCGTGCTGTACCCTTGCAGTATATCTCATTTTGTACATTATTATCACTGTTGTTATTTGGTCTATTGTTGTTGCACTGCTGTATTAAAGCTTCCTTGTCTCAACCCCAGTGTTTGTATTTTACTCCCTGTCCCATCCCCATCTGAGGGTGGGGTAGGGGCAGCGGCAACGTGGTCTCGGGTCCCGGCAGGGTCTAAACCACCACAGAGAGTTAGGCTTGTTCAGCCTGGAAAAGAGAAGGCTCCAGGGAGACCTCATATCAGCCTTCCAGTACCTGAAGGGGGCCTACAAGAAAGCTGGGGAGGGACTTTTCACAAGGGACTGTAATGACAGGAAGAGGGGTAATGGGTGGAAGCTGAGAGAGGATAGGTTTACACTAGATATAAGGAAGAAGTTCTTGACCCTGAGGGTGGTGAGGCACTGGAACGGGTTGCCCAAGGAAGTTGTGGATGCTCCATCCCTGGAAGTGTTCAAAGCCTGGTTGGATGGAGCCTTGAGCAACCTGATCTAGTGGGAGGTGTCCCTGCCATGGCAGAAGGGTTGGAACTAAATGAACTTTGAGGTCCCTTCCAACCCAAACCATTCTATGATTCTATGATCCTGCTCTACCCACTCTCTAACATAGAAGTGGCTTCTATTAGCATTTTAGCAGTTTGTCCTTTTACGCAGGAACTTGCATAACAGGTATGCTTCTACTGTGGGAGGAAATGTTAAGCACTGTCTATTGTTACTTAGAATTACACACTCAAATGCCATAGCTCCATCCAGAATTCCCAGGCATCTAGCTACTTTACTATCTACCACAGCACACTATCACAAATAAGATCTTCCTTACTGCCTAAAGTAATGTCGTTATGCAATGTAGGAGCCAAAGAATTCTGACTTTGCAAAATACATGCACTGCTTCACATTGCAATCAATTAATTTAAGAGGAGATCATGGGCATCACCCTCAGCGTGACGCAGCAGTCCCCAGCTTGCGCAGCAGGGCACTGAAGCTGTGACAGCGCCAGAAGCAAGGGGAGCTTATTCTAACTGACACTTGAGGCAGAATGAGCACTCCACGCCAAGCAATGACTGCAGCTCTGGCAGGGGAGTATGCACCATCCACCCTGGAGATGACCAATGCCTTCACTCAGATGGAGCTGCTAACAGGAGAAGCAGCTGTGCAGACCTCAGTCTGTGGGAAGTGCCTAGACCTTTCTCCTGGGGTGGAGAAGGGTGCTAAACTTGACTGTAAAAGCTGTGCCCAGGTGGAAGACCTCCTGTGGCAGGTGGCTGAGCTACAGGAGATGGTCACAGAATCATAGAATAGCCTTGGTTGGAAGAGACCTCCAAGATCATCAAGTCAAACCATTAACCTAACACTGCCAATTCACCACTAAACCATGTCCCTCAGCACCTCATCTACACATTTCTTAAATACCTCTAGGGATGGGGACTCCACCACTGTACTGGGCAGCCTGTTCCAATGCTTGATAACCCTTTCAGTGAAGACATTTTTCCTAATATTCAATCTAAACCTGCCCTGGCACAACTTGAGGCCATTACCCCTTGTCCTATCACTAGCTACCAAGGAGAAGAGACTGACCTCCACCTCGCTACAACCTCATGTTCAGCCGGCTGTCGACCAGCATCCCCAAGTCCTTTTCTGCCAGGCAGCTTTCCAGCCACTCTTCCCCAAGCCTGTAGCGTTGCATGGGGTTGTTGTGACCAAAGTGCAGGATCCGGCACTTGGCCTTATTGAACTTCATACAATTGGCCTCTGCCCATCGATCCAGCCTGTCCAGATCCCTCTGCAGAGCCTTCCTACCCTCAGGCAAATCAACACTCCCACCCAACTTGGTGTCGTCTGCAAACTTACTGAGGGTGCACTCAATCCCCTCATCCAGATCATTGACAAAGACATTAAACAAGACCAGCCCTAAAACCAAGCCCTGGGGAACACCACTTGTGACTGACTGACAGCTGGATTTTACTCCATTCACCACAACTCTCTGGGCCTGGCCAGCCAGCCAGTTTTTAATCCAGCAAAGACTACACCTGTGTAGGCCATGAGCTGCCAGCTTCTCTAGGAGAATGGTGCGGGAAACAGTGTCTAAGGCTTTACTAAAGTCCAGGTGAACAACATCCACAGCCTTCCCCCTCATCCACCAAGCGAGTCACCCTGTCATAGGAGATCAGGTTAGTCAAGCAGGACCTGCCCTTCATAAACCCATGCTGGCTGGGCCTGATCGCTCAATTGTCCTGCACATCCTGTGTGATTACCCTCAAGATAACCTGCTCCATAACCTCCCCTGGTACTGAGGTCAGGCTGATAGGCATGTAGTTCCCCGTATCCTCCTTCTGACCCTTCTTGTAGATGGGTGTACTTGACTGAATCAGAATCTCTTTTGGGCAGTCATGCACAGATGCATGTATTGACTGCCCTGCTAGCAGTAAATTTAGCCCCCTCATGTCAAGGGAGATGTGCTACTGGCCTTGGGTGCGTTTCTAGAGGCCATATGTGGGGCACAGAGTTCTAGTTGTTGGAGACTTGCTCCTGAAGGGAACTGAGGGCCCAATATGCAGAACTGACCCTCATCACATGGAGGTCTGTAGTCTATCTGGAGCCCGAATCAGGGATATCACCAGGAAACTCTCCAACTTCATGCACTCGACAGACTACTACCCGCTACTGATCTTCCAGACAGGTGGGGAGGAAGATGCATCCTGTAGTCTGAGGGGGATGAAGAAAGACTTCAAGGTCTTGGGACGGTTGGTGAAAGAGTCTGGGGCGCAGGTTATTTTCTCCTCCCTCCTTCCATTTTCAGGTGATGACATGGGACAGAATAGGAGGATTCATTCCATAAATGCCTGGCTACGAGACTGGTGCTACAGGCAGGGCTTTGGGTTCTTTGATAATGGCTGGTTTTATAAGACGCCAGACCTGACAGTAATACATGGGAAAGGTTTATCTCGCAGAGGCAAAAGGGTTCTGGGACAGGGATTAGCAGGGCTCATTTGGAGGGCTTTAAACTAGATTCGAAGGGGGATGGAGTTGTAGCTGTGCTTGCTCCACTGGGACAGCACTTTAGTATTGATGAAGACCAGGAGGCGTGCTCAGCTCGCTCCCTGAAATGCCTGTACACCAATGCATGCAGCATGGGGAATAAACAGGAGGAGTCAGAAATCTGTTTTGTCAGGGGGTTATGATCTAATGGCAATTACAGAGACTTTGTGAGAGTCGACTTGTGTTTTCGCAAAGGGTTGTGAGAATCATGTTTTTGCAGAACTGGAAAAACCTCTTATGGGAACTTATTGTAATAAAATGCTTCGGATAGGCTGTGAGCCTGGAGTATCCAATCAATGGAGAAACAGGAGAGAAGAGCCCGCCTCGGGATAAAATACTATATAAATGTTTTCTTTTCTTTGTTAAGGCGCGCGTCTCCACTTCGGCCACGGGGTGGCGCGCCCGCCATTGCAATCGCGAATAAATGGAGCTGCTTCACCATGATCCTCGCCTGAGCAAACTTTTTTGACCTAAATTTTGTTTCTCACAACTGGGGGCTCGTCCTGGATCCAAGTCACCTGCGACGGGCTGCCGCCGCCACGCAGCAAGAAGGTGCACCCCGCTCATCTTCAGCAGTCCTGTGAACTGGCGACGGTGGCCCTGCGGAGAGTCGACGAGAGACCCAAGACTGTTTTAAAAAGGCAGGGTCAGTAAGCAGCTGGGTAGGGACAGGAAGGACTATAGAGGGTAGTTTGGCCTTGAGAAATCCACCTGGCAACTCTGTGTGCAGACCAAGGTAAGAAAAATCAAAAGGAGTTGATGAAGTATTCCTTGGGGGTAACACTCTTGTGTGGTGTGCGAGATGTACACTCAGTACGAAGCGAGTGCGGAGTCCGGATTCGCATTTCCATTGTCTCGCGAGGGTCGTGGTTGGGGAAGGACGAAGTGAGTGTGATAAGGAGAGAAAGAGAGAGTCTGGGGTCAGGGCTTTTTAAATACAATATTGTCCTGCACGGGGGAAGTGCTTGACAGTACACCTCATTCTCTAGAACCAGGAGTTTAGTGTGCGGGAGGCTGGAATTCTGTAGCGGCACGACTAAAGGTTGCTAGGAGAGATGGGGAATAAGGGCTCCAGGGCAGTACTGGTGGATAGTCCTTTAGGAAGAATGTTAAGAAATTGGGAACAGGGCCCGGAAACAAGATATAAAGATAAAGAAAATAATGTGGTATTGTGTTCAGGTTTGGTCCAGAAAAACAGAAACAAAACTATTTGGCCATGAAGATTGGGTCTGTCTGATTTTAAATTTAGTTGTAAATAGTAAAACTCCCCGATCTGAGGAAGAATCAGCTTATGCAGTCTGCCGGATACCGGAGACAAAGCTGTTTCTTCTAACTCAGCAAAAATTGGCAGAAAGGGAATGACAAAAAAATTGGGATCCTTTAGATTATTTACCTCCACTTTCTCCACTACATCCCTCTCTTTATCCAAGTCCCCCTCTCTTACCGAGTTCACCTCTTTACCCAGGCTCCCCCCTCTACCCAAGCCTTCATCCTTTATCGAGTTTCCCTCTTTCCCTGAGTCCCCATCTTTTACCAGGTCCTCCCTTTTATCCAACTTCTATGCCGGTGGCCGCTGCGGCCATGGTGGCTGCGGCACCTGTGGTGCCTGTCGCGACGCCTGCGGCGGCTTTGGTGCCTGCTGCGGTGCCTGTGGCTACCGCTGAAAGGGGAGGGTATGATGATATGCCCGAATTGGAAGAACCAGAAGGGGCTGGCTCCTCGGCCTCTGTTGCTAGCCTATCCTTTAGTCTAATTGAATTAGAACCTACGATTGGCACCAAATCTGAGACTAAAAAGTTCCAGAGGCTGATAAAAGAACTGGAAAAGTATAAAACAGACATTAAAAATTTCCCTTTCCCGGAAATAACACTAACAGTACTACCTCTGATACTTCCATGTATCCCCTTAGGGAAGTTCCAATGGGGGTGGGAACTATCTGGTATGTAAGTGCCCCCCTTAACAGCTGGGAGGTGAGCAGTTTTAAAAAAGAGATGAAATCCCTGATGGACGATCCCGTTGGGTTGGCAAAACAAGTTGATCAATTTCTGGGACCCAATATTTATACCTGGGCCGAAATGACGTCTATTTTAGGCCAGCTGTTCAATGGAGAAGAAAGGGAAATGATTAGACGAGCTGCTATGTGAGAGTGGGAGAGGAGGCACCTTCCAGGACCACAGGTTGTCCCAGTGGACCAGAAATATCCAATAGGGGACCCAAATTGGAATAAAAACTCCAAAAGGAAACATGCAGGATCTATGAGAACTAATAATTGCCGGAATTAAGGAGGCAGTACCCCGGTCTCAGAATTTTACTAAAGCCTTTGATGTTCAACAGGGCAGAGATGAGACCCCAATTGAATTCCTGGAAAGACTTAAGGATAGAATGCAAAGATATTTGGGGCTGAATCCTGAGGATCAGCTAACACAAGGGTCGTTAAAAGTTAACTTTGTAATTAAATCTTGGCCTAATATTAGAAAGAAACTTCAGAAGATAGAGGACTGGAATGAGAAGCCACTGGAAAAGCTTCTAAAGGAGGCCCAGAAGGTATATGTTAGAAGGGAGGAGGAAAAATAGAAACAAAAGGCAAAGATTATGATCTCTGACATGAATCAAGTAGTCAAACAAAAATGGGACACCTGAGAGAAGGAAATTGGGGGGTGGAATCAGAATAAAGAAAATATAAATTGGGGACAGTCCCTTCCCAACATCCCCAAAATCAAACACGATAGAATCATAGAATCATAGAATCATTATGGTTGGAAGGGACCTCCAGGGTCATCAAGACCAACCTATTCCTAAGCATTAGACCATTAGACCATGGCCTCAAGTGCCTCATCAACCCGTTTTTTGAACACCCCCAGGGACGGTGACTTCACCACCTCCCTGGGCAGCCTATTCCAGTGCCTAACCACCCTCTCAGTAAAGAACTTCTTCCTAATATCCAACCTAAACTTCCCCTGACGTAACTTGAGGCCATTTCCTCTCGTCCCGTCATTAGCAATTTGGGAGAAGAGACCAACACCAGCCTCACTACAACCTCCTTTTAGGTAGTTGTAGAGGGCAATAAGGTCTCCTCTCAGCCTCCTCTTCTCCAGGCTAAATAACCCCAGTTCCCTCAGCCGGTCTCCATAAGGCTTGTTTTCCAGACCTCTCACCAGCCTCGTTGCCCTTCTCTGTACTCGCTCCAGCACCTCAATGTCCTTCCCATACTGCGGTGCCCAGAACTGGACGCAGTACTCAAGGTGCGGTCTCACGAGTGCCGAGTACAGGGGCACGATTACCTCCCTACTCCTGCTGGTCACACCGTTTCTGATACAGGCCAGGATGCCATTGGCCTTCTTGGCCACCTGGGCACACTGCTGGCTCATGTTCAGCCGGCTGTCAACCAACACCCCCAGGTCCTTTTCTGCCAGGCTGCTTTCCAGCCACTCTTCCCCAAGCCTGTAGTGCTGCATGGGGTTGTTGTGGCCAAAGTGCATGACCCGGCACTTACCCTTGTTAAACCTCATACAATTGGCCTCAGCCCATCACTCCAGCCTGTCCAAATCCCACTGCAGAGCCTCCCTACCCTCAGGCAGATCGACACTCCCACTCAACTTCGTGTCATCTACAAATTTACTGAGGGTGCATTCGATCCCCTCATCCAGGTCATCAATAAAGACATTAAACAAGACTGGCCCCAAGACCGAGCCCTGAGGGACACCGCTTGTGACTGGTCTCCATCTGGATTTAACTCCATTCACCACAACTCCCTGGGCGCGACCATCCAGCCAGTTTTTAACCCAGTGAAGAGTCCACCTGTCTAGACCATGAGCCGCCACCTTCTGCAGCAGAATGCTGTGGGAGACAGTGTCAAATGCCTTCCTGAAATCCAGGAAGACAACATCCACTGCTTTTCCCTCATCCACTAGGCAGGTCACCTGATCATAGAAGGAGATTAGGTTGGTTAAACAGGACTCGCCCTTCGTGAACCCATGCTGGGTAGACCTGATCCCCCTGTTGTCCTGCACTTGCCATGTGATCTCCCCCAAGATGAACCTTTCCATAATCTTCCCTGGCACCGAGGTCAGGCTGACAGGCCTGTAGTTCCCCGGATCCTCCTTCCTGCCCTTCTTGTAGATGGGCGTCACATTGGCAAGTTTCCAGTCGTCTGGGACCTCACCCGATAACCAGGACTGACGATAGATGATGGAGAGAGGCTTGGCAAGTTCCTCCGCCAGCTCCCTCAGCACTCTCGGGTGGATCTCATCCGGCCCCATAGACTTATGGGTGTCTAATTGACTCAGCAGGTCCTTTACTACTATTTCCTGGATTACGAGGGGTTTATTCTGATCTCCATCCCAGTCTTCAATTGAATACCATGAGGAGAACTGGTCTGGCTGTTAAAGACTGAAGCAAAGAAGGCATTAAGTACCTCAGCCTTTTCCTCATCCTTGGTAACAATGTTCCCTTTCGCATCCAATAAGGGATGGAGATTATCTCTGCATCTTTTTTTATTGTTAATATATTTATAAAAAAAAAACAACAACAAAAAATATCAGGAAAGTGTTTTAATTGCGGGCAGGAGGGCCACCTTAAACGAGACTGCCCTGAGTTCAAAAGAGAGGAGAAATTGTTTCTGGTTGTGAATTATGAAAAAGCGAAGGAGGCCGCTTTAAATCCAGAGGCAATAATGAGACTGTCTCTAGTGCCAGAGATAAGGCCTCCGCCTGAGAAGCAAATTTTCAGTGAAAAGGAGATAACAACTTTCAAGGAATTAGGAACAAAAGAGTCAGATGGGCAATGGATCCTCCCTGATAGCAGGGACCTGGTGAATAAACAAGTAATGAGGCAAATTTTAACTATTTCGCATCAAGGGAGTCATTGGGGAGTTCAGGCAGTGTGTGATGCTGTATTAAGAAAATATGCCTGCACAGGACTGTACACAATAGATAAATAAATATGTAGTAGCTGTGTAACATACCAACAAATAAATATGAAAGCTATGAGAAAACAGCCTTGGGGTGGACAAGAGCCAGGACTCGGACCTTTTCAGAGCATTCAAGTAGATTTTACTGAATTGCCCAAGGTAGGAACATTTAAATACCTGTTGATATTAGTAGATCACCTTTCGGGATGGGTAGAGGCTTTTCCCTCAGTATCAGCAACAGCTAATGTTGTGATGAAAATAATTTTGGAACAAATAATTCCCAGATATGGAATTGCAGAGTATATTGACTCAGATAAGGGAAGTCATTTCACTTCACGTATCCTCCAAGAATTAATGAATACCCTAGGGATAAAGTGGGAGTTTCATACTCCATGGCATCCCCTCTCTTCAGGAAAAGTAGAGAGGATGAATCAGACATTAAAGAAACACCTGCCAAAATTGGTTTTAGAAACCAAACTATCATGGACAAAGTGTTTACCTCTGGCCCTTCTCAGAATTCAAACTGCTCCGAGAAAGGATCTAGGAGTGTCACCGTATGAGATGCTGTTCGGGCTGCCATATCTGGGGGGGATGGTGAGGTGCCCACTCTCGAGACCAAATATAAATTCCTCAAGGAAGAAGACAACCCGAGTATATAGTTCTTATCATCTCTCAAGGTTCATGGACTGTTGGCTCAAACTCCACCTCTGGAATTTCCAGTACACACCTTCCAGGCAAGAGACTGGGTCCTAGTGCGCACCTGGAAGGAGTCAAAGCTCCAGCCCAAGAGGGAAGGACTTTTTCAAGTACTGCTAACCACTGAGACTGCCATGAGAACTGCAGAGAAGGGGTGGACTCACTACACACGATTAAAGACTTCTATAGATCCTGATGCCTTGGAGACAGAAGATTCACCGAAAAACAAGATCAACAGTCCTCACATTGGAAAATCAAGAGACTGAGTGAGACCTGTAACCTGACAAAGGAGAACTGTCATATTTCAAAGCAAAGTATCCTCAAAGGGGGGGGGGGGGGGTTATGGGTATTCTAATTGTGCGTTCATTACATGTCAAAAGTTTTATTTATGGAATTGTAACTTTATAAGCAACCCAGTAGAATTTAACAAGTGAGACTAAATTGTAAACCAATCTGCTGTTTATAAACAATAGGTCTATTGGCATAACCATCTAAAGTATAAGACAGGATGCTGTTTAAATTCAGCACTGCAGGAAGGTTTGCTACAGTCCTTTGCAAATGCTAGCAACAATTGGATGAACCAAATTCAGGTTGAAGGAGGCAATATTTCTCTTTGTAGTTATGATAGGGAGAATCTGTGGGGATATGCCCCAGTAACAAGAATCTGAATCTGGCCACATTAGTTACACACGAAATGGAGACAAACTTAATAGAGAATCCAAGTAAGCTACAAAATGCAAGATAAAGTTACCTATCAAAGGGCATCCCATATATCTTACTCCCTTGTGGGAGATTTTACAAACAGTCGCAGAGTGTCTTGTGTTATATTGTTGGCATAATTTTACACCGTCTCTCTCTTCAAGAATTGTGTCGGATCTCTTACCTCAGTGGGAGGAATTTAGTGAAAATGACCATCAACTGATGGCAGATACAATCAGCACACCCAGACCAACGTTTCTGTGGCCTTAAACTGTACACAGGCCCAGCTATGGGTGTAGACAGTGGAATCAGGATAATAAGGGAAGGTACCCTACCCAAAGGAATTCGGAGAATTATTTGGGATAATGCAAATGATGTTGGAAAAAGGTATCAGTCATGGGGGAGTTGATCAATTTCACCTACGACCCAAATGACTCGACCATTGCTATTATATTGACCATAACCCAGGCCTCAGTGTCTCCCATACACCCGATAATGGCTTTGGGCCTGAATCATAAGGGATCTGTCCTTTATCCTATGGAACATGGGGTATGGGCTTATCATGAGGCCAGGAAATGGCAGACAGTTGACATGCACAGCAGAAGTGAAGTAAGGATTCATTTGTGAGAGCAACACAATCAGAGCTCAGGGTATCCATCCTGATACTGAGCAGGGTGTGTGCCACTGAAATACATACGAATGGAAGTACTGAAACCCTGCTCGTGTGTACAGGCAAGGGTTGTGCTTGCATGAGGACATCATCATAGATGATATCACTGTAAATATTAGCAGTCATGTTAATCTCTGCATCTGCAATCTCACTAATAGAGTAGTACACGTTACGTACACTGCACCTCTTATATCAATCACTGCAATCTAATTACACATCTATCCCATACTCACACCTTGGAATGTTCTTAGTGATAATCTTATATATTAGAGTTTGATAACTTACAAAGAATAAAATTCTAATACCTTAGAATAGTCAATCAATGTGCGAAAACACAAAAGAGTATAAAGAAAAGATGGGGGAACTGTGAGAGTTAACTTGTATTTTCGCAAAGAGTTGTGAGAATCATGTTTTTGTAGAATCAAGAAAAACACTGAGGCCTTGTACATCCAGGTGCCAGATAGTGTAGAAGGATGTGAGAACGGACTTATGTTTTTACAAAGAGTTGTATGCGGCACTACAGAGCCAAAAACCAGGGCCTTGTACAAGTGGTCCCAGCTTTTATCCCCAAAAGCAGGACACCTGGCACTCTTTACCTAATGCAGGACACCTGGTGCTCGTTTACCCAATGGCTTTCCCTGCAAGATTGGCTGCACTTTGGAGGAAAGCCAAAAGGCAAACTCATTGCCCTCTTTTGAAGGACTGTGGGAACCACCCATATGTCAATCTTAATTCAGGGCTCCGAGTTCAGACCCCAGCACTTCATTCAGCTCTTTGACATATGGGTGGACCACAGCCTTCATACCATCCCTTGGTGTACAGGCATCTTTCTTTATCTTGCATTTAACCTCAGTCCATCAACTACAGATGCTGCTGCAGTCATCTTGGTAATTGCTTCATGTTCTTCACTGTCACAGTCTTTTTCATTGGAAGATCAGGTTCAGTCACATTTCCAGGACACTACGATAGACCAGGTTGACTGTGGTCTGGAGCTGATTTCATCTACTTGGCACACTTCAGCAACAAATCACATTGCAATCCACTAGACACGCTGCCCACTGAAGCACAAGGTCAGATTCAGTATACATTTTCTTCACATAGGTGTTCTCACACCCCCGGTGGCGCCACGCAAGATCTACAAGACAAAACTCTACACCATTTAGTTATTCTTGCAAATAACATTTATTTGTGGGGGCATGTTCCCATTTTTCTTGTTCAGGCTTCATGATTAAGATGGTGTTATCCTTCCCTAGAGCTATCACTTCAGCTGGCTCAGGGGGCCCACTCGGCCCTTGGACCCATACCTTTGCCCCATTATTAAAGTTGGTGGATCCAAGTCGTTTGTCCCCATGAAAGGTGGTAACTTGGGGTGGGTACCTCCTCCTCACCATTGTTTTTAAAACTGGCAATATTAATAGTTGTGCTATTCTATCGTGGGGTCGGATAACCAAATCTTGTTCACCGTTGTTTAACAGGATTACTTTAATATCTTCCTGACAGTCGGCATCAATCACTCCACCCATGACATGAACGCCTTTCAGGGCTACGTTTGAGCGAGCAGTTATCAGACCAAAGTGTCCTGGGGGAATTTGGACTCCTATCCTGGTGTTAATAACCCTTGTCTGGTTTCGATTTATCTTTACCAGTTCTAATGTATAAAGACCTAGCCCAGCAGCCTCTGAAGTGGCCCGGTAGGGGGCCATCGCACCCAGGACAGTTTCCCAGTAAATCAAAGTTTCAGTTACCGTTAGAGGCTGTATCTGCAGACTGGGTGTAGTCATACGCATCAAGGGTGTCTTCCATCTCCCCAATGGGCCGATTGCTGAGGGTATGGATCGCATCTCTGAGGTTAGTTCTCCATCGGGATAGCTTTCCATTTCCCAGCTTTTTTAACTGCTCCTTCAATAGCCCATTCATTCGTTCAATTAATCCTGCAGCCTGTGGATAGTATGGTATATGGAAGAGCCACTGATTATTATACTGCTCTGCATATTGTTGCACAAATTTGTTTTGAAAATGGGACCCATTATCAGTTTGGATTTGTAAGGGGATTCCATAGTACAGGATCATTATATCTATAGTAGAGATAGTACTGTGGTGTGTGGATTTTTTGCAGGGATGAGCAATCAAATATCCCGAGTGTGTATTTACTGCGGTGCAGATATATTTGCACCCTCGTTCCTGGGGTAAATGTCCAAAGTAGTCCGTTTGCCAGATTTGTCCTGGCAACTTCCCTCTTCCCAGTTCTCCTTTTACGATATTTGGTACCAGGCATTTATGAGTGTGTTGGCACATGGGGCATTGGGCAATTATTGTTTTGATCATATCCAGTGACATAACTATGCCACGCTCTTGGGCCCACTTGTAAGTGGCCTTCTCCACAAGATGCCCACATTTTTGGTGTGACCATTTTTCCAAGACTTCATGGTCCCCCTCCTGAGGGAACTCCAGTCCAGCTTGGGCAATCTTTGCCCGGTTATCGGTGACAGAATTGTAAAGTCGCTCAAGTGAATTTATATTGCTATGAGCATCGACATGAAACACTGTCACCTTTGTTCTTTGAACCAATTCCCAAATATCCTTCCATATTTCCTTTCCCCAGACCATTTTAGAATAAATTTTCCAGTCCTTGGCTACCCATGTTGGCAGCCAAGTAGCCAAACCATTAGCCACTGACCAAGAATTGGTATACAGGTGACACTCCCCTAAATCCTCTTGCTTTAAAGCCATATATGCTGCATATAACTCAGCATATTGGCTACTTTCCCCTTCTCCTGTGGTCTCCAGAAATTTTCCTGAGTGAGGGTGATAAGCCACTGCCTTCCAAAACCTTTTCCCTCCTATATATTTAGCTGACCCATCCGTAAACCATGCGTGTTCCCTTTCAAGAGGTAGCAATTGATCCAGGGTCTTTCCCCATTGCACAGGGGATTCCCGGTCAACTATAGGATCAGGCTTTACCTCTTGATCCTGCATGGGGGCAGCCACTATTTGTTCATGGAGGGCAACCACACCACCAGGTCCCACCTTTGCTCTGTCCTGGATGTACCATTTCCATTTTATAATGCAGGAATCTTGAGCATGCCCTATTCAGTGGGTCTTTGGGGAGCTTTTAACTCAGTGCATAATAGGGATTTCGGGGCGCAGAGCCACTTCGTGGCCTATTGTAAGCTGTTCAGTTTCTACCAAGGCCCAATACCAGGCTAACAGTTGCTTCTCAAAGGGCATGTAGTTGTTCCTTGCCTCTGGCAACTTTCTTCCCCAGAATCCCAAGGGGACTTTTCTCTTCCCTTGTTTTTGCCAGAGGCTCCAATTAGCATATGACCCATTTACAGATACGTTCAGTTCTACTTAGCCTTTCTGCATGGGCCATAAGTCTAAAGCCCTTTGAATAGCCTCTTTAGCCAATTCAAAGGCAGTCTGCTGGTCATCTCCCCATTCAAATTCATATTTCGTCCTAGGTACCTTGCATAATGGGGCCAAAATCTGTCCTAAATGGGGAATGTGTTGTCTCCAGAAACCGAACAGCCGGATAAATCTCTGCACCTCTTTCTTATTCTGTGGTACTGCAAAGTCAAGGATCTTCTGTCGAGCCTTAGGTAGTATTTCTTGATGACCACAGTGCCAATGGATTCCCAAAAATTTTACCGTCTGAGACGGCCCTTGGATTTTAGTTGGATTAATCTCCCAGCCTTTCTGCCTCATATGCACTAGGAGCACTTCGAGCATTTGTTGTAATTAGGCCTCATTGCTCCCCTGAATTAGAATGTCATCAATATAGTGGACGATCTGCATATGAGGAGGAAGCTGTACCTCATCCAGGTGCTCAGCCACTATTCTATGACAAATAGTTGGACTATGCACCCATCCTTGAGGCAACCTGGTAAAGGTGTACTGCCGCCCTTGCCATGTAAATGCAAATTGATCCCAATGCTCTTCTGCAATTGGGATTGTAAAAAATGCATTGGCCAAATCAGTGACTGCATACCGCATGCCAGGATGCCTCTGAATTCTTTCTATTAAAGTGATCGTATCAGGTACAGCTGCCGCAAGAGGCGGAGTGCTCTTGTTCTGTTCTCCATAATCTAGTCATTCTGGGATCCTGGGATCCATCGGTCTTTTTAACTAGCCAGATTGGACTATTCCACATGGTGGTAGTCAGTTTTTAAACTCCTGCAGCCAGTAAATTTTTGATAGTTCGGGAAATTTCTTTGTGACTGCCTGGAATCCTGTACTGTTTCATGCTCGCTACCTTGCTCGCAGTTGGAATTTGAGCAGGAGGCATCTTTATCTTTCCTACAAGAATTGCCCGGGCATTGATATAACTCCTCACGGACCATCAGGGAGATTCAAAGTAAGTCCCTTTAGTATATCTATTCCGATTATATACTCTGGCATCAGAACAATCATGACTGTATACTGTCATTTCAGAAGGTTTCCAATTTTCATGTCAATTTGGGTTTGTACTGCCTCAATTTGCTTTCCTCCCAATTCTGTAATAATCACAGACTGTCCTTCAAACTTCCTAGGGTTCCCATAGATTAAGGAGGCCTCCACTCTGGTATCCACTAAAGCTTTTACTATTTGAGAGGACCGGCTTTTCCAGAATATTTGTAGCTCCATGTAGGGTCGCCGGTCCTCCCGCACCCAATGTACCGGAGCTTGGCCAACATTTCAGAAGGAGTTAGAATGCCTTGTTTCTCTTGAGGGATACAGGTCAGAGTACAGCTGCCACTTGTGGTTCCTCTCTGGAACAACCAATCCACTCCCAGAGGGACCACAGTGAGCAGAGGTGGGGTCCCATTGAGGTTCCAGAGGGGGTGCTGTAGGCTGAACGGCTCCTGAATTGTGTGCCTGATAATTCTGCACTTTCCTACGGAGTTTCTGTAACCCTCACTGTTTATACATGCTCCATAATTCATTGGTATCAAGACCATCAATCCTAGTGAGAGGTACACCATCTTTCAGCAAACTTTTAAACATTTGTCCTCGAGACATACTATATTCGGTATTTTTACGGCGTCAGGTGTCTCGTTTCCTCGTACTCTCCCAGGGGCCCCGCTGATGTCGGAATTCTCGATACCCCTGACGCTCCTGGGAGCCCCATTCTCCAAGGTCACCCAACTGCTGCATTTTCTCAATTACATCTCTAATGGGATTCCCTGTTTCACTAAGTAGGAGAGTCACAAGAACATTCTTATATGCCGGTGGAGCGGTTTTAATTATTGCATTTCTCATGGGCACAGACAATCTAAGCTGTATCAATACCTCAACATGTCCTACTAGAATGGCCAGTTTCATTCCTTCTTCCTTTAACTGTTGTATACCATCATGCAGAGTATATCACAGTCAGTCAGATCCTGGTCAGGTGTTCTCTAGGGGGTATTTTGCCTTGCACCCCGCAGCAGCTAAAGCCAATAGATTGGTACTCTGGTCGTTGTTTTGAAATGCATCCTGCACAAGAGGGTCTGAACTCAGTGTTACAAACTTTTTACAGTCCAAGTTATACAGGCTAACCCCTGATGCTCCCTGATCGTACAAACGTGCCACCCAAGCAAGCAGGGGCTCTCCTGGTCTCTGACTAAACCGTGCAAGAATATCATTTACTTCCTGCTGTGTAAAATCCTCCATTGTAGGTCTATTTACCAGCGGCTCGTTTTTGGAAAATTCTATCTTTCTCCTGATGACTGGTCTCACATCTGCAGAGTCATCTGAGGCACCAGCCCCACGAGACTCCACAGGGTACCAAATATTGTCATCCAGTTCATCAGAGTTACAGTGTACGTCTACCTGTACAACTTCTGAGTGGACCTTCTTATGATTAAATTGCCCCCTTCTCTTCCCACCTTTACACTGGGCAACTTGCACTGTAGCCTTCTCAGGTACAGTTTGGCAAGTGTCCAGCTTGTCAGTAAGGAGCTTATTTAAAGATTCTAATGTTACAACCTGATTCCTCATGCGGGAGCATTCTACCAGTAATTGTTCTTTCTGCTGGTGCTGTTTCTTATAAGCTGTCAACAAAATCCATCCCCATCTCCCGAAGGTTATGGCATCCTATGCCTTGTTACTGGAGAATTTTTGAATAGTTTCTAATGCATCCTGCGGTTCAGCCTCTGCCAATTGCTTCTCCCACTGTTTGCATGGTCCCCTGAATTTAACCCATTCGAGAGCCAGCAAACTGTACACGGGATCTTCCCAACTGGGAACTTCAGATGGGGCCATTCTCGTCGCCAATTTTGTTTTGTCAATTACTAGGCCTAGTACAAAGGACACAACCAGCAGTAGAATGAACCAGTAATCAGATTCTATTGCACACAAAAGGGTCAGTGCATGGGTGATCGTTGGGATTACAAACAAGTCAATGAGGTTACACATAATATACATCAACCCCAGCGACCCCAAGAACGATACAACACGGTCAACAACCACTGGAACAAATAAAGCTACGAAGTCTCCCATGGCAGAAATGGAAGACAACCAAGCCAAGAGTCTAATAACATAGGACAGAAGCAAACTCATGCTGTTCCCCCAGAGCCCGCGTTTACAAGTTCCAAACCTGACCGGGGCCCAGCTGCAGGGAGAGTCGAGAGCTCCTTCCCCAACAGGGAGACTCTGCAAAGTGCATCCACTGCACAGATAGACACTCCACCCTTTCTTCAAGTGGTCCCAGCTTTTATCCCCAAAAGTGGGACAACTGGCACTCATTTACCTAATGCAGGACACCTGGTGCTCGTTTACCCAATGGCTTTCCCTGCAAGGTCGGCCGCACCTTGGAAGAAAGCCAAAAGGCAAACTCATTGCCTTCTTTTGAAGGACTGTGGGAACTACCCATATGTCAATTTTATTTCAGGGCTCGGGGTTCAGACCCCAGCACTTCACACACCAGAAGGCTGTGCTGCCATTCAGAGAGACCTAGACAGGCTGGAGAGTTGGGCAGGGAGAAATTTAATGAAATATAAGGGCAAGTGTAGAGTCTTGCATCTGGGGAAGAACAACCCCATGTACCAGTATAAGTTGGGGACTGACCTGCTGGAGAGCAGCATAGGGGAAAGAGTCCTGGGGGTCCTGGTGGACAGCAGGATGACCATGAGCCAGCAATGTGCCCTTGCGGCCAAGAAGGCCAATGGCATCCTGGGGTGTATTAGAAGGGGTGTGGTTAGTAGGTCAAGAGAGGTTCTCCTCCCCCTCTATTCTGCCTTGGTGAGGCCACATCTGGAGTATTGTGTCCAGTTCTGGGCCCCTCAGTTCAAGAAGGACAGGGAACTACTTGAGAGAGTCCAGCGCAGAGCCACAAAGATGATTAAGGAGTGGAACATCTCCCTTATGAGGAAAGGCTGAGGGAGCTGGGTCTCTTTAGTTTGGAGAAGAGGAGACTGAGGGGAGACCTTATCAATGTTTATAAATATGTAAAGGGTGAGTGTCATGAGGATGGAGCCAGGCTCTTCTCAGTGACATCCAATGATAGGACAAGGGGCAACGGATGCAAGATGGAACATAGAAGGTTCTGCATAAATATGATAAATATGAGGAAGAACTTCTTCACAGTGAGGGTAACAGTGCACTGGAACGGGCTGCCCAGAGAGGTTGTGGAGTCTCCTTCTCTGGAGACATTCAAAACCCACCTGGATGCGTTCCTGTGTCACCTGATCTAGGTAATCCTGCTCCGGCGGGGGGATTGGACTAGATGATCTTTTGTGGTCCCTTCCAATCCCTAACATTCTGTGATACACAACTCCACCCTCAGTTGTGGTGGGAAACTTTTTCGAAGTGATTTTGAGGTTTTGTTAAGAAGCAAAACAGGAAATCTGCATGAATCTGGAGTTTTTCTATTTTTTTTTAGCTTGTTGCTCTCCCAGATTTTTGTGGGGTTTTTAAATAGAAAAGAAATAAATATCAGAATAACACTCATCCTGCAAATGAACATGTCCCAGTTCTGGGATAAGCCCAAGGTTTTATTGGTGCAGACTAGACTTCAGGCAGCAAAGAGAACCTGGAGTAGTTCAGGCATTTTTTCTTTTCTTTTTTAAGCAAATCAAGCAACTCAAAGGCTGTGTCAACTTACTCAAGTGCTCTTTATTCCAGCTAATCATAGCTGGCACAGAAAACAGTGCTAACTATTGCTCCCTTCCCTGCCTACACTGGAGGCGAGGAAGGCCAAAGACACAGAGCTGAAACAGCAGCTCTGTGCCATCTGGAGAGACTCTGTATCCTCGCCCTGGTTGCTTGGGAACAGAGGAATGACCACTGAGTTGCTCTTAAAAATCAGTGAAAAGAACAATGTACACATCAGTGGGGTGAGGAGCATCAGCACAAACCTGCCTGCCCCAGCATGCTGACCCCCATACGTAGTACTGCTACCATTGCTGAGGGCATCTGGTGTCCCTGTCCATGAAAACCATGAGATGTTTTTATAGTCTTAGTAATGTGGGCCCTCCCCAGCCCTGGGAAAGCTATAGTGAAACCATCACTACTGGCCTCGATATGGGACCTAACAACAAACAACTCCATCACCAGAACTGCAAACTACTGATCTGTGTGGTACATTGCTGGTTCACATTCCATGACGCTACTGAGCAAACTCTACCTAGATGTCTCCGCAACTCTATTTCTAGTGCTATATAACGCTGGGTTTGGGTCAGATTCTGTGATGAGATATGCTGTTGTCATTCACAAAAAAGAAACACTAAGACAAGTGAGTTACTGATCGGTATAATAAAATTGGCTGAGCTATATCTTGAAATTGGGATCAACCAGACAAGTTCCTCACAGTTTGCTCCCAGATTATTTAAGCATCCTGTGTGTGCTGCATAAGGCACCAGCAATACTTTTACTGCTGCTCCAGCATCACTCTGACATCAGCAATTTGATTTGGTTTTCTTTCACTGTTCTCGCAGATTAAATTTCAACCAATGACCCAAAGCTTGATAGCTCATCAGCAAATCCCTCTGCGCCATCTAGTCCTGCCCTTGCTTGACAGTTAACTCTGCATTGCACATACTCCTGAAGCCTCGTGAAATCAGCAACGCCCCATGTGAAAGCTCAGTCAGACTCAGTGCTGCTGCAAAAGCTTATGGGGACCCATGCCTAGCTGCATGTTTTCAATGACAAATCACTAATGATACCTTTTATGAGTTTTCAGAGAGTTGTGGTCAATGGGACAGAATCTAGTTGGAGGTCTGTGACTAGTGGAGTCCCTCAGGGGTCGGTACTGGGACCGGTGTTGTTCAATATCTTCATCAACGACCTGGATGAGGGTACAGAATGTATCCTCAGCAAGTTTGCTGATGACACCAAACTGGGAGGAGTGGCTGACACACAGGAGGGCTGTGCTGCCATTCAACGAGACCTTGATAGGCTGGAGAGTTGGGTGGGGAGAAACTTAATGAAATTCAAGAAGGCAAGTGTAGAGTTTTGCATCTGGGGAAGAACAACCCCATGTACCAGTACAGGTTGGGGGCTGACCTGCTGGAGAGCAGTGTAGGGGAAAGGGACCTGGGGGTCCTGGTGGACAGCAGGATGACCATGAGCCAGCAATGTGCCCTTGTGGCCAAGAAGGCCAATGGCATCCTGGGGTGTATTAGAAAGGGGGTGGTTAGTAGGTCAAGAGAGGTTCTCCTTCCCCTCTATTCTGCCTTGGTGAGGCCACATCTGGAGTATTGTGTCCAGTTCTGGGCCCCCCAGTTCAAGAAGGACAGGGAACTACTTGAGAGAGTCCAGCGCAGAGCCACAAAGATGATTAAGGGAGTGGAACATCTCCTTTATGAGGAAAGGCTGAGGGAGCTGGGTCTCTTTAGCTTGGAGAAGAGGAGACTGAGGGGTGACCTCATCCATGTTTACAAATATGTAAAGGGTGAGTGTCAGGATGATGGAGCCAAGCTTTTTTCAGTGATGACTGATGATACGACAAGGGGCAATGGATGCAAACTGGAGAACAGGAGGTTCCATGTGAATATCAGGAAGAACTTCTTTACTGTGAGAGTGACAGAGCACTGGAACAGGCTGCCCAGAGAGGTTGTGGAGTCTCCTTCGCTGGAGACATTCAAAACCCGCCTGGATGCATTCCTGTGTGATGTATTCTAGGTGACCCTGCTCTGGCAGGGGGGTTGGACTAGATGATCTTTCGAGGTCCCTTCCAACCCCTAGGATTCTGTCATTCTGTGATTCTGTGATGAGTCCATGGGGCTTTTCAAGTCATTGAGGTTGTGTAAAAATTCCTCCCTGGAGAGTCAAAGCTTTCCTTTCCCACCCCTCCCTTCAGCCCTTGATCTATAGGGGAATTATTCTGACTTCCTTCTTGGTGAAACCTTAAAACAGGTCATTCTTTCTCCTTTTGTTGTTTAGCATCATTATTGCAATCAAGTAGACTAAGACAGCTGGGACAATGCTCTTTCAGCTTTCTTTTGCTGTGATACATGAATATAAAATTCTTGGTAAACAGTGGGAAAGGAGAAGCTGCCTCAGATCATGCTCGGGAGGTCACAGACCCCAACTCTCACTTTTGAAGTTGAGTAGGACAGGACACAGGTTGCCCTGAGTGCATCATGATCCCACTCACTGACAGATATCTTGAGCTCAGCTTTTCCTATGCCCAGCTTTGAGTCACGTTGACCAGCATGTAAACAGTGAAGATACAGTCATTGCTTTGTTTTACTTCCTCCATGTATCTGAACAGAGCTCTTGCCTTGTACCTAGATTATCATGCCTTTGAGCAAGAATTATATTGCATATAGTCCAGAGCTATAGCACACACTTCCTTCTAAATCTTCTTAAACTGCCACTTATACAAGTATCCAGGCTGCGCACTGTCAAAATCTTAACCAACCCTCTTCCTCTAAGCTAAGAAAATCATAGAATCGTAGAGTAGTTTAGGTTGGAAGGGACCCTTAAAGGTCATCTAGTCCAGCTCCCATGCAGTCAGCAGGGACATCTTCAACTACATCAGGTTGCTCAGAGCCCCATCCAACCTGATCTTGAATGTTTCCAGGGATGGGGCATCTACCACCTCTCTGGGCAACCTGTTCCAGTGTTTCACCACTCTCATTGTAAAAATTTTCTTCCTTATATCTAGTCTAAATCTACTCTCTTTTAGTTTAAAACCATTACCCCTTGTCCTATTGCTACAGGCCCTGCTAAAAAGTTTGTCCCCATCTTCTCTACAAATGCTGAACCGAGGCTGTTTTTGGCACCCGGCAGATAGAGCACAGCCACAAGGACTCCAGCGCACCCCCACTGAAGCCACAGATGGGACTTCCCAGACCCACACTCTCTTTTCACCTTGACAGATACTTCACTCCAGAAGTCAACCTCACTGATTTCAATGAGGAGATGCTTGATTTACGCCAGGCTGAGATGAGAATCCAGCCATGATTGTTGCCTTTTAAAGCCAAGAGCCCAGCAGAGGCCAATTGTGTCTGACACGAAGCTGCTGCACACCCAACGTGAAATCTGCACAACTCCATGAGCCAGCAGTGGTCTAAATAAAAGCTTCAGACAAGACATTCTGGCATTGGCCAGAAAGAACGAATATAAATAGCTGGGAGCTGCCAAGTTGTAAAGGAAGAACTGCTTGACAGAGAGCAAAATAAGAGGCAGAAATTAGGCAGGGTGCTGGGAGGCTTGTAAAACTCCCAAAAAGCAAAGGGGTCACAGAATTTAATTTGATTAATTCATCACTGGTCCAAAAGACTTTGTGTGGGAAGTCATGGCAAGCAATCATATAGAGACCAATATGATCTGGTGAAAGGCACTTTAATGGCGTTACAACCAGGTTTATATAGACAGAATACCAGATCATGTGGCTTCATCTAGCTACCGACTGGCTAATGATACTAGAGCGAAGCATAGATTGGTTCACAGCCTTAAAGCATGCGTTTACACCGTCACTCCTTCTCCACCTCCCTGTCGTGCTTCAGCATCCGGGACTTGCTTCTCTCACTGACTTCCTCATCTGGTGTCCTTGGTTCGTCCTTGACTAAGGCTCTTAAGGCCTATAGCTCAGGCTCAAAGGTTGGATTGCTCACATGTCCATTGCTTGCTAAAAAACCCTCTACAACTTTGGACTAAGCCTCAGGCAGCACAATAAACATACAATCATTAAGAGAGGAAATAAAAGATTGGTTTGGTGATAAATACTCCATCTTCCCTCATTTCTTCTCTCCTTGGTCACTACAAACATTGGAAGCAACACAGTAAGCAAGCAGTAGCATTAAAACAACAACAACAAAACTCACGATATTTCAAATGCTTTGGTCAAAATACTTTCAAGGAAAGCTTTGACTTGATTTCTTTTTTATTTTTGTTTTCTCTAAACAGCCCATTCCTCTAGGAAATGCCATGGGCAGAATGGAGCAACAGTCATGCTAGCTTGGCCTCCTCTCCCCAGGACTGGCAGAAGACTTAGTGGAAAACAAGAAAGACATTTATCCTAAGAGGGCCAGATAATGCTTTTGGAGGTCATTTCAGTAGTTTTGGTTGTACTCCTAAGCATCCAGGGGTCCAAATAGCTATTTTGACGAATGTAATTGTATTTACAAATAATGGTATTTTATAAAGCTCCAATGCTAACTTTTATGGGCCAGATGATAGTACAAAATCTCACCCCGTAACTGTACAGTGCCTGTCCCTCACCACAGGACACAGGGGGAGGGCAAAACCTCCCCACTGACAATGGGGCTGGAAAACTTTTGCAGCTGCTTGAAGCCATGTAGGAGCCTGGGGTGTCTGAGGAAACCACAGCAGAGGCAGAGCTGGGGAAAGGGGGGTGACTAATACTCCATACATCCTCAGCGAGTGTAGTTCATGTCTGGCTCTTCTCCCATCCACTTCAAGCACTGCCACTATTCCCACGCTGCATTTGTTGGGCATCACTGCGTATCAGACCACACTGGCTCTGTACAGCAGGAAACTGCTTTTATCCCCTTTTCCCAGGCAGACACTGAGGTTTATTGCAATTTAGACACTTTCTGCAGTCACATGAGAAAACTGATATGGAAGACAGGTCTCCAAGGCCTGGACCAGGCATCAGCCTGCCTCTGCATCTGTGCACACAATGCCATATGACACCTAGGTCCTGTTGAGTCAAATGCCACTACTGAAGAAAACAAGATGAATTATACGTGTATTTGAATTGAGATCTAGTGAACTTCATTCATCACCTGATTGTCACTTCTCCTCCCTTCTTCTGGTATTTAAAGGTGCATCCATGACTATATATATGCAAGACCCAGCCAACATGTACCAGTACAGGTTGGGGGCTGACCTGCTGGAGAGCAGTGTAGGGGAAAGGGACCTGGGGGTCCTGGTGGACAGGAGGATGACCATGAGACAGCAATGTGCCCTTGTGGCCAAGAAGGCCAATGGCATCCTGGGGCACATCAGAAAGGGGGTGGTTAGTAGGTCAAGAGAGGTTCTCCTCCCCCTCTATTCTGCCTTGGTGAGGCCACATCTGGAGTATTGTGTCCAGTTCTGGGCCCCACAGTTCAAGAAGGACAGGGAACTACTTGAGAGAGTCCAGCGCAGAGCCACAAAGATGATTAAGGGAGTGGAACATCTCCCTTATGAGGAAAGGCTGAGGGAGCTGGGTCTCTTTAGCTTGGAGAAGAGGAGACTGAGGGGAGACCTTATCAATGTTTATAAATATGTAAAGGGTGAGTGTCATGAGGATGGAGCCAGGCTCTTCTCAGTGACATCCAATGATAGGACAAGGGGCAATGGATGCAAGATGGAACATAGAAGGTTCCACATAAATGTGAGGAAGAACTTCTTCACAGTGAGGGTAACAGAACACTGGAACAGGCTGCCCAGAGAGGTTGTGGAGTCTCCTTCTCTGGAGACATTCAAAACCTGCCTGGACATGTTCTTGTGTGACCTGACCTAGGTGTTCCTGCTCTGGCAGGGGGATTGGACTAGATGATCTTTTGAGGTCCCTTCCAATCCCTAACATTCTGTGATTCTGTGATTCTGTGATTCTGTGATTCTGTGAATATAGACATTCATATTATGTACCTAAGCTGGTCAGATGAGAAAATGTTCATCAAATATAGTGTAGGACCACTGTTTCCCCTATTACTGAACTAATGTGTTCACTGCAGAATAAAGAATCAACTCTGTGATTCTGGAGTGATAAAAAAAAAAAAAAAAAATTCATGGAAAGTATCATTATACAAAAATCAGCAAAGTTTGATTAACAAGGCAGTTGGCAGGGTTCTATTTGCCTGCATCTTCCATATATATTCAGAAGAACAAATATGCTTACCCACTACTGAAATATAGATCCTTTCATGGTGTAAAACTGTGGCTGATAAAGGCTTCATGACAATAGTCCAGAACTGCATATGCTGTTTCTTAAAAAAAAACCCAAACATCAAAATCCTCCTCCAAACAAAAACAAATCTCATGGTGGCTTTGTCAATATTTCACCATGTTTGTTTTTGCTCAGAGTAAGTCCTAATTAAAATCACACTAATGCATTTGACTTCTGAGAGAGGGCGAACCAGAGATTTATTCAGTGCTGTGTGGCAATGGCCCATTCCAGCAGTAAAAAGGAGCTGTGGAGGAGAGTTTTCTCAGGGAAGAACTCTCATCTGGAAAAACGACACTCCTCAGCAAAGTATGGTTACTTATATGAGTATTTGTATTGACATCACATGAATGCTATTCATTCACTTGATTGTCACTTTTCTTCCCTTCCTCCAGGATTCCTCCTACTCTACCTTCGGAAGGTTTAATCACCCAGTGTAAGGATTTTTCACAGAATCACAGAATCATCTAGGTTGGAAAAGACCTTGAAGATCATTGAGTCCAACCATCAACCTAACACTGACAGTCCTCACTACACCATATCCCTGAGCGCTATGTCAACTTGACTCTTCAACACCTCCAGGGATGGGGACTCCATCACTGCCCTGGGCAGCCCATTCCAATGTCTGACAACCCGTTCTGTGAAGAGATTCTAAACCTCCCCTGGCGCAACTTGAGGCCATTACCTCTTGTCCTATCACTTGTTACTTGGTTAAAAAGACTCATCCCCTCCTCTCTACAACCTCCTTTCAGGTAGTTGTAGAGGGCAATGAGTTCTCCCCTCAGCCTCCTTTTCTCCAGGCTAAACAGCCCCAGTTCCCTCAGCCCCTCCTCATAAGTCTTATGCTACAGACCCTTCACTAGCTTTGTTGCCCTTCTTTGGACACGCTCCAGTATCTCAATGTCCCTTTTGTAGTGGGGGCCCCAAAACTGAACAGTACCTGAGGTGTGGCCTCACCAGTGCCAAGTAGAGGAGTAAGATCACTTCCCTGCCACTGAAATTGTGATATAAATCTATTTTCAGCTTTCATCTGACTGTTCAGGATGTCTCCTCTTATCTCTGTTATATATTATTTTCATATTGTGAAAAATGACAAATACCAATTGGCAAGAGCAATCAGGCTATGGAAATCTCCTGGGACAGAGCTATATGTTCTCATAGGGCTTTTTTTCCTTTCACCTTTTATTTTTATGATTAGTCAATCACTGTTTAGCCACCTCAGGGAAATGCAAGGTGAATTAGGAGAAAGAAGGTCAAGGTTATCATGGATAACCCCTCCACAGGGGGAACCAGTTAATAGTTATGGCTAGACTCAAGTACAAACTTCTGTTGGGAATCCCATGAAGGTCAAAGGCAGAGAGGAAAAAAAGCTGCACTGAAACCTTAGACAGTCATAAGTAGACAGATGTTCCTAGGCTTTAATGAGCAGTCTTGGCTCCAGGCCTTTATTGGCAGAGCTGTTCAGTTTTAGTATTTTTCCTTGTAGTGTAAGGTATGGCTCTGGTAAGCTGGCTCTGCTTAGCTAACTGCTGATGATTTTTACGTCTAAATAACAACTAGACAATGAAGAAAACAGTTCATAATCTGTAATCATGAAAAGTAAAAATAAATAAAAATAGTAATTTTAGTTTAAATGAGAACCAGTTTTAAAAGTTTAAACAGCAAATCTGATGGAGCTCCTACTGCAAGTTCTACCACTCCATCTTACGTTTTTATCATCACAGACAATAAACTGAAGGAAAATAACATGAAATGGACTTTTTCTTTACCAATTCTATTTCCAAGTCAGTCTGGTGGGGATCATGCCCCTACTTTGGAAACTTATTTGGGGTCAGCAGTGCTGAGAATTTTCTCTTGACAATTTACTATGCCTAAGTGAAATATATTAAATTGGAAAGTACAGGTTTAGCAAACATCTTCTGTTCAGAAAGCAAAAAGGCTACAAATCCGACTGTTATCAAACTGTGAAATCAGTAACTTCCACTAAAAAAATGAGAAATAGCCTTGTTAAAAATACTGAAGACTTTTAACCCTTGTCTGCTAAGACACAGCTTCCATAATGCAATAGCCACCGCAGCTCTTGATGGAGAATAATTTTGTTCTTTGTAGCAACCCTGATATAACCAGTGAATGAATTCAGTCTTCCAATATTTCTGTGTCTCTCATTTCTGGGTGTCACAATTGGTCTGATATAATACGATATCATGAATGGGAATGTTTTCATGGGATAAGCTCTCATTTTAGACTACTTTTCATTGCAGACTAGGTCTTGGTCTCATAGAAGAAAATGGAAATGTCTAGGTGGCATAAGCATGAGCAGTCTTTAACAAGGGCAAGTGCCGGGTCATGCACTTTGGTCACAACAACCCCATGCAGCACTACAGGCTTGGGGAAGAGTGGCTGGAAAGCAGCCTGGCAGAAAAGGACCTGGGGGTGTTGGTTGACAGCCAACTGAACATGAGCCAGCAGTGCGCCCAGGTGGCCAAGAAGGCCAATGGCATCCTGGCCTGTATCAGAAACGGTGTGACCAGCAGGAGTAGGGAGGTGATCGTGCCCCTGTACGCGGCACTCGTGAGACCACACCTTGAGTAGTGTCCAGTTTTGGGCACCACAGTATAAGAAGGACATTGAGGTGCTGGAGCGAGTCCAGAGAAGGGCAACAAGGCTGGTGAGAGGTCTAGAAAACATGCCTTATGGAGACCGGCTGAGGGAACTGGGGTTGTTTAGTCTAGAGAGGAGGAGACTAAGAGGAGACCTTATTGCTCTCTACAACTACCTAGAAGGAGGTTGTAGTGAGGCTGGTGTTGGTCTCTTCTCCCAAATTACTAATGATAAGACAAGAGGAAATGGCCTCAAGTTGCATCAGGGGAAGTTTAGATTGGATCTTAGGAAGAAGTTCTTTACTGAGAGGGTGGTTAGGCACTGGAACAGGGTGCCCAGGGAGATGGTGGAGTCACCGTCCCTGGAGGTGTTTAAAAAACGAGTAGATGAAGCACTTGAGGCTATGGTCTAGTGGTTATGGAGATGCTGGGATAAAGGTTGGACTTGATGATCCTAGAGGTCCTTTCCAACCATAATTATTCTATGATTCTATGATCCTATGATTCAATCAGTTACAAGTCAATAAAAAACTTAAGAGCCTTGCACTGGCAGGTTATACAAATTCTCTGCTCCCTCTGTGTTCTCAGCTGATTCTCTTTTCATTTTGGAGGCTATGAATTACGTTTCTTTGAAGCTCTTTTTTAGCACATCAGATTCTCATCTACCACTGGTTGGTTCAGTAAAGCTCACCCTCTTCCAGAACCAAGTGTGAAATCTGCTTTGTGATAAATATCTGATGGTGCAGGAGCTCTGGGCTTGTTACCAAGCTAAATTCATTCATATTGCAGCAAAACACCTGCGTCTGTGTCATCATGAAAGCAGCTCCCTATTATAAAGTACAATTCAGTCTCTCAGACAAAATTCAGATTCCTTTTTTTTTCCCCTCTCTGCAGGAGTGGAACAGATGTCCTTAGCAGATGAAAGGAGCTTCCTTCCTCATCTACCCAGCTTATGTTTCCAAGTCATGAGTCCTAAAACTCTTCAGATTCAATCATCTGGGGTTTATTGTTTCCATGACACCAGTCTCTTCCCACAGCCACTCAGTGCTCAGGATAATCACTTTACATGACACTTGCCAACTGGAAGTGACAAATTTACACTAGGATTGTACCCAGGGTCTCCATATATTCAGTCCAGCTATCACTGTGATGGGTCCCTCTGGATCAGCAGTACACCACACCAGTCATGGGACACTGACCCAGCTTTGCAACTTCCTACGTGTCTGGTCCATCCCATCAACAAATGGCTTTGGTACGCTTTGTGGGCCAGAGCAGAGACTCTCTGCTCAGTACCATGGCTGTTCTCCCAAAGGCTGGGCAATGACTACCACCCCACAACATTAGACACCAATAGGAGGGATGCCTACCTTGCCAACGAGTATTATAATTGCTGCTGCTGCTGCAGAATGCAATGGTGAGATTTTTGAAGGAAGCACAACAAGCAATGAGAGATAGGCAAAGGCAGGACAAATATTTATAAAAATGCTGTGTAACAACTCAAAGACTTTTAAAGGTTTTGGCTTAATGTGTGGCCAACTTTCTTGTTGATCTCCCCAAAGTTTGGATGCAGAATGGGAGTCAATTACAAAAAGCCATAGAATTTATTGACTCATAAACATATTTGCTGTAAATGACAAGTCCCTCTTTGTTCAACATTAAAATTTAAATGCAGTAAGGTAAAATAGAATAAAGCAGAGCTTACCTGAAGAGGCTGAAGAATCATAAGTACTTCTGTCCTTCCTATTTGTCCTGAAGTGCTGAATGTCCTTTTCCCTGTAAGTTCCAAACCCTTCAAAGCTTCTTCTTTTATTCCCACTTGCATCATTGTCCCACTTCTCACTTGAGGAATTCATTTCACCAAACATGTCCAGGGACTCTGACCTTCCTTTACTCTCAGCATTACCAGAGTACCTCTTTGTGTAAGAGTCAATGGGATCATTGCTTGAGTCACTTTTATCTTTACTTTGTGTCTGCTGCTGGGCATTAGAAAGTGATAACATAGACAGTGTATCCACTTCAAAGTTACTTTTTGAACCTTTGTTTCTGGTTTCACAATGCTGGTGCTTCTGCTTCTCCTTATGCTTGCTTTTCTCATTGAGCAAGGAGAGGTCTTTATCTGAGCCGCTTAACCTTTCATTGACCACATGGCTGGAGAAGTCAGTAGACTTGCTAGCAAAGAAACCACTCAGATCTTCATGTGTCCCCAATATCCGCTCATCCTTATGCTTGTGCTTATGTTTGTGTTTCCTTTTGTGAAGTCGGCCATTTGAAAGGCTTGTTCCTCCAACCTTTGGAGGAGCCAACAAGGACTGCATGTCTCCAAGGCCCATTCCCACGGGTGTTTGTAGGTGCACTCCGTGTTTTGCTTTATGCTTGGAAGTGGTGGATATCTTCATATGAGAGCTTGCATGGAATTGGGGTGGGGACACGGTAGGTCTCATAAATGGGGAAGCTGCTCCAAGCGTGTGAGACAGGTACAAAGGAGCTGGATACTGACCATAGTAACCAAGATTCATCATAGGCATTGATGTGTAAGGCATTCCATAGGGTGCATAGTAACTCCCACTGGGAATAGGGTAACTGAACCCTTGTAATAAAGGCACCTTTGTCACGGTGTCATTGGTTTTGGCAGGTCTACCACTCTTCTTCTTAGATTTCATGTCAGAGGTCCTGTGAAGATAGAGCAGTGGGTCGTACTGGATATATGGCACAGGGTAGTAGTGATCAAAATTAATCCTGAAGATGCTGGGATATGGATTTTCATGATAAAATGTGTAACTTCTATGGGAAATCCTGAACATTTGAAACTTATTGATGAGTTCCTCAAGGTCTGCCAGAAACTGGAGGTCATCTCTGTTCTGCAGGCTTTTCCTTTTCCTTTTGAGCTTTGGCTTTTTAATACTCTCATGAGGGAGAAAGTTATCCACAATGAGATGTTTCTGATGGTGACCATGCCTGTTCTTTGTGCTGGTGTCAGATGGGATAGCCTCTGGATTGTCCAGGGTGCAGAAATCAAAGGAGTATCTCCGGCGGGATTCTGAGCTTTTCTCAGCTTGGTCAGAAGTGCTGTTGTTGTCTGTACCTATCCCACTGTCGCTTGGTATGGTTTCCTCACTGTGAGACTCGCTCACTGGTGACAGTGTGACTTCTTTCAGAGAACCTATTTCACAGAGGTGGGAAGGTGAATTAGTCATTAATCTGGGTGGAGACATCTTCCATGTTCCACTGTGTATTCCTTTCTGGGTTTTTGTAGGAAGAGCACTGATAGGTTGGAGATTTGGCATAGTTTTTAACTCCAAAAAATTTGTTTCAGTGCTTGCAGGGCTAAGGTTGCCGACAGTCCCCACTAACTGTGTCAAAAGTGGATGAATAGCGGCTGGTGATGATGCTACAAGTGACTGCAAGTTGGAAGGCACTGCTGGGTTTTCTGGCTGGCTAGAAACAGGCCTTGAGTGCTTGATGGCTGTCTTAGGTTCTTTTGTCTGAGGCTGCAGCTCTGCTCTTGGCTTTCTGCCCCGTTTTTTACCAGTGTAAATAGTCCCCCTCTTGCTGACATTGATCTGCTTCCCTAGTCTGGCATCAAAGGTGGTTGGCCCAGCACTAGACGGTGGCTGGACTTTTGCTTTCAGAGCTGTGTTGCTGGAGCAGGAGGACAAGATCTGATTGAGAATATTCTTCCTCTTGAGGGTCTTCATTTTATTAATGGTCTTTATAGTCTTCTTATCCAAGACCTCAAGCTTCTCAACCTTTTTGTGAAACTTGAGTTCACTGATGGAATTGTCCTCTCCTGGGACCATCTGGGCCAACTTGGCCAGATTCCGTCTCCTCTTCCTCTTCTTTATTCCTGGAAATTCACGATTGATTGGACTCACTGGGCTGGTGGAGGTTCCCTCGTGAATAGTTTCAACAGTGAGCAAAGGCTGTTTCTTTGGTCGTCCTCTTTTTTTCTTGACAGGTGTGATCACAGTAAGACTGTCTGTATTGGTATATAGAGGGCTGAATGGTGTGATGGGATAGGCTGAAGGAGGCTCCCCCATCAGCTTCTCAGATGTTGTCATGGAGGTCTCCCAAAGGATAGATTTAGGTTTGCTGCAGGTCCATCGCCTCTTAGCTACATGTTTGGGGTGCTGGACCTCAGATAATTTGCCAGCTGTGGTAAGATTGGTGGGTAGGAGAGTGGATGTCAGAGATACAGATTTTCTGAGTCTGGTGGCACTGTTAGGGGAAGCTTTGTCTGTGAGTGCACCGCTGTCGATAGCTACTAAGGGGGACTCGTTTTCAATCACTTTCCCTGGCTTTGTGGCTTGAAGATCTTTTTTACTCCCCTCTGGTTGAGGGCTAGTCCTGTTTGCTACTTCACTGTTCATAGCAAGTCCAGAAGGCAGGTTTTTCTCCTGGATAGTTTTCTCTATGGAAGATTTTTTGGATTGCCTTTTTTTCATTTTGTGGCCAGATGTATCTGTTGTTGGAAACTTTACTGGAATAGTAATCCGTACGTGACTAGTGTCACTTTCACAACTGCTAGCAGAAGTGGGATTCTGCTTCGAGGGTGATGTATCCAACACACTGTCCATTGAATAAGACTCCTTTTTCCCTTCCATGCTGTCATAGGATTTGCTGTCAAATGCTTTCTGAGCACTCTTCACCCATTCAGTGTATGAGGTTTGAATGGTTTGACTTATCAAGTCCTTTTTGCTGAACTTTTTCTTTGTACTCCTGGCAGGCTGATCGGAGGCCTCCAGCTGCACACCTCCCTCTTGATCACCAATAGGCAAAAGCCCATTGCACTTGGAGGCGCTGCTCGGCTGGGCAGCTGCTCTGATGTTGTTGGGTGATGGGACTGCACTGCAAATGGCAAACTCTTTACTACTGGCCAACAGCTGCACCCACGTGCTGCTGGCATAGGAATTCTTTGATTGGGATTTGCTGAAGAAAGCTCCTGGCTCTGGAGCAGAGACCTTGGTTGCACTAACTACTTCTTGACTGGGTTCTGTGTTGATGAAGCAACTTTGAGAAGTGGATCCAGTATCAGAGCTCGCTGACCAGTCAAGATGGTGATGGTTGGTACTTTTCTGCTGGTGCTTTGATTTTAAGGTGTCACTGGTGAAGTCATGTTGGAGGCTCAGATTGTAGTAGAAAGCAGAATGTTTTTGTGGCCTGTCATAAACCTGGAAGGTAGCAGAAAAGAAATAGCAAAAAAAAATATTAGTTTATCAGTCCATTCATAACCCCTGGTTGCAGCTCTTTATTTGTAACACAGTGAATGACAACTCTTCTTAACCAATGTCCTTGTAAGGGCTAAGAGCCTTTATAGTCTTCTTATACTTGAGCCAAATTTGCATTTAGATTCATGCACTGTAAACAAGTTTAGTTTTGTTTTGTTTTTCCACTCTAAAAACAATGGAAATATTTCTATACATGCTAAATTGCTAAGGAAACATATTTTATTGATTTTCAATTTAAAACAAAAGTAAAAATATTTCCTTTCAATGGATGAATGGTGCAACTCAGCCTCCTGGTGAGAATTCCTTCTTCCTAAAAAATACTCCCTCACAGAACTTGATGCTCAACAACAACAATTAAGCTCATTGTTGTAAACAAGAAAAATGCAAAATTATCTCAGAAGTTGTAACAAACAAGAGGAAAATCCATGAGTCCACTTCCCTATGAAGCCAGAATCTGCAAAAATTTACTTGCTTAAATTTCCACAAACTTAGTGCTTAAAATCATATGTATAGCGTCAAGTGTGTGAGGCACACTTGGCAGGTTCAAGATTTGCATTGCTCCCTTTCCATTTTATTAATCTGCTATTTGCAATTTTGGCAAGAGATATTTTCATTATGATTTATAATCTGACAGCATCTCTTCAAGCCACAGAGGTTACAGTAAGGGCAGAATTATTCTGAACACTGTTACAGAGCAAAAGAAAGTCTACTTTTTTTTTCTTGGTGGGCCTCCTTCAGCTAATGAAATTATGTTTGCTACAACTGTAACCTTTTGAAAAGCCTCTTAAAGCAAATAAAAAAAATATTTTTGCTTTCATTAACTGAACTCTTTTACCCATTTCTTTTCTCCTGTTACATTTAGGAGCTTTTTTGAAAGCTCTGGATCAAACTGTGCAACTGATTTTGTACACCTAGTACTGCAAACAACTGTTCATAGCAAACTGCAATGACACTGTTCCAAATTGTAAATAAATGATGAGAGACTTAAAATAAATGTGTAACCAAGGAAAAAACAATAGAAAACAACTGCTGCGTGTCTTGTGTTTCTGCAAACTCCCTGTTACAATTAAGTTTCTATCAATAGTGTTATGTTATATCCCCATTCGGAGTGTTTGCAACAGTTTTGGGGCAAGGAGACTGTCAGCATAAGAGGGTTTTTAACCGGGAAATGAGGTGTCCCCAGTTCTGAGCAACTTCAGAAGGATTTGAAAAGTGCTAAACACCCTCAAGTCCATTGTGCATTATTTAGTGACCAGTAAACATACGTGTTATTGGCAAATTGATGTTGAGATATCCTTCATGTGCATATAAAAATGGGCATGTGGCTTTTCTGGAACAGGCAATAATGATGAAGCTATTCTGGTCCATCATCTGCAGAATAATCAGGGACTCTTAAATCCTGTGGATAGTTCAGCTGTTGTGCACATGGACCAGACATGCTCAGGGAAAACAGAGATTTCCAGGAATTGTGGAGTGAGAAAATGAAAGCATGTAGCTGTGGTGGAGCTGCAGATGTCGAAGGCAAGTGACGCCCATTTTTTTCAGCTTGAGAAAAGACCAGAAAGCATAAACAGCCCTTGGGGAATGAATCAGTTCCTCCTCCTTCTCCTCCTCCTTGCAGCGGCCTCCACGTGTGAGCCACACAGCATGCAGTGGCCACAACCCACACTGCTGATGCCCTCCTTCAGAAAATGGAGTCCATCCACATCCACATCCTTGGGATGAGGCCAGGGAGGAGTCGAAAGGAAATCAGCAGCACTGGCACTGAGGTCTGATAGTTTGTTTTTATTTTAATTTTTTTAAACTGATCACAAAGCTCCTGAGCTTCATTTTACCTCAGCTGTTTGATGCTTCTCCTGCCCTTAGGCCACCAGGCTGGATGCGCTGTCAGCTGGGCATGAGGATGTGAGCAGGAGGCGGCCATCCCTTGGTGAGGTCCCAGTGGGCTGGAGGTGGGTGCCCTCTACCCAAGCCTCACATCTTCCCAAGGTACCATGATTTGTGACTTGGAAAAGCCCTGGAAATGATGGGCTGAGGCCTCTCTTGGCCCCCAGGACCCACACCGAGGTAGGGCCAGGCTGTTTCTGAACAGATCCTCGCCTTATGGCTGCAATTAAAGCAACTAATTACACCCGCATTATTTCCAAAATGCTGAGCTGTGAAACTAAATGACCTGAAAAATTTCATTTGGTGCAGTCCCTCTCCTGGCTATAGACCCTAACATAGCTACTGGTCATCATCTCCCAGAAGAGGACCGAGCTATGGTCTCCACTCAGCTGAAAGCCACCGTCAAAAAGAATGTGGCGACCCAGACAGGGCTCCCACACAAACATGCAGCTGTCCAGGGCTCCGGCTGCAGGGAGTGTCTGAGCCTGTCACTTGTACTGGAGGGCAGCAGAGACAACCCCTGTGTGCGGTGTGAGCAGGTGAATGATCTGCTCAGCCTGGTGGCAGAGTTCAAAGAAGTCGTCGAAAGGTTAAGGAGTATCAGGGAGTGTGAAAGGGAAATTCACTGGTGGAGTCATACCGTAACATCCCTGATATAAAAGGAGCAGATATGGGGCTCTAGACCTTGAGGACGAGGCAAATAAGGATGTAGATGAAGGTTCACCAAGGCTGGGACACCCTAGACCATGTATCAAAACTAATTCCAAAAAAACCCCAACAGACGGGTCATTGTTGTGAGTGACTCCCTCCTGAGGGGTGTAGAAGGCCCAATATGCAGACTGGATCCACTTCATAGGGAAGTCTGCTGCCTCCCTGGGGCCAGGGTAAAGGATCTCATAGGAAAACTCCCCACCCTAGTGAGGCCTTCAGATTACTACCCACTTCTGTTTTTTCAGGTGAGTAGTGATGATGTAGCCAGGAGAAGTCCAAAATCAGTGAAGAGAGATTTCAGAGCCTTGAAGAAACTGGTTAAGGGATCAGGGGCGCAAGCTGTGTTCTCCATCCCTCCAGTTGCAGGGATTTATGAGGGAGTTAACAGGAGGAATCAGCAGATCAATTCATGGCTCCGAGACTGGTGTTACCGACAGGGCTTTGGGTTTTTCAATCACAGGTTAGTATACAGGATGCCAGGCCTGCTGGCAACAAATGGGATGCACCTGTCCCAGAGGGGGAAAAGGATCCTGGGGCAGGAGTTAGCAGGGCTCACTGAAAAGAGCTTTAAACTAGATTTAAAGGGGGAAGGGGATAAAAGTGAACCTCCTAGATATATGCCCGAGGGAAGCATGCCAGAGTTTGTAGGATGGTGTGCTAGCAAGGACCCTCACTCTGCCATCTCAGTGGAGACAAGGGATGGAGACATGAGAGGCAGCAAAGATGCAAGGGCTATTGACAGATTAGCAACTGTGGAAACAATTGAGAAGGGTCAGGTAGGAATTCAGACCTCTAACCACAAAAAGGTGCTGGGAACATCAGCCCATCTGAAATGCATCTATACCAATGCATGCAGCATGGGTAACAAACGAGGAGCTAGAAGCCATGATGCAAAAAGAAAACTATGACATAGTGGCTATCACAGAAATGTGGTGGGATGTCTTGCAAGACTGGAGTGCTCCAGTTGATAACTACAAGCTCTTCAGAAAGGATAGACAAGGAAGGAGAGGCAGTGGAGTGGCCCTCTATGTTAGGGACTTTTAAGAATGCCCTGAACATAAGTACAGTGATGACAGGGTTGAGTGTCTTTGGATTAGAATCAGGGTGAAGGCCAACAAGGCTGACATTGTGGTGGGAGTCTGTTATAGACCATCCAACCAGGACAGAGATGTAAATGAAACATTCTATAAGTACTTGGGAGAAATCTTGTTCTTGTGGGGGACTTCAACTTCCCAGACATTTGCTAGAAATACAACACAGCAGAGCGGGACCAGTCCCAGAGGTTCCTGGAATGTGTGGAAGATAACTTCCTGACACAGCTGGTGAGTGAACCGACCAGAGAAGGTACATCGCTGGACCTGCTCTTTGTGAACAGAGAAGGACTGGTGGGTGATGTGACGGCTGGAGGCCGCCTAGGGCACAGCGATCATAAAATGATCATGAGTTCTCTATTCTTAGAGAAGCTAGGAGAGGGGGCAGCAGAACTGCCACTCTGGACTTCCAAAGGGCTGACAAACTTCTTTAGGATACTGCTTGACAGAATCCCTTGGGAGACAGTCCCAAAGGATATAGGGGTCCAGGAAGGCTGGACAGTCTTCAAGAAGGAAGTCTTAAAGGCACAGGAGCAGGCTGTTCCCATGTGCTGTAAGAGAAGCTGGCAGCAAAGAAGGGCACCCTGCCTGAACAGGGAGCTTTGGCTGCAACTCAGGGAGAAAAGGAGAGATAATGGCCTTTGCCATGAGGGGCAAGCCACTCATGATGACTACAAAGAAGCTGTTAGGCTATGCAGGGAGAAAATTATAAGGTCCCAAGCCCAGCTAGAAATTAATCTAGCTTCTGCTGTGAAAGATAACAAGAAATGTTTCTATAAATACACTAACAGTAAAAGAAAGACCAGGGAGAGCCTTCATCTCCTGATAGACGCAGGAGGAAACATGGTGATGAAGGATGAGGAAAAGGCTGAGGTGCTTATTGACTTCTTTGCCTCAGTCTTTAGTAACAGGACCAGTTGTACTGAGGGAATCCAGCCTCCACAGCTAGAAGACAGAGACCAGGAGCAGAACGACCTCCCCACAATCCAGGAGGAGATGGTCACGGAATCAGAGAATATTCAGAGTTGGAAGGGACCTCCAGAGATCATCTAGTCCAACTCCCCTGCTTTAAAGCAGGATCCCCTAGAGTACATCACTCAGGACTGCATCCAGGAGAGTCTTGAAAATCTCCAGAGAAGGAGACTCCACAACCTCTCTGGGCAGCCTGTGACAGTGCTCTGTTAACCTCACTGAAAAAAAGTTCTTCCTCATATTTAAATGGAACCTCCTATGTCCCAGCTTGTGCCTGTTACCCCTAGTCCTGTCACCAGGAACCACTGAAAAGAGTCTGGCTCCATCCTCCCTCAACCCACCCTTTAGGTATTTATAAACATTAATTAAATCACCCCTCAGCCTTCTCTTCTCCAGGCTAGAGTCCCAGCTCTCTCAGCCTTTCCTCATAGGGTAGATGCTCCAATCCCCCAATGATCCTTGTTGCCCTCCGCTGGACTCTCTCCAGTAGGTCCCTGTCTCTCTTCAACTGGGGAGCCCAGAACTGGACACAGTATTCCAGTTGCAGCCTCACCAGGGCAGAGTAGAGGGGGAGAAGGACCTCCCTCTACCTACTGGCCACACACTTCCCTATGCAGCCCAGGGTGGCATTGGCCTTCTTGGCGGCAGGGGCACATTGCTGGCTCATGGATAATTTACTATCTACCAGGATTCCCAGATCCTTCTCCTCGGAAATGCTTTCCAGGAGGTCCCCCCCTAACCTATACTGGTGCCTGGCATTCTTCTTCCCCAGGTGCAGCACCCTACACTTGCTCTTATTGAACCTCATGAGGTTCTTCTCTGCCCAGCTCTCCAGCCTGTCCAGGTCACGCTGGATGCCAGAACAGCCCTCTGGAGTGTCAGCCACCCCTCCCAGCTTGGTAGCATCAGTGAACTTGCTGAGGATACACTCTGTCCCCTCAGCCAGGTCACTGATGACTATGTTGAACAAGACCGGACCGAGTATTGACCCCTGGGGGAGACCACTGATTACAGGCCTCCAACTCGACTCTGCTCCATTGATCACAACCCTCTGTGATCTGTCACACAGCCAGCTCTCAATCCACCTCACCATCCCCTCATCTAACCCACACTTCCTAATGAGGATGTTATGGGAGATAGTGTCAAAAGCCTTGCTGAAGTCAAGGTAGATGACATCTGCTGCTCTCCCCTCATCCACCCAACCAGTTATAACATCATAGAAGGCTATCAGATTGGTCAAACATGATTTACCCTTGGTAAATCCATGTTGACCACTCCCAAGAACTTTCTGTTCTTCAATATGTTTGGAGATGACCTCCAGAACGAGTCACTCCATCACCTTCCCAGGGATGGAGGTGAGACTAACCGGCCTGTAGTTTCCTGGGTCTTCCTTCTTGCCCTTTTTGTAGACTGGAGTGATGTTGGCCTTCCTCCAGTCTTCAGGCACCTCTCCTGTTCTCCATGATCTTTCAAAGATGATGGAGAGTGGCCCAGCAATAACATCTGCCAGCTCTCTCAGCACTCGCAGGTGCATCTGTTTTGCCAATTAGTAGGCCCAGTAAGAAGGACACAGCCAGCAGCAGACCAACAATCCAGTATGTGGGTTCTATTTCACGCAAAGGGGTCAGTATATAGAGGATTGCTGGGGGTACAAACAAGTCAGATATATCACGGATAGTAGACATTGACCCCAGCGACCCCAGGAATGACACAATATTGCTCATAACCGATGGAACAAACAGAGACACGAGATAACCCACAGTACAAATGGGAGGCAACCAGGAGAACAAGGCAGTTACAAATGACAGAAGTAACCCCATGTTGCCTCCCCACAAAGCCCGCGTTTGAATATGCCAGACCTGACTGGGACCCGGTTCCATGAGTGGTCAGGAGGTCCTTCCCCAACAGGAAACTCTGTGAAGTGCGTCCACTCCACAGACAGACTCTCCAACCCTTCCTGCAAGTGGGCCCAGCTTTTATCCCCAAACAGGACACCTGGCACTTGTTATCAAAATGCAGGGCACCTGGGGCTTGTTTACCCAAGGGCTTTCCCTACAAGGCCGGCCGCACCCTGGAGGAAAGCCAAAAGGTAAACTCATCCCCTCCTCTTAAAGGGCCATGGGGACCACCCATATGTCAACCTTAATTCAGGGCTGGGGGTTCAGACCCCAGCACTTCATTCGGCCCTTTGACATATGGGTGGACCACAGCCTCTATACCGTCCGTAGGTGTACAAGTGTCTCTTCTTTATCTTGAATTAGTCGCAGTCCATTAGATGCAGATGTTGCTGCAGTTATCTCGGTCGTTGCTTCACTGTCGTAGTCTTTTCATTGGAAGATCAGGTGCAGTCCTATTTCCAGTATGTCGTAGTCTGGAGCAGAGTTCATCTACTTGGCGCAGTTCAGCAGTACGTTACGTTGCAGTTCATGAAGTCAAATTCAGTGTAGATGTTCTCATACTCCGGCGGCGCTGTACAAGATCTACAGTACAAAATTCTATACCATTCCGTTATTCCCGCAAATAACACTTATTTGCGGGGACATGTTCCCATTTTTCCTGCCCAGGTCTCATAATTAGGACAGTGTTATCTTTTCCTACGGCTATTACTTCAGCTGGCTCAGGGGGCCCACTCGGCCCTTGGACCCATACCTTTGCCCCATTACTAAAGTTGGTGGATCCAAATCCTTTGTCCCCACGAACAGTAGTAACTTGGGGTGGGTCCCCCTTCCTTACTGTTGTTTTCAAAATTGGTAGTATTAATAGTTGTGCTATTCTATCCTTGGGTTGAATAGCCAAATCTTCTTCACCATTGTTTAAAAGGATTACCTTAATTTCTCCCTGATAGTCGGCATCAATCACTCCTCCCATGACGTGAACACCTTTCAGGGCTAAGTTTGAGCGAGCAGTTATCAGACCAAAGTGTCCTGGGGGAATCTGGACTCCTATCCCGGTGTTAATAACCCTTGTCTGGCCCCGGTTTATTTTTACCAGTTCTAATGCATAGAGATCTAGCCCAGCAGCCTCTGGAGTGGCCCGGTAGGGTGCCATCGCACCCGGGACAATTTCCCAATAGGTCAATGTTTCGGTTACTGTTAAAGGCTGTATCTGGAGATTGGGCGTAGTCATGCGCATCAAGGGCGTCTCCATTTCCCCAATGGGCCTATTGTTGAGGGTATGGAGCGCATCCGTGAGGTTAGTCCTCCATCGGGATAGCTTTCCATTTCCCAGCTTTTTTAACTGTTCCTTCAATAGCCCATTCATTCGTTCGATTAATCCTGCAGCCTGGGGATAGTATGGTATATGAAAGACCCACTGAATATTATGCTGCTCCGCATATTGTTGTACAAATTTGTTTCGAAAATGAGACCCATTATCAGTTTGGATTTGTAAGGGGATCCCATAGTACAAAATCATTATATCTATGGTGCAAGTAGTACTATGGTGTGTGGCTTTCTTGCAGGGATAAGCTATTAAATATCCCGAGTATGTGTCTACTGCGGTACAGATGTATTTGCACCCTCGGTCCTGGGGTAAAGGTCCGATATAGTCCATTTGCCAGATCTGTCCTGGCAATTTCCCTCTTCCCAGTTCTCCTTTTACGATATTTGGTACCGGGCGTTTATGAGTGTGTTGGCACACAGGACATTGGGCAATTATTGTTTTAATCATATCCAGTGACATGACTATGCCACGCTCTTGGGCCCACTTGTAAGTGGCCTTCTCCCCAAGATGCCCACATTTTTGGTGTGCCCATTTCGCCAAGCCTTCATGGTCCCCTTCCTGAGGGAACTCCAGTCCGGCTTGGGAAATCTTTGCCCGGTTATCGGTGACAGAATTGTAAAGTCGCTCAAGCGAATTTATGTTGCTATGAGCGTCGACATGAAACACTGTCACCTTTGTTCTTTGAACTAGTTCCCAAATATCCTTCCATATTTCCTTTCCCCAGACCGTCTTAGAATAAATTTTCCAATCCTTGGCTACCCATGTTGGCAACCAGGTAGCCAATCCATTAGCCACTGACCAGGAATCGGTATACAGATGACACTCCCCTAAATCCTCTTGTTTCAAAGCCATATATGCTGCATATAACTCAGCATATTGGCTACTTTCCCCTTCTCCTGTGGTCTCCAAAAATTTTCCTGTGTGAGGGTGATAAGCCACTGCCTTCCAAAACCTTTTCCCTCCTATATATTTAGCTGACCCATCCGTAAACCATGCATGTTCCCTTTCAAGAGGTAGCAATTGATCCAGGGTCTTCCCCCACTGCACAGGGGATTCCCGGTCAACTATAGGATCAGGATTTACCTCTTGATCCTGCATGGGGGCAGCCACTATTTGTTCATGAAGGGCAGCAACACCACCAGGTCCCACCTTTGCTCTGTCTTGAATGTACCATTTCCATTTGATAATACTGGATTCCTGAGCATGCCCTATTCGGTGGGTCTTTGGGGAGCTTTTAACCCAGTGCATAATAGGGATTTCAGGGCGCAGAGCCACTTCGTGGCCTATCGTAAGTTGTTCAGTTTCTGCCAAGGCCCAATAGCAGGCTAACAGTTGCTTCTCAAAGGGCGTGTAGTTGTTCCCTGCCTCTGGCAACTTTCTTCCCCAAAATCCCAAGGGGACTTTTCTCCTCCCTTGTTTTTGCCAGAGGCTCCAGTTAGCATATGACCCATTTACAGATACATTCAGTTCCACTTCACCTTCCTGCATGGGCCATAGGTCTAAAGCCCTCTGAATAGCCTCTTTAGCCAACTCAAAGGCAGCCTGCTGCTCATTCCCCCATTCAAATTCATATTTCTTTCTGGTCACCCTGTATAATGGGGCCAAAATCTGTCCCAAATGGGGAATGTGTTGTCTCCAGAAACCAAACAGCCCGATAAATCTCTGTGCCTCTTTCTTATTTCGTGGTGTTGCAAAGTCAAGGATCTTCTGCCGAGCCTTAGGTAGTATTTCTCGATGACCACAGTGCCAATGGATTCCTAAAAATGTGATTGTCTGAGACGGCCCTTGGATTTTAGTTGGATTGATCTCCCAGCCTTTCTGCCTCATATGCACTAGGAGCACTTCGAGCATTTGTTGTACTTCAGTCTCATTGCTCCCCTGAATCAGAATGTCATCAATAAAGTGGACAATCTGCATATGAGGGGGAAGCTGTACTTCATCCAAGTGCTCAGCCACTATTCTATGACAAATAGTTGGACTATGTACCCATCCTTGAGGCAACCTGGTAAAAGTGTACTGCCGCCCTTGCCATGTGAATGCAAATTGATCCCAATGCTCTTCTGCAATTGGGATCGTAAAATATGCATTGGCTAAATCAATGACAGCATACCACGTGCCAGGATGCCTCTGAACTCTCTCTATCAAGGTGACCATATCAGGTACAGCTGCCGCAAGAGGCGGGGTGCTCTTGTTCAATTCCCTATAATCCACAGTCATTCTCCAGGATCCATCAGCCTTCTTAACTGGCCAGATTGGACTATTCCACACGGTGGTAGTTGGTTTTATAACTCCTGCAGCCAGTAAATCTTTGATCGTTTGAGAAATTTCTTCATGCCCACCCGGAATCCTGTACTGTTTCATGGATACGACCTTGGTCGCAGCTGGAATTTGAACGGGAGGCATCTTTATCTTTCCAACTAAAATTGCCTTATTAGTGATATAATTCCTTACTCCAAATTGATACCGACCATCAGGGAGATTCAAAGTAAGTCCCTTCAGAATATCTATTCCAATTATATACTCTGGAATGGGAACAATCATAACTGTATACTGTCGTTTTGGAAGGTGTCCAATTCTCATATTAATTTGGGTTTGTACCGCCTCGATTTGCTTGCCGCCCAGCCCTGTAATAATCACAGACTGCCCTTTGAATTTCTCAGGGTTCCCATAGATTAAGGAGGCCTCCGCTCCGGTATCCACTAAAGCTTTTACTATCTGAGAGGACCGGTTTTTCCAGAATATCTGTAGCTCCACATGAGGTCGCCGGTCCTCCCGCGCCCAATGTACCGGAGCTTGGCCAACATTTCAGAAAGAATTATAATGCCTAGTTTCTTGTGAGGGATATAAGTCAGAGTACTGCTGCCACTCGTGGTTCCTCTCTGGAGCAACAGAGGGCCTGCCGCGAGCAGAGGCGGGGTCCTGCTGAGGTTCCAGAGGGGGTGCTGTAGGCTGAGCAGCTCCTGAATCATATGCCTGATAATTTTGCACCTTCCTACGGGGTTTCTGTAACCCTCTCTGTTTATACATCCTCCATAGTTCATTGGTATCAAGACCATCAATCCTAGTGAGAGGTACACCATCTTTTAGCAAACTTTTAAACATTTGTCCTCGAGACATCCTATATTCGGTAGTTTTACGGCGTCGGGTGTCTCGAGTCCCTGTACTCTCCCAGGGGCCCCGTTGATGTCGGAATTCTCGATACCCCTGACGCTCCCGGGGGCCCCAGTCTCCAAGGTCACCCAGCTGCTGCATTTTCTCAATTACATCTCTAATGGGATTCCCTGTTTCACTAAGTAGGAGAGTCACAAGAACATTCTTATATGCCGGTGGAGCAGTTTTAATGATCGCATTTCTCATGGGCACAGATAATCTAAGCTGCATTAATACCTCAGCATGTTCCACATGAATGGCCAGTTTCATGCCTTCTTCCTTTACCCGCTGTATACCATCCCGCAGAGTATACCACGGTCGGTCAGAGCCTGGCCAGCTATTCTCCAGGGGGTATTTTGCCTTGCACCCTGCGGCAGCTACAGCCAATAGATTGGTAGTTTGACCATTATTCCGAAATGCATCCTGCACAAGAGGGTCAAAACTCAGTGTCACAAACTTTTTACAGTCCAAGTCATCCAGGCTAACCCCTGATGCTCCCTGATCATACAAACGTACCATCCAAGCAAGCAGGGGCTCTCCTGGCCTCTGACTAAATCGTGCCAGGATATCATTAATTTCATGTTGCGTAAAATCCTCCATTGTGGGTTTGTTTACTGGCGCCTGGTTTTCGGAAAATTCTATCTTTCTCCTGATGACTGGTCTCGCATCTGCAGAGTCATCTGAGGCACCAGCCCCATTGGACTCCGCAGGGTACCAAATATCATCATCCGAGTCATCAGGATTACAGTGCACATCCACCTCTACAACTTCTGAGTGGACCTTCTTATGACTAGCGTGCCCCCTTCTCTTCCCACGTTTACACTGGGCAACTTGCACTGTAGCCTTCTCAGGCACAGCTTGGCAAGTGTCCAGCTTGTCAGTAAGGAGCTTATTTAGGGTTTCTAGAGTCATAATCTGATCTCGCATGTGGGAACATTCTACCAGTAACTGTTCTTTCTGCTGGTGCTGTTTCTTATATGCTGTTAACAAAATCCATCCCCGTCTCCCGAAGGTTACAGCATCCCGTGCCTTATTGGAAAACTTTTGAATAGTTTCCAATACATCTTGTGGTTCAGCCTCTGCCAACCGTTTCTCCCACTGTTCACATGGCCCCCCAAATTTAACCCATTCAAGAGCCAGCGAACTGTACACAGGATCTTCCCAACCGGGAACATCAGACGGGGCCATCCTCGTCGCCAATTTTGTTTTGCCAATTAGTAGGCCCAGTAAGAAGGACACAGCCAGCAGCAGACCAACAATCCAGTATGTGGGTTCTATTTCACGCAAAGGGGTCAGTATATAGAGGATTGCTGGGGGTACAAACAAGTCAGATATATCACGGATAGTAGACATTGACCCCAGCGACCCCAGGAATGACACAATATTGCTCATAACCGATGGAACAAACAGAGACACGAGATAACCCACAGTACAAATGGGAGGCAACCAGGAGAACAAGGCAGTTACAAATGACAGAAGTAACCCCATGTTGCCTCCCCACAAAGCCCGCGTTTGAATATGCCAGACCTGACTGGGACCCGGTTCCATGAGTGGTCAGGAGGTCCTTCCCCAACAGGAAACTCTGTGAAGTGCGTCCACTCCACAGACAGACTCTCCAACCCTTCCTGCAAGTGGGCCCAGCTTTTATCCCCAAACAGGACACCTGGCACTTGTTATCAAAATGCAGGGCACCTGGGGCTTGTTTACCCAAGGGCTTTCCCTACAAGGCCGGCCGCACCCTGGAGGAAAGCCAAAAGGTAAACTCATCCCCTCCTCTTAAAGGGCCATGGGGACCACCCATATGTCAACCTTAATTCAGGGCTGGGGGTTCAGACCCCAGCACTTCAGCATCCCATCAGGTCCCATGGACTTATGGATGTCTGGTTTGGCCAAGTGGTCTCTAACCCTGTCCTCCTCTATCGAGGGAAAGACTTCGTTTCTCCAGACCTTCCCTCTTGCCTCCACGGTTTGGGATTCACGAGAGACTGCTTTAGTAGTGAAGACCGAGGCAAAGAAGGTATTCTGTACCTCTGCCTTTTCTGTGTCTTCCACCACCAGTGCGCCCACCTCGTTCATCAGTGGGCCAACATTTTCCCTAGTCTTCCTTTTTCTATTGAGGTACTGAAAGAACCTCTTCTTATTGTCCTTAACTGTAGCAGCCAAGTCGAGTTCTGCTTGAGCTTTGGCGCTTCTAATTTTTGCTCTGCATAGCTTCATTACATTTTGGTACTCCTCATAAGTTGCCAACCCCTTTTTCCAAAGGCTGTAGACTTTTCTTTTGTTCCTGAGGTCCAGCCAAAGCTTTCTATTTAGCCAGGCTTGCCTTCTTCTCTGCCGGCTCGTCTTTTGGGACCTGGGGATGGCCTTCTCCTGAGCTTTTAAGAGTTGCTCCTTGAAGTATGTCCAGACATCCTGGGCACCTTTGACCTTCAGGACTGCCTCCCAAGGGACACTCTCAACCATGCTCCTAAGCAGGTCAAAGTCTGCCCTTTGGAAGTCCAGGGTGGCAGTTCTGTTGGCTCCCCGCCTTGTTTCTCCAAGAATTGAAAACTCTAAAATTTCATGATCACTCTGCCCAAGACAACCTCCAACCTTTACATCCCCCACAAGACCTTCTCTGTTAACAAGCAGCAGGTCCAGTAGGGCGCTGTCCCTAGTTGGCTCCCTTACCAGCTGTGTTAGGAAGTTGTCTTCCACACACTCTAGGAACCTCTGGGACAGATCTTTCTATGCCGTGTTATATTTCCAGCAGACACCTGGGAGGTTGAAGCCCCCCACGAGAACAAGATCGAGCGATCACGAGATCTCTGCCAGTTGCTTATAGAATATTTCGTCAGCCTCTCCATCCTGGTTGGGGGTCTATAACAGACTCCCACCAAGATGTCTGCTTTATTGGCCTTCCCCTTGAGTCTTACCGATAAACACTCCATGCTGTCATTCACATTTTTGAGTTCAAGGCATTCAGTTTTGTCTCTAACATAAAGGGCCACCCCACCACCTCTCCTGCCTTGCCTGTCCCTTCTGAAAAGTTGGTGGCCATCAATCACAGCACTCCAGTTGTGCGAGTCCTCCCACCACGTCTCTGTCATGGCAACTAAATCATAGTTTTCGTACTGCACCATGGCCTCCAGCTCCTCCTATTTGTTGCCCATGCTTCATGCATTCATGTAGACGCATTTCAGCTGGGCTAATTGTCCCACCACTTTTTTGGGGGGACAAGCCCTAATTCTTATCTGACCACTCTCAGACTCTTCTGTGGCTTCCAACCTATCATTACCTCTCATGTCTCTGCTACTACTTGAAACACCATCCCCTACCTTCACTGAGACAACAGACTGCAAGAGCTTGACAGCACTATTACCCACAAGCACTGTCATGCTGCTCCCAGGCATCGCTTTGTTTGTTGTCTGGTTCCAACCCCGTCCCCCTTCAAACCTAGTTTAAAGCCCTTGCAATGAGTCCTGCTGTCTCTTGTCCTAGGATCCTTCTCCCCCTTTGGGTTAGGCTTCCCCCACCTTTTGCCAGCATGTCTGGTGACCTGAAGATCAACCCATGATCCAAAAAACCGAAGTCCTGCTGGTTGCACCAGCCTTGGAGCCAGGAGTTAATCTGCTGACTCTTCCTGTTAACTCCCTCATCAATCCCTGCAACTGGTGGGATGGAAGAGAACACCACTTGTGCTCCTGATCCCTTAACCAGCTGTCCCAGGGCCCTGAAGTCTCTCTTCATTGCCCCTAGACTTTTGGTGACTACCTCATCGCTGCCTACTTGAAAGATCAGTTAAGGATAGTAATCTGAGGGCCGAACCAGGGTAGGAAGTTTTCTCCTTATATCCTTAATCCTGGCCCCAGGGAGGCAGCTGAATTCCCTAAGAAGTGGGTCTGGCCTGCATATAGGGCCTTCCACTCCCTTTAGAAGTGAGTCACCTATGACTAGGACCTGCCTTTTTTACTAAGCGAGGGAGTTTTGATGCGAGGCACAATCTGACTTGGCCTCCGTGGCACCTCCAAGTTTGGCAAACCATCACCTGTGGGACGGGACTGGAGAAATCAGGAACGACTCAATGTGAGTTATCCGGAAAGCTCGTTTTATTGCGCAGATACATTTACTTATATATCATTCTTCTGTCAAATCACCACGACTAAGCATATCTTATTATCTTTTTCTTAGGTTTTCATTAGACCACTTCTACATCAATCATTAACTTTTAACCTATGCTTCAGCTTCTAATTATCATATTCTCCTCCTTGCCTGTTAGTTCCCTATCTTATGTAACTTAGTTTCTTGTACTACTCTGCAAGGACAGTACGTCCTTGAGGCCTAATCTTGGCCGCTAGCACCTGCACAGTAGCCTGTTCGTGCACCTGCTCTAACACTCCATGTCCATTACTCACAAGCCAAACTCCCACAATCACCCTCATCCCCGGTTGGTTCCCCTTGCAGAGCATCATGTCTATTTTGCAGGGTCAGCTGGGGAGTTGGGACAGTTACCCTAGGGACACGCTTGCGCCGTGCAGGAACTTGTCGCCATTGCTCACTGTCCTGTGAGCCATCACACTCGGCCAGGCAGAGAGGGGACAGGGAGCTCTCTGCATCATGAGCCCTGCCTGACTTTGGGCCTGGTTCAGGGGGGCTAAGTCATGACACCAACCGTCTATTTCCCTCTCGCACTCCCTGATACCCCTCAGCCTCTCCACTTTCTCCTTCAGCTCTACCACCACGCACAGGAGATCATTGATCTGCTCGCACCTCGCACAGCCATTCTCTCTGCTGTACCCTGACAGGCTCAGGCACTCCCTGCAGCCAGAAACCTAGACCTCCACATGACTATAGGAGACCTTCGTCTGGGTTTCCACAGTCCTCCTGGTGGCAGCTTTTGCCCGAGTGGATACCATAGTTACTGATGATCAACCAGTCTAAGTGCCCTACTATTACTCCTTTCCACACCTCAGCTCCTCGCTCCCCTCCCTAGTTCATGGCTCCTTAGTGCCTTCCCCGCACACTCTGCTCGTGCAAACTGCTGTGCCACACCCCTGTTTTCCCGCTCCTGTTCGCCACGTTCCCTGGGGCATTTAAAAATCTCCCACGCGGCTCGGGGCCATGCCTCTGCTGTGCCTGATTGGCTGTCGCCAACTTCCTGGAGCCGTTGGGGCTTGTGCTGCGAGTGGGCAGTGACTTGCTGCACCACATGGACATACACAAGTATATGGGACCAGATGGGATACACCCAAGGGTGCAGAAGGAGCTGGCAGGGGTGCTCACCAAGCCACTTTCCATCATTTGCCAGCAATCCTGGTAAATGGCCCAAGTAGACTGGAAGATAGCCAATGTGACACTCATATATAAGAAGGGCTGGAAGGGTGATCTGGGAAATTACAGGCCTGTCAGTTTTACTTCAGTACCAGGGAAGCTGATGGAGCAGATCATCCTGAGTAACATCATACGATACATGCAGGAAAACCAGGGAACAAGGCCCAGTCAGCATGGGTTTATGAAAGGCAGGTCCTCCTTGACAAACCTGATCTCCTTCTGTGACAGTGATCCACGTATTGGATGAGGGAAAGGCTGTGGATGTTGTATAACTTGACTTTAGTAAGGCCTTTGACATCGTTTCCCACAGCATTCTCCTGGCAAAACTGGCTGCCCATGGCTTGGATGGTCATATGCTTTGCTGGGTAAAAAACTGGTCGGATGGCCGAGCCCAAAGAATTGTGGTGAATGAAGTTAAATTCAGTTGGTGACCAGTCACGAGTGGTGTTCCCCAGGGCTCAGTATTGGGCCCACTCCTGTTTAACAACTTTATCGACAGTCTAGATGAGGGGATTGAGTGCACCCTCGGTAAGTTTGCAGATGACACCAAGTTGGGTGGATGGTAAGGATGGCTCTACAGAGGGACCTAGACAGGCTGGATCAATGGACTAAGGCCAACTGTATGAGTTTCAATAAGGCCAAATGCTGGGTTCTGCACTTTGGCCACAGCAACCCCCAGCAGCGCTACAGGCTTGGGGAGGAGTGGCTGGAAAGCTGCCAGTCAGAGAGGGACCTGGGGGTGTTAATTGACAGCCAGCTGAACATGAGCCAGCAGTGTACCCAAGTGGCCAAGGCAGCCAATAGAATCCTGGCTTGTATCAGGAATAGCATGGCCAGCAGGACCAGGGAAGTGATCTTACCTCTATACTCAGCACTGGTGAGGCTGTACCTCAAGTAATGTGTTCAGTTTTGGGCCCATCACTACAAAAAGGACATTGAAATACTTGAATGTGTCCAAAGAAGGGCAACAAAGCTAGTAAAGGGTCTGTAGCATAAGTCTTATGAGGAACAGCTCAGGGAACTGGGGTGTTTAGCCTGGATAGAAGGAGGCTGAGGGGAGACCTCATCACCCTTTACAACTACCTGAAAGGAGGTTGTAGAGAGGTGGGGATGACTCTCTTTAACCAAGTAACAAGTGATAGGTCAAGAGATAATGGCCTGAAGCTGCACCAGAGGAGGTTTAGACTGGATATTCGGAATAATTTCTTCACAGAACAGGTTGTCAGACATTGGAATGGGCTTCCCAGAGCAGCAGTGGAGTCTCCATCCCTGGAAGTGTTTAGGAGTCATGTTGACATATTGCTCAGGGATATGGTGCAGTTGTTGACTGTCAGTGTTAGGTTAATGGTTGGACTTGATCTTCAAGGTCTTTTCCAACCTAGACAATTCTGTGATTCTGTGACCAGGGTTGGCTATATGCCAAGTCACCATGTGTTGTCTCCAGGTTGTGCAGAGAAGGATATTAGCTCAGGCACAGCACTCTGCTATGGTGGCAATACTGCATGCAAACTAGACCTTCCCGAGCCAGGTCAGAGCAAAGGCAAGCCTGAATTCATACATGCTTTAACTTAAGCTTATATTTGAAAGTACTCCAGACAATGCTAATAACAGACCTTTGGTGCCTAGCAAAAGATCAACCTGAGATTTTCAAGACTGAATGAATAAATCTGGTAGCACTGAGGTTAAGTGGAAAATACAATGGGCACCTGCCTTCTGAAAAATCACTCTCCTTCACAAGGAGCTCCTAAAAACTGGAGAAGCTCCAGGCGATTCGTTCCTCTTGAAAAAGCTTTCTCTTCAGTTTCTGCTTCCTAGACATGTATGAAAACATATTACTGGAGAAGAAAATCTTTTGAGAGGAAGAAAAAAATGGTATTTTCAGCTCTGACACATGAATAAATAATCCTGGCTCAGCTCATACTTTTGCTCAAAATTGAGCATTTCCTCTTGTGTTCCTGTGGGACAGCTGCAAACTGCTTACTCAAATGCTTTAATCAGAACTACAGGCTGGACATATTTCATGTATTTTGGTGAGTACACTGAGCCTTCCTGGGGTAACACTGCTCTATAAATAGAAGGTGCCAAGCAGAGGAGACACCAGGTTCAAGGAAACTTTACTCTGACCTGATGACTTACAGGTTGAGCAGTCATTGACATGAAATGTGATCAATTTATAGGAGGGGCCTGTGATCAAGTCAGGTTAGTTCATAATAGCAAGTTTCTGAAATGGTTTCAGGAAGTTCTTTAGGTCCTTGGTGACTCTAACTAGGGAGGAGGGATCACAAACTGGCATATGACACTTGCTGGAAGTGCAAACAGCAGTAGTGAGTAGTGTTTCCTGAAAAGTCCCACTGAATCTGGTTCAGAACTAATGTAATGGCTTTAATTCCATTTAAAATACTAATGGAAAACATATCAGCAGGCACTAACATAAAATTTATCATTATCATACCAAACAAGGGTGATTTTCCAGAGCAGTTTGTCAAATTCATTGGTCCCAGAGTTTACTCCTTTTATAGCTTCCTGAGTCTTCAGTAGCACAAAACCCAGACACCACCATACTCACAGGAGTGAGGATCATTTGTTAAACATCAAAAGAGAAGCAGGAATTAACACAAAGCTGCAGAGGGATGTGTATGTTTAGCCTGTACCTGGGGCTAAACCATAGCAGTTGTTGTACCGCACATGACCCCTCCCCAGCTGAGAGGGGGAATTAGGGAAAAAACTGAGAAGCCCCATGAGTTGAAGTAGATACAGATTTCATGAAATAACAAAACTAATACAATTACTGACATAAAGCATACGAGGTTCTAATTAGCCTGTCCTCAAGATCAGGATCAGAAGGCCAAAAGAGAAGAGCCCCAGAAAAAAGAACTCCCACCTCTATGAACTCCCTTCTTTTATAATGAGCATGTGGAGTGGTATGGGATACACCTATGAGTTAGCTGCCTTGATTGGAACTCTCAGCTGACTCAGGGCTACTCATGGCCTGCCTGCATGGCTGGCCCATGGGTCTGTTGCTAAGAAACCAGGATAGGGGACTACTCAAGAGCAAGACATAGCATGGGGTGGGAGTGGGTTAATTAAAAGCAAAGCATTACCTGTTTGTGTCCATTCACCAAACATAAACATCACAGACTGTGGTGCAAGTCTCCACAAATCAGGAGGATCTTCACTGAAGCTGTTGGAGGTCCTTCCAGATTTGCACTCCCATTGATATGTAGCTTGCTTTGTCTTCCCTGAGATATTTGTGTAATCATGTAAATACAGAGAAACTGAAGTTCAGACTTTTGCATTATAATTGTTTTGAGAATACCTATATAAAGCATTTTTCCTTAAAGATAAGACAAGGCAATGCACAGAAATTACTGAAGGGTCCAAAGATGTGGTTGCAAATCATAATTTTTCATGCATTCCTGGTAAAGAATCATGATTTGCTAAATAATTCAGAAATTCCAAAGTTATTCCAAAACAATTTTGCTGCCAGCTTTAAACTAGATGATTTACACACTATTTCAACCCTGTGCTATATTTCAGACACTTCCATTTTCCACATACAGGGATTGAGGATTTTATTTGGGAAAACTGCAAAAAACATGTTGATTTTATAAAGGTAGGATTTGATGCTGTGGGCTGATCTGCTCCTTACTAGTGGGATAGACCCATCTCTGCGCCTATTTTCTTTATCAAATGTTTAAATAACTGTCATGGTTCCCCAGGCACAGACCCATGGGCCAGCCATGCAGGCAGGCCATGAGTAGCCCCGAGTCAGCTGAGAGTTCCAATCAAGGCAGCTGACTCACAGGTGTATCCCATACCACTTCATCATGCTTATTATAAAAGAAGGGAGTTCACTCCTACTCAAGTTTCTCATCTTTTCTGGTTTTCTGCTCCTGCTGTTAATATCAAGGACCAGGTTGAGTGGAACCTTCCATACTTTATGTCAGTTGCTGTATCAGTTTTTATTATCTCATGAAATCTGTTTCTACTTGAACTCATGTGGCTTCTCTATTTTTTTATTTTTATTTCTTCTCAATTCTCCTTCTTAGCTGGGGAGGGTGTATTGTGTGGTAGACTAACTGCTGTGGTTTAGCCCTGTGTACTGGCTAAATGTAGACAGTAATCCTGCTCTTTTCAGGGCTTTGCATTAAGCTCCCAGTCTGGGAATAATCTAAATGATGGGATTTTTCTGTCATCTCCACGAAAGTGTCCATCACCACTGGTATAAAATGTAGTTTAAATATCATGTTTAAGCGTAACAGTTGTTTGCTGCCTCAGTTTAGGCAGCTGAGAGAGAACAATTGGACACGAGCTAAGGTGAATTACAATGGGACTCATACAGTTTTTCCCGTTCATCTGGTGAGATAACCCTGGTTCAGTCCTTGCTTGGCCTGAAGCCAGTGCAAAGATTTTTAAGTGAGCATTTCGGTTATTACGTCTATAAATCCAGGGCTCTTGGAGCAAGATGCCTTTCTTAAGATGCATGCTTTCTTTTGTCCAAAAGCCTTGCTAATGAACTTAGCAGCAGTAGTGATGTCAAGTCTTTATTATTCATGTATAAAACATATTTCCATCCCTTCAGAAGCAGTATAGTTCTATGGAGCTCGACCTGTGCTTCCCGGTGTGTAACTACAATGTTACACATCCAGGTTTCTATCTCATCCTGCTCTTCCACTTCGCTCTGTAATTTCAAGTTGTAGAGGGCAATGTGTATCTGTATAGTGACTTGGCCAAAATCAAACAGCAGAAGGATCCCATGACCTACTGGGACCTGCAAAAACATGAGCAGTAAGGGGTATTCATCTCTAAAAGGTTTGTGGGTGTTGTCCAGGGTGTTAATGCTTCAGCATATCTCAGATTACTAAATTGGAAATAAAGATGTGAGCAGCTGTGCACGGTAAGTTTCTGCTATAATTTTTAAAGGCCTACAGTGCGTAATTTGGACTGGAAGAGTTATTTTATCCTTCATTTAATATAGGAATTGCAGTGATACCCTGAATACTTTTTTTTTTTTTTCCCAAGGGGCGGGGAGGTGGGGGGATATTCATAAATGGCTTTTCCATTGAGGCTAGTGATTCTTTCCACTAGAGTTAAATAATTTGATTATAAATTGAGTCCTTAAATGTCAAGGAGATGCTGAGTTCACCTGAAAACAGGCATTTAGAGAAGCTCACAAAAGCTGTGAGCTCCAGTCTGTTAGCACATCATCCTTTTAGCATGCACTTCATTTAGCAGTTACTGACTGCCAGATTAATTCTTTCAAAGCATCCAGATTGCAGCTAAGGCCTATCATGAAGTATTGTATGTGCAACAGCATTAGCAAAAAGTCAAGAAATCTGTCAGAACCTCTATCTGGTACAGCTCATGCAAATTTGCACGAGAGGTAAAATATTCAGTGTCTTCCCACCTCCCTGCATTAAGATTTGAGTCCTGTACCATTAATTCAGAGAGCATCGCCTGTGTCTTCAGCAAATTCACACTAAAAAGATGAACTTTGGTCATCTACAGCGAAATGTGGGATCTTTGTTCCCTTTGGAAAATCTGCATGAAGAGGTCATATGTGATGAATTTTTGGCTCCACTGGTTAGGTACTGAAAAGTCACTGCACTCTGTGCAAAGCCAGCAAATGGTGTGGGGTGTACCATTGTGGTCCTCAAAGTAAAGACCTGCAACAAGATAACACAGGATAACAAAGGAATGAACTAAGGCCATCAAAGATGAACCACTTTCTGATCAGGGGGATGGGAAAGGGGGGGAGTGGGGTTACCGGAGGGTAAACTAAAGTAATGTAAGACTAATTAGCATGGTAAAAATCACACCCCTGGGAGGTGACCTTACATGCTAATGTCAAATCGCCTTTGTATAATGAACTAGTCACTGATCTGAGCATGCACAGAAGGGCATTAGTTATATAATTGAAAAGTGACCAATTAACAAGTTTTGTGGAACTTTGTTGTAACCTATATAAAAGTCTACAACCCCTCTGGAGGGGTGTGCTAGCTTTGCAAACTATTGCCTGGCACCCCTTTCTGTATAGAACTGGATTAAAATGTGGATCTCAAATCTGTGTGCTCATTGGCTCCTGTGCACTGGGCATGAGTCTAAACCCTGATTGAGGGACACCACCATCTGGAAATGGGACACGTTCTAGACTCTCTAACAGCTGGTCTCATATCAGACTCCCAAGTGGGATTCTCCTTTGTTTTCACCAGTAAAATAATTATCTTCTAATGGAAGGGAACAGGAGCACACTTGTCTTCCCTTGCATTGCATATAGACCTTCTAGCTGTCCAAGCAGGCATGCAGTGAGACCTCTGCCCCATTTGCAAAAGGCTACAGGATGAGTGAGGCTTCAGGAGCTTTATTCTCCCAGTTTGCTTATAACATATGCCTGTTTTTCACCACTGTTGGCAGATAAAAAGAGATCCCTCTCCCCTTTTTCCTAGAATCGGCAGCAACTCCATGAGGTGATAACTGGGGAAATTTACTGCATATGTTGAAGATGTCAAAAGGGTGGCAGGCATCTCTGTTTCTGGACTAGAAGGTGATGCCCCTGTGACATGGTTGTTGAAGATTATAATCCTCAATCAGGTGATTTTAGTTTACACCCCTAAGGGTGTAAGGCAGGTGAAGGCAGGTTTGAAGAAAGACACCCAGCACTGCACCAGAAGGTCTGAGGCATGGACATGCGCTATGAGGATGCTAATGCCTGCCTGCAAGTCCTCTTTCAAGACCATAACAGTGGTGATTTTGGGCAGCAGCGACATCACAAGCTGCCCTGGCAAATCCTGAGTTCCCTCCTGTAAGAACTGATTTTACCACCCCCTGGATTCAGCTCCATGCAGATGCCTCTTCCACCCAGATGCTTTTGCAGGCTCCCCCCCTACACCCATAGCAAAGTGCTTTCCCACTGTGGGAAACTGAACCAGGCTAGCAATAATACTTTGAAGCAATAACAACAAAAAAAATGACATAAAATATTTCTGTGGCAATGCTAGGTGAGGCGATGATGAGTGACACCACGTTTTGGGGATATCGCTGTGCTTTTTCTGAATGACATGTATCTCTGGTTTGATGTTCATCTGTTATCTCTCCTTCCTCCCCTCCCTCCACAACTATGGCAAAATCACCTTTACTAATAAACCTCCAGCTCAAATAGAAGGTTTTATTTAGTGTGCTATAAAACCAGTAATTTCTCAGATCATAAAAGGGGCTCAACTGGACTGCATCATTTTGCTGAAGAAATTTTTCTGGTGGAGCAATTCTCTCTTCTAAATATCACAGTCTCCCACTGCCAGTATTCATGTACCAAAATAAAATGCGTTTTTCTGTATTTTGTTAAGTGTGAATCTCCAGCGGAAATCCATTTGGGAGCTGAACCCAAGATTTAATTGTCCCTTGATTTTATACTTTCAAGACTGAAATGTTTTCACAACAACAGTGCCAGGCTAACTACAGTTTTATTAAGGTACAGCAGCATTACTTAAAGGTCCTGACAAAGTTTAGGTTTGGCTTCTACACACATAAATCAACAGCAGCACAGACCAGAAAAAGAGAGGGCAGGGAACAAAGCACCCCAAGCACAGCTTTGTGCTGAAATGACCTCCAAAACTTCTCTAGATTCTCATGTAAGAAATCAGGGGTAAAATTCAGCTTGTTGAGTCCCCAGTCTTTCACCCATGATGTTGAAAAGGCAGGTGGAAAGCCTTTTAATGTAAATTCAGGCCTGGGATTAGCATCCAGAACAGCAATGCTTGTAGCTCTCCTGGGTCAGAATTTGGCTTATCCTATGCTGAAGATCTGTGTGGGGAAGGACCTCCTGACTCTCCCTGCAACTGGGCCCTGGTCACGTTTGACATTTGCAAATGGGGCTTCATGGGAAAACAATATGGGACTACTTCTACATGATCAGTCTATTAACTTGGTTGTCTCCATCTCTTCTGTGGGTGACTTTGTTTCTTTGTTAATTCCACCTATTATTGAATTCCACCTGTTATTGGTCACTATTGTATTAATGATTGTACTTTGTGTTTTCAAAAAGGCAACAAGCATGATTAAAGATGCCATGAAGAACGTATGGCTGGCTCAAGAAGAAAAAGGGGAAATTGTAGAAATGCATTTAAAAGAGAATGGCCATATAGTGAGCCAGCCATGCGGGATGTTGGCCTAGGCAGGTAGCCACATTCTGGAAGCTGCTTCAAAGGAAGAAAAAATAAGAAAGAGCAATGACTGCTTCACTAGGGAATGCAGGAGTGAACAGATGGGAGTGACCAATTGGACATTGTGTGAGAAGAACTTAAGAACCAACGGGAACTGAACTGAGCTGCATGTTTGCCTTGTACTAGAGACTTTTAACCAATTAAATAATGCGTGACCGCGTGTAGGGAAAGAAAAATTTGTAAAAAGGGACAGACAGAATTAATAGAAGATTTAGATAGCGTTAGGCATGCTGTGTTGCAAAATAGAGCTGCTGTTGATTCTTTGCTTTTAGCACAAGGCCATGGATGTGAAGATTTTGAAGGGATGTGCTGCTTCAATCTAAGCGATCGTGGGGAATCAATTCACCAACAACTGCAGTGGCTTAAAGAACACACTTAAAGATTCAAAAGGAGACAAGCTGGTTTGATTCATGGTTACAAAAAATATTTGGCAATCTGTCCCCATGGTTACTTGGTTTGATCAAAGAAGGTATTCGCTGGGTAATCATAATTGTCTTGTTGTTAATTGGGCTAGGAATAGTATGGAAGGTAATAACAAAACTAGTCACTAGTCTAATGCATAAAGTTCTGTTCGTGCAAAAGAAAAAAGGGGGAATTGTGGGAGTTTGGCTTGTGAGTAACGGACATGGAGTGTTAGAGCAGGTGCACGAACAGGCTACTGTGCAGGCGCTAGCAGCCAAGATTAGGCCTCAAGGACGTACTGTCCTTGCAGAGTAGTACAAGAAACTAAGTTACATAAGATAGGGAACTAACAGGCAAGGCGGAGAATATTATAATTAGAGGCTTAAGCATAGGTTAAAAGTTAATGATTGATGTAGAAGTGGTCTAATGAAAACCTAAGAAAAAGATAATAAGATATGCTTAATCGTGGTGATTTGACAGAAGAATGATATATAAGTAAATGTATCTGCGCAATAAATTGAGTTCTGCCGACCTCATATGAGAGTGCAGTCTCCCTCCGTCGATTCCTACAGATCTGGTTTGAAGAAACCCTTAAATTCTTGAACCTGTGCAGAAATTCAGTGATTTCTATGCACATGCTCCCTTTAGGAGTGGAGACATTGAGACTAGACAGAGTGGTGCTGTGGTACCACCAGCACTTCATAGCATTGCCCTTTTAATTGCCCTTGTTCTAGTAACTCACCTAAGTACGTTTCTTTGCTCTACATGTGTTGATGGAGCAAAACCATTCCCAGACCTGTTATTGCTTCCTCTTAAGTGCTGAATATGTGCTCAATTTGAGTAACTCTATAAAATACTGATACTGAAGACACAGTCCTTTATCCAAGCAGCTTGGTACACAGGATAAGTCAGAAGCACGTTTCAAACATCAAAATGCATTTGTCTATTGTTAAGGGAGCAAAGTTATGCTTCTTTCTTTGAAAAATGTAAGTTATTCTGAGGGACTGGCATTGGAAGAGTTGGCAGAAGATGTGTTTCCAAGAGCTACTTGAGGAGAGACAGGGAGAATGGCTTAAAGCACAGGTAAAACTGGTGTTATAATCATCTGAGATACACATCAAAGGGACTAAAAATACATGGGGACAAGAGTGCCACAGAAGGTACTTCAGTTTAGCAGATATACAGGGTTTGAAGCCGAAGCTAGAAAAACTGAGATGAGAAACATGGCCCACATTTTTAATAGGAGGTATAAATAACCATGAGAACAGCTTATCATAGTAATGGATTTTCTATTACCAGAAGTTTCTTTTAAATCAAGGCTGGGTGTTTTTCTAACTGATATGTATTGGTGCACGAGAGCTATTGGATTTGTAACAGGAATACATTTAGGTAAATCCCCTGGTATGAGTCATGCAGGAGGTCTGACTAAGTGATCACAATTTCTAGCCTTTATAGATCACTCTTTCTAGCCTTATAAATCTGTGACTATATATCCTCTCTATATCCTCCAGTTTTTTGACCAATTTGGTGTTAAGCAATTCCAGCAATGTGTCTTCAACTCCTTCCTCTGGGAGTCTATATCCCAGTGTAATAAATCTCACTGTTAAGAGTCTCTTTTCCCCTGGAATCATTTCCATCCCTAGACATACCCCAGTTCTGGATTCATCCCAACAATTCCTCCTCATCCTCGGCACCAAAAAGAATGTTTCACATTTTTTAACAATTCATTTCACTTGCCGTATTCCCTGCTGTTGTAAAGCGGTTTGTCCTACTGGTACAACAGAGTTGATTTACTAGGAAGGGCATTTCTGTCTCGACAAGTCCAGTGAGATGTGGTTCCCCTCAGAGCAAGGATGGGCAGCATTGTACCACACATGGTTCTGCAAGCACGAGTGATGCCAAATGACATTGGCTCAATGCACTAAGGCTACCAATGTGGCACAGGGGTAGTTACTGTGATTCCTGTTGCCATTCCTCTGTGCTGGCTGAGCATGGACTTTCGAGAGGCAAATATATGTGAAGTATTCCTCCAGACTGACTCTGCCCTCACCAAAGAGCTGAGATTTGGCCCTGAAATTTAAGAGGCACCAAGTCTGATACCCAATCTGGATCTAAGTCTCACAGATATCTGTAAAACAGCATGAAATCAAAACATACTGGATCTGAAGACACGAAGAACCCTGGAGTCAGTTTTAGGCATTGGCTGCTTTTTTTTTTCTTTCTTTTTTTTTTTTTTTTTTTTTTTCTGTTTTAAATATGGAGGAATGCATTGATTTGGTCTTTTCTGGTTTAAATTTCTCTGTTGTTTTGTATGCTATATCACAGTCTCAAAACATGAGCCCAAATGCTAACCTCTGAACTGCTGGAGGTTTCTGCCTCAATCCAAATGTCACACTCAGTGTTCCAAAGGATGTTTGGGGGTGTTGGGGGGGAAGAAAAAAGAGCAAAAGCTAAATCTCAAACCACGGTACAAAGTCTGCATATGTTGAAGTCACTGGTGAAAAGATTGTTCAGAGACTGCTTTAAACATACTTCAAATAAGAAAAAAAAAAAATCTATTGCACTCTAGGTAAAGTATTTACTTATTACTCAATAGTTATTATTTCTTTTTACATTTTTTCCTCCCTTTGTTCTGTTTTCCACTAGACAATGCACACATTTCTGTATAGTCTCCCTTTAAGGATTTATCTCAAGGATGCATATCTATTTTCTGCAACCAGACAGAAAAACCTTCTGAAATCAGTGCAGATTCATCACCCACCCTGCACATGACTTGGTTAGCAGTTGTGGTGGGTGGCCCCCATGGAATACTATGGAAAGGGCAAAGCTGGAAAATGTGCACTTCAGAGTGCCAGAGACTTTAGTTCAGTGTGCAGCACATGTAATTTCTGCTGCTGCAGACTGCTCAGCTTGTTACGGATATCTGAGAATTTGGGTTTTCCCTGACTAGAGGTCATGAGATTTATTACAGTAATATTGTTTTTTACCTCCTGGAGTCGGTAAGGCATAATTGAGGGTACCAGATACCTGCATGTATAATATCTAGAGAGATGAAGAGAGAAGAGAAATAAAGCTTCCTGGCACTCCCTTCCCCACATGTAACATATTTTGCATTTACTCTTATCGATGAAGGGAATACTGTCCTGGTTTGACTAAAACAGATCTGATTTTCCTTGCAGTGATTTTACTTTTCAGTTAGGTATCTTCTAAGACTGCACTTTCTGAAGTCAACATGTTTTTCAGACACTGTCTGCTCCTAGAAGTGATAACGCTCAATGCTTATAGTTAGTACTGAGCTCTCAGTACAATGGTGTGCAGAAAGGCTCTTGCTTATACTTAATACTTCAGAAAGCAAGGTCACTGCCGAATACTTTCGATGCCGCCTTGGGGCCCCCCTTAATGTAAGGGTGCAAAAGGGTTGCACCTGCATGGAGGAGTGGACAGGACAGGTGACCCAAACTTACCAACAAAGTATTCCATCCCATACATGTCAAGCTCAGTATAAAGCTGAGGGATCACAAGGGGGCAAGGCCTTCCTGCCCTGCCTTTGCTCTTGCTTGTTTTCTATGGCTGGCATCCTGGGAGGACTCTGTCTGTGATCTGCGCATTCCTGAATCCAGTTCCTGTCTGCCACTTCGTCCAGGAGCCCAGCCTGGCATCTTCCCAGAGCTGCTCTGCAGCACCAGTGGTGATGTGAGCATTATTGGGGAGAGCATGTGATTGGGGGGAGAAGCTCAATACTGGTTTTGTATATATTTCTAAATATTTAATTATTTTTCTTCTCATTATATTTTTCTTTTTATTGTTATTGTCTCATTAAAGCTGTTTTAGTTTTATTTCCAACTCATAAGTCTCCCTCCCTTTTCTTCTTTCCCTTTTCCTGTCTGGGAAGGGAGAGGAGTTAACAGAGAGCATCTGTTGTCTGTTTAGTGGCTGGCCCAGCCTCAAACCATGACAAATATGTAAAGAGAAGCCAGCACTGTGCACAAAGGCTAGGCTTTGGTACAAGTGGCATGATAAAAAAATTGACCTAAATTCTTCCTACCCCATCCAGGGACACATTTAGGTTTGTCAGACTGACAAGGACTCAGGTGTATGGACTGCAGCAGTAAGTATCAAAAATTAAGATTTTAGTCTCATCAATGACATGTTCCCATCTGGTGGCATCTCCTTGTAAATATATCCAGAACAGGCAATTGTTTCTATCAGCTTGCATGCCCTTCTCCACCAGGAACAATGGATATACATTTTGTAAAAATACTACTTCAGTGAGTAAAAACTGTGTTTATGTGTTTACATGTGGCAGGGGGGTATAAACCCATGAATAAACAAGTAACAGAAGTTTATTGCATGTGTTTTCTATCATGGTCTTCAGAATGACATCCACCACATCATTTACATGAAGCAAAAAGACCTTGCTGGTAATTAAAGTCTATCTTCAATAAATCTCAAAAGCACTTCATGAAAGAAGTAGGAGTCATTATTCTGCACACTACAGATGGAAATAGTAAGGCTCATTGATTTGCCCAAGGTCTTTCCATAGTCCTTTGCCGGTGTCAGTAGAAGAATTTAGGTTTTCTCATCCTTGCTTTTGCCAGTGCCCATGAAGGTTGGGTGCCAGCTCAACCCGCAGTAGAGTGGCAGATCTCAGCACATGGGGGTTTTCCTGAGATTTTCCTGAGGAAGGGAAGCACCAGGGCAGCAAAGAAACCCACCAGGAGCCGGCAGCTCTCACGGGAGTCACTGATGAGGCCTGGGCATTGCCAGGGCAACGGCGATCACCCCCACACCTATACTAGGGAGTGCTAGCAACCAGGAGCACTGCAAACAGAGAATGGCACATCAGTTTGTATGGAAGGGCACTCAGGAAGGGCGTAGTAACCCTATCAGCTCAAGAGGTGAGTCCAAGTGATGATCATCACCCTCTCAGAAGCAGCTTAGCTATGGTGTCCACCCAGAAGAAAGCTCTGTCCTCTGCGCCCACCAGAATGGATGTGGCAATCCAGACAGAACTCCCATAAAACCACACAGCTGTCCATGTCTCAGGCTGCAGGGAGTGCCAGAGCCTTTCACTGGGAACAGATCACAGTAGCAAGTACAGCTGTGTGCAGTGTGACCAGGTGGATGATCTGCTCAGCCTGGTGGCAGAGCTACAAGAGGAAGTAGAAAGGTTAAGGACCATCAGGGAAGATGAACAAGAGAGAGACTGGTGGAGCCATGCTCTGCCCTCCCTGAGACAGAGGCAGGAACAGCCAGCAGAAAAAAAAACAAGATGAAGGGGACCCTGTACCCTCTCCCTGCCAGGCTGAAGGCAGTAGCTTAAAGGAAAGGAGTGAATGGAGACAAGTCCACACTCTGGGTGACAGGTGAACCCCCTCCTTGCCCACCTCACCCTCCCAGGTGCCTCTGTACAACAGGTATGAGGTCCTGGATATGGAAGGCCAGTCAGTGGATGATGGGGATGACAGTCCATCTACACCAGAAGTGTTGCCAAGGTCGAAAAGGCCTATGACTCATATCACGACCACCTCCACAAAGAAGAAAAGATGGGTTATAGCTGTAGGTGACTCCTTTCTGAGGGGAACAGAGGGTCCAATATGCCAGACAGACCCTCCTCTTAGGGAAGTCTATTGCCTCCCTGGGGCCCAGGTTAAGGACATCACTAGGAAACTTCCTAGCCTGGTAGGGCCATCAGACTATTGCCCATTACTGGTCTTCCATGTGGGTGGTGATGAAGCTGCAACACGTAGTCCAAGGGCGATCAAAAGAGACTTCAAGGCTTTGGGATGATTGGTAAGGAAATCTGGAGCACAGGTTATTTATTCCTCTCTCCTTCCAGTTGTGGGCAGTGACATTGGAAGAAACAGATGGACCCAGTCTATACATGGCTCCATGTCTGGTGTCACCACCAAAATTTTGGGTTTTTTGATAATGGGATTGCCTACATGGCACCAGGCTTGTTGGTGTCAGATGGGATTCACCTTTCTCAAAGGGGGAAGAGGGTCTTTGCTCAGGAGCTTGCAGGGCTCATTAACAGAGCTTTAAACTACATTTGAAGGGGGAGGGGGATAATATCAGGTTTGCCTGTGACATGCTGTGGGGTGACACTCCAAGGTTAGAGGGACAGGGTGCCAGCGAGGGCCCTCAGCCTTTTGCTTGGAGATGTACTGGATACACTGCAGCACAGTCCCTCTTTAGGGACCTGCTTGGTAGAGTACCATGGGGTAAAGCCCTGGAGGGAAGAAGGGCCCAAGAAAGCTGGTTGATATTCAGGGATCACCTCCAGACTCAGGAGCAATGCATGCCAACAAAGAGGAAGGCAGGCAAAAAAGTCAGGAGGCCTGCATGGATGAACAGGGAGCTCCTGGACAAACTCAAATATAAAAAGGAAGCCTACAGAGGGTGGAAGCAAGGACAGGTAGACTGGGAGGAATAGCGAGAAAGTGTCTTAGCAGATAGGGATCAGGTTAGGAAAGCTAAAGCGGAAAGGAAAAAAAGAAACAGAAGACCTGCTTGCCTGGGACATGGAGAAGGCTGAGGTACTCAATGACTTTTTTGCTTCAATCTTCACTAGCAAGGGCTCAAGCCACACTGCCCAAGTCACAGAAGGCAAAGGCAGGGACAGGGAGTATGAAGAACTGCCCAACTGTAGGAGATCAGGTTCAAGACCATCTAAGGAACCTGAAGGTGCACAAGTCCTTGGGACCTGATGAGATGCATCCACGGGTCCTGAGGGAACTGGCAGATGAAGTTGCTAGGTCACTATCCATCATATCTGAGAAGTCATGGTGGTCTGGCAAAGCTCCCACTGACTGGAAAAGGGGAAACATAACCCCCATTTTTAAAAAGGGAAAAAAGGAAGACCCAGGGAGCTACAGGCCAGTCAGTCTCACATCTGTGCCCATTAAGATCATGGAGCAGATCCTCCTGGAAACTATGCTAAGGCACATGGAAAATGAGGAGGTGATTGGTGACAGCCAACATGGCTTCACTGAGGGCAAATTGTGCCTGACAAATTTGGTGGCCTTCTACAATGGGGTTACAGCATTGGTGGATAGGGGAAGAGCAACTGATGTCATCTACCTGGACTTGTGCAAAGGATTTGACACTGTCCCACACGACACCCTTGTCTCTAAACTGGAGAGATATGGACTTGTTGGATGGACCATTTGGTGGATATTAAACTGGCTGGCTGATCGCACTCAAAGAGTTGTGGTCAATGGCTCGATGTCCAAGTGAAGATCAGTGACAAGTGTCGTTCCTCAAGGGTCAGTATTGGGACCGTGAAGTGCTGGGGTCTGAACCCCCAGCCCTGAATTAAGGTTGACATATGGGTGGTTCCCATGGCCCTTTAAGAGGAGGGGATGAGTTTACCTTTTGGCTTTCCTCCAAGGTGCGGCCAGCCTTGCAAGGAGAGTCCTCGGGTAAACAAGCCCCAGGTGCCCTGCATTTTGATAACGAGTGCCAGGTGTCCTGTTTGGGGATAAAAGCTGGGCCCACTTGCAGGAAGGGTTGGAGAGTCTGTCTGGGGAGTGGACGCACTTCACAGAGTTTCCTGTTGGGAAGGACCTCCTGACTCCTCATGCAACTGGATCACAGTCAGGTCTGGCACGTACAAACGCGGGCTTTGTGGGGAGGCAACATGGGGTTACTTCTATCATATGTAACCACCTTATTGTCCTGGTTGTCTCCCATTTTCTCTGTGGGTTACCTTGTGTCTCTGCTTGTTCCATCTATTATGAGTGATACTATGTCATTCCTGGGGTCGCTGGGGTTGATATCTATTATTTGTGATCTAACTTGTTTGTACCCCCGGCAATCCCCTATATTCTGAGTCCTTTACGTGAAATAGAACTTACTCACTGGATTGTTGTTCTGCTGCTGGCTGTGTCTTTTGTACTGGGCCTACTAATTGGCAAAACAGACCAGTGCTGTTTAACATCTTTATCAGTGACATAGACAGTGGGATCAAGTGCACCCTCAGCAAGTTTGCTGATGACACCAAGCTGTGTGGTGTGGTCAACACACTGGAGAGAAGGGATGCCATCCAGAGGGACCTTGACAGGCTTGAGAGGTGGGCATGTGCAAACCACATGAAGTTCAACAAGGCCAAGTGCAAGGTCCTACACATGGGTTGGGGCAATCCCAAGCACAAATACAGGCTGGGCAGAGAATGAATTGAGAGCAGCCCTGAGGAGAAGGACTTGGGTTTGTTGATTTATGAAAAGCTCAACATGAGCCATCAATGTGTGCTTGCACTCCAGAGAGCCAACCATATCATGGGCTTCATCGATAGAAGCGTGGCTAGCAGGTCGAGGGAGGTGATTCTGGAGCTTTCTCCGGAAGGAGCATGAGTGATAACGAGTGCTGTGAACAGCATGGGCAAAAAGGGCGCAGCGCGGCAGTTTGCGGGGCAGTCTGCACAGGCAGGGTGTGCAGGGAGGTTGCAGTCCCCCTCCCAGCTCAAGAACTAAGCTCAACTAGTGGTCATCACCCTCCCAGAAGAGATATAGTCATGGTTTCCACTCAGGCAAAAACCATCGCCAGAAGGAATGTTTTAATACAGACAGAGCCCCCTTGTAAGGAATCAGCTGTCCAGGTTCCCAGCTGCAGGGAGTGCCTGAGCCTGTTGCTGGTACCAGAGGGCAGCAGTGACAACACCTGTGTGCGGTGTGAGCAGGTGAATGATCTGCTCAGCCTGGTGGAAGAGCTTAAAGAGGAAGTGGAAAGGTTAAGGAGTAACAGGGAGTATGAGAGGGAAATTGACTGGTGGAGTCACACCCTGCCATCTCTGAGAGAAATACAGCAGTTGGATGCTCCAAGATCTCCTGCCCTCTTGCCACCAGGCAGAAGGAGGGGACCTAAGAGACAGGGGGAGAATGGAAACAGGTCCCTGCTTGGGGTGGCAGGCAAATCCCCTTTTGGCCTCCCTCACCTTCCCAGGCACCCTTACGCACTAGGTATGGGGTCCTGGAACTTGAGGATCAAGAAACAGATGATGTTGATGAAGGTCTATCCAGTGGGTTGCTAGGATGAGTTGGTCAACGCCAAGCATTAGGACTGCCTCTACTAAGAAAAAAAGGAGGGTAACTGTCATAAGCGACTCCCTTCTTAGGGGAACAGAGGACCCAATATGCCAAACGGACCCATCCCACAGGGAAGTTCTGATGCCTCCCTGGGGCTCAGGTAAGAGATATTGCTATAAAACTTTCTGGTCTGGTATGGCCCTCAGACTATTACCCACTGTTGGTTGTTCAGGTTGGCAGTGATGAGGTTGTGGAGAGAAATCCAAGGGCGATTAAAAGGGACTTCAGGGCACTTGGGCTATTGGTCAAAGGATCATGAGTACAGGTAGTTTTCTTCAGTCCCTTCAGCAGCAGGGAAGAAGACTGAAAGCAACAGGAAAACTCACCTGATAAACACGTGGCTCAGAGGCTGGTGCCATCAGTGGAATTTTGGACTTTTTGATCATAGGGAGGTTTATAAGGCACCAGGCCTGAGGGGCAAAGGATTCTGGCCCATGAGTTGGCAGGGCTCATTGAGAGGGCTTTAAACTAGGTTTGAAGAGGGAGGGGAGTAAAACCAGGCTAGCTGAGGATGAGCCCAGGGGTGACACACTGATGGGAACGAAATCAATACCCACCTCAAGTGCATTTACACTAACGCACGCAGCATGGGGAAAAACAGGAGGAGCTGGAAGCCATTGTGCAGCAGGATAGCTCTGACTTAGTTACCATCACGGAAACATGGTGGGATGACTCTCATGACTGGAGTGCTGCAAGGGATGGTTATAAGCTCTTCAGAAGGGATAGGCAAGGCAGGAGAGGCGGTAGGGTGGCTCTGTATGTTAGGGAGTGTATGGACTGTATAGAGCTTGATGGAGATGATGAGGTCGAGTGCTTATGGGTATGGATCAGGGGGAAGGCCAACAAGGCAGATATCCTGATGGGAGTCCGTTACAGACCACCCAATCAGGGTGAAGAAGTAGATTAAACATTCTACAGGCTGCTGTCAGAGGTTTCACAATCACCAGCCCTTGTTCTTGTGGGGGACTTCAATTTACCAGATGTCTGCTGGAAATACAACGTAGCAGAGAGGAAACAGTCTAGGAGGTTTCTGGAGTGTGTGGAAGATAACTTCCTGACACAGCTGGTAAGTGAGCCTACCAGGGGATGTGCCTTGCTAGACCTGCTGTTTACAAACGGAGAAGGACTGGTGGGAGATGTGATGGTTGGAAGTCCGTCTTGGGCATAGCGACCATGAAATGACAGAGTTTTAGATTCCTGGATAAGTAGAGAGGAGGGTCAGCAAAACTGCTACCTTGGGCTTGCAGAGGGCAGACTTTGGCCTATTCAGGGCACTGGTTGAGAGTCCCTTGGGAGACAGTCCTGAAGGGCAAAGGGGTCCAGGAAGTTTGGACATTCTTCAAGAATGAAATCTTAAAGGCGCAAGAGAAGGCCATCCAAACATGCAACGTAACGAATCAACAGGGAAGATGACCGTCCTGGTATAACAGCGAGCTTCTGCTGAAACTCAGGGGAAAAGAGAGTTTATGGCCTTCGGAAGAAGGGACAGGCAAGTCAAGAAGAGTACAAGGATGTCCTTAAGTCATACAGAAAGAAAATTAGCAAAAGCCGAGCTAGAACTCAATCTGGCTACTGTCATAAAAGATTAAAAAAGAATGTTTTTACAAATATATTAACAGTAAAAGGAGGGACAAGGAGAATCTCCATCCTTTATTGGATGCGGAGGGGAACATTGCCACGAAGGATGAGGATAAGGCTGAGGTACTAAACGCCTTCTTTGCCTCAGTCATTAATAGTCAGACCAGTTATCCTCAGGGTACTAAGCCCCGTGAGCTGGAAGACAAGGATGGGGACCAGAGTAAATCCCCCACAATCCAGGAGGAAGCAGTTACAGACCTGCGATGTCAACTAGACCCTCACAAGTCTATGGGGCCAGATGAGATCCACCCAAGAGTACTGAGGGAGCTGACAGAAGAGCTTGCCAAGCCACTGTCACAGAATCACAGAATGTTAGGGATTGGAAGGGACCTCAGAAGATCATCTAGTCCAATCCCCCTGCCAGAGCAGGAACACCTAGATCAGGTCACACAGGAACATGTCCAGGCGGGTTTTGAATGTCTCCAGAGAAGGAGACTCCACAACCTCTCTGGGCAGCCTGTTCCAGTGTTCTGTTACCCTCACTGTGAAGAAATTCTTCCTCACATTTATGTGGAACCTCCTATGTTCCAGCTTACACCCATTGCCCCTTGTCCTATCATTGGATGTCACTGAGAAGAGCCTGGCTCCATCCTCATGACATGCACCCTTGACATATTTATAAACATTAATGAGGTCACCCCTCTGTCTTCTCTTCTCCAAGCTAAAGAGACCCAGCTCCCTCAGCCTTTCCTCATAAGGGAGATGTTCCACTCCCTTAATCATCTTTGTGGCTCTACGCTGGACTCTCTCAAGCAGTTCCCTGTCCTTCTTGAACTGGGGGGCCCAGAACTGGACACAATACTCCAGATGTGGCCTCACCAAGGCAGAATAGAGGGGAAGGAGAACCTCTCTTGACCTACTAACCTGGTCAACAGGGGAGGTCCCAGACAACCGGAGGCCTGCCAATGAGATGCCCATCTACAAGAAGGGCCGGAAAGAGGATCCAGGGGACTACAGGCCTATCAGCCTGGCCTCAGTACTGGGGAAGGTTATGGAGCAGATCATCTTGAGTGCAATCACACAGGATGTGCAGGACAATCGAGGGATCAGGCCCAGCCAGCATGGGTTAATGAAGGACAGGTCCTGCTTGACTAACCTGATCTCCTTCAATGACAGGGTGACCCGCTTGGTGGATGAGGGGAAGGCTATGGATGTTCACAGAATCACAAAATCACAAAATCATCTAGGTTGGAAAAGACCTTGAAAATGATCGAGTCCAACCTAACATTGACAGTCCTCAACTACACCATATCCCTGAGTGCTATGTCAACCCGACTCTTAAACATCTCCAAAGATGGGGACTCCATCACTGCCCTGGGCAGCCCATTCAAATGTCTAACAACCCTTTCTGTGAAGAAATTATTCCGAATATCCAGTCTAAACCTCCTCTGGTGCAGCTTCAGGCCATCACCCCTTGTCCTATCACTTGTTACTTGATAAAGAGACTCATCCCCTCCTCTCTACAATCTCCTTTTAGGTAGTTGTAGAGGGCGATGAGGTCTCCCCTCAGCCTCCTCTTCTCTAGACTAAACAACCCCAGTTCCCTCAGCCGATCCTCATAAGACTTAAGCTACAGACCCTTCACTAGCTTTGTTGCCCATCTTTGGACACGCTCCAGTATCTCAATGTCCTTTCTGTAGTGATGGACCCAAAACTGAACACATTACTTAAGGTACAGCCTCACCAGTGCCAAGTACAGGGGTAAGATCACTTCCCTGCTCCTGCTGGCAATGCTATTCCTGATACAAGCCAGTATTCCATTGGCCACCTTGGCCACTTGGGTACACTGGTGGCTTATGTTCAGCTCACTGTCAATCAACACCCCCAGGTTCCTCTCTGACTGGCAACTTTCCAGCCACTCCTCCCCAAGCCTGTAGCACTGCTGGGGGTTGCTGTGGCCAAAGTGCAGAACCCGGCATTTGGCCTTATTGAGACTCATACAGTTGGCCTTAGCCCATTGATCAAGCCCATCTAGGTTCCTCCCTAGAACCTCCCTACCCTTGAACAGATCAACACTTCCACCCAACTTGGTGTCGTCTGCAAACTTACCGAGGGTGCACTCGATCCCCTCGACTAGATCATTGATTGTGATGTTAAACAGGAGTGGCCCTAATACCGAGCCCTGGGGAACACCACTCGTGACTGGCCACGGACTGGATTTAACTCCATTCACCACAACTCTTTGGGCCCGGCCATCCAGCCAGTTTTTTACCCAGCAAAGCATATGCCCATCCAAGCCATGGGCAGCCAGTTTTGCCAGGAGAATGCTGTGGGAAACGATGTCAAAGGCCTTACTAAAGTCAAGTTATACAACATCCACAGCCTTTCCCTCATCCAATACGTGGATCACTCTGTCACAGAAGGAGATCAGGTTTGTCATGCAGGACCTGCCTTTCATAAACCCATGCTGACTGGGCCTGGTCATCTGGTTTTCCTGCATATACCATGTGATAGTACTCAGGATGATCTGCTCCATCAGCTTCCCTGGTACTGAAGTCAAACTGACAGGCCTGTAATTTCCCGGATCATCCTTCTGACCCTTCTTATATATGGGCATCACAATGTTTTTTGCCTGGACTTTAGTAAAGCCTTTGACAGTGTTTCCCACACCATTCTCCTAAAGAAGCTGTAGGCTCATTGTCTAGACAGATGTACTCTTTGTTGGGTTAAAAACTGGCTGGCTGGCTGGGCTCAGCAAGTTGTGGTGAATGGAGTAAAATCCTGTTGGAGGCCAGTCACAAGTTTTGTTTCCTAGGGCTCAGTTTGGGGCCAGTCTTGTTTAATGTCTTTATCAATGATCTGGATGAGGGGGTTGAGTGTACCCTCAGTAAGTTTGCAGACGACACCAAGTTGGGCAGGAATGTTGATCTGCTTGAAGGTAGGAAGGCTCTGCAGATGGATCTGGATAGGCTGGATTGATGGTCCAAGGCCAACTGTATGAAGTTCAACAAGGCCAAGTGCCGGGTCCTGCACGTTGGTCACAACAACCCCATGCAACACTACAGGCCTGGGGAAGAGTGGCTGGAAAGCTGCCTGGCAGAAAAGGACTTGGGGTGCTGGTTGACAGCCGGCTGAATATGAACCAGCAGTGTGCCTAGGTGACCAAGAAGTCCAACAGCATCCTGGCTTGTATCAGAAATAATGGTGTGACCAGCAGGACTAGGGAGGTGATTGTTCCCCTGTACTCAGCTCTGGTGAGGCCACACCTCGAGTACTGTGTTCAGTTTTGGGCCCCTCACTACAAAAAGACAATGAGCTGCTGGAGCATGTCCGAAGAAGGGCAACGGAACTGGTGAAGGGTCTGGAGCACAAGCCTTATGAGGAGTCGCGGAGGGAACTGGGGTTGTTTAGTCTTGACAAGAGGAGGCTGAGGGGAGACCTCAATGCTCTCTACAACTACGTGAAAGAAGGTTGTAGCGAGGCAGGGGTTTGTCTCATCTCTCCGGTAAGTAGTAATAGGACAAGCAGTAATGGCCTCATGTTGTGCCAGAGGAGGTTTAGATTATATATTAGGAAAAATTTCTTCACTGAAAGGGTTGTCGAGCATTGGAACAGGAGGTATGTAAGAGACATGTAGATGTGGTGCTGAGGGACATGGTTTAGTGGTGACTTGGCAGTGCTAGATTAATGGTTGGACTTGATTGTCTTAGAGGTCTTTTCCAACCAAGGATATTCTGTGATTCTATGATTCTTCCCCTCTACTGCGCTCTCGTGAGACCCCACCTGCAGTACTGTGTTCAGCTCTGGGGCCCCCAAGATAAGAAGGACATGGACCTGTTCAAGCAAGTCCAGAGAAGGGCCACGAAGATGATCATAGGGCTGGAGCACCTCTCCTATGAAGACAGGCTAAGAGAGTTGGGACAAAGGGTAATCATTTTAAACTGGAAGAGGGTAGATTTAGATTAGATATTAGGAAGAAATTGTTTACTGTGAGCATGGTGAGGCACTGGAACAGGTTGCCCAGGGAAGTTGTGGTTGCCCCCTCCCTGGAAGTGTTCAAGGCCAGGTTCACAGAATCACAGAATGTTAGGGATTGGAAGGGACCTCAAAAGATCATCTAGTCCAATCCCCCTGCCAGAGCAGGAATACCTAGATCAGGTCACACAGGAACATGTCCAGGCGGGTTTTGAATGTCTCCAGAGAAGGAGACTCCACAACCTCTCTGGGCAGCCTGTTCCAGTGTTCTGTTACCCTCACTGTGAAGAAATTCTTCCTCACATTTATGTGGAACCTCCTATGTTCCAGCTTACACCCATTGCCCCTTGTCCTATCATTGGATGTCACTGAGAAGAGCCTGGCTCCATCCTCATGACATGCACCCTTTACATATTTATAAACATTAATGAGGTCACCCCTCAGTCTCCTCTTCTCCAAGCTAAAGAGACCCAGCTCCCTCAGCCTTTCCTCATAAGGGAGATGTTCCACTCCCTTAATCATCTTTGTGGCTCTACGCTGGACTCTCTCAAGTAGTTCCCTCTCATTCTTGAACTGGGGGGCCCAGAACTGGACACAATACTCCAGATGTGGCCTCACCAAGGCAGAATAGAGGGGAAGGAGAACCTCTCTTGACCTACTAACCACTCCCTTTCTAATACACCCCAGGATGCCATTGGCCTTCTTGGCCACAAGGGCACACTGCTGGCTCATGGTCATCCTGCTGTCCACCAGGACCCCCAGGTCCCTTTCCCCTACACTGCTCTCCAGCAGGTCAGCTCCCAACCTGTACTGGTACATGGGGTTGTTCTTCCCCAGATGCAAAACTCTACACTTGCCCTTGTTGAAATTCATTAAGTTTTTTCCCGCCCAACTCTCCAGCCTATCAAGGTCTCGTTGAATGGCAGCACAACCCTCTGGTGTGTCAGCCATTCCTCCTAGTTTGGTGTCATCAGCAAACTTGCTGAGGATACATTCTGTACCCTCATCCAAGTCGTTGATGAAGATATTAAACAACACTGGTCCCAGTACTGACCCCTGAGGGACTCCACTAGTCACAGGCCTCCAACTAGACTCCGTCCCATTGACCACAACTCTCTGGCTTCTTCCCTTCAGCCAGTTCATAATCCACCTCACTACCTGATCACTAAACCCATACTTTATCAGCTTATCTACGAGGATGCTGTGGGAGACAGTGTCAAATGCTTTACTGAAATCAAGATAAACCACATCTACCGCTCTACCATCATCTATCCACCTAGTTATTTCCTCATAGAAGGCAATAAGGTTGGTCAAACATGACTTACCCTTGGTAAAACCATGTTGACTGCTCTTAATGACCCCCTCATCCTTGATATGCCTAGAGATCGTGCCAAGAACAAGCTGTTCCATCACCTTTCCAGGGATGGAGGTGAGGCTGACCGGTCTATAGTTACCCGGGTCCTCCTTCTTGCCCTTCTTATAGACTGGAGTGACATTTGCTATCCTCCAGTCCTCAGGCACCTCTCCTGTTGTCCATGACTTACCAAAGATGATGGAGAGTGGCCTAGCAATGACCTCTGCCAGCTCCCTCAGCACCCTTGGGTGCATTCCATCTGGTCCCATTGATTTATGGATATCCAGATTGCTCAACTGATCCCTAACCCAATCCTCATCTACCAAGGCAAACTCCTCCTTTATCCTGACTTCTTCCGGGGCTACAGGGATCAGGGGCTCCTGGGGAAAGCCAGCAGGAGTAAAGACAGAGGCAAAGAAGGCATTCAGCACCTCTGCCTTAGGTTGGACGAGGCTTTGAGCAGCCTGGTCTAGTGGAAGGTGTTTCCTGCCCATGGCAGAGGGGTTAGAACTAGATGATCTTTAACATTCCTTCCAACCCAAACCATTCTATGATTCTATGAAGGTTCCCATGACCAAGCTCCCTAGTCCTTGTTCTCAAGGCATTTTACAATCTAGATGCATATGACTTCTGATAAATGAATGTCTTATTGAAGTATAAACAAACTGATCCTTTGCAATATGAGTCTGCGCGTGCCATCAAAAGTGGCCATGGGTATCACAGGGGCAACTGGAATCCCCGTTTACCAAAGGAGGACAAATATGGGGCTGTGGTTTCAGCACAGCAGGCATCCTTTTGCAGCCAGCCAGCTGGGATTCATGGAAGTCTCATACATACAGGACTTTTATTTCTCTGTTTCAAACTCATGAGCGAGTGTTTTTTAAGACCTTTTGCTTTGTGGTGATATTAAAATGTAGGTAGGAAGGTAGGAAGATGCATTATTCATGCATCTGCATTTGCAGCACACCTGCAATGCTCCACCTGCCCCACTGTGTCCATGCATCTGTGTGCGAGTGTGTTGGTGGATGTTTAATTTTAAAGAAGGGCTTTTTTTCTCACAGAAAGAAACCCCAGACTGTGGGGAATATCCCCAGTAATACACCCTTGATGTAATTACACCAGGAAAAGCTATCAGGTATATCCACTTCTCATCAAGCAAAGGACACGGTCACAGGCAAGAAGTGACCTTGTGTTTCTGCTGCTCAAACTCCCAGCAACCCACAGCAACTTAAATTAGAACATGTGCAATAAAGTTAGATTTCCTTCCCTTGCAGACTTGTTCTTCTCCTGTCTGAAAAGGAGGGGACACTTCAAGAGAGGCTACAGCTCAGCAGGGCTCTCTGCTGCTCACCGGGGTTTTGATTTGGGCGAGATAGGAAAAAGGTTGTGATTAAAGCAAAGCCTCTGTGCTTTCAGCTCCTGCCCTCCAGAAATAGAGCTTTTAGTTAGGAACCACAAAAAGTAAATTCTAGAGTCAGAGGTAAAATAAGAAATTCAGGTCAATATTCAAATCCAAGTTTCCTCCACACGACTTAGATGTTTGTTACCAAGACTGTAGCTTGGAGTGACCTGGTCAGGTATGAGATCAGGTTTAGAATGACACCTATTAAAATATTGCATGAATTGGCCTTCCAGCCCCATCTGCAGAAAAGCTTGGTGCAGCTCAGCAGAGCAGATTTTGCAGGGCATGGCTCTGGTCACCAAAACGTGACCAGTATCTGGTTTAGGAGCCTGGGTTCCATATACAGTCCCTGAGGCCTCCAGAGAAGATATAAGAGTATGCTAAATCACTCTTCTGACTATATAGGGCACCTAAGCAGATAATTCAGGCACCTAAATTAGGCATCTAAAGGGAGGCAGGATGAATACGGCCCAATTTACGTAGGTGTTCTGTAATACATGTTTAAACTTCTTCCTGCTGCTCCATACCAGACTCAAAAGGGCTGAACTGTGCCTTTACAAAAGTCTTCTGGAAACATTTGCTGATCAGTAACATGTACTGAGGCCCAACCTGTTCCTGACAAAGCTTTCAAGATTTCCACCTTTTTTTTTTTTTCATAGAGATTCTTATAGTTCTTTGAAAATGCATTTTGAATACAGTAAATTGTGAACCTTTGGGGCTTGCCTAATGTCATTCCTCCAGCCTGAAGCAGAGGATTTTTCATTGCTCACCATCAAGCTATGTCCTTACACAGTCGTAATTTGAATTGTTCTTGAATGAAAGACTTCTCTTTCCTTCTTCAGGTAAACCATGGAAGAACAAAGAGATAATCTCAGATATACCATAGTCTCTGTGCCTTTTCTTCACCATTCTCAGACAAATAGAAATAGTTTGAAAATAAAGACAAAGAACAAACTTATGCACGCAATTCAAATTTAAACCCAGTCTTTTTCTGTAAGTTAACAGAGGTTAACATTTCCTCGTACTCTCCCTGAAAATGCTGCATTATACAAACAGGCATTTGAAAACAGAGAAAATCTGTTACCAGGATTCAAGCTGGTCATGCTGTTCAGATGACCACACTTCTAGCTTCTTTTTCAAATTTTTATTCAGTCTTTTGAGTTTTGATCATCAGTAAAATCTCAAGTTATGGATATTCTGTTAACCACAGGGTACAGCAGCTGACCACAGGAAGAATGCAACTGAGCCAGCTGCCTGGAGCCCATGGAGCAGCACCATCACCTGCCTCTGGGCATCCTTTGCTCCTGCTTCTTCTATAGGTTATTGCCAGTAAGAGCACCTCTGCTCCATTCATGGTGCTTCCAGAGAGGCTTTATCCCATCACTACACCTTTAATGAGCAGTGCATTAATGAGCTCTCTCAGCCAAGTGCAAACAATGGCTGCGAAACTGGAAAGGCTTTCCTCTGCTGTGATTAATTGTGGTTTGATGTAGGCATACCCTGCTGTAGCTGGGTTTTTGACTCTTGGTCACTGTTCCTCAGGCTTATGGGTTCAGCAGAGGAGGAAAAAGAACATATCCTTATGAAAAGTGCTAGGGAGAGAGTAGTGTCTGATGTTAGACATCTAACCTGAGCGTGGGAAGTAGGAGTCTTGCCACCCATGTGGGATTTTGACCATATTGATGCTGGACCAAGCCTTAGCCCTTACTTGAGCATCCTTTGGAGGACTCATGTCCCTTTTCTGTTTCTTTCAATTACCAATTTCTCATTCTTGTCACCTCTAGCTATTTTACTTGGCACACACACACATAGGACTGTGGAAGTAAGCATGGTCTAACTGACCCAGGAGTTTGGAGATTGTTGTCATGCTCTTGCATCTGCCACTAATTTCAGCATGCTCTGGTCTTTGATACATCCAGGGGCAGTCTCCTATATTGTGATTCTAGTGCAAAATTGAACCCCAAATTTGGCAGAGGCTTCTAACTACTAGTATTATATAAATAATGACTTTATTAAAGAAGATGTTTTAGAGGTTTTTTTCCATTTCTAGGGGAGGTCCTGCTGAATTGAGGGTGTTTGCACTATTTCCTCAAAGGAACACAGGCTGAAAAGCATTAATTAAAAAGAAAAAAAAAACAGTGGATGAAACTCATTAAGTTTTGACCATCTCAGCTCATCACCTTCTCTGAAGGCCCTGTCCCATCACAAACCACGTAACTTTATGAGAACCTCTTTCCAAGAAAATAAGGGGAGTGGGTCACCTAGTTTAACTCCAGTGATCTCATTTTCACTCCCACCAGGTCAGCAACCCCAGGACCTGGATGAAACATCTTTCCCCCCACTGGCAGGTGGGTTTGCCTGGTACAAGCACCCCTGACCAGTAGACAAGCTGCAAAGTTTAGCTGAAGTGTGTGCTATGCCTACTTGTTTGCTGGGCAAGCAGCAAGAGCTAATGCAACAGTGCTTTTTGTTGGTGACCTGAACAAAAGAGCTAGAATCATAGAATACCAGGTTAGAAGGGACCTCAAGGATCATCTGGTCCAACCTTTCTTAGCAAAAGCACAGACTAGACAAGATGGCCCAGCTAAAATTTCTCCCTTCCAACCAATATATCCTGCTGGGAAAGAAGTAAAGTTTAGCCCTCTCAGGAGAGCAAGGCTTAATGCAGGAGTTAGTAAGGGAGGCTAAGAGGCATCAGAGCAGCACAAAACCCCCTCTGAAGAGGGATCATAGGTGCCTGTTTAAATTTTCTGCCCACAATACAGTAACACGGGCAGCAAACAAAGCCAAGCTGCTGTCTAACAATCTTGTCTCAGAACCAGGGATGGTTTGGGGAAAATAACCGCAAAGCTACGGTGTAACTCAAATTAAAGCATGAAGGTTACTAGGGATACGAGGAGACTCATGGAGTAATTAAATAACCAACAGACACACATACGCACACATGCAGCCCTCATTTACTCAAAACCCCGACAGTTGTTTATCGAGAAGTAGGTGTTGATGGTTCACTTGTCTTGGATAGATCTCTCATGGAATAAACGCCAGTGCTTTCAAAATGCTTTATCCCATTTTCTTGTAAAAGAACAAGAAAAACAAAACAAAAAAACCCCACAAAACAAAACAAACACAGACACTATATACAGAAGAGGTATCATTACTGCTGTGTGCCATGGAGAGGGGACTCCATGTATGGGAAAGATTGAGCTACAAGAGTGTTTTGGAAAATGAAGAGTTATTTCACAATAGGCCATGACATCTCCCTTGGAGAAAACTTGCCCACATTCTGCAGACTACTTCGCAGATGGAAAAGGGATAATGTCTGATTGCAGTATACTCTCAGACAAATTCAAATTTGACTTGATCAAGAAACTTTCCCTCCCCAGGTGGCCAACACTGAACATTTAAGGCATCTATTCTCCTTTAAGCTAATCTTTATATTCAAGCGCAGGTGTAATTGAAAATGCCGGTGTAGTCTCCATTGTAAAACAGAGCCCATTGAAAGCAACAAGGCTGAGCAAAACTCCTCCTCTCAGTCCCAACATTGTGCTATCAACAGCTGGCTTTTCACAACACAAAGAGGAAGAAAGGGTTGAAATGAAAGGAAATTCAGGCTTAATATTAAAACCTGCTGACGACAAGATATATTAAGTCAGAGGGAAGCCTACAAATGATACAGGAAAGCCATTTTTTGAACGTCTAGGACTAGACAAAATAATAGGGAATAGAGAAAATGCTACAAGGAACAATTGTGCAATGATAGCAGGAGAGACATCAAGGTGATCTATCTACAACTTTCCCATTCTTACCTTCCATGTTTCCAAGGTAATCCTGGAGTTTCTGCTGTTTGCAGAATTTTATTGCACATAATCAAAACAATGCTACTCTGATACAGGTCTGAGAAACCTCTGATAGTCATAATGGGCAAAACCAAGGACATGTACTGTTACAGAGTCACAGAGTCGTAGGTGTTGGAAGGGACTACTGAAGATCATCTAGTCCAACCCACTTGCTAGAGCAGGATCCTAGACTACATCACACAGGAACATGTCCAGATGGGTTTTAAACATCTCCACAGAGGGAGATTCCAACATCTCTCTGGGCAGCGTGTTCCAGTGGTCAGTCACCCTCACAGTAAAGAAGTGTTTCCTTATGTTAAGATTGAACCTCCTGTGTTCCAGTTTGTGCCCATTGCCCCTTGTCCTGTCACTGGACACCACCAAGAAGAGGCTGGCCCCATCTTCCTGACATCCACTTTCCATCATTTACCAGCAGCCCTGGTGCACTGGGGAGGTCCCAGCAGACTGAAAGTCAGCCAGTGTGACACCCATATATAAGAAGGGCCAGAAGGATGATCCAGGAAATTACAGGCCTTTCAGTTTGACTTCGGTGTCAGGGAAGCTGATGGAGCAAATCATCCTGAGTACTATCATACGATACAGGCAAGACAGACAGATGATCAGGCCCAGTCAGCATGGGTTTATGAAAGGCAGGTCCTCCTTGACAAACCTGATCTCCTTCTACAACAGGGTGACCCACTTATTGGATGAGGGAAAGGCTGTGCATGTCGTCTACCTTGACTTCAGTAAGACCTTTGACACCATTTCCCACAGCATTCTCCTGGTGAAACTGGCTGCTCATGGCTTGGATGGGCTGGGTAAAAAACTGTCTGGCTGGCTGGGCCCAAAGAGTTGTGGTGAATGGAGTTAAATCCAGTTGGTGACCAGTCATGAGTGGTGTTCCCCAGGGCTCAGTATTGGGCCCACTCCTGTTTAACTTCTTTATCAATGATCTAGATGAGGGGATTGAGTGCACCCTCAGTACGTTGGCAGACAACACCAAGTTAGGTGAAAGTGTTGATCTGCTTGATGGTATGGAGGCTCTACAGAAGGACCTAGACAGGCTGGATCGATGGGCTAAGGCCAACTGTATGAGTTTCAATAAGACCAAATGCCTGGTTCTGCATCTTGGCCACAAGAAACCCCAGCAGCACTATAGGCTTGGGGAGGAGTGGCTGGAAAGCTGCCAGGCAGAGAGAGAACTGGGGGTGTTAATTGACAGTGAGCTGAACAAGAGCCAGCAGTGTGCCCAAGTGGCCAAGAAGGCCAATGGCATCCTTGCTTGTATCAGGAATAGCATGGCCAGCAGGAGCAGGGAAGTGGTCTTACCCCGTACTAGGCACTGGTGAGGGCATACCGTGAGTACTGTGTTCAGTTTTGAGCCCATTACTACAAAAAGGACATTGAGATACTTGAGTGTGTCCAAAGAAGGGCAACAAAACTAGTGAAGGGTCTGGAGCATAAGACTTACGAGGAGTGGCTGAGGGAATTGAGTTTGTTTAGCGTGGAGAGAAGGAGGCTGAAAGGAGGTTGTAGAGAGGTGGGGATGAGTCTTTTTAACCAAGTAATAATGGTGTCCTGGTTCCCCAGGCATATACTCATGGGGCAGCCATGCAGGTAGGCCATGAGTAGCCCTGAGTCAGCTGAGAGTTCCAATCAAGGCAGATGACTCACAGGTGTATCCCATACCACCTCATCATGCTCATTATAAAAGGAGGGAGCTCACTGAGGGTAGGGTTCCTCTTCTCCCTGAGGCTCCTTGTTGGTAGAGCTCTGTTCCTGCTCTCAACTAGGCTGAGTAGAACCTTCTATGCTTTATGTTGGATTGTTGTTTCAGCTTTGTTATTCTATTAAATTTGTCTATACTTCAACTCATGGGCCTTTTCCTTTTTTTTCCCTGATTCTCCTTCCCAGCTGGGGAGGGAGTCTTGGGTGATATACTAACTGCTATAGTTTAGTCCTGAGCACTGGCTAACCGTAGACAAAGTTATAGGACAAGAGGTAATAGCTTCAAGTTGTGCCAGGAGAGGTTTAGACTGGATATTACACAGAATCACGGAGTGGTAGGGGTTGGAAGGGACCTACGAAGATCATCTAGTCCAACCCCCCTGCTAGAGCAGAATCCAAGAGCAGACCACACAGGAACACATCCAGATGGGTTTTAAATGTCTCCAGAGACAGAGACTCCACAACCTCTCTGGGCAGCCTGTTCCAGTGCTTTGTCACCCTCAGAGTAAAGAAGATTTTTCTTATGTTAAGACTGAACCTCCTGTGTTCCAGTTTGTGCCCATTGCCCCTTGTCCTGTCACTGGACACCACCAAAAAGACTCTGGCCCCATCTTCATGACACCCGCCCTTTAGATATTTATAAGCATTAATGAGATTCCCCCCTCAGCCTCCTCTTCTCGAAGCTAAATAGACCCAGTTCCCTCAGCCCCTCCTCATACAGTAGATGCTCTAATTCCTTAATCATATTAGTGGCCCTGCACTGCACTCATTCCAATAGATCCTTGTCCCTCTTGAACTGCAGGGCCCAGAACTGGACATAGAACTCCAGATGAGGCCTCACCAGGGCAGAGTAGAGGGGGAGGAGAATCTCCCTTGACCTGCTAGCCACACTCCTCTTAATGCATCCCAGGATACCATTGGCCTTCTTGGCCACAAGGACACATTGTTGGCTCATGGTCAGCCTGCTGTCCACCAGGACTCCCAGGACTTTTTCCCCAGAGGTGTTCTCCATGCAGCTCAGCCCCCAGCCTGTACTGACACATGGGGTTGTTCTTCCCCAGATGCAGGACTCTACACTTGCTCTTGTTGAATTTCATTAGGTTTCTCCCTGCCCAGCTCTCCAGCCTGTCCAGGTCACACTGGATGGCAGCACAGCCCTCTGGCGTGTCAGCCACTCCTCCCAGTTTTGTATCATCAGCAAACTTGCTGAGGATACACTCTGTCCCTTCGTCCAGGTCATTAATAACTGTATTGAATAGGACTGGACCCAGTACCAATCTCTAGGGGATACCACTAGTCGAGGGTCTCCAACTAGACTCTGCCCCACTGACCACTACTCTCTGAGCTCTGTCCTTCAGCCAGTTCCCAATCCACCTCACTGCCCAATCGTCCAATCCACACTTGTTAAGCTTGGCTGTGAGGATGCCATGGGAGACAGTGTCAAAAGCCTTGCTGAAGTCAAGGAAGACCACATCAACTGCCCTCCCCTCCTCAATCCATCTAGTTATGTCCTCATAGAAGGCTATCAGGTTGGACAAGCATGACTTCCCCTTGGTGAACCCATGTTGACTAGTCCTGATAACCCTCTTTTCCTCAACTTTCTTTGAGATGGAACCAGGAACAAGATGTTCCCTCACCTTTCCAGGGATGGAGGTGAGTCTGACCGGCCTGTAGTTACCTGGGTCTTCCTTCTTGCCCTTTTTGTAGACTGGAGTGACGTTGGCCTTCCTCCAGTCCTCAGGCACCTCTCCTGTTCTCCAGGACTTTTCAAAGATGATGGAGAGTGGTCTAGCAACAACTTCTGCCATCTCCCTCAGCGCTCATGGGTGCATCCCATCAGGGACCATGGATTTGTGGGTATCCAGTTCACCTAACTTATCCCTAACCCAATCATCTTCAACCAAGGCACAGTCTTCCTCTCTCCTGACTTCTTCTGCGGTCTGGAAGGTCTGGGACTCCTGAGGGCCTGCCTTAGCAGTAAAGACCAAGGCAAAGAAGGCATTCAGTGATTCTGCCTTCTCTGTATCCTCTGTCACCAGGTCACCCACTTCATTCAGCAGAGGGCCTACATTTCCTCCAGTCTTCCTTTTGACTCCAATGTATTTGAAGAATCCTTTCTTGCTATCCTTGACCTCCCTTGCTAGGTTTAATTCTAAGGAGGCCTTCGGTTTCCTCATTGCATCTCGACATCCTCTGACCACTTTCTTGTATTCCTCCCAGGCGGTCAGCCCCTTCTTCCATGTTCTGTAAATTTTCTTCTTCCATTTGATTTTATTCTGTAGCTCCCTGCTCAACCATGCCAGTCTCCTGGCTCTCTTACAGGATTTCTTGCTCTTTGGGATTCTATAATCCTGAGTTTGGAGGAAATGATGCTTGAATATTGACCAGCTCTCTTGGGCCCCCCTACCATCCAGTGACCTGTCCCACGGGATTTCTCCAAGCAGTTTCTTGAAGAGTCCAAAGTTAGCCCTCCTGAAGTCCGGGGTAGTGATCCTGTTTGTTGATATTCATATTAGGAAGTATTTCTTCACAGAACGGGTTGTTAGACATTGGAATGGGCTGCCCTGGGCAATGGTAGAGTCCCCATCCCTGGAGATGTTTAAGAGTTGTGTTGACATAGTGCTCAGGGATATGGTATAGTCGAGGCCTGTCAGTGTTAGGTTGATGGTTGGACTCGATGATATTCAGGGTCTTTTCCAACCTAGGCGATTCTGTGAAATAGCTCTGCAGAGGCATCTGCTATTTGCTCCTCTCCCGTTCTAGGTCGTGCCTGTCAGCTCACTTTCTTTTTCTCATGCTTGTTAGTTCATGATACCATTGTTTTGTTAGTGATTAGTTATCTAATCCTGTTATAGGTAACCATTGTCATTACATTTTGTGCTAAAGTAAGAACACTAAGAAATGAGTAATAAACCTGAACAACCTTAAGTGTGTCCCAGTGTCTTGCTGAGATAAGGTGCCATCACAGGGCTCAGTTGAAATGAGGCTGGAAAAAGGGGAGTGCACAGGACACATTGATGTTAATGTGGACACAGCATGGATACAGTGCACACAGTAAGGACCTGTGGGGCATGTGTGTGTTGCTTGCACAACACCTCCCTCTGGTTGAGGGAACCAAAACTTGAAGGCCAATATTTCCATGCTGGATCAGCCTGAAAGCCTTGCCTGTTTGCAAAAGTTTTCACATTTTAGTGCAACTCTGATGATCAGTTTTATGATCTGACAATTGACAAACTTGTTAATACTTTAATCACAGCTCATCTGGCAGAAGATGATGAAAAATTATGTCATACTGTGATGTATGACTGCTGTAACTAGTGATAGGACAAGAGGTAACACCCTCAAGTTGTGCCAGAGGAGGTTTAGTTTGGATATTAGGAAAAAATTTTTCACTGAAAGGGTTGTCAGGCATTGGAATAGGCTGCTGTCCTGGTTCCCCAGGAACAGACCCATGGGCCAGCCATGCAGGCAGGCCATGAGTAGCCCCGAGTCAGCTGAGAGTTCCAATCAGGTCAGATGACTCACAGGTGTATCCCATACCACTTCATCATGCTCATTATAAAAGGAGGGAGCTCAGTAAGCGTGGGGTTCTTCCTCCTCTCCCTGAGGTTCTTTGTTGGTGGCCCTCTGTTCCTGCCATCAGCATTGAGAACCAGGCTGAGTAGACCCTTTGTGTTGATTGTTGTTTTCTGGTTTGTTATTCTATTAAATCCGTCTATACTTCAACTCACGGGCCATTTTCATTTTTTTTTCCCCAATTCTTCTTCCCATCTGGGTAGGGAGTCTTGTGTGATACACTAACTGCTATGGTTTAGCCCTGAGTACTCGCTAACTGTAGACAGCTGCCCAGGACAGTGGTGGAGTCCCCATCCCTGGAGGTATTTAAGAAACATGTGGATGAGGTGCAAAGGGACATGGTTTAGTGGTGAATTGGCAGTATTAGGTTAATGGTTGGACCTGATGATCTTAGAGGTCTCTTCCAACTGAGGCTATTCTGTGATTCTGCTTTCCATTGCCATGATAGACTCCAGTACTTATTTCATGCTCAAATAGGCCATCTCATGTTGCTCCTTCTACAGGGGCAATGACTTTGTTGCTTATCTGGCTGAAGTACTGTATAATAAGCAGCAACATAAATTAGGGTTCTATCACTGATGCAAAGTAATTGCCTCGTATTTTCCAAAATTCTTCACCTATTTTACCATAAACTTGCATTAAGGGTACACAATTTTGCTATCATCAGAAGAGAGCTGACGTAAAACTGACTGAAGGAGTGTACCTCTAGGAATATTTTGCAACCTATATGGCAAGCTGTGTATATATGACAGTAGTGGATGGGATACATGCTGATGTCCTCTCTAGGAGAAAAGTCTCATTAGAGCAGACAGGACTGACAGTTTCTCACCAGACTTTGAATGCACATAACGCCACTCTCGCCTCGAGCTTGGAAAGTATCTGGGCAAGTTTAATGAACTAAGTCCACTAAAACCCCCAGGTTTGTAGAAGGGTGAACCAAGTCACATGGAAGTTGTCACTTGCTGCAGGTCACATTTCAGTTCACGACTGGAGCTAGTGACAGAATCTAGAAAAAGAACTGAAGGAACAATATACTTTTTTGAAAAAAAAATCTACATAACGTATCTCAGGAAGTGTATTTTCTCATATTCCATGTGAAGAAAAAAAAAAAAGTCCAATTCTTTTTACAGTCTCATTTACATTTTCTCTCTTTCATCCTTCCTTCCCTCTCCATCTTTCTCAATATAAAGTATGCCTTTCAAAAAGAAAATTTAAAACATTTCATTGGAAAATAGCAGCACTTCATGTTTTTTCTGGAGTTCCTATCTCCATTTTTGGAGCCAAAATTATTGGGTGAATTTAGTCCCAATGTATGAAACATTTATCTAGACAACGCTATACTTTTCACAAATTTTCTGGTAAAAATACAAAAAACTAAATAATAATGACCAGTCCTCACTAGGAAAACACATACCCATGCCTTTCTTCTGCACTTGCTGTCTTTGTCCTTGTAATAATTGTATTATCAGCTGTGACCTCAATGCTTATGTGACACTTCAAAGCCCTGTAAGGATTATTACCCCCTCTCAGAAAGCAGAAGAAAGTGAAATTCACTGCGCAGAGGTATTGGTGAGCTTGTGGTGGGACAAAATAAACCCTCAGGAAAGGGAGCCCTGGTGAGATGGCTCACCTCCAGCAGCACAGACCAAGGGCTTTTCTTTAGCAAGAGGAGTTTTTTACTCAGAGTCATACAAGACAACCTGGAAAGGCAGCATCAGAGCAGCCCTAATCCTGTCAGGATGAACCAGAGACTTCAGCTCATGGATTTGTTTGAAGAGCTGTGGAAGGGGGCACAGATGTGTCCTCCTGGCTCAGGTGTATTCAAAGACAGTACCATGCATGGGAGTGCAGGGGTGAAGAGGCAGGGGATGACCCTCCGCCACATCTCTGCTCTCTGCAGCGCATAGATGGGCGAATTAATAAGAAGGAAGGAGTCCAGCTACTGAAATTGCCCTTCTCCATGCTTGCCATGGTTTTCATTATTGAAAGACTCCTTGTTTATAAGATCTCAGGTGTGCTAAATAAATAATAATAATAATAAAATCCTAACCATTCTCATAAACACAGATTTATTTATTGTTTTTTTATCTAAGACAAAACCCAGGGGACTCCCTGCCTGCAGCAATCCCTCCTCTCAGCCCTGGCCTCCTCCCTCCATGGACAGCAGGGCTACTATGAGCAAAGCCCAAGGGTGCTGGCAGGGCACAGCTGTCAGTGAGTCACTGTAATAATATGCTTAAAGGAGAAGGCCAGGGCATAATTAAATATCCTGGCCTGAATAGAGCAGCTGGAAGATCTGATGCTCTCCCCATAATAAACTGTAGCTCATTTATTACTGCTCTGCATATGTATCTAGAAATGAGTTCAGCCCCAAGCCCTGACTCTCCCCATTCTCTGTCACCAGAGATACCAACCTCCTGTTCTCAGATTATTGCTGTGACTATGACACCTACTTTTATCTACACCTCAGAAGCCACAAAACTAAGCAAGCAGATTTTGTCACACGTTTTCCTGTGGCAGTCGCAAAACCATACGTGGCAAAATCTTCTTATAAAATCATTGCAAATGCACAAAAAGAAGAGGTGGTCTTTCAGAACACACTTTTCTATCATTTTGTTTTCACAGTATCAAGGAGGATGTGTTGAGTTTCCAAACATCCTTTAGCAGTTCAGCAGGATCACAGAATCACAGAATGTTAGGGATTGGAAGGGACCTCAAAAGATCATCCAGTCCAATCCCCCTGCCAGAGCAGGAACACCTAGGTCAGGTCACACAGGAACATGTCCAGGCGGGTTTTGAATGTCTCCAGAGAAGGAGACTCCACAACCTCTCTGGGCAGCCTGTTCCAGTGCTCTGTTACCCTCACTGTGAAGAAGTTCTTCCTCACATTTATGCGGAACCTCCTATGTTCCAGCTTGCACCCATTGCCCCTTGTCCTATCATTGGATGTCACTGAGAAGAGCCTGGCTCCATCCTCATGACACTCACCTTTTACATATTTATAAACATTAATAAGGTCACCCCTCAGTCTCCTCCAAGCTAAAGAGACCCAGCTCCCTCAGCCTTTCCTCATAAGGGAGATGTTCCACTCCCTTAATCATCTTTGTGGCTCTGCGCTGGACTCTCTCAAGTAGTTCCCTCTCATTCTTGAACTGGGGGGCCCAGAACTGGACACAATATTCCAGATCCGGCCTCACCAAGGCAGAATAGAGGGGAAGGAGAAGCTCTCTTGACCTACTAACCACCCCCTTTCTAATACACCCCAGGATGCCATTGGCCTTCTTGGCCACAAGGGCACATTGCTGGCTCATGGTCATCCTCCTGTCCACCAGGACCCCCAGGTCCCTTTCCCCTACACTGCTCTCCAGCAGGTCAGCCCCCAACCTGTACTGGTACATGGGGTTGTTCTTCCCCAGATGCAAAACTCTACGCTTGCCCTTCTTGAATTTCATTAAGTTTCTCCCCACCCAACTCTCCAGCCTATCAATGTCTCGTTGAATGGCAGCACAACCCTCAAGTGTGTCAGCCACTCCTCCTAGTTTGGTGTCATCAGCAAACTTGCTGAGGATACATTCTGTACCCTCATCCAGGTCGTTGATGAAGATATTGAACAACACCGGTCCCAGTACCGACCCCTGAGGGACTCCACTAGTCACAGGCCTCCAACGAGACTCCGTCCCATTGACCACAACTCTCTGGCTTCTTCCCTTCAGCCAGTTCACAATCCACCTCACTACCTGATCACCAAACCCATACTTTATCAGCTTATCTACAAGGATGCTGTGGGAGACAGTGTCAAATGCTTTACTGAAATCAAGATAAACCACATCTACCGCTCTACCATCATCTATCCACCTAGTTATTTCCTCATAGAAAGCAATAAGGTTGGTCAAACATGACTTACCCTTGGTAAAACCATGTTGACTGCTCTTAATGACCCCCTCATCCTTGATGTGCCTCGAGATCGTGCCAAGAACAAGCTGTTCCATCACCTTTCCAGGGATGGAGGTGAGGCTGACCGGTCTATAGTTACCCGGGTCCTCCTTCTTGCCCTTCTTATAGATTGGAGTGACATTTGCTATCCTCCAGTCCTCAGGCACCTCTCCTGTTCTCCATGACTTACCAAAGATGATGGAGAGTGGCCTAGCAATGACCTCTGCCAGCTCCCTCAGCACCCTTGGGTGCATTCCATCCGGTCCCATTGATTTATGGATATCCAGATTGCTCAACTGATCCCTAACCCAATCCTCATCTACCGAGGCAAACTCCTCCTTTATCCTGACTTCTTCTGGGGCTACAGGGATCAGGGGCTCCTGGGGAAAGCCTGCAGGAGTAAAGACAGAGGCAAAGAAGGCATTCAGCACCTCTGCCTTCTTTATATCCTCTGTCTCTAGGGCACCCACCTCATTCATCAGTGGGCCTATATTGCCTCAAGTGTTAGTTTTATTAGCTATGTATTTGAAAAAGCCCTTTCTATTATCCTTGACCTGACTTGCAAGGTTAAGTTCCAAGGAGGCCTTAGCTTTCCTAATTGCCTTTCTACATCCTCTGACAACTGTCCTATATTCCTCCCAAGTGACCAGCCCCTCCTTCCATGATCCATAGATTCTTTTTTTCCACCTGAGTTTGCCCAGCAGTTCCTTGTTTAACCATGCTGGTCTCCTAGCTCCCTTACTTGATTTCATACCCATTGGGACGCTCTGATCCTGAGCTTGCAAGAAGTGGTCCTTGAATGTTGACCAACTATGTTGAGCCCCTTTACCATCTAGCACCCTGTCCCATGGGACTTCCCTTAACAATTGATTGAGGAGGCTAAAGTTGGCCCTGCATAAGTCCAGGGTTCTGGTCTTGCTAGGTACTCTATTCCTCCCACACAGGATCCTGAACTCCACCATCTCATGATCGCTGCAGCCAAGGCTGCCATCGACCATCACTGCTTCAACAAGACCCTCCTTGTTGGTGAGTACAAGATCCAGCAGTGCTCCTCTCCTAGTCGGCTTATCCACCATTTTCATTAAGTAGTTGTCATCAATGCACTGGAGGAACCTCCTAGACTGTGAATGGCTGGCTGTGTAAGTCTTCCAGCAGATATCAGGGTAGTTAAAATTCCCCATGAGGACCAAGGCCTGTAGTTGCGAGGCTGCTTTCAGCTGCCTGTAGAAAGCCTCATCAACTCCCTCATCCTGATCAGGAGGTCTGTAATAGACCCCCACAACTGTATCACCCATGCCTGCCTGCCCCTTAATTCTTAGCCACAGACTTTCAACTTGCCCCTCATCAGCCCCTGGACAAAACTCTACATTCCAGTTGCTCTCTCACATAGAGAGCAACTCTACCACCTCGCTTCACTGACCGATCTTTCCTAAAAATGACATAGCCATCCATGACCACATTCCAGTCATGTGAGCTGTCCCACCATGTCTCTGTAATTGCCACCAGGTCATAACCTTTAGACCACACACAGACCTCTAACTCCTCCTGTTTATTCCCCATACTGCGTGCATTGGTGTACAGGCATTTCAGAAAGCAAGCAGAGCGCACTGGTGGGACCTCTGGGAGGCAGGAGGCCTTGTGGTCAGGGCCTAAACATATATCCCTTCTCTTCAATGATTGAAAATCCTCCATAGACCACCTTCCTTCAGGCCCTAGCATATTGCTCTTGGGCTCGTCCCTAACAGACCCAGTTCTCTCCCCTTCCCCCTTCACATCTAGTTTAAAGCCCTCTCAATGAGCCCTGCTAACTCCTGCCCCAAAAGCCTTCTCCCCCTCTGGGACAAATGCATTCCACCTGCCACCAGGCCAGGTGTCTCATATAGCAGCCCATGATCAAAGAACCCAAAGCCCTGCCTTTGGCACCAATTACGTAGCCATTCATTAATCTGTAAACTCTTCCTGCTTACCTCTTCACCCATTCTTGCAGGAGGTATGGAGGCAAACACTACTTGCACTCCAGACCCCTTAACCAGCCGTCCCAGGCCCCTGAAGTCACTCTTCATTGCCCTTGCACTTCTTGTAATAATTTCATCACTGCCAACCTGAAAAAGCAACAGTGGGTAGTAATCGGAGGGCTTTACAAGATTAGGAAGTTTCTTTTTAATTTCTCTAATCCGAACCCCAGGGAGGCAGCAGACTTCCCTGTGGGATGGGTCCGGTCGACAGATGGGCCCTTCTGTTCCCCTCAGAAGGGAGTCGCCCACCACAGTTACCCTCCTTTTCTTCTTAATTGAAGAAGTCCTAAGGTGTCGGGGTGATTGACAAGCCCTAGGTGATTCAGGAGACTGATCTACCCCTCCAACTTCATTTACCTCTCCCTGTAGTTCCAAGGCCTGATACCTGTTACTCAAGGGCAACTGGGAGGGTGAAGGGGGTTGGGAGGGTTTTTGCTTGCCTCTCCGAGGACGGACCACCCTCCATTCCTCCCTGTCTCCTGAACCCTCTCCTTCTGTCTGATGACAGGAGGGGAGGGGATCCATCACTTGCCCACCCTTTTCCGACTGCCCTTGCCTCAGGGTGAAGCTCCACCAATCTATTTCTCCTTCACACTCTCTAATAGTTCTTAGTCTTTCTACCTCCTCCATCAGTTTAACCACCTGCCCGAGCAGATCATTTATCTGCTCGCACCGCACACACGCGGTGTCACTGGCTCCCTCCGGTACCAGTGCCAGGCTCAGACATTCGCTGCAGCCAGAAACCTGCACAGCTGCATGTCTGCTCGGAGGATCCGTCTGAGTCCCCATATTCTTTTTGACTACAGTTTTTGGGCGCGTTGCAACCATGGCCTATGCGGTCTATGGTCTATCTAGCTAGTCCTCTCCGCATGCCGCTCTCCGCGCGCCTCCCTCTTTGGAGGCTAGCCGCCGCTCTCTGCTCCGCGTGCCGCTTGCTGTGAGGGAGCTGCCGAGATGGCCGCTTTTAAAGTTTGCCGCGGCTCTCAGTCACGCCCCCCGCCACGTCAGCCTTTCGGTTTGTCTCAGGTTTCTCAGGATTCCCGCTCAGACTCGGGTTTCCTTGCTCTGCCCCAGCTTCACCGTCTCCAGGAAGCCCGGCTCCTTCTCAAAGCCTCAGCAAAAGCAAAAGCGAACAGCACTCACCGGAGCCGCAGCCGCCCCACCGCTCCCACAGCCGCCGCTCTCTGCTCTGCGTGCCGCTTGCTCAGGATGAGGAGCAACCAGTCAGAAGTTGCGTAGCAGCTGACCACTGGGCTCCTCGAAAGAGAGAAAAACCTCTCTTGGCTTGTGTGAGTCCAACAAGACAGAGGATGCATTTGTTGTCTACTGGTATAACAGATATTTAATAACAGGGACATAAGCAAGCTGCTTAAACTCATTTGCACACTGTGGGCATGAGAGAACAGGGTATAATAAATTTAGGGTATAGACTAGAAGAAACAGAAGGGACAACAAACCAAATGAAGGTTAAGATGGAACTTAACAGATTTGTGTTGAGGAGATTACAAGACAAAGCGGATGCACTCACCATGAGCTGGATGTGACGACCCAAGAGACCTCATCCACCTTTACATTTACCTGATTCAATCTTTGTGCAAACAACATTCAGATAGTACAGAGATGATACCGATAATGATGGTTAGGATGCCTAGCATGTATGGTGCACTCTGACACCCAGAGCTCTGTTTTGGCTGTACAGGGAGCCTGTAAGTCCAGCTGGGGCAAGATGCCCACCTTCTTAAGACAGGTAATGTTAGGGTGATAATTGCACCCATTTGTCATCCTGTTTTCTCCTCCATACATTTCCTCATAGTCCTGAATTTGAATGGCTTTCCTCATCCTTTGGCATCAGCTATTTTTGGTTCTTCCAGAAGGTGAAATCAAATTTCCCAATGATGTAAAGCATCATAGCTCCATTTTGGCCATGGAGTTACACAAACGTAAAACTGTCAGGAGATCAGTCAGGCCTTCAGATATGGCAGACATGAACGGCTGAAGTTTATTCAAATACTGTAGCTTTCACTTGGATTATCTTACCCTTTTGTCAGGTTAATCAAAATGTGCCTGGATGCCTTATCTCTGATGCTCAAAGAACACGCCACATACTCCGACCTTTTGCAACATGCAAGAGGTCTATATTTCACATCAGCTATTCATCAGTAAGAATGGGAAAACCTAATGGCTTCCCGAGAGAATGCTATTTTTATAGAGATGAAGACAAAAAAAATCTAATAAAAACTCTGTCTTAGAGAGCAGCCAGCATTTTGTTCTAACAAAAAAATTCATTTTTGCTGGTAAGACAAATCAAATCAGCCTCATGGAACTTTTTAAATTTTTTTTTCTTTCCAACTGAACAAAAGTAGCTTCAAGGTAAATAAATTGCTAATTTTCAGGGGGCTGTAATTTGGGAATGAGCAGATGTTTTTCAGGACTCATTCTTAAGCAGAGGTAGTGGCATGCACCTTTAATGTTAGGATGCCAAGCTGTCAGGAAGTTACTTCAACATCGCCTTTCTCTCTCCTCTTTTCTATTTATACATTGCTCAAAGCTATTTTTTCCTGGGTTTAACTGCACATCAAAGGGCCAACTGAATGAATCAGTCTGGGAGGTTTGCTGATAACTGGGGAATCTTGCCGATCTTACAAATGCAGGTCTAAAATTGCAGTTCTTTCCAGTGGTATATTAGCTAATATGGGGAAAGCCAGTGAAACACTTAGCAAGCAAAAGCACCCTGGCTGTGCTTGTATTATTTGCATGTTCAAGCTGAACATAGAGAAGATTAAATAACTATTATATTAACTCCCTCCCTCTAACCATACATTTACTACTGAAGGAGACACCAATGACAATGCTCATTTCAGTCTTTCAGAGATATAGTGGCAGATCTTTGAAGACATTCAGGTGGATCAGAGTCCATCAACATGTCTTGAAAAATGAAGTTTAGCCTCCTATTCATTTAGGGATGTATAAAATGAATCTCCCAGCTACCTTTAGGCCAAATATATTTGCCTTGACAAATATGGATTTTGAAGGACTGTTCCAGGATTACAGGAACACAAAAATCACAACATTAACATTTATTATATTAGACACAGGTATCAGACTGAGTGTTTCACTGACTTGGTAAATGAATAGAACTGCCTACACCTCTATATTCCTGTTGTAACAAAGATGTGACCACCGCAAAGCACCTCAGCTGGCTTAAAACCATTTTCCCAGCACCAAGCCCATCTCCTCTGAGCTTTATGCACAAGAAAGGTAAACAAGCACAACTCCAGTCTAAGTTGCACAGCCTTTTTTGACACACTGACTTGATTATTTTTGTCTACTTACTTCCCAAAGCTCTCCAGCTCATACTGACTTAGCTTCTCTCAGATGAAACCTCTGGCAAAGCTGCTGGTATTTCAAGATCCTTAAAACTCCTTTGAATGTCTCAATGTCAATTATTGCTTATTTATGAAAGGAAAGGAAAAGCAAAACACACTGACACAGAGTCAGGAAATTCTGAATAGACAGAGTTGCACATTCATAAATAAAACAATATACTTCCTATAGCTCTTACATAATCCTAAGGGTTTGTTTTGTTTTAAAACCAGCACCATTTTAGTAGGTCTTTTTGTTCTACTACGGTTGTGCTACTTTTAAGTGGGAAAGGTGTTTGACAAGTGAATTTTCAGTAATGACAACTGCAGCTTTTATTGACTCCTTTTAAAATATTGATCTAACTCTAATTAATGAGCTCAACAGCACTTGTGAGCATAGACTAAAATAATACATGACTGGTACACATTGCATGAGAATTTATTTAATGTTAAATCCAACAGAAGCTGATGACCAAACCTAGAGACACTTAAATGCTGTTGGAAAACCTTTTCTCTCCCTGGATTGGACATAATCCACTTCTAGGCTTTATTCAACTGCACACACACAAGTATAATTTGCCATAATAATTTATAATGGTGCATAAATTTGTAAAAGGGCCGGTTTCCTTAAGCTGTTTCTGTTCACTTGCAGAAACGTGACTTTCTGAAGAGCACAGCCATACAAGGAGATGGCCACAGATTTGGGGTGAGGTAGAAGAGCTGGAAGATGGTTCAGCTCTGATTGCCAGTGCTTCCTCATGCCATGCAGCACGACATGGGCCAGTCCAATGAGGAATGCCTCCAAATAGCTTGAGAGAACATACCTCATTGTAGATACAGAAAACTAATTACATGGAGTCAAATCTTAATGGAAATAATAATAAGAAGAATTAGAATGTTCCAAACAGTATGTTCCTGGAATGTGTGGAAGATAACTTCCTGACATAGCTGGTGAATGAACCGACCAGGGAAGGCGCCCTGCTGGACCTGCTCTTTTTGAACAGAGAAGGACTGGTGGGTGATGTGATGGTTGGAGGAGGTCTAGGGCACAGTGATCATGAAATGATCATGAGTTCTCCATTCTTAGAGAAGCTAGGAGGGAGGGCAGCAGAACTGCCACTCTGGACTTTCAAAGGGCTGACTTTAACTTATTTAGGCAACTGCTTGACGGAATCCCTTGGGAGACAGTTCCAAAGGGTATAGGAGTCCAGGAAGGCTGGACAGTCTTCAAGAAGGAAGTCTTAAAGGCACAGTGCTGCAAGAGAAGCCGGCGGCAAAGAAGGCCACCCTGGCCGAACAGGGAGCTTTGGCTGCAACTCAGGGAGAAAAGGAGAGTTCATGGGCTTTGGAAGAAGGGGCAAGCCACTCATGATAATTACAAAAATGCTGTGAGGCTACGCAGGGAGAAAATTAGAAGGTCTAAAGCCCAACTAGAAATTAATCTGGCTTCAGCTGTGAAAGATAACAATAAACGTTTCTATAAATACATTAACAGTAAAAGAAATACCAGGGAGAGCCTCCATCCTGTTAGACACAGGAGGAAACATGGTGATGAAGGAAGAGGAAAAGGCTGAGGTGCTTAATACCTTATTTGCCTCAGTCTTTAGTAATAGGACCAGTTGTACTGAGGGAATCCAGCCTCCCGAGCTAGAAGACAGAGATCGGGAGCAGAATGACCGCTCCGCAATCCATGAGGAGATGATCTGTGACCTGCTGAACGACATAGACATACACAAGTCTATGGGATAGGATGGGATACAACCAAGGGTGCTGAAGGAACTGGCAGGGGCACTCACCAAGCCACTTTCCATCATTTGCCAGCAGCCCTGGCTGACCAGGGAGGTCCCAACAGACTGAAAGTCAGCCTGTGTGACACCCGTATATAAGAAGGGCCGGAAGGATGATCCAGGAAATTACAGGCCTTTCAGTTTGACTTCGATGTCAGGGAAGCTGATGGAGCAAATCATCCTGAGTGCCACCATATGGTACATGCAGGACAGCCAGATGACCAGGTGCAGTCAGCATGGGTTTATGAAAGGCAAGTCCTGCTTGACAAACCTGATCTCCTTCTACGACAGGGTGACCCACTTATTGGATGAGGGAAAGGCTGTGCATGTTGTCTACCTTGACTTCAGTAAGACCTTTGACACCATTTCCCACAGCATTCTCCTGGCGAAACTGGCTGCTCATGGCTTGGATGGGCTGGGTAAAAAACTGTCTGGCTGGCCGGGCCCAAAGAGTTGTGGTGAATGGAGTTAAATCCAGTTGGTGACCAGTCATGAGTGGTGTTCCCCAGGGCTCAGTATTGGGCCCACTCCTGTTTAACTTCTTTATCAATGATCTAGATGAGGGGATTGAGTGCACCCTCAGTACGTTGGCAGACAACACCAAGGTGGTAGGAAGAGTTGATCTGCTTGATGGTATGGAGGCTCTACAGAAGGACCTAGACAGGCTGGATCGATGGGCTAAGGCCAACTGTATGAGTTTCAATAAGGCCAAATGCCTGGTTCTGCATCTTGGCCACAAGAAACCCCAGCAGCACTATAGGCTTGGGGAGGAGTGGCTGGAAAGCTGCCAGTCAGAGAGAGAACTGGGGGTGTTGATTGACAGTGAGCTGAACATAAGCCAGCAGTGTACCCAAGTGGCCAAGGTGGCCAATGGAATACTGGCTTGTATCAGGAATAGCATTGCCAGCAGGAGCAGGGAAGTGATCTTACCCCTGTACTTGGCACTGGTGAGGCTGTACCTTAAGTAATGTGTTCAGTTTTGGGTCCATCACTACAGAAAGGACATTGAGATACTGGAGCGTGTCCAAAGATGGGCAACAAAGCTAGTGAAGGGTCTGTAGCTTAAGTCTTATGAGGATCGGCTGAGGGAACTGGGGTTGTTTAGTCTAGAGAAGAGGAGGCTGAGGGGAGATCTCATTGCCCTCTACAACTATCTGAAAGGAGGTTGTAGAGAGGTGGGGATGAGTCTTTTTAACCAAGTAACAAGTGATAGGACAAGAAGTAATGGCCACGAGTTTCACCAGGGGAGGTATAGACTGGATATTAGGAAGAATTTCTTCATCAAGCTGGTTGTCAGACATTGGAATGGGCTGCCCAGGGTAGAGTCCCCATCCCTGGAGATGTTTAAGAGTCATGTTGACATAGTACTTGGGGATATGGTATTGTTGAGGACTGTCAGTGTTAAGTTAATGGTTGGACTCTAGGATCTTCAAGGTCTTTTCCAACCTAGATGATTCTGTGATTCTGTACTCATCTGAGAATCTCAGTTAGCTTCACAAACAGTAATTAATTTAGCTACTTAACTCTCTGAAAGATAGAGAATTAATAATGTTCCCATTTTATGATTGGGGATATACACATGCAGAAATGTCTACAAGACAGCAGCTAAAGTTCGCATGTCTTTTCATGGCCTATTCTCTACCTTGTGCCATCTCCCATCATATCAGCTGGTATTCTCCTATTCTTTTTATGCAAAACTATATTCTGCTGTTTTGGACCAAACAAGAAATGTCTCCAAAGTCTCCTAGGATTTAACACAACCAAAGTCTGCAGTACCTGGCATGATACATGCATTAAATACCACTGCTTGGCTTCCCCTGCGCTGTGATAGAAAATGTGTCCAGATGTGAACCCACTGGATTTGACTTAGTAACCCAACAGTGAAGTTTCCCTAATGAGGCCTATGACAAATTTGTCTTTAGTTCTTCTGCTGAACACTGCTATTACCCAGAAGATGACCCTACAAAAAAGTCAGATTAGACACCAGGAGAGATACCTGCCTGCCTTTGTCCTTAGATGCAGGGCATGAAGTGTCAGGGCTCTGAAGGCAGCACTCCAACGCATTGAGATAATAGGTCCTTCTCTAAAATAAACACCAAGCTGACCATACAAACAGAGCCACCTCTAGTTTTATAATCCCTTTGCCATTTTAAATCTCAAGATGAGTTGCAACACATATACAATTAGTATGTCATGAACCCTCAATAGTACTCAGCAAGTATATAGAGGATGGGGAGGAAGAAAGAAAAAGGCTAGTGATATTGTAACCAATCTTAACTGAACTTGATTTACCTGCTTTCTGAAAAGGAAAATAATTGGGTATCCTCAAAATATTAAAGATGTTTGTTTTAGTTGAGAGTTAACTGAATGGACTTAGTGACTGCTGAATTGCTAGCTATTCCACAAATGCTCACACATAAAACATCTTTGAATATGACGCTGTCCTGCAGGTAAGACAGAAGGTAGGAGATGTTCTCATCTATTTTTAACTTGCTCTCACAGTAGGTTTGTGACTTGAAAAAATTATTTTTCATTGTGTTTCGGTTTCCCACAAAGAAAACAAGGCTTGCAGCTGGTGCCCATGGCCGCTCTGCTCAAGTGAATATGAAGTGGATGAAAAATATTACTACTGGACTGTGTAAGTGGAGATTTCAGACTCATATTTTGTAGCATTTTGGAGGACTACATAAAATGCCAGGTCAAGGGGAATAAGGTACATTGCAGTGACACCACTGGAAAAAGGAATCACATCCTGGTATTCTCTCCTGGAGCCTACCTCTGCTTTTATTTTCCCAATTTAGCATTACTAGACAGTTCCCTGCAAATTTCATTTGCCACATTTCTCTGACATGAGCCAGCAGCTCATCTGCTTTGTGTCTATTTGTGGCTGGTATGAACTGTGAGGGCTGAAAACACATCCAGAGGATCTTTTACAATTCCTGATGATGAGGAGGGCTGCGAGTAGCAAAGTGTATCACATATATTTGTCAGCTGCAAAGCTAAAACTGATAGCAGGGTACGAATAAAGAGCTGATAGCCTCACCTCTAACTGATACTTCATGTGGCAGATCATTTCTCTTCCAGAAAACAAACTGTCCCCCATAGGTCAGGCCAGCACAGACAGGGAAATTTCAGTTAGAGGCTTCAAAGTCTTTCCCCCATGTTTTTTAAAAGCCTCACAAAATCATTAATCCATAGGGAGCAGCCAGGTCTTCAAGATATATGAAACTGAGGAATGATGCTTTTTTAAGCTTTCATCGGAAAGAGCAGCTTGGCTTGGTGCTGAGACATACATTCAGCTTTTTTTTTCTTTTACCTCTGCTTCCTAGGTTTAGTCTTAACCCCTTGATCCACCTTTTGGAGGACATCCAGGTCTCGGAGCAAAAAGCTCTTGGCCAAGTGATGGGTCTGTAGGGCAGACAAGGCTGTGGAGGAAGGATGCTATTTCCCACTTCCCTCCTCTGCTCCTCTAGTCTGTTGAGAGCTGTATGACCACAGGCTGCCTTAATGGGAAACGTCACAGTGGCAGTAGGTCTGCAGCCGCATGGAAGGATGACTCCTCTATTATCAGGATGTCATTTTTGAGTAAACCTTCTCCCTGGAAGCACTGGGAAGATTTCTGAACTCACCTGATTCATTCACTGGCTGATTTCACTGGGATATGATCAGTTGAGCCTGAGCCTCTTGAGTCACTGGTAAACAAAACGTGCCCAGAAACATTCCCAGGCATTAAGGCCAACTGACACAGAACAATTTGTATCTCTGCTCGCAACCATGTCTTAGCTTCCCTAACACAGCAGCTAAATGTAAACAGCTCACTGGGATGAACCTTGATCCATGCTTAGGAATGATTTAGGAGTTTGCTAGTTGTTATGGACCGTAAGTGTGCCAAGGACCTGTCTAGTAGTTTGAACATACCCAGTCACACTCCTCCGCCGAGCAATGTTCCCAGACACTGTTTAACTTGCTTAAGACAGATGCAGGCTACAAGACTGGTATAACACATGTCCTTTTTCACCTTTTCCTGCCCAAGATCACCTCTTTCCAGAAAGTAGAAGGGAGTTGTATGGCTCTAAGTTTGATTATAGCAATAATCTTCTGCTGGCTCACGATATCACTCTTACTCAGTGAGAAACTGTAAATTATTGCTGTCTGCAATCTAAGATATGCAAGGAATTGTATGTTGTAGGTTTAAAATTACAAAGATGTTATACAGGGTATCTACATTTCGCCAGTACTCAGGGCTAAACCATAACAGTCAATCACCCAATGCTCCCTCCCCAGAGGAGAAGGAGAATCTGGGAAAAAAGGGAGAAAGCCCATGAGTTGAAGTATAAACAGATTTAATAGAATAACAAAACTGGAACAACAATCAACATAAAGCATAAAGGGTTCCACTCAGCCCCAGTCCTCAACGCTGACAGCCGGAGCAGAAGACCACCAGAAAGAAGCTTCAGGGACAGGAAGAACCCCACCCTCACTGAGCTCCCTCCTTTTATAATGAGCAAGATTAGGTGGTATGGGATACACCTATGAGTCAGCTGCCTTGATTGGAACTCTCAGCTGACTCATGGCTACTCACAGCCTGCCTGCATGACTGGCCCATGGGTCTGTGCCTGGGGAACCAGGACACCATTCCATCCCTTATCCCATACCATCTACATAATGCTGAAGTTTCTGTAGATATTGAGAAATGAAAATAGCAATATTATAGGTCGAAGCAATGCAATGTTCATCTGGAGCTCTAGTCGGGGATACTTTGTGCACTCCATATTCAATTTGTGGTGAGAATGCTGGTATTAGGGAATTATTAACAGGCAGCATCATATAACAGTTAACATCGCACAGTCCCAATTACTGCCTGTTCTCACCCAGAATCAAATCTCCCTGTGGTATGCACTTCACTTGTCCATGCTCCTGCATTATCCACCAGGTGCACCTGGGACCTTGAGCAAAGGCAACCCCACGAGTGGGTTTGCTTTGGCTTGAGGCAGGAGTAACCCAGACTGTTTTCACCAACGTATTTCGCACATGCACCACTGGGACTTCCACAGTATGGAGGAGCTATGACAGAGAGGGGCCAGCTTGATTGAGAGACCCCCTAGTATTAACTAACCAAGAAGCTTTCGCTAGATGTTGCTCCCAGTTTTTAAATGTCCCATCGCCCATTGCTTTGAGTGTGGTCTTTAGTACCCATTGCATTGCTTGACTTTGCCAGCAGCTGGTGGATGATAAGGGATGTGGTATATCCATTCTATCCCATGCTCCTTAGCCCAGGTGTCTATCAGGCTACATTGGAAATGGATTCCATTGTCTGACTCGAACATTTCTGGCGTTCCATGACACCACAATATTGGCTTTTCAAGACCCAGAATAGTGTTACCAGCAGTGGCATGTGGCACAGCATATGTTTCTAGTCATCCAGTCGTGGCTTCCACCATAACAAGCATGTAGCACTTGGCTTGGTGTGTTCACGGCAGTGAGACGTAGTCAATCTGCCAGGCCTCACCATATTTATATTTCAACCATCGCCCTCCATACCACTGGGGTCTTATCTGTTTGGCTTGTTTAATTGTGGCACGTCTCACACTCATGGATGACTCGTGCAATAGTGTCCATGGTTAAGTCCACTCCTCAGTCACGAGCCCATTTATATGTCACATCTCAAACTTGACGGCCTGATGTATCATGGGCCCATCAAGCTAAGAATAATTCACCTTTGCATTGCCAGTCCAGGTCCACTGGAGATATTTTTACCTTTGCAGCCTGATCCACCTGCTGGTTGTTTTGATGTTCTTCATTGGACCAACTCTAGGGTACGTGGGCATCCACATGGCATATCTTTACAACCAGCTAGTCTAGTCAAGCACCAATATCTTACCACAATGAGGCAGCCCAGATGAGCTTGCCTCTGCACTGCCAATTATTTTCTTTGCATTGTTGCCATCCATGAGTCAGTGTACAGATAAAGTATTGGCCATTTCTCCTGCTCAGCAATATCTAGAGCCAGCTGGATGGCCTTTACTTCTGCAAACTGACTTGATTCACCTTTACCCTCGGCTGCTTCTGCAACCCATTGTGTAGGATTCCACACCGCAGCTTTCCACCTACGCTATTTCCCTACAAGACAACAGGATCCATCAGTGAACAAAGCATGCTGCTTCTCATTTCCAGGTAGGTCATTGTATGGGGGGGCCTCTTCAGCAGACAGCACCTTTTGTCCTGGTGGCACTCCAAAATCTTTGCCTTCTGGCCAGTCCATGATTACTTCCAGAATACCCGGGCGGTTAGGATTTCCTATTCTTGCCTGCTGAGTGATCAGTGCAACCCACTTACTCCACGTTGCATCTGTTGCATGGTGTGTGCATGGAGTCTTGCCTCTAAACATCCAGTTCAGCACTGGAAATCGTTGTGCCAGAAGGAGCTGTGCTTCAGTGTCAACTGCTTCTGAAGTGGCTTGAACTACTTCACACACTGCCAGTATTTCTCTTCCAGTGGGAGTGTAGTGGGCTTCTGATCTTCTGTATCCTCAGCTCCAAAACCCTGAAGGTCGACCTCGAGTTTCCCCTGGTGCCTTTTTCCAGAGGCTCCAGGTAGCTACGTTCTCCCCAGCTGCAGTGTAGAGTATGTTCTTCACATCTTTAGCCATCCGGACTGGCCCAAGGGCTACTGCATGGACAATTTCTTGCTTAATTTGTTCAAAGGCCTGTTGTTGCTCAGGGCCCCATTTAAAGTCATTCTTTTTCCTGGTCCCTTCATGTAGTGGGCTCACAATATAACTGTAGTTGGGGATATTTAAGTGCTGGGGTCTGAACCCTGAGCCCTGAATTAAGATTGACATATGGATGGTTCCCACAGTCCTTCAAAAGGAGTCAATGAGTTTATCTTTTGGCTTTCCTTCAAATTCTTTTGATGGCAAAACCAGCTTTCAGTAGTTTGAATTCCTCCCCTTCCTTTCTCAAAAACTTCTGCTGTGTTACCCCATATGATGATGTCATCAATATACTGCAGATGCTCGGGCACTCCACCCTTTTCTAGCACAGAATGGGCCAGTCCACGGCAAATCATGGGACTAGGCTTTCACCCCCGGGGCAGTCGATTCCAGGTGTACTGGACACCCCTCCAGCTGAAAGCAAACTGCGGTCTGCACTCCACCAGCAACAGAATTGAGAAGAATGCATTGACGATATCAGTTGTGGCGTACCACTTGGCTGCCTTGGACTCCAGTTCATATTGGAGTTCTAGCACGTCTGGCACAACAGCACTCAGTGGTGGTGTGACTTCATTCAGGCCACGATAGTCCACAGTCAGTCTCCACTCTCCATTGGACTTCCGCACTGGCCAAATAGGACTATTAAAGGGTGAGCGTTTCTTGCTGATTACTCCTTGGCTCTCTAGGTGGCAAATAAGCTTCTGGATGGGGTTCAGGGAGTCTCGATTTGTACGATACTGTCACAGGTACACTGTTGTAGGAGCAATAGGCACCTACTAGCCCTCAGCCTTCAGCAGCCCTACAATGGAAGGGTCCTCTGACGAGTCAGGCAGGGTAGACAGCAGTTCAATTTTATCCATCTCCACTGCTGCTATACCAAACGCCCAGCAGTACCCCCTCGGGTCCTTGAAGTTTCCCCTTCAGAGATAATTCACACCAAGGATGCATGGGCCATCAGGGCCAGTCACAGTACAGTGCTTCTGCCTCTCGTGCAGTGAGGCTGACTTCACCTTCAACGTGAGACCACACCTTGAGTACTGTGTCCAGTTCTGGGCACCACAGTACAAGAAGGTCATTGAGGTGCTGGAGTGAGTCCAGAGAAGGGCAATGAGGCTGGTGAGAGGTCTGGAAAACAGGCCTTATGAAGACCGGCTGAAGGAACTGGGGTGGTTTAGTCTGGAGGAGACTGAAAGGATACCTTATTGCTCTCTACAACTACCTAAAAGGAGGTTGTAGTGAGGCTGGTGTTGGTCACTTCTCCCAAATTACTAATGATAGGACGAGAGGAAATGGCCTCAAGTTGCGTCAGGGGAAGTTTAGACTGGATATTAGGAAGAAGTTCTTTACTGAGAGGGTGGTTAGGCACTGGAACAGGCTGCCCAGGGAGGTGATGGAGCCATTGTCCCTGGAGGTGTTTAAAAAACGAGTAGATGTAGCACTTGAGGCTATGGTCTAGTGGTTATGGAGATGGCTGGATGAAGGTTGGACTTGATGATCCTAGAGGTCCTTTCCAACCATAGTGATTCTATGATTCTATAGTCAATTCCTGGGATCCCCCCATCACTCCGGCAACAAAAATGGATTCTGTCCCTATGTAATTGGACAGCATTATGGTGCATTGCGCACCAGTGCCCACCAGAGGCTTTTATTTCTGTGGTATGGATGTGCCAGGCCATTGAATCCACACAGTCCAATAGACTGTTATCCCTCTCCTCCACCTGGCTGGAGACAGGGTCCCTCTAATCCAGAGCAAAGGAGCTGTCATTGGCATATGGGTCCAAGCTACTTACATGGGCTACACTTGTATCATCAGTCACATGTCCTAAATTAGGATCTGAGGCCCATCTACGCTGTCTGGGGATCTGCCCTCTGGAGACTTCAGCAGAACTTCTCCTGGCAGGTCCTCCTCTTGCAATATTTTTGTTTTGAAGTTCATAGACACATGCCTCTAGAACTGACATAGGCTTTCCATCCCATTTCCTCATGTTCTCTCCAAGATCTCTTAAGAAAAAACATAGGGTAACCCGTGATGTATGCGATCTGTCTCCCACAGGCCTTTCAGGGAAGGACTATTTCTCTTAGATATTGCATACCTCTGTCAGTTGCTATCCACGAGCTTCGCCTGTACACAACGTCATCTCAAAAGGGATACCTGTTTTTCACACTCAGTAAGAGTCGTCATCAAAAAAGGAGGGGGCGTGCTTCTCTGGAGAGACCTTTATCAATGCTCACATCCCTTGCTATCTGCCCCAACTGCTTAGCTTCATTGCCTTTCAGTTCTAAGCCCTCAGCTCCGTTATCCCAGCACCGGAGCAGCCAAGAAACCAAGGGTGCACCTTCATGACAACCATAATATTTGCAGATGTCTCGCAACTCACTAAGCAACAAAGAGCGAGAAGTGACTACTTCCCGACCTGCTCTTCTTGTGTATTGTCTCTTATATACAGGGGCAGTTGGCACTGGCTGAGTACACGGGGCAGCTGCACCATCTACTACTGGAGTCAGGCTCACCATCCACTACTGGGGTCAGGCTATCTGCATTACTTCCTGCAGGGGCCGAGATGACTGTATGGCCCATGGCAGAAGATGTAGTAGCCACAGAGCACCCAACTCCATGCCATGATTTCATTCTTAGCAGTTTAACTATAAACAGATTTAATAGAATAACAGGACTGGAACAACAAGCAACATAAAGTATAAAGGGTTTTATTCAGCCTAGTCCTCACTGCCACCAGCAGGAACAGAATACCACCAGCAAGGAGCCTCAGGGAGAGGAACCACTCCACCTTACCTGAGCTCCCTCCTTTTATAATGAGCATGATTAAGTGGAATGGGATACTCCTGTGAGTCAACTGCCTTGATTGGAACTCTCAGCTGACTCAGTGCTACTCATGGCCTGCCTGCATGGCTGGTCCATGGGTCTGTGCCTGGGGAACCAGGACACATGGGCAGCTTAACTTCATAAACAAACCACTGTCCACTTTTTCCCATCCCACACCACTGTCATCTGCCTGATACTACATCATAAACATTTGCAACTTTAAATTGCATACCTCAAAAAAAGCATCCCACCTCAAGCAGTTGCCATATACTCTAACCATGCTATACTGGAGGACCATAAGATGTCCCATAGGAACTTCTTTGCTGAGCTGTCCAAGGCAAAGTGTCTGATTTCATGGGTCCCTCTGAGGTACAAGAGGCTGAACGCAAGCACTTTAAGAACTGACTCTATCAGGGTAGGGACCATCTGGCAGAAAGCACTGTAGCATTAATGCAGTCCCACACTAAGAGAGAAGATCTTGGTATGATGTCATCCAAGTCTGGACACCCTCCTATACCCCACAGGGACCCAAGCACTACAAGGCAGCAGAGGGAGGCAGAGGAAACATTTTGTTCACCACACAGCCTTCTCAGCTGAAAGGTTTCAAAGCTGTCATCAGAAGCTCTTACTCTCAGATGGGAGCCATTCAGAGAAAACCATCCCTTTGAATGGCTTCACTCTTGACACTTGCAACACTTCTATGTGGGCATCACCCATGCAGCAACCGACTTGTGGTTTGCAGATGGAACTTCAGAAGGAGCACCTTATCATAGTGAGCCAGCTGTGTTTCAGCAATGGCACTTTCTTGGTGAACAGACAGCACCAAGGCTGCCTGCCATCCACCCATTGCAGTGCCTGCATTTCCCAAATAAAAGGTGGTGGAAATTTGCGTCAGTCAGCTGGTGCCTCCTCTCAGCTCCTATTTGGATGCCTTGTCCTGGGTTGCAATGTATTCTATTACCGTGAGCCGTTGAAGCCTGGCGCCGGGGTTCCTTGCCTCGCCCCTCGGGACTATTCTTCTGTTAATGCGCCCATCAGGGCCTTGCCCCAGGACTCACCATCCCTTTGTGAGATGCTCCGGCCAGAGGGGGAGGGGTGGAGCCAAGCATTCCCGCCGGAGATAACTTTGGGGTTTGGAGCAGCGCGAGGGGCCTTACCCGCTGGGATCCCAGGGGACAAGGACTGCACCGCCGCCGGACTTTCGGAGGAGGACCAGTTTTCTTTTTCTACAAGATCACCGCTTCAACGGGATCACTTAAAAGAGAACTGCAGCTGCCACCGAAATCGGATTGCTCAGACTTTTTCTTCTACAGACCGCCGCTTCATCAGGACCATTTCAAAGAGAGCTGCAGCTGCCACTGGATCGGACTGGTACCAGCACCCTGCCCGGCAGGGTGCCAGGTTGTATCCCTGACTCTATCGGGCCTGTAACCAGTTTCTCTGTATTATAGTTTTGTTGTATACATTAGTAAAAACTGTTATTCCCATTTCCTCATATCTTTGCCTGAAAGCCCCTTAATTTCAATTCTATAACAATTTGGGGGGAAGGGGGTTGTATTTTCCATTCCAAGGGGGGCTCCTGCCTTCCTTAGCAGACACCTGTCTTTCAAACCGGGACATGCCTCTATGGCCTTGGCAGCTGCAGCTAAAAGCACCATGTGGGATCACAGCCTCAACATTTCACAGCAGCTCCCTGACTCAGGGAACTATAATGCCAGGAGAATGACAGATGACTTCATGCCAGCAGAATCTAATACCTTATGATTCTATGATCTAGTGCAAAAGGCAGGAGGAGTGGGGAGCCTAGAAGGCACCTGATGAAAGAGGCTGGGGAGATAAGAGGAGACAGTGTCCTGCTGTGCATTTCCACCACCTCCATAACCTCATTTCAAATGGCACCAGCAATCCAGGAGATTCCTGCAATGCATTGATGACAACTTCCTAATCCAGGTGGTAGAGGAACCGACAAGATGGGGTGCCATGCTGGACCTTATTCTCACCAACAAGGAGGGGCTGGTGACTAATGTGAAGCTGAAGGGAAGCCATGGCTGCAGCGATCATGAAATGTTAGAATTCAAGATCCTCAGGGCAACAAGGAGAGTGCGCAGCAAGCTCGCCATCCTGGACTTCAGGAGAGCAGACTTTGACCTCATCAGGGATCTGCTTAGTGGAGTACCATGGGATCAAGCCCTGAAGGGGAGAGGGGCCCAAGAAAGCTGGTCCATATTCAAGGACCACCTCCTCCAAGCCCAGGAGCAATGCATTCCAAAAAAGAGGAAGGCAGGCAAGAATGCCAGGAGACCTGCGTGGATGAACAAGAAGCTCCTGGACACACTTAAAGACAAGAAGATAATTTACAGAAAGTGGAAGAAAGGACAGGTAGACTGGGAAGAATACAAGGAAGTTGTCTGAGCAGCCAGGGATCAGGTTAGGAAAGCAAAAGCCCAGATAGAATTAAATCTAGCCAGGGACATCAAAAATAAAAACTTTTATAGGTATGTAAGTGATAAAAGGAAGGCTAGAGAAGATGTGGACCCTCTCCGGAAGGAAACAGGAGAACTGGTCACGAAGGATATGGAGAAGGATGAGGTTCTCAATGACTTCTTTGCCTCAGTCTTCACCAGCAAGGGCTCTAGCCACACTGTCCAAGTTGTAGCAGCTAAAGGCAGGGACTGGAAGAAGGAAAATCCGCCCACTGTTAGTGAAGATCAGGTTCGAGACCATCTAAAGAACCTGAAGGTGTACAAGTCCATGGGCCCTGATGAGATCCATCCACGAGTCCTGAGGGAACTGGCAGATGAAGTTGCTAGGCCACTTTCCATCATATTTGAGAGGTCATGGCAGTCTGGTGAAGTGCCCACTGACTGGAAAAGGGGAAACATCGCCCCCATTTTCAAAAAGGGAAAAAAAGAAGACCCAAGCAACTACAGGCCAGTCAGTCTCACCTCTGTGCCTGGCAAGATCATGGAGCAGATCCTTCTGAAGGCTCTGCTGCGGCACATGGAAAATGTGGAGGTGATTGGTGGCAACCAACATGGTTTCACCAAGGGAAAATCCTGCCTGACAGATCTCGTGGCCTTCTATGATGGTGTAACAGCATCAATAGATAAGGGAAGAGCAACTGATGTCATCTACCGGGACTTGTGCAAGGCCTTTGACACTGTCCCCCATGACATCCTAGTCTCCAAGTTGGAAAGACATGGATTTGATGGATGGACCACCCAGTGGAGAAGGAATTAACTGGAAGATTGCACTTAAAGGGTTGCGGTCAATGGCTCGATGTCCAAGTGGAGACAGGTGACAAGTGGTGTCCCTCAGGGATCGGCACTGGGACCGATGCTATTTAGCATCTTTGTCGGTGACATGGACAGAAGCATTGAGTGCACCCTCAGCAAGTTTGCTGACGACACCAAGCTGCGTGGTGTGGTCGACACGCTGGAGGGAAGGGATGCCATTCAGAGGGACCTTGACTGGCCCATGACTGGGCCCAGACCAGCCTCATGAAGTTCAACAAGGCCAAGTGTAAGGTCCTGCACCTGAGTCAAGGCAATCCCAAGCACACATACAAACTGGGCAATGAGTGGCTTGAGAACAGTCCTGGGGAGATGGATTTGGGCATGTTGGTGGATAAGATCAATATGAGCCAACAGTGTGCGCTTGCAGCCCAGAAAGTCAACTGTATCCTGGGATGCATCAAAAGATGTTTGACCAGCAGGTCGAGGGAGGTGATTCTGCCCCTCTACTCTGCCCTCGTGAGATGCCACCTGGAATACTGTGTCCAGCTCTGGAGGCCCCAACACAAGAAAGATACGGAGCTGTTGGAGTGAGTCCAGAGGAAGGCTACCAAGACATTATCCACCCCTTATTCTATTACCATTTGCATCATCCCAAATCAATATCTTTCTTAAACTCTACACACACACACACATATATATACATACATATACAATGAAACTCTACACTCAGTTCTCACTTAAAATAAGGTCCCCTTGTGGTATACACCGGGTTTCCCCATCTTTCTGCATTACCCACCAAGTATAACCTGGTCCCTGAGCAAAGACAACCCCACGGATGGGTTTGTCTTTGCTCGAGGCAGAATTAACCCAAACAGTTTTCCCAAGCATACCTCTCGTGCACCACTGGAACCTTATCCCCGTCTGTTGTTCGTAAGGATTCAGATTGAGCAGGGCCTGCTCGGTTCGTGGAGCCTCAGGTGTTAACTAACCAGGTAGCTTTTGCTAAATGCATCTCCCAGTTTTTGAAAGTTCCTCCACCCAGTGCCTTCAAGGTGGTTTTAAGCAGTCCGTTGCACCGTTCAACTTTCCCAGCTGCTGGTGCATGGTAAGGAATGTGGTACACCCACTCAATGCCATGTTCCCTAGCCCAGGTGTTGACAAGGCTGTTCTTGAAATGAGTCCCATTGTCGGACTCAATTCTCTCAGAGGTGCCATGCCTCCAAAGGACTTGCTTTTCAAGGCCCAGGATGGTGTTCCGGGCAGTAGCGTGAGGCACAGGGTAGGTCTCCAGCCATCCAGTGGTGGCTTCCACCATTGTGAGCACGTAGCGCTTGCCTTGGCGGGTTTGAGGCAGTGTGATGTAGTCAAATTTGCCAGGCCTCCCCATACTTGTATTTGGACCACCGCCCACCATACCACAGGGGCTTCACCCGCTTGGCCTGTTTGATCGCAGCGCACGTCTCACAGTCATGGATAGCCTGGGAGATACTGTCCATGGTTAGATCCACCCCTCGGTCTCGTGCCCACTTATAGGTGGCATCTCTGCCTTGATGGCCTGAGGCATCATGGGCCCACCGAGCTAAGAACAACTCTCCTTTATGCTGCCAATCCAAATCTGACTGGGACACCTGTGGCCAAGGTGCAGAACCCGGCATTTGGCCTTATTGAACCTCATACAATTGGCCTTAGCCCATTGATCCAGCCTGTCTAGGTCCCTCTGTAGAGCCTCCTTACCATCAAGCAGATCAGCTCTTCCAACCACCTTGGTGTTGTCTGCAAACTTACCGAGGGTGCACTCAATCCCCTCATCTAGATCATTGATAAAGAAGTTAAACAGGAGTGGGCCCAATACTGAGCCCTGGGGAACACCACTTGTGACCAGCCTCCAACTGGATTTAACTCCATTCACCACAACTCTTTGAGCCCGGCCAGCCAGACAGTTTTTTACCCAGCAAAGCGTATGCCCATCCAAGCCATGAGCAGCCAGTTTCACCAGGAGAATGCTGTGGGAATCACTCTCCGACCATTTCCTTTTCTACAAAAGCTATAAAGAGCTGGTCATCCTCACATTCTGCCAAAATCAGTGCAGCTCAAATCCTGAGAACATTACAAAGCATATGGTGGTAATATAGGAGGGACTAAACAATACATCACTCATTTAGATTAATGAAACAGTAAAAATTAATTATCACTGCGAGGGGACCAGCACTAACCTCCCTTCTGGAACGCAATGACAGTTCCTGGAAGGGAACATGCAAGTGAATTATCGAAAACAAAATCATTGCAAGTGGAACTGTCTTTCACTGGGAAACTAAATAAGGCCCTGATTTGGGTGGAAAAAAAAACAAACCAAAACCTTGAGCACTCATTGAAGTTCACCCCGATAGAAAATGGTACTCAATCACACATTTAAGTTTTGCTGATTTTGGGTTGATGGGAGTAAAAGAATGAAGCAGGATACTTGAAGCATGGGATGGAGTCATGCACATACGAGGTGTTTGGAAATAAAGGATTTCTTCTCAAACCATATTTAAAGAACATGTTCTGCAACACAATATGAACAGAGAATCCCCAGAGGGCATGTTGGTCAAGACTGAGGTAAATATTCAAAACTAAGACAAAACTCAGGCAGCCTTGTACCAACCTTTCCCCCTTCCTCACATCCTAGGAGGAAGAAAGGCAAATAGAACCAAGACAGTGCTCTTCAAATTGTATCTATACACCGAGTTGTTCAAATTGCACTTATACATTGACTGAAATGCTACAACATTGCTTTCCAGCAGGGTTTTGAGGTAGATATGGTAGGTAGTATTCCTTCAAGATCAGTCTATCCTAATCTTCTTTGTGCTTTCACTGACAGCCTTATATTTTTCTTAGGCTGCAGGTTGTTTTGGTATTTCTCATTCTATTTCCATTGGAAACTCAGAAACAGAGAAACTTGGGCAATGTGAAGTAAGAGTACAGTAGCTTTTTCTTTCTGAACAAAGGAAAATAGATATTATCTTCTTAATACTGGGCTATAAACTTAGAGGAGATGAAGAGGAGAGCCTCAGAGTTCTAGGCAGTTCTAGGAGTTTCATTCTCATTATAACTCAATGGAGTGAAGCAAATAATTTGTGCAAGGAGACATATGGAAGCTCACTACATAAATGACCTTTTTAAAGCTCTTACTTCTTAATTAGGTCCTGGTGTCAGGAGGTTGGTAACAATTATTCACACATGGATACATTTGGATACAATACAGACTGTTCTAAAAACCAAACCATCCTAGTGACATGCATTAAAAAGAAGCCCTATTTAGCTTGATCTTTTTAGACTCTTTCGCTTAGCACTTGGAATATCAGTTTCTGTGCTATGCACATCCTAAATTTCTTATCTAATACTGCAACAATGGGTTTGGAAAGGGAAAAGGAAGAAACAAAAACTTTCACAGCTATAACCCTTTGTTCTTAACTTGTTCACAGATTTCGTCACTGGACTCTACGCAGGGAACCCACACACTCTTCCCAAATTCTTCATCTGACTCTGTGGCTTTTCCCAGAGTAAAGAGAAGACCTTGATTGTGGGAATGACTGTGCAGAAAATGGTCACAAGCATCCAAAGTACTGCTCTGCCCTTCTCCATTTCATTACATTGTTCTGCGTGCCCACCACCAACTACCAGCTGAGGCCCTCTGAGCATCCGCTGCTGGGTTTCACCCTCAACCCCACACAGTTTTGGAAGGTCCCCCAAGCTTCTCCCTAATCCACATGGAAGCACAGGTTTCTCCTCCAAAGTAGCTCTGATAAGCAAGGCAGCACCACATGGCCATCGGGGGGCATGAAATGAGCTGCGATGACAGGGAGTGGTGCCATGGATTCCTATGACAATCCATGTCAGAAAGGCTTGGGAAGAGCAGTAAGGTGTCACAGGATGCCAATTCACCTGCTTTGCTTAAGAGTTAAAGTAGGGAGCTGTCCTGGTTCGGCTAGGATAGGGTTAATTTTCACCAGCAGTTGGGAAGGAGCCACCGCCTGGCTATTCCATACCATGCTGATGTCATGTCCGGGAGGCCAGTCGCGGGTGGTTCAAGAGCGGCTTTTGTCCCGATCTGTACCCTCGTGCTGTATCCTTGCGGTATATCTCATTTTCTACATTTTTATCACTGTTGTTGTTGTTGTTCGGTCTGTTGTTGCACTGCTGTATTAAATCCTCCTTATCTCAACCCTGGGGTTTGTATTTTACTCCCGTCCCCGTCCGAGGGTGGGGGAGGGGGAGCGGCAACGTGGTCTCGGGTCCCAGCAGGGTCTAAACCACCACAGCCTTTTCAGCGCCCAATGTGGGGCACGAGAGGGTTGAGATAAGGACAAAAACCTGACCGGGGTGTGTTAAAACAATCTGTTAGGTGCAATTTTCTGTTTATATATTTGCATTGTTTGAATAAGGTATATTTACAGTGCTGGCCAGTTTCCTTGCATGGTGGGGCTGTATTAATCCTTATATCCACTGTGATGTATTTTCAGTTCTGGTGTTTATTCTCTGTGAAAAATGTGTCAAGAGTCTTGTTTTGCTGTACCGGATACTGACTACTTATGATATGGTTGCATCACTGCTTGTGGGGGTGAACCAGTACCTGTATGCGGCCTGAGCATTTGTTAGTGATCATACCCCATCTATGGGTGAGCCAGGGGAAGAGACCAGCCCAATATTTCAGAATTTTAGCTATCCTTGGCGCATCCAGGCCAGCATGCTCACGGCGCTGTGTTTTCTGCATGTCTGCCAAATCCTGTTTAGAGTTATGTGGTTCTTCTCCAATAATAGTATCACCCGAAGACCTGCCTTGAGGCCAGACAGTTATGAGTGGCAAGGTGTGGGAAAACATGGGCAAGTGCCTAGGTGAGTGGTCACCCCCAATGTTTTGGAATTTCACTCCCAAACAAATGCAGAGTCCTGATAAACTAGTGAAGCATTTAGAAAAGGTGTGTTGCCAACCTGACAAATCCCAGGAGACACAACTCACTGCAATGTGTTGGGGACTTGCCCATGCCTACTGTGTCATCTTAAACATTACTCAGTGCTCTCAAGTGGAAGAAAGGGTCTCAGGACCTGAAAACAAACCAACGAGTACGGCAGCTGAGCCAGAGAAACAGGCAGTGGCATTATCAATCTCCCCTACACAGAAAAAGAAATATACCAAAAAACCAACTCGCATAGTGAGGGACGGAGATGAACCAGGCCCACCACGAGAACAGGAAGAAGAGCCAGTGGAAGGTACACACCACGGGGTACCCTGTGGTTCTACCTCCGTGACCACAGAGAAGACATGAGGAGGTGGGATGGAAAACCCACTTCCACCCTAGCTGCACGAGTACAGAAGCTGAAAGGGAAGATGACTTTGAAAGGGGAGCCATCCAAGAAAAATGTCGCCAGACAGAACAGAACGGCCGATCTTATGTCTGACCCTCTTGAGGGGACCTCTGAGCCATTCTTGGAATAAGTGAGTGATTCTGAGCAGGATTAGAGGGGTCCTGCCTCCAGCCAGGTGGAGGAAAGGGATAATCCGATTTATTGGACAGTGTGTATCATACTGGCCTGGCACGTCATATCCACAAGAATACAAGGCCTTGGTAGACACTGGCGCACAGTGCACCCTGATGCCATCAAGCTATAGTGGGGTTGGGCCCATCTGTATCTCCAGAGTGACAGGAGGATCCCAACAACTGACCCTCTTGGAAGCTGAAGTGAGCCTAACTGGGAAGAACTGGCATAAACACCCCATTGTGACTGGTCCAGATGCCCCGTGCATCCTGGGCATAGACTATCTCAGGAGAGCGTACTTCAGCTACACAAAAGGCGGGCCTTTGGTATAGCTGCCCTGGAGGAAATTGAACAATTGTCCACCTCACCCGGCCTCTCAGAGGACCCTTCAGTGGTGGGGTTGCTGAAGGTTGAAGAGCAGCAAGTGCCAACTGCTACCACGACGGTGCATCAGTGGCAGTGCTGCACCAACCGAGATGCCCTGGTCCCCATCCAGCAGCTGATCCATCAACTAGAAAGCCAGAAGGTGATTAGCAAAACTCATTCACCCTTCAACAGCCCTATAAGGCCAGTGAGAAAACCTAATGGTGAATGGAGACTAACCGTGGACTACCATGGCCTGAATGAAGTTACGCTAGCGATGAGTGCTGCAGTGTCGGACATGTTAGAGCTCCACTGCACTGGAGAAAGGTGGGGCTCCAGAACACCTGCAGTACATTGACGACATCATTGTATGGGGGGACACAGCAGAAGAAGTCTTTGAAAAAGGAAAGAGGGTAATTGAAATCCTTCTGAAGGCCAGTTTCACCATCAAATGAAGGAAAGTTAAGGGGCCTGCAAAGGACATGCAGTTCCCAGGAATAAAATGGCAAGATGGGTGTCGCCACATCCCAATGGAGGTGATAAACAAGATGGCAACCATGTCCCCACCAACCAGTAAAAAGGAGACTCAGTCTTTCCTGGGTGCTATGTGGTTCTGGAGGAGGCACATCCCAAACTACAGCCTGATTGTGAGCCCTCTCTACCACGTGACCCGTAAGAAGGATGGAAAAACAACACCCCCATATACCTCAGTAAAACAGGGTACAAATACGTCATATATGCAATTTCTAGATGGGTTGCGAAATGCGCCTGATAGGGCACCTTTGTCTGATCCTGTACGGGAAGCATTACTCATGACTTTAGTTACTGAAAATTCTAACCCAACCTGAAAGCGTATTTTACAGAGTCTGCCTAGAAACTCCAGTACTGCTGAAATGATGGATGCTTGTTCGTGGGTAGGAACACCTGAAGAGCATGCTGGTTTCATGGCCTCAGCTTTTGCTGTGGCTATTCAACCCTTGGTACAACGAGATAACGGTAATCGAGGCCCAAAATGTTACAACTGTGGGATGTCTGGGCACATTAAGGTACAATGTAAAGCTCCAAAAAACAAAAACACGGGAGAAGGCTTTGATGGTGTCTGTGATCGCTGTCAGAACTATGGGCACCATGCTAGTGAATGTCACTCCAAAAAGACAAAACATGGTACACCCTTGGGAAACAGGGTAGCAAGCAGTCGCAGGCCAGGCGCGATGACTCAAAATTGGTCTCTGGCTGCTTGGATGGCGTCTCCGCCGCCACAGCAGGAAGCGCTGGAGTCAATGTAGAAACAACAATAGAAACAACATTGATTGATTCACAGGTACAATGTATCCCAACTAATATGAGTGGTCCGCTAGGACATGGGTTAAGTGCCCTATTGTTAGGGCGTTCATCTACAACCCGAAAAGGTCTTTTTGTTTTACCTGGAGTAATTGATTCTGATTTTACAGGCACTATCTCTATAATGGTATGGACGCCATCACCCCCTGTACACATACCGGTAGGAGCAAAAATTGGACAACTCGTGCCATTCAAAACAGCGGTGCCTGTGGCTGGTAATCGCATAAGAGGAGCAGAAGGATTTGGCTCTACAGGTCAAGCAGAAATTTATTTGGCAATGGATATTGGTAAATCAAAACCAACAGAGCAGGTAACACTAAAAGAACCAGGGGGCAGTACCTGTGTAATCACTATGTTGCTTGATACTGGGGCTGACATCACTATCGTCAGTCGAGATGCATGGCCAACATCGTGGCCACTTGAAGTACCTGCGTCGTCAGCCATTGGAGTGGGAGGTATACAGTCTACCAGAATTAGCATGCGCTTGATTCAATGTACTTTGTGGGATGGCAGTGTATGTACAGTGCGGCCATATGTGATGAATGCCCCCATATGCCTATTGGGACGCGATGCATTAAGTCAAATAGGGGCGCAATTGGTTACGAGCAAGGAGGGTTTTTAGCAGCAGCCATTGGTGAAGGGCGACCAATCCTGAAATTAACTTGGAAAACGCATACCCCTGTTTGGGTTGATCAATGGCCGCTAACAACTGAAAAGATCGCCCATCTTGAGGCTCTCGTGCAGGAGCAATTGGACAAAGGCCAAATCAAACCAACCACAAGTCCCTGGAATACTCCAATATTTACAATTCTGAAAAAGAGTGGGAAGTGGCGATTATTACAGGATCTTAGGAAAATCAGTGAAGCAAGGGAAGATATGGGGTCCTTGCAATCAGGTCTACCATCTCCAAACATGATTCCAAAAAACTGGGACATATTAATTATTGATTTGAAAGATTGCTTTTTTCCCATCCCACTGCACCCAGATGTTTATCAAAAATTTGCCTTTTCAGTACCGTCAGTAAACAAAGGTGAACCCATGAAAAGATATCACTGGGTAGTATTACCACAAGGAATGAAAAATTCACCCACAATGTGTCAGTTGTATGTGGCCTGGACACTTGCTCCTATACGAAAAGCATATCTGAAACTACTCATATATCATTATATGGATGATATTCTGATAGCAGGGGAGCGGCTGAACGGGGAGCGATTAATAGCTGAGCTGGAACAAGCGCTAAAATTAGGGGGACTGCAGATAGCTCCTGAAAAGGTACAAAAAACAGAGGTGTGGAGGTACCTTGGCTGGGAAATTACCAAAGCAACCATTCGGCCCAAAAATTTAGAAATTCGAACAAAAATATCTACTCAAAATGATGTCCAGAAATTGTTAGGAGATCTTAACTGGGTAAGGACAGTATATGGCCTTACCAATGCAGAGCTAGCACCGCTAATGAAACTGTTGAAAGGAGGAGGTGGTGCTCAGGCACCTCGGACATTAACAGAAGAAGCAAAGCAAGCTCTAAATCACATAAGCACTAAGATTGTCACAGCTTACATGCATCGCTGGAACCTGGATTATGGGATAGGCCTATTGATTATTAATCATGAACAACATCCTTTTGCTTTGATAATGCAGTGGATTTCAGGGAAGGACCCACTGCACATTTTGGAATGGGTGTTTTTGTCACTGCAGCCAAAACGCACAATCATTACGCAAGTAGAAGCTTTTGCATAGTTAGTGATGAAAGGTAGGCATAGAGTTGTAGAAATAGTTGGCTTTGAACCTACTTTCATAGTGATACCTTTAGTAGCTGAATATTTACAGTGGTCATTGCGTCATTCAGTATCGTTACAAGTAGCATTGTTAGACTATAACGGGGAATTAAAGGTGCATTTGCCATCTCATAAGTATTTCAGTATATTGCAGCTTGGTCAGTTAGAAGAACAACCCACACTGTCAGAGCATCCGGTACAGGGCGATATGGTGTTTACAGATGCCGGCGCGAAATCTCAGAAGGCAGCATTAACCTGGCAGGACAATGGACAATGGAAGGACGTGGTTATTACAGATTGTCAGGGCTCCACACAGCAGCTAGAATTACGAGCGGTGATAGAGGTATTTCGTCGTTGGAGATCAGCTCCAGTAAATGTCATATCTGACTCTTTATATGTAGTAGGAGTAGTACGACGAATGGAGCGTGCCCTATTAAAGGAAATCGTGGAAGAAAGATTATATCTGCTTTTTCGCAAGCTATGGCTGTTGTTGACGGGGTGTCAATGTGTATATTTCATCACGCATATTAGAAGTCATACAGGTATGCAAGAGGGTTTAGCTGAAGGTAATGAAAGAGCAGACTTACTCGTTGCGCCCACATGGGCGGCGCCCTCAGTTGATTGGTTTGCACAGGCTAGACAATCACATAATTTCTTTCATCAGTCTGCAAAAATGTTACGGCGTCAGTTTGGATTGTCGGAAGCAGACGCCCGCGGGATAGTTCAGACTTGTTCAGACTGTCAGCAACATTCAGGAGGCTTTGCATCTGGGGTTAATCCTCGAGGCACTGGTCCATTAGAAATTTGGCAAATGGACGTCACACATATTCCAGAGTTTGGTAGGCAGAAATACATACACGTTTCTGTAGATTGTTTTTCCCTTGCTGTATGGGCCACAGCCCAAACTGGAGAGTCTAGTAAGCATGTTCAAAGGCACATGCGTTCTGCAATAGCGACCCTAGGCATCCCATGGGAAATCAAAACCGACAATGGACCGGGATATGTGGCTCGATCCACTCAATCCTTTTTCCAACTTAGGGGCATAGTGCATGTTACAGGTACTCCACATTCTCCAACAGGTCAAGCTAGTGTAGAATGGATGAAAAAGACACTCAAGTGCCTGCTTCAAAAACAAAAAGGGGGAGAAATAGGACTGCCACCTGCAGATAAATTGAATAAGGCTATATATGTATTGAACTTTTTACGTCTGCCACAGGATCACAGAATCACAGAATCACAGAATGTTAGGGATTGGAAGGGACCTCAAAAGATCATCTAGTCCAATCCCCCTGCCAGAGTAGGAACACCTAGGTCAGGTCACACAGGAACATGTCCAGGCGGGTTTTGAATGTCTCCAGAGAAGGAGACTCCACGACCTCTCTGGGCAGCCTGTTCCAGTGTTCTGTTACCCTCACTGTGAAGAAATTCTTCCTCATATTTATGCGGAACCTCCTATGTTCCAGCTTGCACCTGTTGCCTCTTGTCCTATCATTGGATGTCACTGAGAAGAGCCTGGCTCCATCCTCATGACACTTACCCTTTACATATTTATAAACATTAATGAGGTCACCCCTCAGTCTCCTCCAAGCTAAAGAGACCCAGCTCCCTCAGCCTTTCCTCATAAGGGAGATGTTCCACTCCCTTAATCATCTTTGTGGCTCTGCGCTGGACTCTCTCAAGTAGTTCCCTGTCCTTTAACTGTGGGGCCCAGAACTGGACACAATACTCCAGATGTGGCCTCACCAAGGCAGAATAGAGGGGAAGGAGAACCTCTCTTGACCTACTAACCACTCCCTTTCTAATACACCCCAGGATGCCATTGGCCTTCTTGGCCACAAGGGCACATTGCTGGCTCATGGTCATCCTGCTGTCCACCAGGACCCCCAGGTCCCTTTCCCCTACACTGCTCTCCAGCAGGTCAGCCCCCAACCTGTACTGGTACATGGGGTTGTTCTTCCCCAGATGCAAAACTCTACACTTGCCCTTGTTGATTTTCATTAAGTTTCTCCCCGCCCAACTCTCCAGCCTATCAAGGTCTCGTTGAATGCCAGCACAACCCTCTGGTGTGTCAGCCACTCCTCATAGTTTGGTGTCATCAGCAAACTTGCTGAGGATACATTCTGTACCCTCATCCAGGTCGTTGATGAAGATATTGAACAATACCGGTCCCAGTACCGACCCCTGAGGGACTCCACTAGTCACAGGCCTCCAACTAGACTCCGTCCCATTGACCACAACTCTCTGGCTTCTTTCCTTCAGCCAGTTCACAATCCACCTCACTACCTGATCACCAAACCCATACTTTATCAGCTTATCTACAAGGATGCTGTGGGAGACTGTCAAATGCTTTACTGAAATCAAGATAAACCACATCTACCGCTCTACCATCATCTATCCACCTAGTTATTTCCTCATAGAAGGCAATAAGGTTGGTCAAACATGACTTACCTTTGGTAAAACCATGTTGACTGCTCTTAATGACCCCCTCATCCTTGATGTGCCTAGAGATAGTGCCAAGAACAAGCTGTTCCATCACCTTTCCAGGGATGGAGGTGAGGCTGACCGGTCTATAGTTACCCGGGTCCTCCTTCTTGCCCTTCTTATAGATTGGAGTGACATTTGCTATCCTCCAGTCCTCAGGCACCTCTCCTGTTCTCCATGACTTACCAAAGATGATGGAGAGTGGCCTAGCAATGACCTCTGCCAGCTCCCTCAGCACCCTTGGGTGCATTCCATCCGGTCCCATCGATTTATGGATATCCAGATTGCTCAACTGATCCCTAACCCAATCCTCATCTACCGAGGCAAACTCCTCCTTTATCCTGACTTCTTCTGGGGCTACAGGGATCAGGGGCTCCTGGGGAAAGCCTGCAGGAGTAAAGACAGAGGCAAAGAAGGCATTCAGCACCTCTGCCTTCTTTATATCCTCTGTCTCTAGGGCACCCACCTCATTCATCAGTGGGCCTATATTGCCTCAAGTGTTAGTTTTATTAGCTATGTATTTGAAAAAGCCCTTTCTATTATCCTTGACCTGGCTTGCAAGGTTAAGTTCCAAGGAGGCCTTAGCTTTCCTAATTGCCTTTCTACATCCTCTGACAACTGTCCTATATTCCTCCCAAGTGACTAGCCCCTCTTTCCATGATCCATAGATTCTTTTTTTCCACCTAAGTTTGCCCAGCAGTTCCTTGTTTAACCATGCTGGTCTCCTAGCTCCCTTACTTGATTTCATACCCATTGGGACGCTCTGATCCTGAGCTTGCAAGAAGTGGTCCTTGAATGTCGACCAACTATCTTGAGCCCCTTTACCAGCTAGCACCCTGTCCCATGGGACTTCCCTTAACAATTGATTGAGGAGGCTAAAGTTGGCCCTGCGGAAGTCCAGGGTTCTGGTCTTGCTAGGTACTCTATTCCTCCCACACAGGATCCTGAACTCCACCATCTCATGATCACTGCAGCCAAGGCTGCCATCGACCATCACTGCTTCAACAAGACCCTCCTTGTTGGTGAGTACAAGATCCAGCAGCGCTCCTCTCCTAGTCGGCTTATCCACCATTTGCATTAAGTAGTTGTCATCAATGCACTGGAGGAACCTCCTAGACTGTGAATGGCTGGCTGTGTAAGTCTTCCAGCAGATATCAGGGTAGTTAAAATTCCCCATGAGGACCAAGGCCTGTAGTTGCGAGGCTGCTTTCAGCAGGATAGTCTAGTACCGCCAGTCGTGAAGCATGGAGCAGGACTGAAAGGGAAGTTAGACAAGGGAAACCAAGGACAGTGTAAAGTTATGGTTAAAAATGGAGTGACAGGAGCTTGGGAAGGACCGGCACAGCTAATAACCTGGGGAAGGGGATATGCATGTGTCATTACAGATCATGGATCCAAATGGGTACCGGCAAAGTGGGTGAAACCATGGCTGTCAGAATCAGATTCGCAGATGTCCTAGGCTAACATATGGATAGTTCCCACGGTTCTTTGAAAGGAGGGGATAAGTTTGCCTTTTGGCTTTCCTCCAAGGTGCGATCGGCCTTGTGGGGGGAGCCCTTGGGTAAACAAGCCCCAAGTGCCCCACAGTGGATAAATGAGTGCCAGGTGTCCTGTTTTGGGGATGGGGGCTGGGGCCACTTGAGGAAAGAGTGGAGTGTCTGTCTGTGAGGTGGACGCACTTTGCAGAGTTTTCCTGTTGGGGAAGGACCTCCTGACTCTCCCCACAACTGGGCCCCGTCAGGTTTGGCACTTGCAAATGGAGGCTTAGTGGGGAAACAATACGGGACTACTTCTATATGATAAGCCTATTGATTTGGTTGTCTCCATCTCTTCTGTGGGAGACTTTGTTTCTTTGTTAATTCCACCTATTATTGAATTCCACCTATTATTGGCCGCTATTGTATTAATGATTGTACGTTGTGTTTTCAAAAAGGCAGCAAGCATGATTAAAGACGCCATGAAGAACGTATGGCTGGCTCAAGAAGAAAAAGGGGGAATTGTAGGAATGAATTTAAAAGAGAATGACCATATAGTGAACCAGCCATACGGGATGTTGGCCTAGGCACGTAGCCGCATTCTAGAAACTACTTCAAAGGAAGAAAAAATAAGAAAGAGCAATCACAGAATCACAGAAACACAGAATGTTAGGGGTTGGAAGGGACCTCAAAAGATCATCCAGTCCAATCCCCCTGCCAGAGCAGGAATACCTAGATCAGGTCACACAGGAACATGTCCAGGCGGGTTTTGAATGTCTCCAGAGAAGGAGACTCCACAACCTCTCAATGACCGCTTCCCTAAGGAATGCAGGAGTGAACAGGTAAGAGTGACCAATTGAACACTGCGGGAGAAGAACTTAAGAACCAACGTGAACTGAACTAAGCTGTATTTTTACCTTGTGCTAGAGACTTTTAACCAATTAGATAATGCGTGACCGCGTCTAGGGAAAGTAAGATTGTATAAAAGGGACAGACAAAGTAAATAAAACAGTTTGATTCACAATGAATGGTGCGGAGTCCAGTTTTTTCTCCGCAGTGTAGGAAGAACATTAGGGGGGCAAAAGCTCAGCTGGAACTCAGCCTGGCCACTGCTGAAAGAGATAATAAGAAGAGTTTTTAAAAATATATTAAGAATAAAAAAACATCCTGGGAGAATCTCCATCCTTTATTGGATGCGAGGGGGAATATTGTTACCAAGGGTGAGGAAAAGGCTGAGGTACTTAATGCCTTCTTTGCTTCAGTCTTTAACGGCCAGACCAGTTATTGTCATGGTATTCAGTCCCCTGAGCTGGAGGAGAGGGATAGAGATCGGAATAAACCCCTCGTAATCCAGGAAATAGTAGTAAAGGACCTGCTGAGTCAATTAGACACCCATAAGTCTATGGGGCCAGATGAGATCCACCCGAGAGTGCTGAGGGAGCTGGCGGAGGAACTTGACTAGCCACTCTCCATCATCTATCAGCAGTCCTGGTTATCAGGTGAGGTCCCGGATGACTGGAAACTTGCCAATGTGATGCCCATCCACAATAAGGGCAGGAAGGAGGATCCGGGGAACTACAGGCCTGTCAGCCTGACCTTGGTACCGGGGAAGGTTATGGAACGGTTCATCTTGGAGGCGATCACATGGCAAGTGCAGGACAACAGTGGGATCAGGTCCAGCCAGCACGGGTTCATGAAGGGCAAGTTCTGTTTAACCAACCTGATCTCCTTCTGTGATCAGGTGACCTGCCTAGTGGCTGAGGGAAAAGCGGTGGATGTTGCCTACCTGGACTTCAGTAAGGCATTTGACACTGTTTCCCACAGCATTCTGCTGGAGAAGCTGGCTGCTCATGGTCTAGACAGATGGACTCTTCGCTGGGTTAAAGTCTGGATGGCAAAGCCCAGAGAGTTGTGGTGAATGGAGATAAATCCAGATGGAGACCGGTCACAAGCGGTGTCCCTCAGGGCTCGGTCTTGGGGCCAGTCTTGTTTAATGTCTTTACTGATGACCTGGATGAGGGGATCGAGTGTACCCTCAGTAAATTTGCAGATGACATGAAATTAAGTGGGAGTGTCGATCTGCTTGAGGGTAGGGAGGCTCTGCAGCAAGATTTGGACAGGCTGGAGCGATGGGCTGAGGCCAATTGTACGAGGTTCAACAAAGGCAATTGCCTGGTCATGTACTTTGGTCACAACAACCCCATGCAATGCTACAGGCTTGGGGAAGAGTTGCTGGAAAGCAGCCTGGCGGAAAAGGACCTGGGGGTGTTGGTTGACAGCCGACTGAACATGAGCCAGCAGTGTGCCCAGGTGGCCAAGATTGCCAATGGCATCCTGGCCCGTATCAGAAACGGTGTGACCAGCAGGAGTAGGGAGGTGATCCTGCCCCTGTACTCGGCACTCGTGAGACCACACCTTGAGTACTGTGTCCAGTTTTGGGCACCACAGTATAAGAAGGACATTGAGGTGCTGGAGCAAGTCCAGAGAAGGGCAACGAGGCTGGTGAGAGGTCGGGAAAACAGGCCTTATGAAGACTGGCTGAGGGAACTGGGGTGGTTTAGTCTGGAGAAAAGGAGACTGAGAGGAGACCTTACTGCTCTCTACAACTACCTAAAAGGAGGTTGTAGTGAGGCTGGTGTTGGTTTCTTCTCCCAAATTACTAACGATAGGACGAGAGGAAATGGCCTCAAGTTGTGTCAGGAGAAGTTTAGGTTGGATATTAGAAAGAAGTTCTTTACTGAGAGGGTGGTTAGGCACTGGAATAGGCTGCCCAGGGAGGTGGTGGAGTCATCGTCCCTGGGGGTGTTCAAAAAACGGGTTGATGAAGCACGTGAGGCCATGGTCTAGTGGTCTAATGGTTAGGGAGATCGCTGGATGAAGGTTGGACTTGATGATCCTAGAGGTTCTTTCCAGCCGTGGTGATTCTATGATTCTGTTTCCTCTACACATCATGCAACAGATGCCATGTGGAGTAAATGGGTTGCGTTGATAACACAACGGGCTCGAATAGGGAACCTCAGCCGCCCAGGAATATTGGAGGTGATCACCATCTGGCCAGAGAGCAAAGATTCTGGGGTGTCACTAGAGCAGGAGGTGACACATGCTGAGGAGGCCCCACCATATAACGAGCTGCCAGACGAGGAGAAGCGATAGGCCCTGTTCACTGATGGGTCTTGTCGCACTATGGGAAAACATCGATAATGGAAGGCTGCTGTGTGGAGTCCCACAAGATGAGTTGCTGAAGCTACTGAGGGGCAAGGTGAATCGAGCCATTTTGCAGAGGTGAAAGCCACCCAGCTGGCTTTGGATATTGCTGAGTGAGAAAACTGACCGAGGCTCCATCTCCACTGACTCATGGATGGTGGCAAATGCCCTGTGGGGGTTGTTGCAGCAGTGGAAACAGAGCAACTGGCAATGCAGAGGTAAAATCATCTGGGCCTCTGAAGTAGGGCAGGATATTGCAGCTCAGGCTCCGAAGCTAACTATAGAAGAACTGAAAAAGAGATACTGACAGCATATGAAGGAGTTCGAGCTGCCTCAGAAGTGGTCGGCACTGAAACACAGCTCCTTCTGGCACCCTGACTGCCAGTGCTGATTTGGATGTTCAAAGGAAGGGTTTCCTCTACACATTATGCAACAGATGCCACATTGAGTAAATGGGTTGCGTTGATAACACAGTGGGCTCAAATAGAGAACCCCAGCCACCCAGAAATATTGGAGGTAATCACATACTGGCCAGAGAGCAAAGATTCTGGGATGTCACCAGAACAGAAGGTGACACGTGCTGAGGAGGCCCCACTATATGACGAGCTGCCAGACGAAGAGAATCCATATGCCCTGTTCACTGATGGGTCTTGCCGCATCGTGGGAAAACATCAACAGTAGAAGGCTGCTGTGTGGAGTCCCACAGGACGAGTCACTGTGACGCACGGAAAAAAACTCTGTAACTCTCGAAAAGTTATAAAGTTGGTATGTTTATTCAGCGCCGGGTGCAAGGGGGATCGCTCCTCCAAACTTGCACACCTAGGGGCAAAAGCGTGTTTCCTTTTATAGCACTAAGTAATACATATTCATGAGGAGTGTATCATAAAACATTACATCATTGCATCAGGTCATTATAATATTCCACGCCTCTTGCTTTACCTGGTTGCGCCTGTGCAGTGCTCTGTGGGCCTCTGGCTCTTCTCCAGACCGTGGGGTCGGTTCCCACCAGCTCGAATGCTGAAGAGGTGGGAACCGACCTTCCTCTTATCAGAAGGAGCAGGAACAGTCCTCCCTTTTCTCAGCGGCCTTCCTCTAATCAGTGGCCTGTAGCACCTGTTTCATTTAGCAGGCAAGGTTACATACTTCCCAAGCAAGAGTTGCATACTTCTTTAGTTGAACTATTGCTATTAACTCTTATTAACGCTTTCTACAATGGAGGAACTGCATAAGTGGACAAGGGAAGAGCTACAGATGTCATCTGTCTGGACTTCTGCAAGGCCTTTGACACAGTCCCCCACAACATCCTTCTCTCTAAGTTGGAGAGATATGAATTTGATGGGTAAACTGTTCAGTGGATAAGGAATTGGCTGGATGGTCACATCCAGAGGGTAGTAGTCAATGGCTCAACGTCCAGATGGAAGATGGTGACAAGTTGTGTCCCTCAAGGGTCTGTACTGGGACCAGTGCTGCTTAATATCTTCATTAATGATATTGACAGTGGGATTGAGTGCACCCTCAGCAAGTTCGCTGATGATACCAAGCTGGGTGGTACAGTCAACATGCCAGAGGGATGGGATGCCATCCAGAGGGACCTGGACAAGCTGGAGAAGTGGGCCCAGGTGAACCTCATGAGGTTCAATAAGACCAAGTGCAGGGTCCTGCACCTGGGTTGGGACAATCCTCGTTATCAGTACAGGCTAGGAGATGATGTGCTGGAAAGCAGCCCTGAGGAAAAGGACTTGGGGGTAGTAGTGGATGAAAAGCTGGACATGAGCCACCAATGCGCAGCTGCAGCCCAGAAGGCCAATTGCATCCTGGGCTGCATCAAAAGAAGTGTGGTCAGAAGACTGAGAGAGGTGATTCTGCCCCTCTACTCTGCTCTGGTGAGACCTCACCTGGAATACTGCATCCATCTTTGGAGTCCTCAACATAAGAAGGATGTGGACCTGTTGGAGCGCATCCAGAGGAGGGCCACAAAAATGATCCAAGGGCTGGAGCACCTCTCCTGTGAAGACAGGCTGAAAGAGTTGGGGTTGTTCAGCCTGGAGAAGTGAAGGCTCCAGGAAGACCTTATAGCGGCCTTCCAGTACCTGAAAGGTGCCTATAAAAGAAAGCAGGGGAGGGACTGTTCACAAGGGCATGTAGCAATAGGATGAGGGGTAATGGCTTTAAACTAGAAAAGGGTAGATTTAGGTTAGATGTAAGGAAAAAGTTTTTCAATATGAGGGTGGTGGATCACTGGAACAGGTTGCCCAGGAAGGTAGTGGAGGCCCCATCCCTGGAGACATTCAAGGTCTGGCTTGATAGGGCTCTGAGCAACCTGATCTAGTAAAGATGTCCCTTCTCACTGCAGGGGGATTGGACTAGATGACCCTTGAGGGTCCCTTCCAACCCAACACATTCTATGATTCTCTTTCTAAGAACATTAACTCGTCAGACATGATCATTCAGGTCTTCAGACCTGAAAACTTCACACAAAATGCAGCATGTTGAGTCCACACACTCTATTTTCAACAGCTCTAAAATCCACACTGACCTTACACTATATCCCCCCAGTGAAGTGAGCATCCAAATATTGTGTAATTTTGGTGGTTAAGACAGTAAATATACATTCCACAGTGACCTTTCCCAGAAAAAACTCAGCCTTTGCTGTAAGCTCACAATAGATAGTGCCTAAATGATTTTTACCAACTGGCTTCTGATGCTTCTCTTCCCAGGGTGAGCAAGCATTTTGTATCAATCTGGCTTGCTTTAGTCCAGCGATCCAGCACTGTGCTCCTCTGCTGAAAGTTTGGGTCCCAGCTGCAGGGCTAAACTCTATGTGACACTGTGCCAGTTTCTCCGTGTCCTGGTTTCCCAAGAACAGAACCATGGGCCAGTCATGGCAGGCAGGCCGTGAGTAGTCCCGAGTCAGCTGGGAGTTGGTCAGGGCCACTGACTCACAGGTGTATCCCACACCACTTAATCATGCTCATTATAAAAGGAGGGAGTTCACTGCGGCTGGGGAGTTCTTCTTCCTGGGGCCCCTTTCTCTCAGCCTTCTGTTCCTGCTGCTGATCTTAAGGACAAGGCTGGGTATAAGCTTGTATGCTTTATTTCGGTATTTCTATTAGTTTTGTTATTTCATTAAATCTGTTTCTACTTCAACCCATGGGGCTTTTCCCTTTTTTCCCCGATACCCCTTCTCAGCTGGGGAGGTGTCACTGGGTGGTAGAACAACTGCTACAGTTTAGGCCTGGGTACAGACTAAACGTAGACACTCCATCTGTCGCCCACACTGAAAAGGCAGGGAGAATGTTGTGGGGTTTTTTGCCAGGCTGGAAAAGAAAGTAAACAGTCTCTCAAAACACAGAGAAGATGTGGCAAAGAAGGAGGAGGAAAGCGATCCTGATGTGGTGAAGTTGAGGAGAGGAAATTCTTTGGGCAGCATGGGGCACTTCACGCTCTTTTTCTTCACCAAGGAGAAAATCTTGCTCAAGAGGCAATTAAAATGTTACAGGCAAGGGAAAGCTTTTAGGATGCCTCAAAGAACTTGTGTGTGTGTGCGCAAGTGCGCAGGGAGAGATGCAGAAGGGGAAATCGCTACTGGTAATGGGTGAACTATAAAAGGTTGGGTGGTTTATTTTGGATAAAGATTCCCACATGAAGATTCATATCTAAAGCCCTCAGTCTTCAGAGCAGGGCTGGGAATGTCTTAAGAACAGACCTTTCTTGCATGTTTTCCAGTATTTCTCAGAGCAGTCGCTCATGCCAAAAATACCACAAAACCAGCTTTTTTTCTTCTTCTTTTATGCAGATTTGTCTCTTCTGCTTCTGGTTCCAAGCAAAACCTAAAACCACAAGGTCTTTGACTCAAAGGTTGGACTGTGCTTATTTAATTTCAAGCCATCCTGGTTCTCATGACTGCACACATATGAGGGAAATAAAGAAAAATGGTGCTGTGATTCTATGGAGAACTTCAAAAGAAAAGAAGATTCCCTGAATATTGGCAGAAAAACAAGCGGGTTTCCCTATGAGAAGACTACAAGCCCTGATTTCTCCCATCTTAAGCAGACCACTTATGTGCAAGCTGGCTATTATCCTCATAGATAACATGCAAGATCACAGCATTCCCAGTTCAAATGAGCCTGTTAGACTTGGATGGTTATTAGTCAATAAATACTATTGAATCAATAAACAAAATAAGGACTTTGAACATAGTCTTGTTTCCCCACCCAGTCTTGAAACTCATCAGATATGCAGTAGCCCTAACTTGAGAGAGAAGGAAGAAAACAGTTTGAACATGACTCGGTGCCCTCCAGTTTTCCTAAATCAGAGTGTAATTGAGGTAAAATAGCCCAGGGATGGTGCTGTTAGGATGAAAGCAGTGTGTTTTGTTTAAGTCCCCTGGGCAAACAGGGCTGTTGCAGGGCTGGTTTTGATCTCTGGCTGGATTCACACCAGGTTATCTCAAGTAATGTTTCTCAGAGTGTAAGGCAAATCAGAAGCAGGACAGTATGCTTTTAAGAATGTTACCAGATATCCTGTGTCCCTGGACTATTCACCTTGGGAAGATTAAAGGCACATACATTCACTCTACATGTAGTAAAGAATGAATGTTTTGCTGTAAAGACCAGATCATGTTCTTACATTTCTTGCAGTCTTTTTTTCTACCTTTCCCATTATTTATTAATTATTCAAGCAATGATTTTCAGTCAAGTAGTTTGGAGACCAAGACTTGGGTCTTTAGCTGGTACAAATCAGGATAACTCAATCCAAGTCAACAGAAATGATGGACAGAGTCAGTGGAAAAGGTGTGAATCAAGAGTTTATACTACATAGGCTTTCAGAACAAGGGCACAGCTTCCTAGACAGCACAGAACAATTTAAGTATTTTCTCACTGAAGCTCATAGCACTTCTTGTGGGTGACCAAGGCAGGTACAGGAGGCCCAAGTCCCCATTTGTATCCACATGCATGAACCGGGAGAAGCTCCATTATCCGTCACGTTCTGTGCTCTTTGCAAAATCTGTTCATTGTGTCATCCTAAATGCTGCAGGATGCTGATCATCTTTGACAAAACCTGGGTCTTGTGCAGCTGCTTAGTTTAGATGCTGGGAGAGCAGGATGGATTTAACTTTTGGCTTGAAAGTAAAAAATATGGACCCTTTCAAGAGCGCTGAATGGCTGAGAAATCTGGCACTGAGCTTTTTTGAAAAAGTGACCCAATCTATCTAGATATTACACCATTTTGTGCCTATGACTAACACATGGATTGATACTTGCAGGAAATGTTGGCAAGAGATGGGGGTTCCCATTCCCATGTCTTGTTTACCACTCCCCCAAGATCACAGGCTTCAGCAACAATGGAACAGAGTGCTTCACAGGTTCACAGTTTATACACCAAAACAGTTAGTAAATAAAACTGGAGGAAGAAAAGGCTGGAGGAACAGTTGTTCGTAGAAGCGACCATTGGAAAGGGATGTTAACCACATTCATTTTACAAGTCTGATTTCCTAAGGCTATGCTTGCTCACACCGCACCAGAGGGATTGGGTCCTGGGTCAGAAACCCAAGGAGCATGTCAGTAATTTGCCAGAGATGACACTGGGGGTGAACTTGTCCCTGATCTCCATTAGTGGTTCAAATCCAGAAATTCTCATACCCTTTTGGACAGATGACTGGTCCTATTACTTTTTATGCTAGATTTACCATTGAGGCTGAAAGCAAATAGACATTCAATCTGAAAGTGAACAGCCTGCGGATTCACGGAATCGTCAGAGTTGGAAGGGACCTCTAGAGATCATCTAGTCAAACTCCCCTGCTTTAAAGCAGGATCCCCTAGAGCACATCACTCAGGACTGCATCCAGATGAGTCTTGAAAATCTCCAGAGAAGGAGACTCCACAACCTCTCTGGGCAGCCTGTTCCAGTGCTCTGTCACCCTCACTGAGAAGAAGTTCTTCCTCTTATTTAAATGGAACCTCTTATGTTCCAGCTTGTGCCTCTTACCCCTAGTCCTGTCACCGGGAACCACTGAAAAGAGTCTGGCTCCATCCTCCTTCAGCCCACCCTTTAGATATTTGTAAACGTTAATTAGATCACCCCTCAGCCTTCTCTTCTCCAGGCTAAAGAGTCCCAGCTCTCTTAGCCTTTCCTCATAGGGGACATGCTCCAATCCCCCAGTCATCCTCGTTGCCCTCTGCTGGACTCTCTCCAGTAGGTCCCTGTCTCTCTTCAACTGGGGAGCCCAGAACTGGACACAGTATTCCAGTTGCGGCCTCACCAGGGCAGAGTAGAGGGGGAAAATGACCTCCCTCGACCTACTGGCCACGCACTTCCCTACGCAGCCCAGGGTGACATTGGCCTTCTTGGCAGCAAGGGCACACTGCTGGCTCATGGATAATTTACTATCTACCAGGATTCCCAGATCCTTCTCCTCAGAGCTGCTTTCCAGGAGGTCTCCCCCTAACCTATACTGGTGCCTGGCATTCTTCTTCCCCAGGTGCAGCACTCTACACTTGCCCTTATTGAACCTCATGAGGTTCTTCTCTGCCCAGCTCTCCAGCCTGTCCAGGTCACGCTGGATGCCAGAACAGCCCTCTGGAGTGTCAGCCACCCCTGACAAGTATCAGATTGGTAGCATCAGCAAACTTGCTGAGGATACACTTTGTCCCCTCAGCCAGGTCATTGATGAATATGTTGAACAAGACCGGACCGAGTATTGACCCCTGGGGGACACCATTGGCTACAGGCCTCCAACTCGACTCTGCTCCATTAATCACAACCCTCTGTGATCTGTCACACAGCCAGCTCTCAATCCACCTCACTGTCTCCTCGTCCAACCCACGCTTCCTGAGTTTCCTAATGAGGATGTTATTGGAGATAGTGTCAAAAGCCTTGCTGAAGTCAAGGTAGATGACATCTGCTGCTCTCCCCTCATCCACCCAACCAGTTATAACATCATAGAAGGCTATCAGATTGGTCAAACATGATTTACCCTTGGTAAATCCATGTTGACCACTCCCAAGAACTTTCTGTTCTTCAACATGTTTGGAGATGACCTCCAGAACGAGTCGCTCCATCACCTTCCCAGGGACGGAGGTGAGACTAACTGGCCTGTAGTTACCTGGGTCTTCCTTCTTGCCCTTTTTGTAGACTGGAGTGATGTTGGCCTTCCTCCAGTCTTCAGGCACCTCTCCTGTTCTCCACGACCTTTCAGAGATGATGGAGAGTGGCCCAGCAATGACACCTGCGAGCTCTCTCATGACTTGCGGGTGCATCCCATTAGGGCCCATGGACTTATGGATGTCCAGTTTGGCCACGTGGTCTCTAACCCTGTCCTCCTCTATCGAGGGAAAGACTTCGTTTCTCCAGACCTTCCCTCTTGCGTCCAGGATTTGGGATTCAAAAGGGCCTGCTTCAGTAGTGAAGACCGAGGCAAAGAAGGTATTCAGTAACTCTGCCTTTTCTGTGTCTTCCACCAGCTTTTTCATCAGTGGGCCAACATTTTCCCTAGTCTTCCTTTTTCTATTGAGGTACTGAAAGAACCTCTTATTATTATCTTTAACTGTAGTGGCCAAGTCGAGTTCTGCTTGAGCTTTGGCCCTTCTAATTTTCCCTCTGCATAGCTTCACTACATCTTGGTATTCCTCATAAGTTGTCAAACCCCTTTTCCAAAGGCTGTAGACTTTTCTTTTGTTCCTGATGTCCAGCCAAAGCTCTCTCTTTAGCCAGGCTGGTCTTCTTCCCTGCCGGCTCATCTTTCAGGACCTGGGGATGGCCTTCTCCTGAGCTTTTAAGATTTTCTCCTTGAAATATGCCCAGCCATCCAGGGCACCTTTGACCTTCAGGACTGCCTCCCAAGGGACACTCTCAACCATGCCCCTAAGCAGGCCAAAGTCTGCCCTTTGGAAGTCCAGGGTGGCAGTTCTGTTGGCTCCCTGCCTTGTTTCTCCAAGAATTGTGAACTCTGTCATTTCATGGTCACTCTGCCCAAGATGACCTCTGACCTTTACATCCCCCACAAGACATTCTCTGTTAACAAGCAGCAGGTCCAGTAGTGCACTGTCCCTAGTTGGCTCCCTTACCAGCTGTGTTAGGAAGTTGTCTTCCACACACTCTAGGAACCTCCGGGACTGTTCCCTCTCTTCTGTGTTGTATTTCCAGCAGACATCTGGGAGGTTGAAGTCCCCCATGAGAACAAGGGTGAGTGATTGCGAGATCTCTTCCAGCTGCTTATAGAATACTTTATCAGCCTCTCCATCCTTTTTGGGGGGTCTATAACAGACTCCCACCAAGATGTCTTCCTTATTGGCCTTCCCCTTGATTCTTACGCATAAACACTCCACGCTGTCATTCGCATTTTTAAGTTCTAGGCATTCAGTTCTGTCCCTAACATAGAGGGCCACCCCACCACCTCTCCTTTCTAGCCTATCCCTTCTGAAAAGTTGGTAGCCATCAATCGCAGCACTCCAGTTGTGTAGGAGACCCCACCTGCAGACTTGGATGTGCCTAGTTTTTCCCCAAAGTAAACTGGAGGTTGAATATTACACCAATAGAAATGAATGGAGAATTTTAAGATGATGGTAATGGGAAATCAAACTTTTAACTGTTTAACTTGAAGCCACTGGACTGATGTAGCTCATCAGAAAATTCACCTCCTCTTTCCTCCAGCCATCCTTATTTTCACTTTACAATTCAGAGTAAGCTGGCAATTAGTAATACTTTGTTTATAGAGCGTCCCATCTAGAAACACTTTGTAAACAGTAATGAATTAAGGTTCTTAACACCCCCTTTGATCTTACCCCTGTACTCAGCACTGGTGAGGCCACATCTCAAATACTGTGTTTGGGCCCCTCACTACAAGAAGGACACTGAACTGCTAGAGCATGTCCAAAGAAGAGCAACGAAGCTGGTGAAGGGCCTCGAGCACAAGTCTTATGGGGAACAGCTGAGGTAACTGGGGTTGTTTAGTCTGAAGAAAAGGAGGCTGAGGGGAGACCCTATCGCCCTCTACAAGTACCGGAAAGGAGGTTGTAGTGAGGTGGGCGTTGGTCCCTTCTCCCAAGGAACAAGCGATAGTACGAGGGGAAATGGCCTCAAGTTGTGTCAGGGGAGGTTTAGATTATATATTAGGAAAAATTTCTTCACCAAAAGGGTTGTCAACAACTGAAACAGTCTAGGTAAGTGGTTGAATCCCCATCCCTGGAGGTATTTAAGAGACATGTAGATGTGGTGCTGAGAGACATGGTTTAGTGGTGGACTTGTCAGTGCAAGGTTAACCGTTGGACTTGATCTTAAAGGCTGTTTTCAACCAAAATGATTCTATGATTATATATGAGGAGTATTTTGCACTATAAACAAAACAGCGTTTCTCAGCTGCATGAGGAATGTCGTACTGAAGTCACCAAGTCTCATGGCTGTGGCTCAGGAGAGGATTTCGGTTCACGCTCAACTCTGTGTTTGATCACCAGTACATCACCCAAAGGTTCACAGAATCACAGAATCATAGAATGTTAGGGATTGGAAGGGACCTCAAAAGATCAACTAGCCCAATCCCCCTGCCAGAGCAGGAACACCTAGATCAGGTCACACAGGAACATGTCCAGGCGGGTTTTGAATGTCTCCAGAGAAGGAGACTCCACAACCTCTCTGGGCAGCCTGTTCCAGTGTTCTGTTACCCTCACTGTGAAGAAGTTCTTCCTCACATTTATGTGGAACCTCCTATGTTCCAGCTTGCATCCGTTGCCCCATGTCCTATCATTGGATGTCACTGAGAAGAGCCTGGCTCCATCCTCATGACACTCACCCTTTACATATTTGTAAACATGGATGAGGTCACCCCTCAGTCTCCTCTTCTCCAAGCTAAAGAGACCCAGCTCCCTCAGCCTTTCCTCATAAAGGAGATGTTCCACTCCCTTAATCATCTTTGTGGCTCTGCGCTGGACTCTCTCAAGTAGTTCCCTGTCCTTCTTGAACTGTGGGGCCCAGAACTGGACACAATACTCCAGATGTGGCCTCACCAAGGCAGAATAGAGGGGAAGGAGAACCTCTCTTGACCTACTAACCACCCCTATTCTAATACACCCCAGGATGCCATTGGCCTTCTTGGCCACAAGGGCACATTGCTGGCTCATGGTCATCCTGCTGTCCACCAGGACCCCCAGGTCCCTTTCCCCTACACTGCTCTCCAGCAGGTCAGCCCCCAACCTGTACTGGTACATGGGATTGTTCTTCCCCAGATGCAAAACTCTACACTTGCCCTTGTTGATTTTCATTACGTTTCTCCCCACCCAACTCTCCAGCCTATCAAGGTCTCGTTGAATGTCAGCACAGCCCTCTGGTGTGTCAGCCACTCCTCCTAGTTTGGTGTCATCAGCAAACTTGCTGAGGATACATTCTGTACCCTCATCCAGGTCGTTGATGAAGATATTGAACAACACCGGTCCCAGTACCGACCCCTGAGGGACTCCACTAGTCACAGGCCTCCAACTAGACTCCGTCCCATTGACCACAGCTCTCTGGCTTCTTTCCTTCAGCCAGTTCACAATCCACCTCACTACCTGATCACCAAACCCATACTTTATCAGCTTATCTATGAGGATGCTGTGGGAGACAGTGTCAAATGCTTTACTGAAATCAAGATAAACCACATCTACCGCTCTACCATCATCTATCCACCTAGTTATTTCCTCATAGAAGGCTATAAGGTTGGTCAAACATGACTTACCCTTGGTAAAACCATGTTGACTGCTCTTAATGACCCCCTCATCCTTGATATGCCTAGAGATAGTGCCAAGAACAAGCTGTTCCATCACCTTTCCAGGGATGGAGGTGAGGCTGACCGGTCTATAGTTACCCGGGTCCTCCTTCTTGCCCTTCTTATAGATTGGAGTGACATTTGCTATCCTCCAGTCCTCAGGCACCTCTCCTGTTGTCCATGACTTACCAAAGATGATGGAGAGTGGCCTAGCAATGACCTCTGCCAGCTCCCTCAGCACCCTTGGGTGCATTCCATCTGGTCCCATCGATTTATGGGTATCCAGATTGCTCAACTGATCCCTAACCCAATCCTCATCTACCGAGGCAAACTCCTCCTTTATCCTTCTCTGTTTGTAAACAGCAGGTCTAGTGAGGTACCTCCCCTGGTAGGTTCACTTACCAGCTGTGTCAGGAAGTTATCTTCCACACACTCCAGGAACCTTCTAGACTGTTTCCTCTCTGCTATGTTGTATTTCCAGCAGACATCTGGTAAACTGCAGTCCCCCACAAGAACAAGGGCTGGTGACTGCAAAACTTCTGCCAGCAGCTTGTACAATGTTTCATCTGCTTCCTCATCCTGATTGGGTGGTCTGTAACAGACTCCCATCAGGATATTTGCCTTGTTGGCCTTCCCCCTGATCTTTACCCATAAGCACTCGACCTCATCATCTCCATCAAGCTCTGTACAGTCCAAACACACCCTGACATACAGAGTCACCCTACCGCCTTGCCTTCCAAGCCTGTCCCTTCTGAAGAGCTTATAACCATCCATTGCAGCACTCCAGTCATGAGAGTCATCCCACCATGTTTCTGTGATGGCAACTAAGTCATAGTTGTCGTGCTGTTCAATGGCTTCCAGCTCCTCTTGTTTATTTCCCATGCTGCAGGTATTGGTGTAAATACACTTGAGGTGGGCTACTGATTCCACCCCTGGTAGCATGTCACCCCTGGGATCATCCCCAGAGAGCCTGGTTTTAGTACTTTCCCCCTTCATCAGCATGTTACCCTGAGCTCATCCTCAGCTAGCCTGGTTTTACTCCCCTCCCCCTTCAAACTTAGTTTAAAGCCCTCTCAATGAGCCCAGCCAACTCATGGGCCAAAATCCTTTTCCTCCTTGGAGACAAGTGAGCCCCATCCATCGCCAACAGGCCTGGTGCCGTGTAAACAGCCCCGTGATTGTAAAAAACAAGATTCAGTTGATGGCACCAGCCTCCGACCCACATGTTGATCATGTGGGTTTTCCTGTTCCTTTCAGTATTCTTTCCTGCTACTAAAGGGATTGATGAAAATATTTCCTGTGCTTCAGATCCTTTAACCAATAGACCCAGTGCTCTGAAGTCTCTTCTGTTCACCCCTGGACTTCTCTCCATAACTTCATCACCTCCAGCCTGAACAACCAACAGTAGGTAATAATCTCAGGGTCGTACCAGATCAGGGAGTTTTCTGGCAGTATCTTTTACCCGAGCCCCAGGGAGGCAGCAGACTTCCCTGTGGGATGGGTCTGGTTGGCATATCGGGTCCTCCGTTCCCCTTAGGAGGGAGTCACCTACAATAATAACCCTCCTTTTTTTCTTGGCAGAGGCAATCATGATGCCTGGGGTTGACCATCCTCAGCATCTCACTGGATGTAACTTCATCATCATGTGCTGCCTGACCCTCGAGTTCCAGGACCCCACACCTATTGTGTGAGGGCACCTGGGAGGGCAAGGGAAGCCAGGGGGGGGATGCGCCTGCCACCCCGTACAGGGGCCTGTTTCCATTCGACCCCATTTCTTAGGTCCCCTCCTTCTGCCTGGTGGCAAGAGGGCAGGGGCTCCACTGTCTCTCGTGGAGCCTCTGATTGCTGCTTTTCCTTCAGGGGTCCTAGGGTATGACTCCACCAGTCAATCTCCCTTTCACACTCCCTTATACTCCTTAGCCTTTCCACTTCCTCTTTTACCTCTGCCACCGTGGTCAGCAGATCATTCCCCTGCTCACACCGCACACCCGTGTTCTCACTGCTGCCATCTGGAACCAGCCACAGGCTCAGGCACTCCCTGCAGCCCGAGACCTGGACAGCTGACGCCCTGTGAGGTGGCTCAGTCTGAGTTGCCACATTCCTTCTGGCAGTGGCTTTAGCCCAAGTGGCAACCATAGCTGTAACTTTTCTGGGAGGACTATGACCACTAGCTGACACAGGCTTCCCCTCAGACTACCATGCCATGCCCCCTGTGCTCGCGCTGCCTTCAGACAAGGCTGCAGCCTCTCAGGCTCGTCCTCGCGAGAGCTGCCGGGTCGTGGCGGGTCTCTCTGCTCCTTCCCGGGTTCCCCAGCTCTGGGAACCCCCTCTCCACCTCAGTCTAGCTTCAGTTCGCCTCAATGAAGCATGCAGCCTCGGAGCTCAGTGCTGCCACTACTCTGCTGTTCGCACTATGGTGGCTGAGCTGCTTCCGCAGCAGCTCCCACAACTTCATGCAGTTTGCATGGGCCTACCTCTCAAGCCTGTCAAGGTCCCTCTGGATTGCATCCCTTCCCTCCAGTGTGTCGACCGTACCACACAGCTTGGTGTCATCGGCAAACTTGCTGAGGGTGCACTTTATCCCACTGTCCATGTCACCAACAAAGATGTTAAACAGCACCAGTCCCAGTACCGACCCTTGAGGAACACCACTTGTCACTGATCTACACTGGGACATTGAGCTGTTGACTGCTACTCTTTGAGTGCGACCATGCAACCAGTTTCTCATCCATCGAGTGGTCCATACATCAAGTCCATGTCTCTAAAATTCAGAGACAAGTATGTTGTGCGGAACAGCGTCAAATGCTTTGCATAAGTCCAGGTAGATGATATCAGTTGCTCTTCCCTTGTCCACCAACACTGTAACCCCATCATAGAAGGCCACCAGATTTGTCAGGCATGATTTGTCCTTAACACCTTTTCTCCTGGTGGCACTCCAAAATCTTTGCTTTCTGGCCAGTCCATAATTACTTCCAGAATACCCGGGTGGTTGGGATTTCCTATTCTAGCCCGCTGATTGATCAGTGCAACCCACTTACTCCACGTTGCATCAGTTGCATGGTGTGTGGATGGAGTCTTCCCTCTAAACATCCAGTTCAGCACTGGCAATCGTGGTGCCAGGAGGAGCTGGGCTTCAGTGCCAACTACTTCTGAAGTGTCTTGCACTCCTTCACATGCTGCCAGTGTTTCTTTTTCAGTGGGACTGGAGCGGGCCTCTGATCCTATGTATCCTCAGCGCCAAAACTCGAGTTTCGCCTGGTACCTTTTTTCCAAAGTCTCCAGGTAGGTCCATTCTCCCTGGCTGCAGTGTAGAGTATGTTCTTTACATCTTGACCGATCCAGACTGGCCCAAGGGCTACTGCATGGACAGTTTCTTGCTTAATTTGTTCAAAGGCCTATTGTTGCTCAGGGCCCCATTCAAAGTCATTCTTTTTCCATGTCACTTCATGTAGGAGGCTCACAATATGACTGTAGTCTGGGATATGCATTTGCCAGAAACCCACCACACCTAAGGAAACTTGTGTCTCCTTTTTGTTAGTCAGTGGGGACATTGCTGTTATTTTGTTAATTACATCTCATGGGATCTAGTGACACCCATCCTGCCATTTAATTCCTAGGAACTGGATTTCTCGAGCAGGTCTCTTGACCTTGCTTCTTGATGGCAAAACCAGCTTTTAGTAGAGTTTGAATTACTCTATTCCCTTTCTCGAAAACTTATTTCACTGTGTTACCCCATACAGTGATATCATCAGTATAATGCAAATGCTTGGGCACTCCACTATTTTCTAGTGCAGACTGGATCAGTCCATGGCAGATCGTGGGACTGTGCTTCCACCCCTGGGGCAGTCGTTTCCAGGTATACTGGACACCCCTCCAGGCGAAAGCAAACTGTGGCCTGCACTCCACTGCCAATGGAATTGAGAAGAATTCATTGGCAATATCAGTGGTGGCGTACCACTTGGCTGCCTTGGACTCCAGTTCATACTGGAGTTCTAACATGTACAGCACAGCAGCACTCAGTGGTGGTGTGACTTCTTTCAGGGCATGATAGTCCATAGTCAGTCTCCACTGTCCATTCGAATTCCGCACTGGCCAAATAGGACTATTAAAGGACGAGCGTGTCTTCCTGATCACCCCTTGGCTCTCTAGTTGGCAAATCAGCTTCTGGATGGGGTTCAGGGAGTCTCAATTTGTATAATACTGTTGCCAGTGCACTGTTGATGTAGCAATAGGCACCTTCTGGTCCCCAGCAGCCCCACAATAGAAGGGTCCTCTGATAAGCCAGGCAGGGTAGACAGCGGTTCAATTTCATCCGTCTCCACCACCGCTATACCAAACACCCAGGGGTACCCCCACAGGTCCTTGAAGTATCCCCTTCTGAGATAATCCACACCAAAAAAAACATGGGGCATCAGGGCCAGTCACAATATGGGGCTTCTGCCACTCATATCCAGTCAGGCTGAGTTCAGCTTCAACTACAGTCAGTTCCTGGGATCCCCCCGTCACTCCAGCAATAGAAATGGATTCTGTCCCAATGTAATTGGAAGGCATTATGGTACATTGTGCACCAGTGTCTACCAGAGCCTTGTATTTTTGTGGTACCAACATGCCAGGCCATTAAATCCACACAGTCCAATAGACTCAGTTATTCCTCTCCTCCACCTGGCTGAAGGCAGGGCCCCTCTAATCCTGAGCAAAGTAGCTGTCATTGACATATGGGTCCAAGCTACTCACATGGGCTATACTTGTATCATCGTCGGTCAGACGTCGTAAGTTAGGATCTGAGGCCCATCTACACTGTCTGTGGGGCTGTCCTCTGGAAACTGCAGCAGCACTTTTCCTGGAAGGGCCCCCTCTTGCAATATTTTTGGTTTGCAGTTCATGGACACATGCCTGTAAAACTGACATAGGCTTTCTATCCCTTTTTCTCATGTTTTCTCCGTGGTCACACAAGAAAAAACACAGGGTTCCCTGTGATTTCTACAGTCTCTCTTAAGCAGGTTTTTTGGGTGATGCTTTCTTTGGATAGCTGAAACACTTGCTGGCACAGATAGGAAGTGGAACCTGTCCTTCTGGAACAATCTGTCAAACACTTTACTAAGCAGTTCCATGGATTTGTGGGATATTTTTTCTACAGCAGAGATACCGGCCTGTGGGGAGGAAGAAAGATCATCTGCTTACTGTCGCAATTGAGCATTCAGTTCACCTATTGTTGGCAGACTTGGGTCAACTAATGGCCTGTCTGCCATGGCTGACCTGTGATTCTGTTCCTGTGAAACTAGGACAACAACACACTGTGAAACCTAGCATAGCTTTAGGACACCAATTGGCCATCTTTGGCTTAAACTTATATAGATAAGGATTAGTCACCACGCAGAATTTGTGCACTTTTACTACATGGATAGAATTATACTAAGGTACAAATGCTTCTAGAGTGCAATTATGTGAGAATGGGAAGAGATTATCTTTAAAGGCAACCTAATGCACAGAACTGTGTGTAATCTAGATATTATATGACTTACTATTGTTCTAGTACATTGATAAAACATGGAGTGTCGTCCTGGCACAAAATATATACTGGTCTATAAAGACCAGCCCTCCAAGTGTTACCTAAGAGAAACACTGTATGTCCTAGGTGCATTAAAACTTTGACATCAGATGTCTAATAAAAGTGGGGTTTTTTTTAAAGCTAAGTTGCCTTTTCTGAATACTTATTTTTATCTATAAAATTGAAGTGAATGTATGCATCCTGGTTTGGCTAAAACAGAACCAATTTTCCTCTCAGTGATTTTACTTTTCAGTTAGGTCCCTTCTAAGACTGCACTTTCTTAAGTCAACAACATGTTTTTTAGACACTGTCTGCTCCTAGAAGTGATAATGCTCAATGTTTATAGTTAATACTGAGCTCACAGTACAATGGTGTGCAGAAAGGCTCTTGCTTACACTTAATCTTACAGAGACCAAGGTCACTGCCGAATTGTCTCAGTGCTGCCTTGGGGCCCCCCTTAGTGTAAGGGTGCAAAAGGGTGGCACCTGCAGGGAGGAGCGGACAGGACAGGTGACCCAAACTGACCAATGCAGTATTCCATCCCATACATGTCAAGCTCAGTAAAAAGCTGAAGGATCATGGGGGGCAAGGCTCTTCTCTGGCCTGCCCTTCTTCCTGCCCTCGCTCATCATCTATGGCTGGCATCCTGGGAAGACTTTGTCTGTGATCTGTGCGTTCTCAAACCCAGCTCCTGTCTGCTGCTGTGTCCAGGAGCCCAGCCTGGGATCTTCCCAGAGCTGCTCTGCAGGGGTTAACAGAGAGCATCTGCCGTCCATTTAGGGGCAGGCCCAGCCTCAAACCAAGACAGTATGAAAGAGCCAGAAAGCCTAGAGGCTGAAATCTTCTCTCAGGTCTGCAGCAGGTGGTACAGCACAGCTATGCAAGACACAAGGTGCTTCCCAAATTTCAACTTGAACAGTTCCAACAGTGAGGGAGCAAGCCTTTTCTCATGTCCATTCAAAACAGAAGCAAACCCGAATTTTAAAATTCTGCTCATTTGGAGCACGTAGATGTGGTGCTGGGGGATATGGTTTAGTGGTGAATTGGCAGTGCTAGGTTAATGGTTGACTTGATGATCTTCGAGGTCTTTTCCAACCAAGGCTATTCTATGACAAGAGGTCCACCTCTGCGCAGACCAGCAAGCACAACATGAAGGAGGGATGCTCAGTTAATAACCTTGATGTGCAAGTCTCCATGTTCTAATACAAATTGTCCCTCACCAACCTGGTTTTTCCCACAGAAATAATGAAACCTGCAAAATCTGACTGAATAGTTTTCATAACCTTTATGGAATTGAAGTCAATGCTCCTAAAATCACCCTTGTGATGGTTATGAGAAACAGAGAACTGATATGCCTTGGAGGAACAGTACAAGTAGGAACCTTTTTAAGTCCCGGCTTTCATGCAAAGGCTTCACTTAAGTGTTTTATCCATATCTTTGATTCACACTTCTCCCAAGTTTTCCAGTTCAGCCCCTGGACAAGATTAGCCTTGAGTGTTCTTGTTTCCTGGGAGCAGAAGCAGCTTTTCCTACAATTTTTCCAGTTTAAAACATTTAAAACTTAACCCGTATCTTTGGCCTTTTTAAACATTGTCCATTGACATCTGGCAAATGTCTGCCTAGTCTGGATCCCCAAAATTCCCAATAGCATCACAGCTGGGGACTTTTTTTAAGTTCATATTTTGTGTTTTGCAGCTCAACTGCATTTCAGTTGTGCAAAACATGAAATAATTTGAATGCCTATTTTGTTACTAAGCAAGGGTTGTGACAGTGAAGATAAAAGAAACAACTGAATTAATATACCTGTGCAAGTTTCAACATCAGCTAAGTGCAGTCAAAATGTGCAGCCTTGTAGCAGTCACTGCTTCTGGAAAAGACAACACAAAACTTGCAGGCAAGCCTCGGTAGCAGATGACTAGAGCATTACTTTGGACCAAAAGAGGGCAGACAATGCCATGAACATAGAGGTGATAAAATATATCACAACATATAAAACTTGAGTTTGCTATCTGGCCAAAATGAGCTTTCAGGAAATCTGGACTTTCCGTGAGTAAATTAGTCAGTGCATTTACCAAAGACTTATTAATCATTTAATAAACATCTGTATTGCACTGGCATGAGTGAATGCCATTGCTATTATGTGAAAGTAGTGTAATAGTACAGAGAATATGCTTAGACTTCTGTACTAAAAAGTCAAAACAACCCAGGTGAGTTCCCCAGGCCTGTTCAGTAAGTCTCAACTCTTCATGTTGGGAGGTCTCATCTGATGTTGCATAATTATGTGTTATGTTAGTAAAGTGACCTTGCCCGAATCTGAAATCCTTTCTCACATGACTAGCAAGTTTTTCAGCAGAAGCTGAAAAAAGCAGCTTTATGGATGCATGCTCTGAGCCGACGTAGTTTTTACCCCATGGTCACACTAGATGTCATTGGCATCACTGAGACGTGGTGGGATGGTTCTCATGACTGGAGCATAGGAGTACATGGGTATGAGCTCTTTAGGTGGAACAGGCAGGGGAGAAGGGGAGGGGGTGTTGCCCTCTACATCAATGAACAGCTGGAGTCTATGGAGCTCCACCTGGGCATGAATAAGGAGCTGACAGAGAGCTTATGGGTCAGGATTAAAGGGAAGGCAGGGGAAGGGGACATCACAGTGGGGGTCTGCTACAGGCCACCAGACCAGGAAGAACAAGTGGATGAGGCCCTCTATAAACAGATAAGAGCAGCTTCATGTTCACAAGCCCTGGTACTCATAGGGGATTTCAAACACCCCAATACCTCTTCAAAAGACAACACAGCTAGGCACCAGCAATCTAAGTAGTTCCTGGAATGCACTGAGGATAACTTCCTCCTACAAGTGGTAGAGGAACCCACAAGAAAAGGCTGGACCTTGTTCTCACCAACGAGGAGGGAATGGTGAGTGATGTGAAGCTCAAGGGCAGCCTTGGTTCCAGTGACCATGAAATGGTAGAATTCATGATCCTTAGGACATCAAATAGGGTGCGTAGCAAGCTCACTACTCTGGACTTCAGTAGAGCATACTTCAGCCTCTTCAGGAATCTGCTCATGTAGAAGTAAAGAGGAGGGTCAGCAAAACTGCTACCTTGGACTTAGGGAGGGCAGACTTTGGCCTATTCAGGGCACTGGTTGAGAGAGTCCCTTGGGAGACAGTCCTAAAGAGCAAAGGGGTCCAGGAAGCCTGGACATTTTTCAAGAATGAAATCTTGAAGGCGCAGGAAAAGGCCATCCCCACAAGCCCTAAGACAAACCGTAAGGGAAGACGACTGGCCTGTCTGAACAGGGAGCTTCTGGTGGAACTCAGGAGAAAAAATGAAAGTTTATAACCTGTGGAAGAAGGAACAGGCAACTCAAGATGAGTACAAGGATGTCATTAAGTCATGTAGAAAGAAAGTTAGAAAGGCAAAAGCCCAGCTGGAACTCAATCTGGCCTCTGTCATAAAAGATAACAAAAACTGTTTCTACAAATATGTTAACAGTAAAAGGAGGGCCAAGGAGAATCTCCATCCTTTCCTGGATGCAAAGAGAAACACTGTCACGAAGGACGAGGATAAGGCTGAGGTACTAAATGCCTTCTTTGCCTCAGTCTTTAATAGTCAGACCAGTTATCCTCAGGGTACTCAGCCCCTGGAGCTGGTAGACAAGGGTGGGGACCAGAATAAACCCCCCACAATCCAGGAGGAAGCAATTACAGACTTGCTACGTCAACTAGACCCTCACATGTCTATGGGGCCAGATAGGACCCACGCAAGAGTACTGAGGGAGCTGGCAGAAGAGCTTGCCAAGCCACTCTCCATCATTTACCAGCGGTCCTGGCCAACAGGGGAGGTCCCAGATGACTGGAGACTTGCCAATGTGACTCCCATCTGCAAGAAGGGCCGGAAGGAGGGTCTGGGGAACTACAGGCCTGTCAGCCTGACCTCGGTACTGGGGAAGGTTATAGAGCAGGTCATCTTGAGGATGAACACACAGGATGTCCAGGACAACCGTGGGATCAGGCCCAGCCAGCATGGGTTTATGAAGGGCAGGTCCTGTTTGACTAACCTGATCTCCTTACATAACAGGGTGACTCACTTGGTGGATGAGGGGAAGGCTGTGGATGTTGTTCACCTGGACTTTAGTAAAGCCTTAGACACTGTTTCCCACACCATTCTCCTAGAAAAGCTGGCGGCTCATGGCTTAGACAGGTGTACTCTTTGCTGGATTAAAAATTGGCTGGCTGGCCTAGCCCAGATAGTGAATGAATGGAATTAAATTAGTGGTGAATGGAATTAAATCCAGTTGGAGGCCGGTAACAAGTGGCGTTCCCCAGGGCTCAGTGCTGGGGCCAGTCTTGTTTAATATCTTTATCAACGATTTGGATGAGGGGATTGATTGCATCTTCAGTAAGTTTGCAGATGACACCAAGTTGGGTGGGAGTGTTGATCTGCCTGAGGGTAGGAAGGCTCTGCAGAGGGATCTGGACAGGCTGGATCATTGGGCCGAGGCCAAATGTATGACGTTCAACAAGGCCAAGTGCTGGATCCTGCACTTTGGTCACAACAACCCCATGCAGTGCTACAGGCCTGGGGAAGAGTGGCTGGAAAGCTGCCCAGCAGAAATGGTCTTGGAGGTGCTGGTCGACAGCCAGCTGAATATGAGCCAGTAGTGTGCCCAGGTGGCCAAGAAGGCCAACAGCACCCTGGCTTGTATCAGAAATGGTGCGACCAGCAGGACTAGGGAAGTGATTGTTCCCCTGTACTCAGCTCTGGTGAGGCCGCACCTGAAGTGCTGGGGTCTGAACCCCCAGCCCTGAATTAAGGTTGACATATGGGTGGATCCCACAGCCCTTTAAGAGGAGGGGATGAGTTTACCTTTTGGCTTTCCTCCAGGGTGTGGCCGGCCTTGAAAGGAGAGCCCTTGGGTAAACAAGCCCCAGGTGCCCTGCATTTTGATAACAAGTGCCAGGTGTCCTGTTTGGGGATAAAAGCTGGGCCCACTTGCAGGAAGGGTTGGAGAGTCTGTCTGTGGAGTGGATGCACTTCACAGAGTTTCCTGTTGGGGAAGGACCTCCTGACTCCTCATGGAACCGGGTTCCAGTCAGGTCTGGCACATTCGAACGCGGGCTTTGTGGGGAGGCAACATGGGGTTACTTCTGTCATATGTAACTGCCTTGTTCTCCTGGTTGTCTCCCATCTGCTCTGTGGGTTATCTCGTGTCTCTGTTTGTTCCATCTGTTATGAGCGATATTGTGTCATTCCTGGGGTCGCTGGGGTTGATGTCTGTTATTCGTGATCTATCTGACTTGTTTGTACCCCCAGCAATCCTCTATATACTGACCCCTTTACGTGACATAGAACCTATGTACTGGATTGTTGGTCTGCTGCTGGCTGTGTCCTTTTTACTGGGCCTACTAATTGGCAAAACAGCACCTCTAATACTGTGTTCAGTTTTGGGCCCCAGACTACAAGAAGGACACTGAACTGCTCGAGTGTGTACAAAGAAGAGCAATGAAGGTGGTGAAGGGTCTGGAGCACACATCTTATGAGGAGTGGCTGAAGGAACTGGGATTGTTTAGTGTGGAGAAGAGGAGGCTGAGGGGAGACCTCATTTATCTCTACAACTACCTGAAAGGAGGTTGTAGCGAGGCAGGGGTCAGTCTCTTCTCCCAGGTAACTAGCGATAGGACAAGGGGTAATGGCCTCAAGTTGTGCCAGGGGAAGTTTAGACTAGATATTAGGAAAAAAATTTTCACTGAAAGGGTTGTCAGGCATTGGAACAGGCTGCCCAGGGCAATGGTGGAGTCCCCATCCCTGGAGGTATTTAAGAGACATGTAGATGTGGTGCTGAGGGACATGGTTTAGTGATGAATTGGCAGTGTTAGGTTAATGGTAGGACCTGAAGATCCTAGAGGTCTCTTCCAACCAAGGCTGTTCTGTGATTCTGTGCTTCACAGGGTATCATGGGATAAAGCCCTGGAGGACAGAGGGGCCAAAGAAAGCTGGTTAATATTCAAGGACCATCTCCTCCAATCCCAGGAGCAGTGCATCCCAAGAAAGAGGAAGGCAGGCAAGAATGCTAGGAAGTCTGCGTGGATTAATAGGGAGCTTCTGAACTTACTTGGGTGCAAAAAGAAAGCCTATAGGCAGTGGAAGCAAGGACAGGTTAACTGGGAGGATTACAAAGAAGTTGTCCGAGCAGCCAGGGATCAGGTTAGGAAAGCTAAAGCCCAGACTGAGTTAAATCTGGCCAGGGACATAAAGGGGAAAAGAATAATTTCTACAGTATATCGGTGACAAAAGGAAAACAAGGGAAGATGTGAGCCCTCTCCAAAAGGAAACTGGAGATCTGGTCACAAGTGATATGGAGAAAGCTGAGGTACTCAATGACTTCTCTGCCTCAGTCTTCACTGGAAAGAGCTCTAGCCATACCACCCAAGTTGCAGAAAGCAAAGGTAGCAACTGGGAGAAGGACTATCTGCCCACTGTAAGTGAAGATCAGGTTTGAGACCATCTAAAGAACCTGAAGGTGTACAAGTGCATTGGACCTCATGAGATCCATCCAAGGGTCCTGAGAGAACTGGCGGATGAAGTTGCCAAGCTGCTTTCCATCATATTTGTAAGGTCGTGGCAATTCGGTGAAGTTCCTGCTGACTGGAAAAGGGCAAACATAACCCCCCCCCTTTTTTTTTTTCCCCAAGGGAAAAAAGGAAGACCCAGGAAACTATAGGCCAGTCAGTCTCACCTCCGTGCTTGGCTAGATCATGGAGCAGATCCTCCTGAAGGATCTGCTAAGGCATATGGGAAATGTAGATGAGGTGATTGGAAGTAACCAACGTGGCTTCACCAAGGGCAAGATATGTCTGAAAAATTTGGTGGCCTTTTATGACGGAGTTACAACTTAGGTGGATAAGGGAAGAGCAACTGACATCATCTACCTGGATTGTGCAAAGCATTTGACACTGTCCCACATGACATCCTAGTCACTACATTGGAAAAACATGGATTTGATGGATTGACCACCTGGTGGATAGAGAATTGGCTGGATGCTTGCACTCAGAGAGTGGCAGTCAATGGCTCAATGTCCACATGGAGACCGGTGATGAGTGGCATTCCTCAGGGACCGGTACTAGGACAAGCCAATTCTCTAGTAGAAGCCCCAGATGAACACTGCATCTTTTTGACTTCCCTTAAGGACTATCATTCAATGAACCTATATTTTTGTAAATATTGAGAAACAGGAAGAGCAGACACTCGGGCATGATGTAGATGGCATGGGTTAAGGGATGGAATGGTGTCCCGGTTCCCCATGCAGGCAGGCCATGAGTAGCCCTGAGTCAGCTGAGAGTTCCAATCAGGTCAGCTGACTCACAGGTGTATCCCATACCACCTAGTCATGCTCATTATAAAAGGAGGGAGCTCAGTGAGGGTGGAGTTCCTTCTCTCCCTGAGGCTTTTTGTTGATGGTGCTCTGTTCCTGCCCTCGGCATCGAACCAGGCTGAGTAAAACCCTTTATGTTTTGTGTTGAATGTTGTTTCCTGTTTTGTTATTCTATTAAATCTGTCTATATGTCAACTCATGGGCCTTTTCCTTTTTTTCCCCAATTCTCCTTCCCATCTGGGAATGGAGTCTTGGGTGATATACTAACTGCTACGGTTTAGCCCTGAGTACTGGATAACCATAGACAGCCAAGTGCAAGGTCTTGTACATGGACCGGGGTATTCCCAAGCACAAGTAGAGGCTGGGAAAAGAATAGCAGCCCTGAGGAGAAGGACTTGGGGGTGTTGGTTCATGAGAATCTCAACATGAGCCATCAGCGTGCACTTGTAGCCCAGAAGGCCAACCATATCCTGGGCTGCATCAAAAGAACCATGGCCAGCAGGTTGAGGGAGGTGATTCTCCCCCTCTGCTCTGCTCTCATGAGACCCCACCTGGAGTACTGCATCCATTTCTGGGGACACCAAAATAAGAAGGACATTGAGCTGTTGGAGTGGGTCTAGAGGAGGGCCACAAAGATGATGAGAGGGCTGGAGCACCTCTCCTATGAAGACAGGCTGAGGGAGTTGGGGTTGTTCAACCTGGAGAAGTGATGGCTCCGGGGAGACCTTATAGCAGATTTCCAGTACCTGTAGGGGGCCTACAAGAAAGCTGGAGAGGGACTTCTTACAAAGGCATGTAGTCATAGGACAAAGGGTATGGGTTTCAAACTGAACAACGGTAGATTTAAATTAGATATTGGGAAGAAATTCTTTACTGTGAGGGTGGTGAGACACTGGAACAGGTTGCCCAGGGAAGTTGTGGTTGCCCCCTCCCTGGAAGTGTTCAAGGCCAGGTTGGATGGGGCTTTGAACAACCTGGTCTAGTGGGAGGTGTCCCTGCCCATGGCAGGGGGGTTGGAACTAGATGATCTTTGAGGTCCCTTCTAACCCAAACCATTTTATGATTCTATGACAGATAAACTTCTTTGGCTGAATCAGATATGAGGAATGAGTTACTGCTACCAATCCATGTCCAACTGGTTCTTCTGGACAAGGATTGCCTCTGGCCCAGTTTTGGTGGATGCCTTGTCATTTGAGCAGGTCCTAACCCACATCTGTACTCCAACAGGGCTAGAAATCTTTTGGATGAACAGCTAAACCAAGAGAGATGAGGGAGTGACATCCCAAAACCACAGGGACTGAGAAGGCACGGGAAACCAGTTGTCTAGAATGCAACCTGCACATTCCAGGTCTCCTGCAGACAGAACAATTTATCTGACCTTTTATCTGGGTTATCCAAGCTGACCACACAATTTTGCCCATCTATGCTCTGGATCTCACTCAGAAATTGCCTGGCTCAATTGATCTTTCAAAAGGTCACGCAACCTTGCCTGTAGACATCAGGAGATGGAAAGCACCCGTGACAAGTTTTGCTCAAACAATCATAACACCTTGTCCTGGGTTACAATGTATTCTATTACCATGAGCTGTTGAAACCAGGTATGCTGATGTTCCTTGCCTCCTCCCTCGGGACTAGCTTCTGTTAATAGGCCCAACAGTGCCTTGCATGACCCATAGATAACCTGCACCTGGACTATTCTTCTGTTAATGGGCCCATCAGTGCCTTGCCCCATGACTCACCATCCCTTTGTGATGCTCCATGGGGAGGGAGCCAAGCATTCCCACCGGGGATAAAATTTGGGGTTTGGAACAGCACAAGCAGCCTTACCCGCTGGGATCCCAGAGGACAAGGACTACACCACCACTGGATTTTCGGAGGAGGAACAGTTTTCTTTTCTACAAGATCACCGCTTCAACAGGACCATTTCAAAGAGAACTGCAGCTACCATTACATCGGACTGCTACCAGCACCCTGCCCGGCAGGGTGCCAGGTTGTATCCCTGACTCTGTCAGGCTTTAAACCAGTTTCTCTGTATTATTGTTTTGTTATATATATTAGTAAAAACTGTTATTCCCATTTCCTCATATCTTTGCCTGAAAGCCCCTTAATTTCAATTTTATAATAATTCGGAGGGAAGGGGGTTGTATTTTCCATTCCAAGGGGGGCTCCTGCCTTCCCTAGCAGGCACCTGTCTTTCAAACCAAGACACACCTGCACTGTTTAAATTGTGTTTACCAGCCCTGATGCAGCCTGCCTGGTTATAACTTCTATTTTCTTGTGCACCTGTCTCTTCCAGGCAATATAGACAATGATTCAAGAGACAACAAGCTGCCTCTCACTCTCCAACAGAGAGGACTCACTGCTATATGATAATGCCCTAAAAGGAACTAATGTTTGAAATATCCAGCAGGAAAAAGAAAAAAACGACACGCACACTGCCCTTGCGGTCTCCCCCCACAGACCTCCTTTGTTCTTGTAGCTACCATTGCCGTCCATAGCCCATGCTCCCCTCTGTCCTCCCAACCCCTACTCTCCCTCCATTCATTCTTCCAGAATTCATCCCACTTCTTTAACTCAGCATGTGTCTGGGCAGATGTCCAAAAAACCTCCTTACAGCAACTGGGGATAGGAACTTCCTCCAGTTCAGCCTAGGCTCTTTCCCACCACCTTCATTCTCCCTCTTTCTTGTTCCTTCTTCTCTTTTAACACGCTGAATGATTGATAATGCTTGCTTTGCCTCACCGCTGCCTGAGTCCTTTCTGCCCAGCATCTGCAGCCCTGTAGGGAAACCAGCTCTCCTAGGTGATGACACATTGGGTACCCCTTTCGGTTCTTTTCACAAATTAAATAAAAGAGGAGAGAAGCACAATGAAGTTGGGGGGGGTGGGGGTGGGAATATCTTGGAAAAGCCCTTGATTAGGACAGGTCCAAAGCAAAGAAACAAATTAAAGCAAGTCCTCTGCATGCCCCCGATTCTGTTTTCCATGAAGAAGTGAGTGGAAAGCTTTGTTCTGTTGTTCTGCATTTTGGGGCCCAAATAGTAGGTTTGTGTAGAACTTCTAGCTTCTCATGATGCTGTGATGATGAGTGAGTTTGTTGTTTTAAATTCACACCTTCTGGAGCCATTCATTTGCTTGAAAATCTTGGACTTCATTTAAAAATAAATAAAAATTTATTTGGTTTTCCAACAGAGGAAAGAGGTTAGACAACATGAGCCCTGACAGCTTATTCTTCAGAATCAAAAATGTTCATACATATATGCAAGCACCCTGTTTTCACAGTTCTTAAAGTATCCACAGGATGCCATGCTCATGTCTAGATTGTGATTATGTATTCACATTCACTTTATAATTTGCGTTTTAGACATTAAACTTATTAAAATTTATGTTCAGAGTATGGTATTTTAACATTGTATATAGTACATGTATAGTATATATATACATAACCAACTCCCATTAAAGTAGTGACTTAAAACTTGATTATCATTAGTATAATCATCTGAACTGCAAGCGAGACCTCATGTACCAGGATCAGAGCATCATCACACTGGGCAGCACATTTTGAGACCGACAAGCCCTGAGGAGGTTCCAGAAGGATGGGTAAAAAGGAAAGATTGTTATCCTCATTTAACAGAAGGAGTCTGGAGAAGGACCAAATTATGAAGAATCACAGAATCACAGAATGTTAGGGATTGGAAGGGACCTTAAAAGATCATCTAGTCCAACCCCCCTGCCAGAGCAGGAATACCTAGATCAGGTCACACAGGAACATGTCCAGGCGGGTTTTGAATGTCTCCAGAGAAGGAGACTCCACAACCTCTCTGGGCAGCCTGTTCCAGTGTTCTGTCACCCTCACTGTGAAGAAATTCTTCCTCACATTTATGTGGAACCTCCTATGTTCCAGCTTACACCCATTGCCCCTTGTCCTATCATTGGATGTCACTGAGAAGAGCCTGGCTCCATCCTCATGACACTCACCCTTGACATATTTATAAACATTAATGAGGTCACCCCTCAGTCTCCTCTTCTCCAAGCTAAAGAGACCCAGCTCCCTCAGTCTTTCCTCATAAGGGAGATGTTCCACTCCCTTAATCATCTTTGTGGCTCTACGCTGGACTCTCAAGCAGTTCCCTGTCCTTCTTGAACTGGGGGGCCCAGAACTGGACACAATACTCCAGATGTGGCCTCACCAAGGGTTTGTTTTATCTAACTTAGACATCCAAGTGTCTACAGATGCCAGACTCCATCTATAACCAACAAACCAGCATCTCCAGAGTGCTCTAAGAAAGATCTTGAGTGACTGCCTCAGATGAGACATGACTGCAAGATACGCAAAGTTATGACATTTTAATCCAACCAATGCCACCCAGAAAGTCTCTGGCAGAGCTAAAATTTCTGTCCACTTGGCTCATTCCGTAGTCCAGTGCCTTAGCAAAGAAAGAGGAAAAAATATATCTGTGTTTATATCAGTATCTATATCTGTAATCATATGTGTATCTATCTATATCTTTACATACACATTTCTATGCCTGTGTCTGTCTCCATCTCTATCTCTGTCTTTATCTATATCTACTTTAGGACCATGATTTTCATTTAAAAGTTCACAGAAGACTAACAGAAAATGGCTGCCTGAAGGATGGCACAGAAAATTAGAGGGGAAAAATGTAATAAAAAGAGCTAAAATGAAAGATTACACATCCCTGCATTGTCCTCTTCAAAACCAGCTTTTAAATGCATGTTTATGACCAAAGTTGGTCTGCATCCCACTGGCCCAAGTTCAGTGAAAGCTCCTGGTTTTCCCTATGTAATGTATGAATTTAACCTGAAAGGCAACATTATCATTTGATCTGTGAGAGTGTAAGCCCCAAAGATCATCAATTCCCTTAAATTGGTGGTCCATCCACTCATTTAATGACTTCCTGTCAGCTCAAAATAAGACTTAGTTTGATACATCAAAGTGAAAAGGGGAGGATATGGGAGTGAGGAAGAAAAAGACAGACTGATCGCAACTGTATTCTAGTGTTAAAACCTTTTCCTTATTCTACTTGTTAAACAGCTTGTGTGTGTGTGCACGTGTTCACAGCTGTGTTCTCCTACAGCGAAGAAGCTCCAGCATTGCTCTCCACGTGATCTCTCCCACTTCTGTCATTATTTGACTGTTTGTACCAAGCTTCTCTCTGCTTCTGTTGGAAGTACTCCTGAACATACATGCATGTACACTGAAAACACTGCCAAAACCACACTCAGAGTTCAATAAGAACGAGTCAAGTCATGATGGGGTGCATAATTCCACAGGAATGTCATCAATGAAACAGTTTGTGGAAAAAAAAAAATAATATGCTTCAACTTCTATTTTCTTCAATAAAATTCTACTCCTTGCTCTGTATTCTTCTTGGAGATTTGGATAACTTTAGAGACATGCTGATTGTACCCTTACTTCTGTAACTTTCCAAAAGCTTAGAGCAAGTTTGTTTTAATGTGAAGAATGAACTTTTTCAGCTAATTGTTGATTAACCATAATTATTCTTTCATTCTTCTCTGAAACTGATACAGGTTACTGAGAAGTGGAAAAGAAACAAGAATTATGGAATTAGCCTTAATTTTGTTTGGATTCAAGACACTGTCTTCCATTGGAAATTAGAGAAAAATAGGAAATATACGATAACCTGCATAATTTCAAAAGTCTGTTTCAATTAAATTGATTAAAAGAGTAATTTTTAACAACTGCTAAGGCAGAGTGTAGCGTGTTTGGAGTTCATCTAAATAAGCCTTGATCTGATAAACACAGTACATTTTTTTTCTGTTAAAATCAATGTTTATAAATAACAAAGCAGCTCTGCATAGAAGGACCTGGGAGTCCTGGTGGACAAGGAGTTAACCATGAGCCAGCAATGTGCCCTTGTGGCCGAGAAGACCAATGGTATCCTGGGGTACATTAAGAAGAGTGTGGCCAGCAGGTCAAGAGAGGTGATCCTCCCCCTCTACTCTGCCCTGGTGAGGCTGCATCTGGAGTACTGTGTCCAGTTCTGGGCTCCCCAGTTCAAGAGGGACAGGGAACTTCTGGAGAGAGTCCAGAGGAGGGCTACAGAGATGATGAGGGGACTGGAGCAGGCTGAGAGACCTGCATCTGTTTAGCCTGGAGAAGAGAAGACTTAGAGGAGATCTCATCAATGCTTATGAATATCTAAAGGGTGGGTATCATGAAGATGGGGCCAGACTCTTTTCAGTGGTGCCCAGTCATAGGACAAGGGGAAATGGGCACAAACTGGAACACAGGAAGTTCCATCTGAACATGAGGAAAAACTTCTTTACTTTGAGGGTGACAGAGTACATGAACAGGCTGCCCAGAGAGGTGGTGGAGTTTCCTCTGGAGACATTCAAAACCTGCATGGATGCAATCCTGTGCATCCTGCTGTAGGTGAACCTGCTTTAGCAGGGGGGGTTTGACTAGAGAATCTCTAGAGGTCCCTTCCAACTCCTACCATTCTGTGATTCTGTGATTCTAACAGCAATAAAAAAAAAAAAAAATAAATTAAAAAAAGGGAACACTCCTCAGTGAAAGCATTGTCAAATATATATATATATGGGGAGGAGCAATTTTACAACCTCCTGTAACCCAGTAGTCCTGAGATATTGCCTTTCACCATCTACCCAGGAACAGGTCTCAGAGGTTGTAAAAACACTATCTATTATTCCCAGGTACCAAGGCATCGTCTGGAGGGGTTTTCTCATACAGAGAGGTTTTGCTCTCGGCACAGGCACTGCACACAGTACCTGTGCCAAGAGCAAAGCCTCAGATGGGGTGAGTGAGTTGCAGAAGGGAACAGGGTACTCATTCCCCTCCAGCTCCTGCTCTGGGGTCCCCACAGAGCCCCCCAGCCCTTGCAGGGTGCTGGCAGGGTACTTTGTCCACAGGGATGCAGGCAGGGATGGACAAAAATGATGCATTCAGATGTAAAGTGCAGTCTAGGCTCTCCCTCACGCCCTCTCAAAGCTCATCATCTTTGCTGGACTTGTTTGTCCTTGCCCCACATGCCTAGCTGGTCTTTGGTCATTGGTTTTCTCCCCATTTCTTAATGCTCTGCACTGCAATTCCCATTTTTTTCCCCTTCCTCTCCCCCCATACTAGTGATTTGTTTCCTGATTTTCTTTTCTTTTTTTTTTTTTTTTTTTTTCTCTGCACTACCTGACAGCAATAACCAGAGCAAGGGAAATGATTTGCTTACAAAGTGTGTTGAAGAAATTTGGAGGTTGCAGTACCAATCAGCCTGGTTAAATAGACAAAATAATCAAAAATCAGTAAGGGCACCAACTCTTAAAACCAAACCACATACACCCCCAAAAAGATTAAACAATAAAAACCTATGCATAAAGAAAATTTTCTCTGCCAGGGACCCCAAGGTGGTGGGGGACCAGTGGGTGCTCCAGCAACCTGACCAGAGCAAGGTTGCATAGACACTCCCACCTGTCTACTGTCTCCAAGGCTGTGATCATTCTCCCCTTCCTCAAGCACTGAAGGATGCTACCAAACAGTTTTCAGAGCCATAAACCTCACATTCCTGGTTTGTTTTGCTTTTGGTTTTGTTTTTTTTTTTATTCAACACCATACTCAGGATGAGTGAAGAGTTCAGATGCAGCATTTGGCTCTGGGTCAGGGCCAAAGCAGGACACATGGTCTCACCTTCATTCCCCATGTCCCCTGTTTGGGCAACACTTCAGGTTCATCTTTACAAGTGTATTTTTTCATCCTAGTTTTCAGGCCCACAGACCCAGGTACATGTATACCCACCAGACCATCTAGATGGGAAGTAAACCCATTAAAACAGAGATACTGAGCAACATGAGACACAATCCTAAACAGTCTCCTGGAAGAACAAAAGCATAACTGTCATGAGTGGCAGCCCCTTTTCTCACCTCCCCTTTTTCTTTCCAGAAGTGTCCAGCCAGCCATGTCAAGGGTGACAATCCTCCTACAGATATATCTTCTCATCCCAGTCACAAGTTGAGATTTTTTAAGTATTATTATAAAGTCCTCAAGCAGAGGTAGTCTGCAGGTGGGTGCAGCCATCTACAGTTCCCACTGAGTGACCCCAGCAGCCCTTCCTCCTTGGAGATGGAGGGACCATGGCCACAGAATCTCAACTCAAGGATGGGGGCCCAGAAAGCACCTCTGAGACACCCCAGTTTTTCAAAAATGTGATGAAAATTGATGGCACTTGTCATTTGTTTTGCTTTTTGCTCGCATTCAGGTATCTAATGAAGTACCAGTATCCTCAGTCCCATTTCCGAACACAAAAATCCCATCTGCCAGTAAAATCCATCTGTTTACTGATACACATTGCATTGTCCAGACTTTTCTGGATTGTCCACTTGTTAAGCAGTTATATAAAGTACTCTCATGTTTTCACTCCAACCAGGAGCTTTCTCCTTAACTCACAGCTGTGGTTTAAAAATGCAGCCTGTGCTGAAATATCCACATAAATATTTTTACTGTATATAGTCATATGGAATAGTTTCAATGCGATCCTACTCTTACAAGGGAAGCCACACTGGATATCTGACAGCACAGAGAAGCAATATAGCAGTATTATTATATATCATGTTCATTTCCTTTCTCATTTACAAGTCGGCAAAATCATGAGTTAATTTATTGACACTGACATGGGATCCAGCATATCAGGATATGATCCCAACAGTCCCAAAAAATCCACACAAAGAGGAACCACAGATCTCGATTTAGGGAAATACTTCCAGTTTGGGCCCATCTCAAACTTCTGTGTCTAATTAGATATCCTTGATATATAATTGCAGGTGTGACAATCCAGTAACTGAGGCTGTTATTTCTTTCCACTACAGCAGCAGCCTCTTGCGTCTGATGAAACCCACCTAAGGGTTGGACGTCTACCACTGGAAATGCCACTAAACAAGGGCAACTTTTGGGAATGCAAAAATTGGTGAACACCAGGAGGGGAAGGATTATAGCCTTAATCAAACCTGTAGCTCCTCACTCAACTGTTGACTCTGGAAATCTCTTTTCTCAAAGTGGGTGCAACCTCAGGCAGGTGCCTACATTCAGTCTGTACCCCAGGGCTCAACCGTAGTAGTTGCTCTATCACTCGAAGACCCCTCACCAGCTGAGAAGGGGAATTGGGAAAAAAGGGAGAAGCCCTGTGGGATGAAACAGAAATGGATATAATAAAATAACAAAACTAATACAAGATGAAGCTTAAATGTATAAGGTTATTTCATTAAATCCAAACACCAACACAAATTATACAAGGTTATACTCAGTGTCATCCATATGATCAGCAGGGAAGAGCCCCAGGAAAAAGAACTTCTCACCCTGTCAACTCCCTCCTTTTATAGTGAGCATGATGCACATAGTGTGGGATACACCTGCAAGTCAGCTTGGGTCAGTTGCCCTGACTGAAACTCCCAGCTGACTCAGGGTTACTCATGGCCTGCCTGCCATAGCTGGCCCATAGATCTGTTGCTGTGAAACCAGGACACCATTCTACTCCTTATCCCATACCATTTACATCATGCCTAAGTCGCTGCTCTTACCATTTCTCATTCTTTACACTGATATATACAGAAGTATTAGTCCTTTTAGTCCATAGCCATTGGTTCTGTGTCACAAAAGACCTTTAGGGTAGTAAAAAAGGTATGGCATGCTGCAGCTCTCACCTGCTATACTTTGTTCAGTTGCTATTCACAATTTGTAGTGAGAATGATGTTGGTAAAATCACTGGGTGCCAGGTGCTGAAATTCGTTCTTCGTATAGAGGGCTCAAAATCTGACTGTAGTCCGGGATATGCATTCTCCAGAAACCTACACCACCTAAGAAAACTGTCCCCTTTTTATTAGGTGGTGGAGACACTGCTAATATTTGGTTAATTATATCTATCAGGATCGGGCAACACCCATCCTGCCATTTAATTCCTAGAAACTGGAATTCTTGAGCAGGTCTCTTGACCTTGACTCTGTTGTTGGCAAAACCAGCTTTCAGTAGAACCTGAATTACTCTTTTCCCTCTCAAAACCAACTTCTGCTATGTTACTGTAGGAATGTATCTAAAGGAGAATGGCCACATAGTGAACCAGCCATATGGGATGTTGGCCTAGGCACGTAGCCACATACTAGAAGTAACATCAAAGGAAGAAAAAATAAAGAGCAACGATTGCTTCACTCAGGAATGCAAGAGTAAGCAGAAAAAGCAGATAAGATTAACCAATTGGACACTGTGTGAGAAGAGCATAAAGAACCAACGGGAGCTGAACTGAGCTGCATGCATGCCTCGTGCTAGAGACTTTTAACCAACCAGATAATGCGTGACCACGTGTAGGGAAAGAAAAATTGTATAAAAGGGACAGGCAAAGTAAATAAAGCGGCTTCTGCTTGATTCACATTGAATCGTGTGGAGTCCAGTTTTTTCTCCTCATGTTACCCCATACAATGATCATAGAATGGTTTGGGTTGGAAGGGACCTCCAAAGATCATCTATTTCCAACCCCCCTGCCACGAGCAAGGACACCTCCCACTAGACCAGGTTGCTCAAAGCCCTGTCTAACCTGGCCTTAAACACTTCCAGAGAGGGGGCATCCACACCTTCCCTGGGCAACCTGTTCCAGTGTCTCACCATCCTCACAGTAAAGAATTTCTTCCTAATATCTAGTCTAAATCTACCCTCTTCCAGTTTAAAGCCATTACCCCTCGTCCTATCACTACATGCTCTTGTAAAAAGTCCCTCCCCAGCTTTCTTGTAGGCTCCCTTCAGGTACTGGAAGACTGCTATGAGGTCTCCCCAGAGCATTCTCTTCTCCAGGCTGAACAACCCCAACTCCCTCAGCCTGTCTTCATAGGAGAGGTGCTCCAGCCCTCTCATCATCTTTGTGGCCTTCCTCTGGACCTGCTACAGCATCTTGATGTCCTTCTTATGTTGGGGGCCCCAAAACTGGACGCAGTACTCCAGGTGAGGTCTCACAACAGCAGAGTAGAGGTGAATAATCACTTCCTTTGACCTTCTGGCCGCACTTCTTTTGATGCAGCCCAGGACATGGTTGGCCTTCTGGGCTGCAAGGGCAAATTGCCGGCTCATGTTGAGTTTTTCATCAACAGACACCTCCAAGTCCTTCTCCTCAGAGATGCTCTCTATCCATTCTCGGCCTAGCCTCTACTTGTGCTTGGGATTGCCTCAACCCAGGTGCAGGACCTTGCACTCGATCTTATTGAACTTCATGAGGTTGGCATGGGTCCACCTCTCCAGCCTGTCAAGGTCCCTCTGGATGGCATCCATTCCCTCCAGCATGTCAGCTATGCCACACAGCTTTTTTTTTATTGATGATGCCATCAATATACTGCAAATGCTCAAGCACTCCACCCTTTTCTAGTGCAGAGCGGATCAGTCCACGGCAAATTGTGGGACTGTGCTTCCACCCCTGGAAGTGTACCGGACACCGCTCCAGGTAAAAGCAAACTGTGGCCTGCACTCCAATGCCAACAGAATCAAGGAAAACACACTGACAATATCAATCGTGGTGTACCACTTGCCTGCCTTGGACTCCAGTTCATACTGGAGTTCTTGCATGTCCAGCACAGCAGCACGCATTGGTGATGTGACTTCATTCAGGCCACGGTATTCCACAGTCAGTCTCCACTCTCCATTGGACTTCCGCACTGGCCAAATAGGACTATTAAAGGGTGAGCATGTCTTGCTGATCACCTGATCACCTTCTGGATGGAGACTCAATTTGGACAATATTGTCACTGGTGCACTGTTGTAGTAGTGATGGGCACCTTCTGCTCCTCAGCCCTCGGCAGCCCCACAATAGAAAGGTCCCTGATAAGCCAGGCAGGGTAGACAGCGGTTCAATTTCCTCTGTCTCCACTGCTGCTACACCAAACGCCCAGCAGTACCCCCTCGGGTCCTTGAAGTATCCCCTTCTAAGATAATCCACACCAAGGATGCATGGGGCAGCAGGGCCAGTCACAATAGGATGCTTCTGCCACTCACGTCCAGTCAGGCTACCTTCAGCTTCGACTACAGTCAAATTCCTGGGATCCCTCAATCACTCTGGCAATAGAAACTGATTCTGTCCCAGTGTAATTGGACAGAATTATGGTGCCTTGTGCACCAGTGTCCACCAAAGCCTTGTATTTCTGTGGTATGAACAGGCCAGGCCACTGAACCCAAACAGTCCAGTAGACTCTGTTATCCCTCTCTTCCACCTGGCTGGAGGCAGGGTTCCTCTAATCCAGAGGAAAATGGCTGTCATTGGCATATGGGTTCAAGCAAGTCATGTAGACTACGCTTCTATCATCCTTAGTCATGTGTCATAAATTAGGATCTGAGGCCCATTTATGCTGTCTGGGGGGCTGCCCACTGAAAACTGCAGCAGCACTTTTCTTGGAACAGCCCTATCTTGCAATCTTTTTGCTTTTCAATTCATGCACATGTGCCTGTAAAACTTACATCGGCTTTCTGTTCCATTTTCTCATGTCCTCTCCATGGTTGCGCAAAAAAAACACATAAGGTACCCCGTAATGTGTACTGAAGCAGGCTTTTCGGGGGAGCACTTTCTCTGGATGGCCAAAACGTTTGTTGGCATAGATAGGAAGTGTAACTTATCCTCCACCTGGGACAACCTGTCAAGCACTTCACTAAGCAGTTTCATGGAGTTATCGAATGCTTTTTCTACAGCAGAGATGTGGAGAGGATGAAAGCTTATCCGCATACTGCCACAATCGAACATCCAGTTCACCTATTGTTGGCACCTCATCATCTTTCCAGATTAATAATGTCAATGTAGGAGCATAGGCTGGTGGCGCGCTCAACACTCACTTGTGCCACATGGGTCCAGTAACTTTTAGTATATCTGGATCCAGTGGTATCTGAGGGTTATTCAAGTCAGCAAAAATCAGCTCCCACACAGCTATTTCTCTCAAATACTGAACACCTCTCTCAATGGCTGTTCACCTGCTTGGTCTGAACATGACATAACTCCCAAAGGGATACCCGTTTTTCACACTCAACAAGAGTTGTCTCCAGAGACCAAGGGGCTGTGCTTCTCTTGCAAGATCTTTGACAATGCTCACATCTCTAGTCAACTGTTTTAACTGCTTGGCTTTGTTATCTTCCAATTCCAAGCCATCAGCTCCATTATCCCAGCACTGGAGCAGCCAAGAAACCAGTGGCTCACCTTCATGATGACTATAATCTTTACAGATGTCTCACAACTCACCAAGGGACAGAGGCCAAGTAGTCACCACTTCCCAACCTGCTCTTCTTATGTATTGCCTCTTATATACCATGGCAACTGGCATTGACTGAGTATCCAGGGCAGCTGTATCACCCATTACTGGGGTCTGAATATCTGCAATGCTTCCCACGGGGGCTGAGATCACTGCAGGGCCCATTGCAGAGGTCATAGCAGCTGCACAGCACCCAACTCTATGCTAAGGTTCCAGTTAAAACAGGACCAAAACCTGAAAAATATTCAAAAGGTCTGATAACACAAGCACAATTATAGAAGCATCCCAAGGGTGTCCCAGAGTCATGTTGCCCATCACCAGGTCCTACAGATCAGAAATAAGCATAATTAAATTAATTTATTACACCATAACCTAATGCCATGAAACATCACAGGACAGCACTTCTAAGCCCAGGGCCAAAAGCAATGAGCTGTACCAAACCAAAAAGAAACAGTGGTAAAGCCACCCAGATCTCCAAAAGTAATTCCAAATCCAAATACCAGAGGTGTCCCCCCACAGACCATCCCACCCACAGCAACGTAGTGAGTGGCTGTGATATCCAGTGAAATCCATAAGAACATCAACCCTGGGATTCTCCTAGCTAAGCTATTTAATTCAAAGTCCAAATAGACGGTGGACACCAAATAAACTGTCTATGTTTAGCCAGTACCTGGGGCTAAATTGTAGCAGCTGCTCTACCACCGAATGACCCCTCCGCAGCTAAGAAGAGGAAATGGGGAAAAAAGGGAGAAGCCTCATGAGTTTAAGTTTAAATAGACTTAATGAAATAACAAAACTAATACAGACACCAACAAAAAGTATAAAAGTATATACTTAGCTTTGTCTATAGGATCAGCAGGCCAAGAGGAAGGAGCCCCAGGAAAAAGAACTCCCCACCATCAATCAACTCCCTCCTTTTATAATGATACAAGTGCTGTGGGATACACCTGCGAGTCAGCTTGGGTCAGCTGCCCTGACTGAAACTCCCAGCGGACTCAGGGCTACTCATAGCCTGCCTGCATGGCCGGCCCATGGTTCTGTTCCTGGGAAACCAGGACAGCAGGTAAACTCACACAACCAAGACCACACCAGTCATGGTTGCCCTATTAATGAGGAAGGCAGAAGGGCTGTTTTCAGATTTGCATCTCAGAGGATTTTGCAGGGACAACTTTGCTTCAGAGAAATCATTTGCCTCCCAATAGCATGCCAATTAAACCAGTTTAAGTCGGGCGGCCACTATATGTGATCATCCACCTCCCTTTTTAGCTAATGGGGTGATACACAACCTCCAGTGCCTAACAGAAGGCATTCAGCTTAGAAAACACTAATGCGTAAAAATGTCTGCAGACTGACTACATGAATGGCAATATACATTATTAATTTGAATAATATGCAGTGTTTACCATAATTAGACAGAGCATTAACATGATTAAACCAGCACTAGGGATCAGAGTGGCAAGGCACCCGACTCGAGTTTGAAGCCTTTATTGCTGGGAGAAGTGTGTTGTGCTCATCCACTGAGCGACTGCTTACCCTGCGCTTTTGCAGCTTGAGTTACCAGCTGTCATTGCAGGGGGCAAAATTTTCCTTGACAAGAAAACAAATCCATTAACATGTTAACAGGTTTTTAAGTGTATATGTGGAAAATATTAAGCACGCCAACACAACACCACAGTTAGGAGGATAATGTTGTAGCAGGATGCTCTGCCTCAGTGGGGGAAAACACTTGACATTTGCCCCACTCTGTGCTCTCTGACGAAAGAAAACTACCAGATATGCTAGAAGGTCACACTGTGCCTTGGTGCTGAAAAAACACTGTGGACCAGCAGGACCAAGACAGAGAGAAAAATAGAGGACTGAAAAAAAAAATATACAGTGTTCTTAAGAGAGAAGAATATTTTGCTGAGCTAGAAGGATCACTGAGCAAGGAGGCTTTATTCTATAAAAGCCCAGTTCCATTCTTAATCGGATAGGATTCTTACATACTTCCCCCTTGAGGTGTGTTTGACTATTCCCTCCTCGAGCAGGGATGCCCCTTGAAATGTTACCCCTCAGAGACTGAGTGAAAGGGAGCTACTCACAGTTGTTGGGTAGGGTAAGTAACATCAATCCCTATTCAATAATTAAGCCGGCTTTAAAATATTGCTTTAGTTATTGTTCTAGATATCATAAATGCCAATTAATAAGTAGTTGCTATAGCACTTAAATTGTGTAGTAGATATTCTGATTTATGTCCTTTAGCCCAATCACATTATTATCATTTATAATAAAATCTTGCTTTGTCTGTATTTACAGTCAAGTCTGCCATCCTTAAACCCATACAGGACAATTGGCGCAGCAGGCAGGGTAGCAGAGCAGTGATGGCAGACAACCTTGAAAAACAAGTGAAGGACTTAATAGATTATCTACAGAGGCACAACATAAATATTGAATCTGAAGATGGTTGGCCTGTAGCCAATTGGTATGACTGGGAAAATATTCAAGCTAAAACAGATAAAAACAGAGAACTGCTAAAAAAATACAATAGGAAAAAGTATAATTCGCCATGTTAGGGCTGTGTTTAAAAGCCACATGGCAATGTGTCCTGGTTGCACTGGTGACAGAATGCAGAGAAGGTGGAGATACTGAATGACTTATTTGCTTCAGTCTTTGCTGCTCAGGCCAGCCCCTAGGAGTCCCAGACTTTGGAGGTAATAGAAAAAGTCTGGAGGAAGGAAGGTTTTCCCTTGGTTGAGGAGGATCAAGTTAAAGATCAATTAAGTAAACTGGATATCCACAAGTCACAGAATCACAGAATTATCTAGGTTGGAAAAGACCTTGAAGATCATCGAGTCCAACCATCAACCTAACACTGACAGTCCTCAATTACACCATATCCCTAAGAGTCAACCCAACTCCTAAACACCTCCAGGGATGGGGACTCCACTACTGCCCTGGACAGCCCATTCCAATGTCTAACAACCCGTTCTGTAAAGAAATACTTCCTAATATCCAGTCTAAATCACTCCTGGCGCAACTTGAGGCCATTACGCCTCATCCTCTTGCTTGTTACTTGGTTAAAGAGAATCATTCCCACCTCTCTACAACCTCCTTTCAGGTAGTTGTAGAGGGTAATGAGGTCTCCCCTCAGCCTCCTCTTCTCTAAACAGCCTCAGTCCCCTCAGCTGATCCTCGTAAGAATTGTGCTCGAGACCCTTCACCAGCTTTGTTGCCCTTCTTTGGACACGCTCAAGTATTTCAAAGACCTTTTTGTAGTGATGGGCCCAAAACTGAACACAGTACTCGAGGTGCAGCCACACCAGTGCCAAATACAGGAGTAAGATCACTTCCCTGCCCCTGCTGGCCATGCTGTTTCTTATACAAGCCAGGATACCATTGGCCTTCTTGGCCACCTGGGCACACTGCTGGCTCATGTTCAGCTGGCTATCAATCAACAACCCCAGGTCCCTCTCTGCCTGGCAGCTTTCCAGCCACTCCTCCCCAAGCCTGTAGCGCTGCTGGGGGTTGTTGTGGCCAAAGTGCAGAAACCGGCATTTGGCCTTATTGAAACTCATACAGTTGGTGTTAGCCCATCAATCCAGCCTGTCTAGGTCCCTCTGCAGAGCCTCCCTACCCTCGAGCAGATCAACTCTTCCACCCAACTTGGTATCATCTGCAAACTTACTGAGGGTACACTCGATCCCCTCGGCCAGATCATCAATAAAGATGTTAAACAGGAGTGGGCCCAATACTGAGCCCTGGGGAACACCACTCGTGACTGGTCACCAACTGGATTTAACTCCATTCACCACAAATCTTTGGGCTTGGCCATCCAACCAGTTTTTTACCCAGCAAAGCATATGCCCATCCAAGCCACGAGCACCCAGTTTCACCAGGAGAATGCTGTGGGAAACTGTGTCAAAGGTCTTACTAAAGTCAAGTTACACAACATCCACAGCCTTTATCTCATCCAATAAGCGGGTCACCCTGTTGTAGAAGGAGATCAGGTTTGTCAAGGAGGACCTGCCTTTCATAAACCCATGCTGACTGGGCCTGATAATCTGGTTGTCCTGCATGTACTGTGTGATGGTACTCAGGCTGATCTGCTCCATCAGCTTCCCTTGCACCGAAGTCAAACTCAAAGACCTGTAATTTCCCGGATCATCCTTCCAACCCTTCTCATATATGAACGACACATTGGCTGATTTCCAGTCTGTCGGGACCCCCCTGGTTCAGCCAGGACTGGTGGTAAATGATGGAAAGCGGCTTGGTGAGCAACCCCTCCAGGTCCTTCAGCACCCTTGGTTGTATCCCATCTTGTCCCATAGACTTGTGTATGTCTATGTAGTGCAGTAGGTCACTGACCATCTCCTCCTGGACTATGGGGGGGGTCCTTCTCCCGGCCTCTGTCTTCTAGCTGGGGAGGCTGGATTCTCTCAGTGCAATTAGTCCTGTTACTAAAGACTGAGGCAAAGACGGCATTAAGCAGCTCAGCCTTTTCCTTATAATTCATTACCATGTTTCCCCCTGCATCTAGCAAGGCATGGAGGCTCTACCTGGTCTTTCTTTCACTTTTGATGTGTTTATAGAAACATTTCTTATTATCTTTCACAGCTGAAGCCAGATTAATTTCTAGTTGGGCTTTGGACCTAATTATCTCCCTGCATAGCCTCACAGCATCTTTGTAATCATCCTGAGTGGCTTGTGCCTTCTTCCAAAGGCCATAAACTCTCCTTTTCTCCCTGAGTTGCAGCCAAATCTCCCTGTTCAGCCAGGGTGGCCTGACCCAGGTGGGGACAGTCTGCTTCTGTGCCTTTAAGACTTCCTTCTTGAGGAGTGTCCAGCCTTCCTGGACCCCTATGCCCTTCAGGACCATCTCCCAAGTGATTCTGTCAAGCAGTCTGTCCTTCAGAAGTCCAGAGAGGCAGTTCTGCTGTCCCCTCTCCTAGCTTCTCTAAGAATAGAGAACTGATGATTTCATGATCTCTGTGCCCTAGACGGCCTTCAACCGCCACATCACCCACCAGTCCTCTGTTCACAAAGAGCAGGTCCAGCGGGGCACCTTTTCTGGTCGGTTCACTCACCAGCTGTGTCAAGAAATTATCTTCGACATATTCCAGGAACCTCTGGGACTGTTCCGGTCTCTGTGGTGTTGTATTTCCAGCAGATGTCTGGGAAGTTCAAGTCCCCCAGAAGAACAAGTGATCGCGAGATTTCACCCAAGTGCCTACAGAGTATTTCATCCACGTCTCTGCCCTGGTTGGGTGGTCTATAACAGACTCCCACCATGATATCAGCCTTGTTTGCCTTCCCCCTGATTCTAATGCAAAGACACTCAATCCTGTCTTCACTATACTTCTGTTCCAAGCATTCGTAACAGTCCCTAACATACAGGGCCACCCAACCGCCTCTCCTTCCTTGTCTATGCCTTATAAAGAGCTTGTAGCCATCAACTGGAGCACTCCAGTCATGGGAGACATCCCACCACGTTTCCATGATAGCCACTACATCATAATTTTCCTGTTGCATCACGGCTTCTAGCTCCTCCTGTTTGTTACCCATGTTGGAGGAGCTAGAAGCCATGATGCGACAGGAAAATAATGACATACTGGCTATCACAGAATCGTCCATGGGTCCTGATGGGATGCACCCATGAGGGCTGAGGGAGCTGGCAGAAGTCGTTGCTGGGTGTCTACAGTTAGCCAGTACTCAGGGCTAAACCGTAGCAGTTAGTATATCACCCAAGACTCCCTTCCCACATGAGAAGGAGAATTAGGGAAAAAAAGGAAAAGGCCCATGAGTTGAAGTATAGACAGATTTCATAGAATAACAAAACTGAAACAATCAACACAAAGCATAAAGGGTTGTACTCGGCCTGGTTCAATGCTGACGGCAGGAACAGAGCACCATCAGCAAGAAGCCTCAGGGAGAGGAGGAACTCCACCCCCACTGAGCTCCCTCCTTTTATAATGAGCATGACTAGGTGGTATGGGATACACCTGTGAGTCAGCTGCCTTGATTGGATCTCAGCTGACTCAGGGCTACTCATGGCCTGCCTGCATGGCTGGCCCATGAGTCTGTGCCTGGGGAACCAAGACACCATTCCATCCCTTAACCCATGCCATCTACATCATGCCCAAGTGTCTGCTCTTCCTGTTTCTCAGTATTTACAAAACTATCAGTCATTCATTCCATAGCCATAGGTTCACTGAATGATAGTCCTTTAGGGTAAGTCAAAACGATGCAATGTTCACCTGGACCTCTAGTAGGGGATGCTTTATGCTGTCCAATTCGCGGGGAGAAAGCTAGTATTGGGGAAATATTAACAGGCAGCATCATATAACAGTTAACATCCCACAGTTCCAATTACTGCCTGTTCTCACCCAGAATCAGATCTCCTTGTGGAATGCACTTCACTTGTCTGTCCTCCTGCATTATCCACCACGTGCACCTGGGTCCTTGAGCAAAGGCAACCCCACAAGTGGGTTTGCCTTGGCTCGAGGCAGGAGTAACCCAGACTGTTTTCTCCAACATATTCCACACATGCACCACTGGGACTTCGTCTCCTTCCACAGTATGGAGAAGCTCTGACTGAGCATGGCAAGCACGATTGACAGACTCCCTAGTATTAACTAACCAAGTAGCTTTCGCTAGATGTTAGTCCCAGTTTTTAAACGTGCCATCACCCATTGCTTTGAGTGCGGTCTTCAGCAGCCCATAGCATCACTCGACTTAGCCAGCAGCTGGTGGATGATAAGGGATGTGGTATATCCATTCTAACCCATGCTCCTTAGCCCAGGTGTCTATCGGGCTATTTCAGAAATAAATTCCATTGTCTGACTCGATCCTTTCTGGGGCTCCATGGCTCCACAATATTTGCTTTTCAAGACGCAGAAGAGTGTTACAAGCAGTGGCATGGGGCACAGCATATGTCACTAGCCATCCAATAGTGGCTTCCACCATAGCTAGCGCATGGCGCTTGGCTTGGCGTGTTTGCAGCTGTGGTGGTTTAGAAGTTGCCTGGACCAAAGACCACATTGCCGCTGCCCCTCCTGCACCCTCGGACGGGGACGGGACAAGGAGTAAGATACAAACCCCAGGGCTGAGATAAGGAGGATTTAATACAGCAGTGCAACAGAGTAACAGGTCGAACAACAACAATAACAACAACAGCGATAATAATGTACAGAACAAGACGTATGCCGCAAGGGTACAGCACGAGGGTACAGATCGGGAGAAAAGCCACTCTTGCACCCCCGCGCCTGGCCTCCCGGTCATGACCTCAGTATGGTATTGAATAGTCTGGTGGTGGCCCTCTCCCAACTGCAGGTTAAAATTAACCCTACCTAGCCGAACCAGGACATAATCCACCCCTTATTCTATACCATCTACATCATGCCCAGCAGCCATTTAACAATTAGCAAAAAAAACAATTAACAAAAATACAATATAATTCACGGTATGTTCTCACCCAAAATCACGTCCCTTTGTGGTAAACATCGGACCTCTCCATCCTCCTGCATCACCCACCAGGTGCACCAAGGTCCTTGAGCAAAAGCAGTCCCGTGGATGGGTTTGCCTGTGCCTGGCACAGGACTAACCCAGACCATTATACCGAATACATCCCTCATGCGCACTACAGGGACTTTATCCCAGTCTACTGTACATGGAAGTTTTGACTGACCCAGGGCAGCTCGATTGGCAGATCCTCTTGTGTTGACTAACCAGGTGGCCTTTGCCAGATGTGTGTCCCAGGGTTTGAAGGTTCCACCTCTCATTGCTTTCAATGTAGTTTTTAGCAGTCCATTATAGCATTCAATTTTTCCAGAGGCTGGTGCGTGGTAGGGGATGTGGCAGACCCACTCGACATCGTGTTCTTCTGCCCAGGTGTCGATGAGGTTGTTTTGGAAGTGAGTCCCGTTGTCTGACTCAATTCTCTCTGGGGTGCCATGTCGCCACAGGACTTGCTTCTCAAGGCCCAGGATGGTGTTCTGGGCAGTGGTATGGGGCAATAGATAAGTTTCGAGCCATCCAGTGGTTGCTTCCACCATTGTTAGCACATGGTGCTTGCTTTGGCGGGTCTGTGGCAGTGTGATGTACTCGATCTGCCAGGCCTCTCCGTATTTATATTTCAGACATCGTCCTCCATTCCGCTGGGGCTTTACCCGCTTGGCTTGTTTGATTGCAGCACACGGTTCACATTCATGGATGACCTCTGCGATGGTGTCAATGGTGAGGCCCACCCCTCGATCTCGAGCCCACCTGTATGTTGCATCTCTACCTTGAAGGCCCGAGGTCTCATGGGCCCGCCATGCTATGAACCTTTCACCCTTACGCTGCCAGTCCAAATCCACCTGAGCCACTCTGATGTTAGCAGCCTGGTCCGCCTGCTGGTTGTTTTGATGTTCATCAGTGGCCCAACTTCTGGGTACGTGGGCATCCACATGGCGCACCTTCACAACCATGTTCTCCACCCGAGCTGCAATACCCTGCCATACTTTAGCAGCCCAGATGGGTTTACCTCTGCGTTGCCAGTTGCTCTGTTTCCACTGCTGCAACAACCCCCACAGGGCATTTTCCACCACCCATGAGTCAGTGTAGAGACAGAGCTTTGGCCACTTTTCTCGCTCAGCAATATCCAAAGCCAGCTGGGTGGCTTTCACCTCTGCAAACTGGCTTGATTCACCTTGCCCCTCAGCAGCTTCAGCAACTCTTCGTGTGGGACTCCACACAGCAGCCTTCCATTGTCGATGTTTTCCCACAATGCGACAAGACCCATCAGTGAACAGGGCATATCGCTTCTCCTCGTCTGGCAGCTCGTTATATGGTGGGGCTTCCTCGCTTCTCCTAATCTGGCAGATTGTTATATGGTGGGGCTTCCTCAGCATGTGTCACCTCCTGCTCTGGTGACATCCCAGAATCTTTGCTCTCTGGCCAGTTCGTGATCACCGCCAGTATTTCTGGGGGGCTGGAGTTCCCTATTTGAGCCTGTTGTGTTATCAGTGCAACCCATTTACTCCACATGGCATCTGTTGCATGATGTGTAGAGGAAGCCCTTCCTTTGAACATCCAGCCCGGCACCGGCAGTCGTGGTGCCAGATGGAGCTGTGTTTCCGTGCCGACCACTTCTGAGGCAGCTCAAACTCCTTCGTATGCTGCCAGTATCTCCTTTTCAGTTGGTGTATAGTTAGCTTCGGAGCCTTTGTATCCCCGGCTCCAAAAGCCTAGAGATCGGCCTTGGGTTTCCCCGGGTGCTTTCTGCCTAAGGCTCCAGGTAGGACCATTCTCCCTGGCTGCAGTGTAGAGCATGTTTTTAACCCCTTGTCCTGCCCGGAGTGGCCCAAGAGCTACTGCCTGAGCAATTTCCCATTTAGTTTGTTCAAAAGCTTGTTATTGCTCAGGGCCCCATTCAAAATTGTTCTTCTTAAGGGTCATGTGGTAGAGAGGGCTCACAATCAGGCTGCAGTTTGGGATGTGCATTCTCCAGAACCTGACAGCGCCCAGGAAAGACTGAGTCTCCTTTTTACTGGTTGGTGGGGACATGGCTGCTATCTTATCACATCCATTGGGATGTGGCGACTCCCATCTTGCCATTTTATTCCTGGGAACTGCATCTCCTTTGCAGGCCCCTTAACTTTCCTTCATTTGATGGTGAAACCAGCCTTCAGGAGGATTTCAATTATCTTCTTTCCTTTTTCAAAGACTTCTGCTGTGTCCCCCCATACAATGATGTCGTCAATGTACTGCAGGTGTTCTGGAGCCCCATCTTTCTCCAGTGCAGTATGGACCAGTCCATGGCAAATGGTGGGGCTGTGTTTCTACCCCTGGGGCAATCGATTCCAGGTACACTGGATGCCCCTCTGAGTGAACGCAGACTATGGCCAGCACTCTGGTGCTATCAGAATGGAGAAAAAGGTGTTAGCAATGTCAGTCGTGGCATGCCACTTGGCTGCCTTCGACTCCAGTTCATATTGGAGCTCTAGCATGTCCGGCACTGCAGCACTCATTGCTGGCGTAACTTCATTCAGGCCATGGTAGTCCATGGTTAGTCTCCATTCGCCATTAGACTTTCTCACTGGCCATATAGGGCTGCTGAAGGGTGAATGAGTTTTGCTAATCACCTTCTGGCTTTCTAGTTGACAGATCAGCTGATGAATGGAGGCCAGGGAGTCTCGGTTGGTACAGTACTGCCACTGATGCACCGTCATGGTAGCAGTTGGCACCTGCTGCTCTTCAACCTTCAGCAATCCCATCACTGAAGGGTCCTCTGAGTGTCTGGGTAAGGTGGTCAATTGTTCAGTTTCTTCTATGTGGGAGTTTGGCTTGTGAATAACGGACATGGAGTGTTAGAGCAGGTGCACGAACAGGCTACTGTGCAGGCGCTAGCAGCCAAGATTAGGCCTCAAGGACGTACTGTCCTTGCAGAGTAGTACAAGAAACTAAGTTACATAAGATAGGGAACTAACAGGCAAGGAGGAGAATATGATAATTAGAGGCTGAAGCATAGGTTAAAAGTTAATGATTGATGTAGAAGTGGTCTAATGAAAACCTAAGAAAAAGATAATAAGATATGCTTAGTCGTGGTGATTTGACAGAAGAATGATATATAAGTAAATGTATCTGCGCAATAAATCGAGTTCTGCCGACCTCATATGAGAGTGCAGTCTCCCTCCGTCGATTCCTACAAAGTGGTGACCCCGACGTGTCGGCGTGAAACTACCGAGGAATAAAAATACGGAATAAAGATCCCAGGTCCCGACTCGCGAATAAGGACGATCAAAGCACCTCGTCGCAGGCGACTACGGTGCCGGATCCCACGGGTGAAATTACACAGTGGCTGGAAGATAACGGTGGGAGCGAAAGGTGAGCAATTGCTGTCGCTAATCACTGGTAATCAAGGTTGTGTAGATTCATACTTTAACTATGCAAAGACAGGCGGCATTGACGCTGCTAACTCAGTTTTTGAAGCAGAGGAGGCTTAAGGATTAAGGGAGAGGCGAGTGGAATTTATATGGTGCAGAGGTTTTTTTTTAAAAAAAAAACAAAAACAAAAACAAAAACAAAAACAAAACAAAAAAAAAGTGCAGAGGCTTTTTAAAAAAAAAAAAAAAAAAAAAAAGAGCTAGATTTTAAAAAGGAGTTGCCAGGGCTAATAACCTATGGGATAAGCAAGGGTTGTTTTGTTAGTCCTAACACGATACATGAACTTGCAGAATGGCGAAAATTAGGGGATATAATTTGGGATGCCGTATTAGATGATGACAAGACAGCGAAAAAGTTAGGGAAACATTGGAGAATTGTTCATAATGCTCTGTTACAACATTCCATAGAGTTGCGTGCGGCTAAATTAGCTCATGAGGCTACTGCCAAAAATCAATTATACTTACACGATACGGGCATAGAGTGCAATCCACCTAGCTACAGATCATTCACCATGTCTACGGCTGCCGTAGAAGCACCTATCCCCTCAGCTCCACCAGAGGAGGAATTGCCTCCTCCGCCTGAGGATTGGGCAACGAGTTCAGAACCGGTCCCACCGCCCGTGGGGAAGGTTTCTGACTCGAAAGCCCCAAATGAGACCGAAAGTAGCCGAGAAAAACTACGCTGTCAGCTACAGGAATGTGTGCTGGGGTGGAAAAAGCTCGCGGCAGATAGACTGCAAGAGGGTGATAGTGGAGCTGTGGAAGCACTCTCGGAAGTTTTTTCTGTTGTTTTTACACCCTTGGATAATGATAATATTCAAGTCACCTTATCCCCCTTAGATTGGAAATTATTGACACAGTTAAGAGCAACAATAGCAGAGAGCGGGTTACATGGAGAAGTAGATGGCATTTATAGTCAACTTAGTAATCAGTTAAGTGAAGCTGTGCGGCAGGGGCAGGAAAATACAGTGCAGGCTATGGCAGCGCTTGCCCCCCTGTCGTCCTCTCCGTCTTCCAACGACCGTAACGCCACTATAATTTGCTACCGCTGTGGAAATACGGGACATACACGCAGAGAATGCAGGACAAGAAGCGTATGGTGTAATGCATAAGTAAAAAGACTTTGGGCTCCCTATATGCTTGGGGGTATGCCAAAGGACACTTTAAAGACCCTAATACGTTGTTTGATGAGACGGAGTGGAGAAAGTGTGGGAACTCTCTGCGGGACAATGTTATTAAGGGTGATAAACGGCGAAAAAATTGCAAAAACCGCGCGGGAGATAAACAATTCCCCATTCCCCCCCCCGCGCACGCCGCAGCAGCGGCTGGAGCGGCGGCCGTGCCTGGCGCAGCGGAGCGGCACGATCGGCATTCCAACCCCCCCCTCTCCCCCGCCCCTCTCCCCCGCGAGCGCTGCGGCAGCAGCCGGAACATCTGCAGCTTCAGGGGCCCCGACCGAATGCCTGTTCCGTCCCCCCCACCTATTCCAGCGGCGAGAGAGAAGTGTCTGGGACAGAAGAAGAGGCAATGGACACAGACGAACGATGGCCCGTTCCACCGCCGCCCTCCCCCCCCACCGCCTGAACCAAACGTTCCTGAAACATCTGACCCACCTCACCTGAGTGCGAGATTTCAAAAGGAGCGTGGTTGGGGGGTGGGCAGGCTGGGACAAGAAATGGAAAGGGGGCCGGGGTGGAGAGGGAGTGTGGCTGTGGTTTGGTCTGACTCAGATTGGGACTGGACTGTAGGTAAAATATCTCAAAATAATTGGAAAAAAAAAAAAAAAAAAAAAAAAAAAAAAAAAAAAGGAAAAATAGTTGTGCATGAGCTGCGAGAAGCATTACTCATGTCTTTAGGTGTTGAAAATTCTAACCCAACCTGCAAGCGTATTTTACAGAGTCTGCCTAAAAACTCCAGTATTGCTGAAATGATGGATGCTTGTTCCGGGGTAGGAACACCTGAAGAGCATGCTGGTTTCATGGCCTCAGCTTTTGCTGCGGCTATCCGACCCTTGGTACAACAAGGTAACGGTAATCGAGGCACAAAATGTTGCAGCTGTGGAAAATCTGGTCACATTAAGGTACAATGTAAAGCTCCAAAAAAAAAAAAAAAAACAAAAAAAAAAAACAAAACAAAACACAGGAGAAGGGAAGGCTTTGATGGTGTCTATGGTGTCTGTAATTGCTGTCAGAGCTATGGGTACCGTGCTAGTGAATGTCGCTCCAAAAGGAGAAAGAATAGGATTGCCACCTGCAGATAGATTAAATAAGGCTATATATGTATTGAACGACATATGGATAGTTCCCATGGTCCTTTAAAAGGAGGGGATGACTTTGCCTTTTGGCTTTCCTCCAAGGTGCGATCGGCCTTGTGGGGGGAGCCCTTGGGTAAACAAACCCCAGGTGCCCCACATTGGATAAATAACTGCCAGGTGTCCTGCTTTGGGGACAGGGCCTGAGTCCATTTGTGGAAAGAGTGGAGTGTCTGTCTGTGAGGTGGACGCACTTTACAGAGTTTTCCTGTTGGGGAAGGACCTCCTGACTCTCCCTGCAACTGGGCCCTGGTCACATTTGACATTTGCAAATGGGGCTTCATGGGAAAACAATATGGGACTACTTCTACATGATCAGTCTATTGACTTGGTTGTCTCCATCTCTTCTGTGGGTGACTTTGTTTCTTTGTTAATTCCACCTATTATTGAATTCCACCTGTTATTGGTCACTATTGTATTAATGATTGTACTTTGTGTTTTCAAAAAGGCAACAAGCATGATTAAAGATGCCATGAAGAACGTATGGCTGGCTCAAGAAGAAAAAGGGGAAATTGTAGAAATGCATTTAAAAGAGAATGGCCATATAGTGAGCCAGCCATGCGGGATGTTGGCCTAGGCAGGTAGCCACATTCTGGAAGCTGCTTCAAAGGAAGAAAAAATAAGAAAGAGCAATGACTGCTTCACTAGGGAATGCAGGAGTGAACAGATGGGAGTGACCAATTGGACATTGTGTGAGAAGAACTTAAGAACCAACGGGAACTGAACTGAGCTGCATGTTTGCCTTGTACTAGAGACTTTTAACCAATTAAATAATGCGTGACCGCGTGTAGGGAAAGAAAAATTTGTAAAAAGGGACAGACAGAATTAATAGAAGATTTAGATAGCATTAGGCATGCTGTGTTGCAAAATAGAGCTGCTGTTGATTTTTTTTTTGCTTTTAGCACAAGGCCATGGATGTGAAGATTTTGAAGGGATGTGCTGCTTCAATCTAAGCAATCGTGGGGAATCAATTCACCAACAACTGCAGTGGCTTAAAGAACACACTTAAAGATTCAAAAGGAGACAAGCTGGTTTGATTCATGGTTACAAAAAATATTTGGCAATCTGTCCCCATGGTTACTTGGTTTGATCAAAGAAGGCATTCGCTGGGTAATCATAATTGTCTTGTTGTTAATTGGGCTAGGAATAGTATGGAAGCTAATAACAAAACTAGTCACTAGCCTAATGCATAAAGTTCTGTTCGTGCAAAAGAAAAAAGGGGGAATTGTGGGAGTTTGGCTTGTGAATAACGGACATGGAGTGTTAGAGCAGGTGCACGAACAGGCTACTGTGCAGGCGCTAGCAGCCAAGATTAGGCCTCAAGGACGTACTGTCCTTGCAGAGTAGTACAAGAAACTAAGTTACATAAGATAGGGAACTAACAGGCAAGGAGGAGAATATGATAATTAGAGGCTGAAGCATAGGTTAAAAGTTAATGATTGATGTAGAAGTGGTCTAATGAAAACCTAAGAAAAAGATAATAAGATATGCTTAGTCGTGGTGATTTGACAGAAGAATGATATATAAGTAAATGTATCTGCGCAATAAATCGAGTTCTGCCGACCTCATATGAGAGTGCAGTCTCCCTCCGTCGATTCCTACACTTCTAGGGCCGCTATATCGAAGGCCCACCGGTATCCTTTTGGGTTGTTGAAGTACCCTCTCCTGAGATAGTCTATGCCCAGGATGTACAGGGCATCTGGACCAGTCACAATGGGGTGTTTATGCCAGTTCTTCCCAGTTAGGCTCACTTCAGCTTCCAATAGGGTCAGCTTTTGGGATCCCCCTGTCACTACAAAGGTACAGATGGGTTCAACCCCACTATAGCTTGGTGGCATCAGGGTGTACTGTGCGCCAGTATTCACCAAGGCCTTATATTCTTGTGGGTCTGATGTGCCAGGCCATCAGATCCACACTGTCCAGTAAATCCGATTATCCCTTTCCTCCACCTGGCTGGAGGCAAGGCCCCTCTAATCCTGCTCATCATCACTCATTTGTTCTAAGAGTGACTCCTGTTGTAAGAATGACTCAGAGGTCCCCTAAAGAGGTTCAGACATAAGGTTGGCCATTCTGTTCTGTCTGGGGGATCTCCGACTGGAAACTGGAGCGACGTTCTTCTTGGACGACTCCCCTTTCATGGTCGTCTTCCCTTGCAGCTTCTGTACTCATGCAGCTAGGGTGCAAGGGGTTTTTCCGTCCTACCTCCTCATATCTTCTCCATAGACTTGGAGGTAGAAGCACAGGTTACTCCGTGGTGTGTACCTACCACTGTCTTTCTCTTGGGTGGGGAAGCATCTGCTTCTAATGACTGAGATATTGGCCCGTGCAGGTGGAGTGTAGGACATGTTCTCTTCCATTCTCTGGACCTTCTGAGCCAGTTCCCTCACAGCTGAAACCAAGGCCTGTGGAGAGGAAGGGAGGCTTCCTTCATATTCCCGGAGCTGGCCAGCCTCTTCATCCACTGTTTGCACCTGGCCGTGTCTCCAAGACACTACTGCCAATGCATTGGCATGTGATTGTGATGCGCTTCGCAGGAACTTCCACCACATGGAGAGTGTGCAGTGGTCTTGATCTGGATCCATGGCTCATCATTCAGATCACTGTAAATTATGTCAAACACAGCTAATTCCCTGAGATACTGAATACCTCTCTCCATGTTGGTCCACTTATTTAAATGACATAGGATATCACCCTTGTAGGGGTGCCTTTCCCTTACACTGAACAGGAGTCATCTCCAAAGGCTGAGGGCTTGAGCCTGTTTTCCTATTACCTTGTCAATTCCAGCTTCCCTGCAGAAGGATCCCAGCTGCCTCTTTCCCATCTAATTCCAAAACACCAGCTCCACGATGCCAGCATCGGAGTAGCCAGGTGATAATCTGCTTGCCTGAAAGACGGCTGAAAACCTTCCACATACCTTGCAACTCACTCAGGAATAGAGATCGGGTGATCACCTCTGGCTCTTCCTCCTGTTCTTGTGGTGGGCCTGGTTTATCTCCGTCCCTCACTATGCGAGCTGATTTTTTAGTATATTTCATTTTCTGTATAGGGGCGACTAATACTGGCACTGGCTGTCTCTCTGGATCAGCTACTGTATTAGTTGGTTTGCTTTCAGGTCCTGAGACCTTTTTGGCACTGAGTAGTGTTAAAGATGACACAGTAGGCATGGGCAAGTCCCCAACACATTGCAGTGAGTTGTGTCTCCCAGGGTGTGTCAGATGGGCAACACACCTTTTCTAAATGCTTCACTAGTTTATCAGGACTCTGCACTTGTTTGGGAGTGAAATTCCAAAACATTGGGGGTGACCGCTGACCTAGGAAATTGCCCATTTTTTCCCCACATTCCTTGCCACTCATAACTGTCTGGCCTCAAGGCAGGTCTCCGGGTGGTACTATTATTGGAGAAGGACCATATAACCTTGAACAGGATATAGCAGACATTCAGAAAACACTGTGCCGCGAGCATGCTGGCCAGGACTCTCCAAGGATAGCTAAAACACTCAAAAACTGAGAAGATCTCTGCTCTTGGATCACCCATAGATGGAGTGAGACCACTAACAAATGCTCAGGCCGCATACAGGTACCAGTTCACCCCCACAAGCAGTCATGCAACTATATCATAAGAAGTCAGTATCCAGTACAGCAAAACAAGATTCCCAACACACTTCCCACCAACAATAAACACCAGCACTGGGAACACACAGTGGATATAAGGATTAATACAGCCCTACCACGCAAGCAAATTGGCCAGCATTGTAAATATACCTTATTCCAACAATATAAATAAAAATTAACAGAAAATTGCACCCAACAGATTGTTTTAACACACTCTGGTCAGGTTTTTGTCCTTATCTCAACCCTCTTGTTCCCCACATTGGGCGCCAAAAAGGCTGTGGTGGTTTAGACTCTGCTGGGACCCGAGACCACATTGCCACTGCCCCTCCCTCACCCTTGGAGAGGGACAGGACAGGGAATAAAATACAAACCCAGGGGTTGAGATAATGAGGTTTTAATACAGCAGTGCAACAGAGTAACAGACTGAACAACAACAATAACAACAGTGATGATAATGTACAAGAGATACACCGCAAGGATGCAGCAGAAGGTACAGATCGGGACAAAAGCCACTCTAGCACCCCCGCATCTGGCCTCCCGGACATGACTTCAGCATGGTATCGAATAGCTTGGCTGTAGCTCCTTCCCAATTTCTGGTGAAAATTAATCCTATTGTAGCCAAACCAGGACAGCAGCTGTGAGATGTAGTCAATCTGCCAGGCCTCACCGTATTTATATTTCAGCTAGCACTCTCCATACCACTGGGGTCTTATCCTTTTGGCTTGTATAATTATGGCACGTATCTCGCACTCATGGATGATGTGTGCAATAGTGTCCATGGTTAAGTCCACCCCTCGGTCACGAGCCAATTTATACGTCGCATCCCTACCGTGATGGCCTGATGTATCATGGGCCCATCGAGCTAAGAATAATTCACCCTTGCATTGCCAGTCCAGGTCCACTGGATATATTTTTACCTTTGCAGCCCGATCCACCTGCTGGTTGTTTTGATATTCTTCATTGGACCGACTCTAGGGTATGTGGGCATCCACATGGCGTACCTTTACAGCCAGCTTGTCCAGTCAGGAAGCAACATCTCACCATAATGAGGCAGCCCAGATGAGCTTGCCTCTGTGCTGCCAGTTATTTTCTTTCCATTGTTTTAGCCAGCCCCAGAGGGCATTTGCCACCATCCATGAGTCAGTGTACAGATTTGATATTGGCCATTTCTCGGCAATATCTAAAGCCAGCTGGATGGCCTTTACTTCTGCAAACTGACTTGATTCACCTTCGCCCTCAGCTGCTTCTGCAACCATGTAGGATTCCACACAGAAGCTTTCTGCGGCAAATGAAGTATGGGAGGAAAAGGACTCAGAACTCCTTTTCTGAGAAACGCAAGTTTATTAGCAAGCAAGCAAGCTAGCAAGCTAGTAAGCAAACAGTAAGAAAGGAAAAGCTCTGTCCAAGCTCTGCTGCAGCTCTCTCTCTCCGCTGCTGTTCTCTCGCCAGTTAGTCTTATACATTTCTGTTCCCAAAACAATCAAGGTAAACAGGACATAACACATGCTTCTTCACATACCACTCTTAGGACTTTTTTCAATCACATCTTCACACACTCCCTCTTGGTTGTTTTCCAGCCTGACTTTCTCATTCTCTCATCAACTACTGTCCTGTGAAGCTTGTCTGAGAACGCACTGCAAATTCCAGTGTTATCCTTGATCAGTCCCAATCCATCCTCCCTGTGTTTGACACAGCTTGCACATCTCCCCCTTTTTTGTTCTGGAAAAAGGGCAGTGAAAACTCTTGCTTCATTTCTTCTGAGCATAAATTCTCATCCTTATATTCCCAGTCACATTGGATTTTCATTTGATTAGCCATTGCATTTTGCCTGTCCCCAAGCCAAATTACAGCAGCCTCTAAAGCATCTGAGTGAGCTAATATTTGTTGATCAATGCTTGCTTACTTGCTAAATCTTGTGTTACATTACTCAACATTTCAGCTACCTCACGTGCAGTATGTACTGATTCAGCTAAAGCTGCTGTTGTGATTGCTGCAGTGGCTTGTATAATAATTGCCAATGTTACAAATACTGTAAGCCAACCCATGAAGCATCTTCTCCGTGGTCTAGGTTGTTGAAGTGCTTTAGCGAGTTGACTCAATCCTGAATCACTCTCCTATTGCCTAGTCATATTAACAGAGAACCACACTTTCCCTTGGCACCTCATAGGTAAAATGGCTGATATGTTCAACAATGTTCCTCAGTTATGTGCAATACAACTAAAATAACACAGATTTTCTAAAATAACTGCAAAGGTATGATTACATTTCGTTACATTTATCGAAGAGGTGTGTTGCAGAGGTACTTGCAAACAGACAGGGTGGTTACTCAAAAAAAAAGATCTATTCTGAGCAAAACTACTTAACACTCCGACAGACCTGAAGTAACACACAAGTTCGGACGTCAGTCGGGAATATATCACTACACAACCAGATTAACTCACATCAGAAAGATGACTCAAAAAGGTGCACACTCACTCTAAAAAGGGGGCTAAATCTCCCGCCCAAGGGTACCCAACTGTCCTGGGTTGCAATGTATTCTATTACCATGAGCCGTTGAGGCCTGGCGCCGGTGTTCCTTGCCCCACCCCGGGGACTATTCTTCTGTTAATGCGCCCATCAGGGCCTTGCCCCAGGACTCACCATCCCTTTGTGAGATGCTCCGGCCAGGGGGGGAGGGGTGGAGCCAAGCATTCCCGCCGGAGATAATTTGGCGGTTTGGAACAGCGCGAGGGGCCTTACCCGCTGGGATCCCAGAGGACAAGGACTGCACCGCCGCCGGATTTTCGGAGGAGGACCAGTTTCTTTTTCTACAAGATCACCGCTTCAACGGGATCATCTAAAGGAGAACTGCAGCTGCCACCGAAATCGGATTGCTCAGACTTTTTTTTTTTTTCTTTTTCTACGGACCACCGCTTTAACAGGACCATTTCAGAGAGAACTGCAGCTGCCACTGGATCGGACTGGTACCAGCACCCTGCCCGGCAGGGGGCCAGGTTGTATCCCTGACTCTGTCAGGCCTGTAACCAGTTTCTCTGTATTATAGTTTTGTTGTATACATTAGTAAAAACTGTTATTCCCATTTTCCTCATATCTTTGCCTGAAAGCCCCTTAATTTCAATTCTATAACAATTCGGAGGGAAGGGGGTTGTATTTTTCTGTTCCAAGGGGGGCTCCTGCCTTCCTTAGCAGACACCTGTCTTTCAAACCGGGACAGATTTTGGCGCCCAACGTGGGGCCTGAGGGCATTGAGGAAAAAAGGGTGAAAAGGGAATAACAGTTCCTGGCTAACCTGATGTTTTGTGCACTGAACGTGGGATCTTTGTTAGGCAGCACCATGTGGTCTAGTTTACCTTGCTTCGGGTGGCACGTGGTCGTGGCTATACTGTTCCCCTTTGCAGCCCCTTATCTAAACATGGGCCCTCTGACTAAGGCTACTGTGGCTGTTATCCAGCTTGCACTATGGGTTGATAAGGTGAGGAATTCATGGTTTTTCAGTTTCCTGTGGAATGTGGGCACATGGATAAAGGGCTATCACGCGCTCAGCGTATGTTTCTGGGATTACATTAAAAATGGTACCTTCTGTGAGGAAATAACACCAGGGGAAGTTTTCTCCCAACCATTCAACCAGTTCTTTGGGTCTGCTCCATCAGCTTTCGAAGGGTTTAGTTTTCCCCTAGATATTATCCATGTGTTGCTGCTAATAGGCCTACTCTGCTTGGCCTTCAGAGATAAAGTGAGACTGGCTTGGATAACTACTTGGATAACCACCCCAGAGACTAGGAATGCTGCCCCAGAACCTGACATGGCCCCAGAGGCTAGAGATCCTGTCCTGCAGCCTAACCCTATAATCACTCACCCACAGGGGCAAGGGCTCACTCAAGGATATCCAGAAGAAATATTCATTCAACAAGGGGGAAATGGTGAGGGCTCTCGACCCTGGGGAGTTTCCTTGGGCGGCGTCTCGATCCAAGGGGAGTGCCCCCAGTTGCAGACCTGCTGCTCCGAGGAGGACCAACTCAAACTGGTTCTCCGGCAGGGCTCCATTTATACCCATGTCAAGTCTGATCTGTGGGCAGTTCTAATTAGCCAGGTGCCCTTTTTGCAGGGGACCATTAACCCGGCGCCAGGCGAGGCTGTCCAGACAGCAGCCAAGATTAGGTCTCAAGGACGTACTGTCCTTGAAGAGTAGTACAAGGAACTAAGTTATATAAGATAGGGAACTAACACTTAGGCAAGGCGGAGAATATGATAATTAGAAGCTGAAGCATAGGTTAAAAGTTAATGATTGATGTAGAAGTGGTCTAATGAAAACCTAAGAAAAAGATAATAAGATATGCTTAGTCATGATGATTTGACAAAAGAATGATATATAAGTGAATGTATCTGTGCAATAAAACGAGCTTTCTGGGTAACTCACATTGAGTCGTTCCTGATTTCTCCAAGTCCCGTCTCCGCAATCATGGACTTGCCAGAAGGCAAAGATTTTGGAGTGCCAACAGGAGAAAAGGTGCTGGTCGCTGAAGAGGCCCCCTCATAAGGTGATCTGGCAGAAAATGAGAAGCAGCATGCTTTGTTCACTGATGGATCCTGTCATCTTGTAGGAAAACAGTGTAGGTGGAAAGCTGCTGTGTGGAATCCTACACGACGGGTTGCAGAAGCAGCCGAGGGTGAAGGTCAATCAAGTCAGTCTGCAGAAGTAAAGGCCATCCAGCTGGCTTTAGATATTGCCGAGAGGAAGAAATGGCCAATACTTTACCTGTACGCTGACTCGTGGATGGTGGCAAATGCCCTCTGGGGCTGGCTAAAACAATGGAAAGAAAATAACTGGCAGCGCAGAAGCAAGACCATCTGGGCTGCCTCACTGTGGCGAGATATTGCTGCTCGATTAGACAAGCTGGTTATAAAGTTATTCCATGTAGATGCCCACATACCCAAGAGTTGGTCCAATGAAGAACATCAAAACAACCAGCAGGTGGATCAGGCTGTCAAGGTAAAAATATCTCAAGTGGACCGGGACTGGCAACATAAGGGTGAATTATTCTTAGCTCAATGGGCCCATGATACATCAGTCCATCAAGGTAGGGATGAGACTTTTAAATGGGCTTGTGACCGAGGGGTGGACTTAACCATGGACACTATTGCACACATCATGCACGAGTGTGAGATGTGCCACAATTAAACAAGCCAAATGGATAAACCCCAGTTGTATGGAGGGCACTGGCTGAAATATAAATACGGTGAGGCCTGGCAGATTGAATTCATTTCACTGCTGCGAACACTTCAAGTCAAGCGCTATATTCTCACGATGGGAGAAGCCATGACTGGATGGCTAGTGACATATGCTGTGCCCCATGCCACTGCTTGTAACACTCTTCTGCGTCTTGAAAAGCAATATATAATAATATATATAGTGTATATATAACTCTGCAAGGACAGTACGTCCTTGAGGCCTAATCTTGGCTGCTAGCGCCTGCACAGTAGCCTGTTCGTGCACCTGCTCTAACACTCCATGTCCGTTATTCACAAGCCAAACTCCCACATAGAAGAAACTGAACAATTGACCACCTTACCCAGACACTCAGAGGACCCTTCAGTGATGGGATTGCTGAAGGTTGAAGAGCAGCAGGTGCCAACTGCTACCATGACGGTGCATCAGTGGCAGTACTGTACCAACCGAGACTCCCTGGCCTCCATTCATCAGCTGATCTGTCAACTAGAAAGCCAGAAGGTGATTAGCAAAACTCATTCACCCTTCAGCAGCCCTATATGGCCAGTGAGAAAGTCTAATGGCGAATGGAGACTAACCATGGACTACCATGGCCTGAATGAAGTTACGCCAGCAATGAGTGCTGCAGTGCCGGACATGCTAGAGCTCCAATATGAACTGGAGTCGAAGGCAGCCAAGTGGCATGCCACGACTGACATTGCTAACACCTTTTTCTCCATTCTGATAGCACCAGAGTGCTGGCCATAGTCTGCGTTCACTCAGAGGGGCATCCAGTGTACCTGGAATCGATTGCCCCAGGGGTAGAAACACAGCCCCACCATTTGCCATGGACTGGTCCATACTGCACTGGAGAAAGATGGGGCTCCAGAACACCTGCAGTACATTGACGACATCATTGTATGGGGGGACACAGCAGAAGTCTTTGAAAAAGGAAAGAAGATAATTGAAATCCTCCTGAAGGCTGGTTTCACCATCAAATGAAGGAAAGTTAAGGGGCCTGCAAAGGAGATGCAGTTCCCAGGAATAAAATGGCAAGATGGGAGTCGCCACATCCCAATGGATGTGATAAGATAGCAGCCATGTCCCCACCAACCAGTAAAAAGGAGACTCAGTCTTTCCTGGGCGCTGTCAGGTTCTGGAGAATGCACATCCCAAACTGCAGCCTGATTGTGAGCCCTCTCTACCACATGACCCTTAAGAAGAACAATTTTGAATGGGGCCCTGAGCAATAACAAGCTTTTGAACAAACTAAATGGGAAATTGCTCAGGCAGTAGCTCTTGGGCCACTCCGGGCAGGACAAGGGGTTAAAAACATGCTCTACACTGCAGCCAGGGAGAATGGTCCTACCTGGAGCCTTAGGCAGAAAGCACCCGGGGAAACCCAAGGCCGATCTCTAGGCTTTTGGAGCCGGGGATACAAAGGCTCCGAAGCTAACTATACACCAACTGAAAAGGAGATACTGGCAGCATACGAAGGAGTTTGAGCTGCCTCAGAAGTGGTCGGCACGGAAACACAGCTCCATCTGGCACCACGACTGCCGGTGCCGGGCTGGATGTTCAAAGGAAGGGCTTCCTCTACACATCATGCAACAGATGCCATGTGGAGTAAATGGGTTGCACTGATAACACAACAGGCTCAAATAGGGAACTCCAGCCCCCCAGAAATACTGGCGGTGATCACGAACTGGCCAGAGAGCAAAGATTCTGGGATGTCACCAGAGCAGGAGGTGACACATGCTGAGGAAGCCCCACCATATAACAATCTGCCAGATTAGGAGAAGCGAGGAAGCCCCACCATATAACGAGCTGCCAGACGAGGAGAAGCGATATGCCCTGTTCACTGATGGGTCTTGTCGCATTGTGGGAAAACATCGACAATGGAAGGCTGCTGTGTGGAGTCCCACACGAAGAGTTGCTGAAGCTGCTGAGGGGCAAGGTGAATCAAGCCAGTTTGCAGAGGTGAAAGCCACCCAGCTGGCTTTGGATATTGCTGAGCGAGAAAAGTGGCCAAAGCTCTGTCTCTACACTGACTCATGGGTGGTGGCAAACGCCCTGTGGGGGTTGTTGCAGCAGTGGAAACAGAGCAACTGGCAACGCAGAGGTAAACCCATCTGGGCTGCTAAAGTATGGCAGGGTATTGCAGCTCGGGTGGAGAACATGGTTGTGAAGGTGCGCCATGTGGATGCCCACGTACCCAGAAGTTGGGCCACTGATGAACATCAAAACAACCAGCAGGCGGACCAGGCTGCTAACATCAGAGTGGCTCAGGTGGATTTGGACTGGCAGCGTAAGGGTGAAAGGTTCATAGCATGGCGGGCCCATGAGACCTCGGGCCTTCAAGGTAGAGATGCAACATACAGGTGGGCTCGAGATCGAGGGGTGGGCCTCACCATTGACACCATCGCAGAGGTCATCCATGAATGTGAACCGTGTGCTGCAATCAAACAAGCCAAGCGGGTAAAGCCCCAGCGGAATGGAGGACGATGTCTGAAATATAAATACGGAGAGGCCTGGCAGATCGAGTACATCACACTGCCACAGACCCGCCAAAGCAAGCACCATGTGCTAACAATGGTGGAAGCAACCACTGGATGGCTCGAAACTTATCTATTGCCCCATACCACTGCCCAGAACACCATCCTGGGCCTTGAGAAGCAAGTCCTGTGGCGACATGGCACCCCAGAGAGAATTGAGTCAGACAACGGGACTCACTTCCAAAACAACCTCATCGACACCTGGGCAGAAGAACACGATGTCGAGTGGGTCTGCCACATCCCCTACCACGCACCAGCCTCTGGAAAAATTGAATGCTATAATGGACTGCTAAAAACTACATTGAAAGCAATGAGAGGTGGAACCTTCAAACCCTGGGACACACATCTGGCAAAGGCCACCTGGTTAGTCAACACAAGAGGATCTGCCAATCGAGCTGCCCTGGGTCAGTCAAAACTTCCATGTACAGTAGACTGGGATAAAGTCCCTGTAGTGCGCATGAGGGATGTATTCGGTATAATGGTCTGGGTTAGTCCTGTGCCAGGCACAGGCAAACCCATCCACGGGACTGCTTTTGCTCAAGGACCTTGGTGCACCTGGTGGGTGATGCAGGAGGATGGAGAGGTCCGATGTTTACCACAAAGGGACGTGATTTTGGGTGAGAACATACCGTGAATTATATTGTATTTTTGTTAATTGTTTTTTTTGCTAATTGTTAAATGGCTGCTGGGCATGATGTAGATGGTATAGAATAAGGGGTGGATTATGTCCTGGTTCGGCTAGGTAGGGTTAATTTTAACCTGCAGTTGGGAGAGGGCCACCACCAGACTATTCAATACCATACTGAGGTCATGACCGGGAGGCCAGGCGCGGGGGTGCAAGAGTGGCTTTTCTCCCGATCTGTACCCTCGTGCTGTACCCTTGCGGCATACGTCTTGTTCTGTACATTATTATCGCTGTTGTTGTTATTGTTGTTGTTCGACCTGTTACTCTGTTGCACTGCTGTATTAAATCCTCCTTATCTCAGCCCTGGGGTTTGTATCTTACTCCTTGTCCCGTCCCCGTCCGAGGGTGCAGGAGGGGCAGCGGCAATGTGGTCTTTGGTCCAGGCAACTTCTAAACCACCACAGCTGCAAACACGCCAAGCCAAGCGCCATGCGCTAGCTATGGTGGAAGCCACTATTGGATGGCTAGTGACATATGCTGTGCCCCATGCCACTGCTTGTAACACTCTTCTGCGTCTTGAAAAGCAAATATTGTGGAGCCATGGAGCCCCAGAAAGGATCGAGTCAGACAATGGAATTTATTTCTGAAATAGCCCGATAGACACCTGGGCTAAGGAGCATGGGTTAGAATGGATATACCACATCCCTTATCATCCACCAGCTGCTGGCTAAGTCGAGTGATGCTATGGGCTGCTGAAGACCGCACTCAAAGCAATGGGTGATGGCACGTTTAAAAACTGGGACTAACATCTAGCGAAAGCTACTTGGTTAGTTAATACTAGGGAGTCTGTCAATCGTGCTTGCCATGCTCAGTCAGAGCTTCTCCATACTGTGGAAGGAGACGAAGTCCCAGTGGTGCATGTGTGGAATATGTTGGAGAAAACAGTCTGGGTTACTCCTGCCTCGAGCCAAGGCAAACCCACTTGTGGGGTTGCCTTTGCTCAAGGACCCAGGTGCACGTGGTGGATAATGCAGGAGGACAGACAAGTGAAGTGCATTCCACAAGGAGATCTGATTCTGGGTGAGAACAGGCAGTAATTGGAACTGTGGGATGTTAACTGTTATATGATGCTGCCTGTTAATATTTCCCCAATACTAGCTTTCTCCCCGCGAATTGGACAGCATAAAGCATCCCCTACTAGAGGTCCAGGTGAACATTGCATCGTTTTGACTTACCCTAAAGGACTATCATTCAGTGAACCTATGGCTATGGAATGAATGACTGATAGTTTTGTAAATACTGAGAAACAGGAAGAGCAGACACTTGGGCATGATGTAGATGGCATGGGTTAAGGGATGGAATGGTGTCTTGGTTCCCCAGGCACAGACTCATGGGCCAGCCATGCAGGCAGGCCATGAGTAGCCCTGAGTCAGCTGAGATCCAATCAAGGCAGCTGACTCACAGGTGTATCCCATACCACCTAGTCATGCTCATTATAAAAGGAGGGAGCTCAGTGGGGGTGGAGTTCCTCCTCTCCCTGAGGCTTCTTGCTGATGGTGCTCTGTTCCTGCCGTCAGCATTGAACCAGGCCGAGTACAACCCTTTATGCTTTGTGTTGATTGTTTCAGTTTTGTTATTCTATGAAATCTGTCTATACTTCAACTCATGGGCCTTTTCCTTTTTTTCCCTAATTCTCCTTCTCATGTGGGAAGGGAGTCTTGGGTGATATACTAACTGCTACGGTTTAGCCCTGAGTACTGGCTAACTGTAGACACCCAGCAACGACTTCTGCCAGCTCCCTCAGCCCTCATGGGTGCATCCCATCAGGACCCATGGACGATTCTGTGATAGCCAGTATGTCATTATTTTCCTGTCGCATCATGGCTTCTAGCTCCTCCAACATGGGTAACAAACAGGAGGAGCTAGAAGCCGTGATGCAACAGGAAAATTATGATGTAGTGGCTATCATGGAAACGTGGTGGGATGTCTCCCATGACTGGAGTGCTCCAGTTGATGGCTACAAGCTCTTTATAAGGCATAGACAAGGAAGGAGAGGCGGTTGGGTGGCCCTGTATGTTAGGGACTGTTACGAATGCTTGGAACAGAAGTATAGTGAAGACAGGATTGAGTGTCTTTGCATTAGAATCAGGGGGAAGGCAAACAAGGCTGATATCATGGTGGGAGTCTGTTATAGACCACCCAACCAGGGCAGAGACGTGGATGAAATACTCTGTAGGCACTTGGGTGAAATCTCGCGATCACTTGTTCTTCTGGGGGACTTGAACTTCCCAGACATCTGCTGGAAATACAACACCACAGAGACCGGAACAGTCCCAGAGGTTCCTGGAATATGTCGAAGATAATTTCTTGACACAGCTGGTGAGTGAACCGACCAGAAAAGGTGCCCCGCTGGACCTGCTCTTTGTGAACAGAGGACTGGTGGGTGATGTGGCGGTTGAAGGCCGTCTAGGGCACAGAGATCATGAAATCATCAGTTCTCTATTCTTAGAGAAGCTAGGAGAGGGGACAGCAGAACTGCCTCTCTGGACTTCTGAAGGACAGACTGCTTGACAGAATCACTTGGGAGATGGTCCTGAAGGGCATAGGGGTCCAGGAAGGCTGGACACTCCTCAAGAAGGAAGTCTTAAAGGCACAGAAGCAGACTGTCCCCACCTGGGTCAGGCCACCCTGGCTGAACAGGGAGATTTGGCTGCAACTCAGGGAGAAAAGGAGAGTTTATGGCCTTTGGAAGAAGGCACAAGCCACTCAGGATGATTACAAAGATGCTGTGAGGCTATGCAGGGAGATAATTAGGTCCAAAGCCCAACTAGAAATTAATCTGGCTTCAGCTGTGAAAGATAATAAGAAATGTTTCTATAAACACATCAAAAGTGAAAGAAAGACCAGGTAGAGCCTCCATGCCTTGCTAGATGCAGGGGGAAACATGGTAATGAATTATAAGGAAAAGGCTGAGCTGCTTAATGCCGTCTTTGCCTCAGTCTTTAGTAACAGGACTAATTGCACTGAGAGAATCCAGCCTCCCCAGCTAGAAGACAGAGGCCGGGAGAAGGACCCCCCCCATAGTCCAGGAGGAGATGGTCAGTGACCTACTGCACTACATAGACATACACAAGTCTATGGGACAAGATGGGATACAACCAAGGGTGCTGAAGGACCTGGAGGGGTTGCTCACCAAGCCGCTTTCCATCATTTACCACCAGTCCTGGCTGAACCAGGGGGGTCCCGACAGACTGGAAATCAGCCAATGTGTCGTTCATATATGAGAAGGGTTGGAAGGATGATCCGGGAAATTACAGGTCTTTGAGTTTGACTTCGGTGCAAGGGAAGCTGATGGAGCAGATCAGCCTGAGTACCATCACACAGTACATGCAGGACAACCAGATTATCAGGCCCAGTCAGCATGGGTTTATGAAAGGCAGGTCCTCCTTGACAAACCTGATCTCCTTCTACAACAGGGTGACCCGCTTATTGGATGAGATAAAGGCTGTGGATGTTGTGTAACTTGACTTTAGTAAGACCTTTGACACAGTTTCCCACAGCATTCTCCTGGTGAAACTGGGTGCTCGTGGCTTGGATGGGCATATGCTTTGCTGGGTAAAAAACTGGTTGGATGGCCAAGCCCAAAGATTTGTGGTGAATGGAGTTAAATCCAGTTGGTGACCAGTCACGAGTGGTGTTCCCCAGGGCTCAGTATTGGGCCCACTCCTGTTTAACATCTTTATTGATGATCTGGCCGAGGGGATCGAGTGTACCCTCAGTAAGTTTGCAGATGATACCAAGTTGGGTGGAAGAGTTGATCTGCTCGAGGGTAGGGAGGCTCTGCAGAGGGACCTAGACAGGCTGGATTGATGGGCTAACACCAACTGTATGAGTTTCAATAAGGCCAAATGCCGGTTTCTGCACTTTGGCCACAACAACCCCCAGCAGCGCTACAGGCTTGGGGAGGAGTGGCTGGAAAGCTGCCAGGCAGAGAGGGACCTGGGGTTGTTGATTGATAGCCAGCTGAACATGAGCCAGCAGTGTGCCCAGGTGGCCAAGAAGGCCAATGGTATCCTGGCTTGTATAAGAAACAGCATGGCCAGCAGGGGCAGGGAAGTGATCTTACTCCTGTATTTGGCACTGGTGTGGCTGCACCTCGAGTACTGTGTTCAGTTTTGGGCCCATCACTACAAAAAGGTCTTTGAAATACTTGAGCGTGTCCAAAGAAGGGCAACAAAGCTGGTGAAGGGTCTCGAGCACAATTCTTACGAGGATCAGCTGAGGGGACTGAGGCTGTTTAGAGAAGAGGAGGCTGAGGGGAGACCTCATTACCCTCTACAACTACCTGAAAGGAGGTTGTAGAGAGGTGGGAATGATTCTCTTTAACCAAGTAACAAGCAAGAGGATGAGGCGTAATGGCCTCAAGTTGCGCCAGGAGTGATTTAGACTGGATATTAGGAAGTATTTCTTTACAGAACGGGTTGTTAGACATTGGAATGGGCTGTCCAGGGCAGTAGTGGAGTCCCCATCCCTGGAGGTGTTTAGGAGTTGGGTTGACTCTTAGGGATATGGTGTAATTGAGGACTGTCAGTGTTAGGTTGATGGTTGGACTCGATGATCTTCAAGGTCTTTTCCAACCTAGATAATTCTGTGATTCTGTGACTTGTGGATATCCAGTTTACTTAATTGATCTTTAACTTGATCCTCCTCAACCAAGGGAAAACCTTCCTTCCTCCAGACTTTTTCTATTACCTCCAAAGTCTGGGACTCCTAGGGGCTGGCCTGAGCAGCAAAGACTGAAGCAAATAAGTCATTCAGTATCTCCACCTTCTCTGCATTCTGTCACCAGTGCAACCAGGACACATTGCCATGTGGCTTTTAAACACAGCCCTAACATGGCGAATTATACTTTTTCCTATTGTATTTTTTTAGCAGTTCTCTGTTTTTATCTGTTTTAGCTTGAATATTTTCCCAGTCATACCAATTGGCTACAGGCCAACCATCTTCAGATTCAATATTTATGTTGTGCCTCTGTAGATAATCTATTAAGTCCTTCACTTGTTTTTCAAGGTTGTCTGCCATCACTGCTCTGCTACCCTGCCTGCTGCGCCAATTGTCCTGTATGGGTTTAAGGATGGCAGACTTGACTGTAAATACAGACAAAGCAAGATTTTATTATAAATGATAATAATGTGATTGGGCTAAAGGACATAAATCAGAATATCTACTACACAATTTAAGTGCTATAGCAACTACTTATTAATTGGCATTTATGATATCTAGAACAATAACTAAAGCAATATTTTAAAGCCGGCTTAATTATTGAATAGGGATTGATGTTACTTACCCTACCCAACAACTGTGAGTAGCTCCCTTTCACTCAGTCTCTGAGGGGTAACATTTCAAGGGGCATCCCTGCTCGAGGAGGGAATAGTCAAACACACCTCAAGGGGGAAGTATGTAAGAATCCTATCCGATTAAGAATGGAACTGGGCTTTTATAGAATAAAGCCTCCTTGCTCAGTGATCCTTCTAGCTCAGCAAAATATTCTTCTCTCTTAAGAACACTGTATATTTTTTTTTTCAGTCCTCTATTTTTCTCTCTGTCTTGGTCCTGCTGGTCCACAGTGTTTTTTCAGCACCAAGGCACAGTGTGACCTTCTAGCATATCTGGTAGTTTTCTTTCGTCAGAGAGCACAGAGTGGGGCAAATGTCAAGTGTTTTCCCCCACTGAGGCAGAGCATCCTGCTACAACATTATCCTCCTAACTGTGGTGTTGTGTTGGCGTGCTTAATATTTTCCACATATACACTTAAAAACCTGTTAACATGTTAATGGATTTGTTTTCTTGTCAAGGAAAATTTTGCCCCCTGCAATGACAGCTGGTAACTCAAGCTGCAAAAGCGCAGGGTAAGCAGTCGCTCAGTGGATGAGCACAACACACTTCTCCCAGCAATAAAGGCTTCAAACTCGAGTCGGGTGCCTTGCCACTCTGATCCCTAGTGCTGGTTTAATCATGTTAATGCTCTGTCTAATTATGGTAAACACTGCATATTATTCAAATTAATAATGTATATTGCCATTCATGTAGTCAGTCTGCAGACATTTTTACGCATTAGTGTTTTCTAAGCTGAATGCCTTCTGTTAGGCACTGGAGGTTGTGTATCACCCCATTAGCTAAAAAGGGAGGTGGATGATCACATATAGTGGCCGCCCGACTTAAACTGGTTTAATTGGCATGCTATTGGGAGGCAAATGATTTCTCTGAAGCAAAGTTGTCCCTGCAAAATCCTCTGAGATGCAAATCTGAAAACAGCCCTTCTGCCTTCCTCATTAATAGGGCAACCATGACTGGTGTGGTCTTGGTTGTGTGAGTTTACCTGCTGTCCTGGTTTCCCAGGAACAGAACCATGGGCCGGCCATGCAGGCAGGCTATGAGTAGCCCTGAGTCCGCTGGGAGTTTCAGTCAGGGCAGCTGACCCAAGCTGACTCGCAGGTGTATCCCACAGCACTTGTATCATTATAAAAGGAGGGAGTTGATTGATGGTGGGGAGTTCTTTTTCCTGGGGCTCCTTCCTCTTGGCCTGCTGATCCTATAGACAAAGCTAAGTATATACTTTTATACTTTTTGTTGGTGTCTGTATTAGTTTTGTTATTTCATTAAGTCTATTTAAACTTAAACTCATGAGGCTTCTCCCTTTTTTCCCCATTTCCTCTTCTTAGCTGCGGAGGGGTCATTCGGTGGTAGAGCAGCTGCTACAATTTAGCCCCAGGTACTGGCTAAACATAGACAGTTTATTTGGTGTCCACCGTCTATTTGGACTTTGAATTAAATAGCTTAGCTAGGAGAATCCCAGGGTTGATGTTCTTATGGATTTCACTGGATATCACAGCCACTCACTACGTTGCTGTGGGTGGGATGGTCTGTGGGGGGACACCTCTGGTATTTGGATTTGGAATTACTTTTGGAGATCTGGGTGGCTTTACCACTGTTTCTTTTTGGTTTGGTACAGCTCATTGCTTTTGGCCCTGGGCTTAGAAGTGCTGTCCTGTGATGTTTCATGGCATTAGGTTATGGTGTAATAAATTAATTTAATTATGCTTATTTCTGATCTGTAGGACCTGGTGATGGGCAACATGACTCTGGGACACCCTTGGGATGCTTCTATAATTGTGCTTGTGTTATCAGACCTTTTGAATATTTTTCAGGTTTTGGTCCTGTTTTAACTGGAACCTTAGCATAGAGTTGGGTGCTGTGCAGCTGCTATGACCTCTGCAATGGGCCCTGCAGTGATCTCAGCCCCCGTGGGAAGCATTGCAGATATTCAGACCCCAGTAATGGGTGATACAGCTGCCCTGGATACTCAGTCAATGCCAGTTGCCATGGTATATAAGAGGCAATACATAAGAAGAGCAGGTTGGGAAGTGGTGACTACTTGGCCTCTGTCCCTTGGTGAGTTGTGAGACATCTGTAAAGATTATAGTCATCATGAAGGTGAGCCACTGGTTTCTTGGCTGCTCCAGTGCTGGGATAATGGAGCTGATGGCTTGGAATTGGAAGATAACAAAGCCAAGCAGTTAAAACAGTTGACTAGAGATGTGAGCATTGTCAAAGATCTTGCAAGAGAAGCACAGCCCCTTGGTCTCTGGAGACAACTCTTGTTGAGTGTGAAAAACGGGTATCCCTTTGGGAGTTATGTCATGTTCAGACCAAGCAGGTGAACAGCCATTGAGAGAGGTGTTCAGTATTTGAGAGAAATAGCTGTGTGGGAGCTGATTTTTGCTGACTTGAATAACCCTCAGATACCACTGGATCCAGATATACTAAAAGTTACTGGACCCATGTGGCACAAGTGAGTGTTGAGCGCGCCACCAGCCTATGCTCCTACATTGACATTATTAATCTGGAAAGATGATGAGGTGCCAACAATAGGTGAACTGGATGTTCGATTGTGGCAGTATGCGGATAAGCTTTCATCCTCTCCACATCTCTGCTGTAGAAAAAGCATTCGATAACTCCATGAAACTGCTTAGTGAAGTGCTTGACAGGTTGTCCCAGGTGGAGGATAAGTTACACTTCCTATCTATGCCAACAAACGTTTTGGCCATCCAGAGAAAGTGCTCCCCCGAAAAGCCTGCTTCAGTACACATTACGGGGTACCTTATGTGTTTTTTTTGCGCAACCATGGAGAGGACATGAGAAAATGGAACAGAAAGCCGATGTAAGTTTTACAGGCACATGTGCATGAATTGAAAAGCAAAAAGATTGCAAGATAGGGCTGTTCCAAGAAAAGTGCTGCTGCAGTTTTCAGTGGGCAGCCCCCCAGACAGCATAAATGGGCCTCAGATCCTAATTTATGACACATGACTAAGGATGATAGAAGCGTAGTCTACATGACTTGCTTGAACCCATATGCCAATGACAGCCATTTTCCTCTGGATTAGAGGAACCCTGCCTCCAGCCAGGTGGAAGAGAGGGATAACAGAGTCTACTGGACTGTTTGGGTTCAGTGGCCTGGCCTGTTCATACCACAGAAATACAAGGCTTTGGTGGACACTGGTGCACAAGGCACCATAATTCTGTCCAATTACACTGGGACAGAATCAGTTTCTATTGCCAGAGTGATTGAGGGATCCCAGGAATTTGACTGTAGTCGAAGCTGAAGGTAGCCTGACTGGACGTGAGTGGCAGAAGCATCCTATTGTGACTGGCCCTGCTGCCCCATGCATCCTTGGTGTGGATTATCTTAGAAGGGGATACTTCAAGGACCCGAGGGGGTACTGCTGGGCGTTTGGTGTAGCAGCAGTGGAGACAGAGGAAATTGAACCGCTGTCTACCCTGCCTGGCTTATCAGGGACCTTTCTATTGTGGGGCTGCCGAGGGCTGAGGAGCAGAAGGTGCCCATCACTACTACAACAGTGCACCAGTGACAATATTGTCCAAATTGAGTCTCCATCCAGAAGGTGATCAGGTGATCAGCAAGACATGCTCACCCTTTAATAGTCCTATTTGGCCAGTGCGGAAGTCCAATGGAGAGTGGAGACTGACTGTGGAATACCGTGGCCTGAATGAAGTCACATCACCAATGCGTGCTGCTGTGCTGGACATGCAAGAACTCCAGTATGAACTGGAGTCCAAGGCAGGCAAGTGGTACACCACGATTGATATTGTCAGTGTGTTTTCCTTGATTCTGTTGGCATTGGAGTGCAGGCCACAGTTTGCTTTTACCTGGAGCGGTGTCCGGTACACTTCCAGGGGTGGAAGCACAGTCCCACAATTTGCCGTGGACTGATCCGCTCTGCACTAGAAAAGGGTGGAGTGCTTGAGCATTTGCAGTATATTGATGGCATCATCAATAAAAAAAAAGCTGTGTGGCATAGCTGACATGCTGGAGGGAATGGATGCCATCCAGAGGGACCTTGACAGGCTGGAGAGGTGGACCCATGCCAACCTCATGAAGTTCAATAAGATCGAGTGCAAGGTCCTGCACCTGGGTTGAGGCAATCCCAAGCACAAGTAGAGGCTAGGCCGAGAATGGATAGAGAGCATCTCTGAGGAGAAGGACTTGGAGGTGTCTGTTGATGAAAAACTCAACATGAGCCGGCAATTTGCCCTTGCAGCCCAGAAGGCCAACCATGTCCTGGGCTGCATCAAAAGAAGTGCGGCCAGAAGGTCAAAGGAAGTGATTATTCACCTCTACTCTGCTGTTGTGAGACCTCACCTGGAGTACTGCGTCCAGTTTTGGGGCCCCCAACATAAGAAGGACATCAAGATGCTGTAGCAGGTCCAGAGGAAGGCCACAAAGATGATGAGAGGGCTGGAGCACCTCTCCTATGAAGACAGGCTGAGGGAGTTGGGGTTGTTCAGCCTGGAGAAGAGAATGCTCTGGGGAGACCTCATAGCAGTCTTCCAGTACCTGAAGGGAGCCTACAAGAAAGCTGGGGAGGGACTTTTTACAAGAGCATGTAGTGATAGGACGAGGGGTAATGGCTTTAAACTGGAAGAGGGTAGATTTAGACTAGATATTAGGAAGAAATTCTTTACTGTGAGGATGGTGAGACACTGGAACAGGTTGCCCAGGGAAGGTGTGGATGCCCCCTCTCTGGAAGTGTTTAAGGCCAGGTTAGACAGGGCTTTGAGCAACCTGGTCTAGTGGGAGGTGTCCTTGCTCGTGGCAGGGGGGTTGGAAATAGATGATCTTTGGAGGTCCCTTCCAACCCAAACCATTCTATGATCATTGTATGGGGTAACATGAGGAGAAAAAACTGGACTCCACACGATTCAATGTGAATCAAGCAGAAGCCGCTTTATTTACTTTGCCTGTCCCTTTTATACAATTTTTCTTTCCCTACACGTGGTCACGCATTATCTGGTTGGTTAAAAGTCTCTAGCACGAGGCATGCATGCAGCTCAGTTCAGCTCCCGTTGGTTCTTTATGCTCTTCTCACACAGTGTCCAATTGGTTAATCTTATCTGCTTTTTCTGCTTACTCTTGCATTCCTGAGTGAAGCAATCGTTGCTCTTTATTTTTTCTTCCTTTGATGTTACTTCTAGTATGTGGCTACGTGCCTAGGCCAACATCCCATATGGCTGGTTCACTATGTGGCCATTCTCCTTTAGATACATTCCTACAGTAACATAGCAGAAGTTGGTTTTGAGAGGGAAAAGAGTAATTCAGGTTCTACTGAAAGCTGGTTTTGCCAACAACAGAGTCAAGGTCAAGAGACCTGCTCAAGAATTCCAGTTTCTAGGAATTAAATGGCAGGATGGGTGTTGCCCGATCCTGATAGATATAATTAACCAAATATTAGCAGTGTCTCCACCACCTAATAAAAAGGGGACAGTTTTCTTAGGTGGTGTAGGTTTCTGGAGAATGCATATCCCGGACTACAGTCAGATTTTGAGCCCTCTATACGAAGAACGAATTTCAGCACCTGGCACCCAGTGATTTTACCAACATCATTCTCACTACAAATTGTGAATAGCAACTGAACAAAGTATAGCAGGTGAGAGCTGCAGCATGCCATACCTTTTTTACTACCCTAAAGGTCTTTTGTGACACAGAACCAATGGCTATGGACTAAAAGGACTAATACTTCTGTATATATCAGTGTAAAGAATGAGAAATGGTAAGAGCAGCGACTTAGGCATGATGTAAATGGTATGGGATAAGGAGTAGAATGGTGTCCTGGTTTCACAGCAACAGATCTATGGGCCAGCTATGGCAGGCAGGCCATGAGTAACCCTGAGTCAGCTGGGAGTTTCAGTCAGGGCAACTGACCCAAGCTGACTTGCAGGTGTATCCCACACTATGTGCATCATGCTCACTATAAAAGGAGGGAGTTGACAGGGTGAGAAGTTCTTTTTCCTGGGGCTCTTCCCTGCTGATCATATGGATGACACTGAGTATAACCTTGTATAATTTGTGTTGGTGTTTGGATTTAATGAAATAACCTTATACATTTAAGCTTCATCTTGTATTAGTTTTGTTATTTTATTATATCCATTTCTGTTTCATCCCACAGGGCTTCTCCCTTTTTTCCCAATTCCCCTTCTCAGCTGGTGAGGGGTCTTCGAGTGATAGAGCAACTACTACGGTTGAGCCCTGGGGTACAGACTGAATGTAGGCACCTGCCTGAGGTTGCACCCACTTTGAGAAAAGAGATTTCCAGAGTCAACAGTTGAGTGAGGAGCTACAGGTTTGATTAAGGCTATAATCCTTCCCCTCCTGGTGTTCACCAATTTTTGCATTCCCAAAAGTTGCCCTTGTTTAGTGGCATTTCCAGTGGTAGACGTCCAACCCTTAGGTGGGTTTCATCAGACGCAAGAGGCTGCTGCTGTAGTGGAAAGAAATAACAGCCTCAGTTACTGGATTGTCACACCTGCAATTATATATCAAGGATATCTAATTAGACACAGAAGTTTGAGATGGGCCCAAACTGGAAGTATTTCCCTAAATCGAGATCTGTGGTTCCTCTTTGTGTGGATTTTTTGGGACTGTTGGGATCATATCCTGATATGCTGGATCCCATGTCAGTGTCAATAAATTAACTCATGATTTTGCCGACTTGTAAATGAGAAAGGAAATGAACATGATATATAATAATACTGCTATATTGCTTCTCTGTGCTGTCAGATATCCAGTGTGGCTTCCCTTGTAAGAGTAGGATCGCATTGAAACTATTCCATATGACTATATACAGTAAAAATATTTATGTGGATATTTCAGCACAGGCTGCATTTTTAAACCACAGCTGTGAGTTAAGGAGAAAGCTCCTGGTTGGAGTGAAAACATGAGAGTACTTTATATAACTGCTTAACAAGTGGACAATCCAGAAAAGTCTGGACAATGCAATGTGTATCAGTAAACAGATGGATTTTACTGGCAGATGGGATTTTTGTGTTCGGAAATGGGACTGAGGATACTGGTACTTCATTAGATACCTGAATGCGAGCAAAAAGCAAAACAAATGACAAGTGCCATCAATTTTCATCACATTTTTGAAAAACTGGGGTGTCTCAGAGGTGCTTTCTGGGCCCCCATCCTTGAGTTGAGATTCTGTGGCCATGGTCCCTCCATCTCCAAGGAGGAAGGGCTGCTGGGGTCACTCAGTGGGAACTGTAGATGGCTGCACCCACCTGCAGACTACCTCTGCTTGAGGACTTTATAATAATACTTAAAAAATCTCAACTTGTGACTGGGATGAGAAGATATATCTGTAGGAGGATTGTCACCCTTGACATGGCTGGCTGGACACTTCTGGAAAGAAAAAGGGGAGGTGAGAAAAGGGGCTGCCACTCATGACAGTTATGCTTTTGTTCTTCCAGGAGACTGTTTAGGATTGTGTCTCATGTTGCTCAGTATCTCTGTTTTAATGGGTTTACTTCCCATCTAGATGGTCTGGTGGGTATACATGTACCTGGGTCTGTGGGCCTGAAAACTAGGATGAAAAAATACACTTGTAAAGATGAACCTGAAGTGTTGCCCAAACAGGGGACATGGGGAATGAAGGTGAGACCATGTGTCCTGCTTTGGCCCTGACCCAGAGCCAAATGCTGCATCTGAACTCTTCACTCATCCTGAGTATGGTGTTGAATAAAAAAAAAAACAAAACCAAAAGCAAAACAAACCAGGAATGTGAGGTTTATGGCTCTGAAAACTGTTTGGTAGCATCCTTCAGTGCTTGAGGAAGGGGAGAATGATCACAGCCTTGGAGACAGTAGACAGGTGGGAGTGTCTATGCAACCTTGCTCTGGTCAGGTTGCTGGAGCACCCACTGGTCCCCCACCACCTTGGGGTCCCTGGCAGAGAAAATTTTCTTTATGCATAGGTTTTTATTGTTTAATCTTTTTGGGGGTGTATGTGGTTTGGTTTTAAGAGTTGGTGCCCTTACTGATTTTTGATTATTTTGTCTATTTAACCAGGCTGATTGGTACTGCAACCTCCAAATTTCTTCAACACACTTTGTAAGCAAATCATTTCCCTTGCTCTGGTTATTGCTGTCAGGTAGTGCAGAGAAAAAAAAAAAAAAAAAAAAGAAAAGAAAATCAGGAAACAAATCACTAGTATGGGGGGAGAGGAAGGGGAAAAAAATGGGAATTGCAGTGCAGAGCATTAAGAAATGGGGAGAAAACCAATGACCAAAGACCAGCTAGGCATGTGGGGCAAGGACAAACAAGTCCAGCAAAGATGATGAGCTTTGAGAGGGCGTGAGGGAGAGCCTAGACTGCACTTTACATCTGAATGCATCATTTTTGTCCATCCCTGCCTGCATCCCTGTGGACAAAGTACCCTGCCAGCACCCTGCAAGGGCTGGGGGGCTCTGTGGGGACCCCAGAGCAGGAGCTGGAGGGGAATGAGTACCCTGTTCCCTTCTGCAACTCACTCACCCCATCTGAGGCTTTGCTCTTGGCACAGGTACTGTGTGCAGTGCCTGTGCCGAGAGCAAAACCTCTCTGTATGAGAAAACCCCTCCAGACGATGCCTTGGTACCTGGGAATAATAGATAGTGTTTTTACAACCTCTGAGACCTGTTCCTGGGTAGATGGTGAAAGGCAATATCTCAGGACTACTGGGTTACAGGAGGTTGTAAAATTGCTCCTCCCCATATATATATATATTTGACAATGCTTTCACTGAGGAGTGTTCCCTTTTTTTAATTTTTTTTTTTTTTTTTTTATTGCTGTTAGAATCACAGAATCACAGAATGGTAGGAGTTGGAAGGGACCTCTAGAGATTCTCTAGTCAAACCCCCCCTGCTAAAGCAGGTTCACCTACAGCAGGATGCACAGGATTGCATCCATGCAGGTTTTGAATGTCTCCAGAGGAAACTCCACCACCTCTCTGGGCAGCCTGTTCATGTACTCTGTCACCCTCAAAGTAAAGAAGTTTTTCCTCATGTTCAGATGGAACTTCCTGTGTTCCAGTTTGTGCCCATTTCCCCTTGTCCTATGACTGGGCACCACTGAAAAGAGTCTGGCCCCATCTTCATGATACCCACCCTTTAGATATTCATAAGCATTGATGAGATCTCCTCTAAGTCTTCTCTTCTCCAGGCTAAACAGATGCAGGTCTCTCAGCCTGCTCCAGTCCCCTCATCATCTCTGTAGCCCTCCTCTGGACTCTCTCCAGAAGTTCCCTGTCCCTCTTGAACTGGGGAGCCCAGAACTGGACACAGTACTCCAGATGCAGCCTCACCAGGGCAGAGTAGAGGGGGAGGATCACCTCTCTTGACCTGCTGGCCACACTCTTCTTAATGTACCCCAGGATACCATTGGTCTTCTCGGCCACAAGGGCACATTGCTGGCTCATGGTTAACTCCTTGTCCACCAGGACTCCCAGGTCCTTCTATGCAGAGCTGCTTTGTTATTTATAAACATTGATTTTAACAGAAAAAAAATGTACTGTGTTTATCAGATCAAGGCTTATTTAGATGAACTCCAAACACGCTACACTCTGCCTTAGCAGTTGTTAAAAATTACTCTTTTAATCAATTTAATTGAAACAGACTTTTGAAATTATGCAGGTTATCGTATATTTCCTATTTTTCTCTAATTTCCAATGGAAGACAGTGTCTTGAATCCAAACAAAATTAAGGCTAATTCCATAATTCTTGTTTCTTTTCCACTTCTCAGTAACCTGTATCAGTTTCAGAGAAGAATGAAAGAATAATTATGGTTAATCAACAATTAGCTGAAAAAGTTCATTCTTCACATTAAAACAAACTTGCTCTAAGCTTTTGGAAAGTTACAGAAGTAAGGGTACAATCAGCATGTCTCTAAAGTTATCCAAATCTCCAAGAAGAATACAGAGCAAGGAGTAGAATTTTATTGAAGAAAATAGAAGTTGAAGCATATTATTTTTTTTTTTCCACAAACTGTTTCATTGATGACATTCCTGTGGAATTATGCACCCCATCATGACTTGACTCGTTCTTATTGAACTCTGAGTGTGGTTTTGGCAGTGTTTTCAGTGTACATGCATGTATGTTCAGGAGTACTTCCAACAGAAGCAGAGAGAAGCTTGGTACAAACAGTCAAATAATGACAGAAGTGGGAGAGATCACGTGGAGAGCAATGCTGGAGCTTCTTCGCTGTAGGAGAACACAGCTGTGAACACGTGCACACACACACAAGCTGTTTAACAAGTAGAATAAGGAAAAGGTTTTAACACTAGAATACAGTTGCGATCAGTCTGTCTTTTTCTTCCTCACTCCCATATCCTCCCCTTTTCACTTTGATGTATCAAACTAAGTCTTATTTTGAGCTGACAGGAAGTCATTAAATGAGTGGATGGACCACCAATTTAAGGGAATTGATGATCTTTGGGGCTTACACTCTCACAGATCAAATGATAATGTTGCCTTTCAGGTTAAATTCATACATTACATAGGGAAAACCAGGAGCTTTCACTGAACTTGGGCCAGTGGGATGCAGACCAACTTTGGTCATAAACATGCATTTAAAAGCTGGTTTTGAAGAGGACAATGCAGGGATGTGTAATCTTTCATTTTAGCTCTTTTTATTACATTTTTCCCCTCTAATTTTCTGTGCCATCCTTCAGGCAGCCATTTTCTGTTAGTCTTCTGTGAACTTTTAAATGAAAATCATGGTCCTAAAGTAGATATAGATAAAGACAGAGATAGACATGAGATAGAGATGGAGACAGACACAGGCATAGAAATGTGTATGTAAAGATATAGATAGATACACATATGATTACAGATATAGATACTGATATAAACACAGATATATGGTTTAGCCTTGAGTACTGGCAGAAGTACATAGACAGAAGGGGAAAGAAAAAAAACCTACTCAAATGCAATTACTTTGAAAGGTTTCACTCTCTTTCACAGTAAGAGAAAGTATAGGCTCTTGTCTAGCTTTTCCAGCCCCAAAGACTCAAGATAAATTCTCAAAGGTGTTCATTACTCCATGAAGATGAGCAGAGGAACAGACCCTGTTGTTGAGGGCATGGATGTGGCACATGTGGACCATCTTTTTTTTTTTTGGTCCAGGCTGGGAAAGGGCTTCTGAAGCTATCTAATGGTTTTTAAGGAATGAACAGATGCTTCTTAATTTCTAATAAAAAATTTAAATCAAACCCTATAAAGGATGCAAATTAACACGGATTTGGAGCATTCAGGGAGATCAGGGGTTTAATGGCAAAGTTTTCTTAACCATGCAGCCCAGAACACAAAGGAACATCTCTGGTCATGCTAGGACACAGAGAGATGACACCCAAAAGGGCACCCAGACACTTACGTGTATCCCCTGCAGCCATGCGTGAAACCACAGTGCTGTGACACCACAGATCACACTTAGTTTTGAATGCCACCAATGAACCACATATAATAGTCCTATCTCTGCAGACCCAGGCCTCAGCTGGGGCAGTGGCTGGGGGAGTAGCATCCTCTAGAAGTCAGGCTAAAACTGACCACTACCTGAATATCACAGATGACAGCAAAAGCCTCCAAATTCACCTCCTAAAGGTTACGGTTGCTCTTTACAAAGACATGCAGGCCAAGCGCTTGAAAGCATTGCTGTTTGAGACTTGCACCCAGGATGGAAGGCACCAGAGAAGCCGCAGGTGGGTCATAAAGGATTAGGAGTAAGGAGGTAAAAACATTTCAAGACTATTGCCTAAGCGACACTGACTCCCCAATGAAGCCTGGGTACAACCTGAGGTCTCCGATTTCTTTTCAAACCTCTAGGCATAGAGACTTCTTTCTAAAGGACTGCCTTTCTCTATCCTCCCATGGTCATCAGAGGCACTGATGGCGATGATGGAGTGAAGCCATATGCAGAGAGAGATACCTGGCTGTGCCTCTCCCTACCTAGGATCAGCTATGTCCCACTCTCCCAGGGAGCAGTATAGGATTCATCACATCCCCCTTTTCTCAAGAGCCATGCCACTAACCAGCTGGTCCATGGACATATCCCCTGGGAATGTGGAATAACTCCAAATTATCCATCCAAGGGCTCAGAGGATGGGGTGATGCTAGAAATCCTTGGCATGAAACAGCAAGGCATAGATTATCCCAGCCAGATCAGCGCAATAAAAAAAAAAAAAAATCAGTTTGTACTTCTCAAAATAATTTATCTAGAAATTCATGAGCATGGAGAAAACTCCTTGCAATGAGGATGCTTTCTGGAGGAGATGAGCCTTAAAATACAGAAGACTTTTTTCTGGCGCTCTATTCAGTTGTTTTTTAAAAAAGGACATTTGGAGATGTGTAAATTCTGGGAAACTTATCCCACTGTGTAATGGCACTGCCCAAAGTTGTGGGGAGAAAATAAGAGAGTATGTTTTCTAATCCTTTTAGAAATGCAAACTTTCCAGGTTTAAAACTTCAGGGTCAAAGCAGGTGCTTATGGTGACAATTGCAGAAGAACAATAGACCTGAACAGAAGAGAAACTCTATTTTCTTTACTCAGGTAAGACCCTCATTAAAAATCAATAGGCCTAATTTATTCCTGATAACATTCTGTTGAAGACTGTACTTTTACCCTAGGGATTAATTTTGCCTAATGGGTCTTCATGCATAAACAACATAGGCAAGGTTTGATTCTTGGAAGGTACAGCATAGTGAATGCTACTATGGGACTTGATCCTATCACTTGCAAAGACCAAGTGGGTCGAAGTATCTGATGGGCTCGAAACCCTTGAATGATGTCCAATTACAGCCTGTGGTGAATAAATGTTTTATGACCAGTCATATGTCACTGTGAATCAACTTTTTTATTGATGGTGCTAATCATAAAACGAAAGAACAGATATCAATTAGATATTTTAAAGAAAAAAAGAGATGTGTGATATTCCTTCCCTTATTGGACACTGGCAAAAGTGAGTCATTCTGACCTACTGTGATCTTTGCAAGGAGGTATTTTTCTCCAGTCCTAGAAAATTAACATTTCCCTTGCAAGACTCTGCTCTTGGAAATAAATAAATAAATATCTGAACATTAAAGAACTTGGATTCACTGAGAATATGTGACAGTGAATTAGCAGCCCTCACGTGTCAGTATACAGGCCAGCAAATTAAATTAAGGTCTTTGCTTCTGTTCTAATGTAGCAGAACTAATGCAGTCACAGCTCAGCACTGCAGTTTCTCAAATGTGGGCACTGGTGTTGCCACAGGGAAGGGAACCTGGTTTCCATTCCTGGGGAGGCTGTCTGGAGTCAGCGAGCAACCCTGGGAGCCTCTGAAGACACAAGTAGGAGGAGGACCAGGCAACAGAGGCAGCTCCAGTTTCAGTCTTAACACCATTAGAGGGGAAATCAAACACAATATTCCAGATGCGGCCTCACCAGGGCAGAGTAGAGGGGGAGGAGAACCTCTCTTGACCTACTAACCACCCCCTTTCTAATGCGCCCCAGAATGCCATTGGCCTTCTTAGCCACAAGGGCACATTGCTGGCTCATGGTCATCCTGCTGTCCACCAGGACCCCCAGGTCCCTTTCCCCTACGCTGCTCTCCAACAGGTCAGCCCCCAACCTGTACTGGCACATGGGGCTGTTCTTCCCCAGATGCAAAACTCTACACTTGCCCTTGTTATATTTCATTAAATTTCTCCCCGCCCAACTCTCCAGCCTGTCTAGGTCTCTAGACAGTGCATACAAAATCCCATCTTTGCCCATGCAAATGAAAGGGTAGAAGCGCTGCCAGCAACTGCTCATGCAAAGATCAGCTGTAATGACACATGCCTGAAAAAGAGTAGAAGCAGAGCTTCTTGGGCAGGAGGCTCTTGCTTGATCCACTTTCATAATCAGCATTTCCAGCTGGTTAATGAACAAATAAACACTCTGAAAGTTTCTCATGAGGTAGTCGAGATATTTTTCCTAGTAACAGTCAAGGCTCACGATATAAAGAGCTATCCTAACAAGTTCCTCCAAGGATAAAATCAAGCAAAGTGGTGATAATTTCAGTATTTTTAAATAGAGTTGCCTAAAATCGGAGCTGCCAGCAAAGTCAATAATAATCAAGACAACCACTAGTTTGGATTACACCACTGGGGTGTAACTACACGACTTGAAACTTTAATGTTTGAAAACATCGTCCTTAATCATTTGCTTATGGTTTGCTTATGGTTAAAGAGTGGATAAGGAGCAGACCTGTGCTGGTTTTTGGACCTAACCACTAAAAACAAGGCATGAAAAAAGGCTGAAAAAGCAGAATGGGCACATGAACTTGCACATTTGTCTCCTTGAGAGAGGACTGCTTGCTGGGATCAATGCTAAAGGCAATCAGAGGAGCATGGAAACCCATCTGCAGTCAAGGTGTTCCCAGCTGGCTCTAGAAAAGGGATCTGCTCTACTTGACCCTTCTAGCTCCCCCTGGAAACGCAAGCACCAGCAATGACATTAAGTGGCTTATCTTTAACATGTCTTGCTTTTCTAGTTAAGTATTAATGTTTAATGAGATCAGCCTGCAGTTGCTTGTTAGTGTGCAGTGCTCCAGTTAATTAATACATCACCTGGAAAGCCAGTCTGTGAGAGGAGAGTGAGCAAGTGCGTTCCTGAGGCATTTCTCAGACTTGAGAAAAGGGACGGGGGGGGGATAGGAAATGTTTATGCAGAAATGCTCAGCTGACTTTCTATGAAGTGGCTGTCTCTCACCACACCAGCATCCTCCTGATAAAAGATGAGTATGTAGCCCACAAGGAACAGTGCCAGAGAGACAACTCAAGTGTCACAAAAACACATTGGCCCTGACAGCCACACACATATTCCAAGCAAGAAGGAACAAACCATCTTCTCCTCCCTGTCCCTGCTAATTCCTCTTGCCAGCTCACCTCCTGCAATGAGGGTCACAGGGAGATCAAGAAAGTCTTGTCAATACCTGGCTTGAGGCTGCTCCATCACTTTTGGCGGAGCCGGAACCTGCTCAACTGGCAGTCATTTTTTTTGAAATAATATGCGCTACTGCTAATTCTCACAAATGTAATGGGATTCCCATGAATTTTGTATTTATTGCACCTACAGTCCTATTGCATGCATCAAATGATAATTTGTCTGCCTTACTGCTGAAGATAAAAATTTTAAAATGTGACCCCAGTATTTTCTAATGTTTTGGAATCTAGCAGGAAAACTGAAAGACCCTTTTGTGATTCCCTCAATTCAAATTTCAGCCTGATTTTTAAACTAGGGAAGTACTTTTGGAGCTACTGGATGAAAAACAACCTTAAAAATCTGGGGTCAATCCTCCTGTAAATAGTGTCTTAGAGCCTAGCATTCATTTTTTACAGCTATTTTAGAATTTAAAATGAAAAACATAATTGCCTCTTTTTATAGGAAAAGGCAGCCATGCAGTGTAAAACACCCATTTGTATGTAATATGAAAGAGCAGTCGGGGTCATGAGAACCACTAAGCATAAAAATCTGTAGTTTAGTTTTCAGACATTTAGTCTTGGGAGTGTTATAAGGAAGCAGAGAGATGGGCCAATATACCTATCGCAGATTTATGAAGAGGACCCAGCTTTTACAAGGGAAGTGTGTTGCAGCTGCCCACATGGAAGTGATAGTTATTCGGCAGTGAATCATACCCACTTTAGGATTATAGATCATGCAAGTCACTATCAGGAGTGTTATAATTTGAGTTGCTAACACTACTAAAGTCAAAATATTTGAAGATTGTGGGACAGGCTCCTTAAAAACACTGAATCTAAAATCATACAAATTAGATCCTATTTATGTGCCTCCTGAGTTTCAGGGACTTCATAATTTAAGCCTCATCACTCATTGATGCTGCTGCAGATGTATAAAAGGAAAAAAAAAAACACAAAACAAAAAACAGGGAAAAAACAAAACCACCACACACCTCACATCATAACACTCTTCAAAATCAAAGGAGTTGGCTATGCAGGCCCCAAAACAAATCTCAACCAATGCAAACCAGCCATCCTTCCACTCCTGGATCCAGCTGAATGTTAAGCAGATAAAGTAGGCAGGCGGTAGACTGAAATGTTGATGTTGAAGCAAACTAAAATGCATTGGCAAAGTTAGGAACTTGGGCATGGCAAGAATGAAAGCTTTTCATTGCTACACACCGAGTCTGCGGAGGCTAAATGGAAACTGTGCTCCACCACCTTTTTCATTACTGGTGTCTACATTTAGCCTGTATCTGGGGCTAAACTGTAGCAGTTGCTCTACCACCTGATGACACCTCCCCAGCTGAGAAAGGGAATCAAGGAAAAAAGGGAGAAGCCCCATGGACTGAAATGGAAACAGATTTAATGAAATAACAAAACTAATACAAATACCAACATAAAGTATACAAGCTTATACTCAGCCTAGTCCTCAGGAAGAGCACGCGGCACATGGAGCAGAGAGCGGCGGCTGTGGGAGCAGTGGGGGCAGCTGCGGTGAGTGCTGTTCCCTTTTGCTGAGGGTTTGAGAAGGAGCCGGGCTTCCTGGAGATGGTGAAGCCGGGGCAGAGCAAGGAAACCCGAGTCTGAGTGGGAATCCTGCGAGAAACCGAAAGGCTGACGTGGCTGACGTGGCAGGGGGCGTGACTGAGAACCGTGGCAAACTTCAAAAGCGGCCATCTCGGCAGCTCCCTCAGAGCACGTGGCACGCGGAGCAGAGAGCGGCGGCCTCCGCAGAGACAAGCGCGAGGAGAGCGGCGCAAGAAGAGGATTAGCCAGATAGACCATGGTCGCAACGCGCCCAAAAACTGTAGTGAAAAAGAATATGGGGACTCAGACAGATCCTCCGAGCAGACATGCAGCCGTGCAGGTTTCTGGCTGCAGCGAATGCCTGAGCCTGGCACTGGTACCAGAGAGAGCCAGTGACACCACGTGTGTGCGGTGCGAGCAGATAAATGATCTGCTCGGGCAGGTGGTTAAACTGATGGAGGAGGTAGAAAGACTAAGAACTATTAGAAAATGTGAAAGTGAAATAGATTGGTGGAGCTTCACCCTGAGGCAAGGGCAGTCGGAAAAGGGTAAGCAAGTGATGGATTCCCTCCCCTCCTGTCATCAGACAGAAGGAGAGGGTTCAGGAGACAGGGAGGAATGGAGGGTGGTCCGTCCTCGGAGAGGCAAGCGAAAACCCTCCCAACCCCCTTCACCCTCCCAGTTGCCCTTGAATAACAGGTATCAGGCCTTGGAACTTCAGGGAGAGGTAAATGAAGTTAGAGGGGTAGATCAGTCTACTGAATCACCTCGGGCTTGTCAATCACCTCGACGCCTTAGGACTTCTTCAATTAAGAAGAAAGGGAGAGTAATTGTGGTGGGCGACTCCCTTCTGAGGGGAACAGAAGGGCCCATCTGTCGACCGGACCCATCCCACAGGGAAGTCTGCTGCCTCCCTGGGGTTCGGACTAGAGAAATTAAAAAGAAACTTCCTAATCTTGTAAAGCCCTCCGATTACTACCCACTGCTGCTTTTTCAGGTTGGCAGTGACGAAATTATTACAAGAAGTGTAAGGACAATGAAGAGTGACTTCAGGGGCCTGGGACAGCTGGTTAGGGGGTCTGGAGTGCAAGTAGTGTTTGCCTCCATACCTCCTGCAAGAATGGAGGAAGAGTTTACAGATTAATGAATGGCTATGTAACTGGTGCCAAAGGCAGGGCTTTGGGTTCTTTGATCACGGGCTGCTATATGAGACACCTGGCCAGATGGTGGCAGGTGGAATGCATTTGTCCCAGAGGGGGAGAAGGCTTTTGGGGCAGGAGTTAGCAGGGCTCATTGAGAGGGCTTTAAACTAGATGTGAAGGGGGAAGGGGAGAGAACTGGGTCTGTTAGGGACGAGCCCAAGAGCAATATGCTAGGGCCTGAAGGAAGGTGGTCTAGGGAGGATTTTCGATCATTGAAGAGAAGGGATAGATGTTTAGGCCCTGACCACAAGGCCTCCTGCCTCCCACGGGTCCAACCAGTGCGCTCTGCTTGCTTTCTGAAATGCCTGTACACCAATGCACGCAGTATGGGGAATAAACAGGAGGAGTTAGAGGTCTGTGTGTGGTCTAAAGGTTATGACCTGGTGGCAATTACAGAGACATGGTGGGACAGCTCACATGACTGGAATGTGGTCATGGATGGCTATGTCATTTTTAGGAAAGATCGGTCAGTGAAGCGAGGTGGTGGAGTTGCTCTCTATGTGAGGGAGCAACTTGAATGTATTGAGTTTTCTCCAGGGGCTGATGAGGGGCAAGTTGAAAGTCTGTGGGTAAGAATTAAGGGGCAGGCAGGTATGGGTGATACAGTTGTGGGGGTCTATTATAGACCTCCTGATCAGGACGAGGGAGTTGATGAGGCTTTCTACAGGCAGCTGAAAGCAGCCTCACAACTACAGGCCTTGGTCCTCATGGGGGATTTTAACTACCCTGATATCTGCTGGGAGACTTTCACAGCCAGCCATTCACAGTCTAGGAGGTTCCTCCAGTGCATTGATGATAACTACTTAATGCAAATGGTGGATAAGCCGACTAGGAGAGGAGCGCTGCTGGATCTTGTACTTACCAACAAGGAGGGTCTTGTTGAAGCAGTGATGGTCGATGGCAGCCTTGGCTGCAGTGATCATGAGATGGTGGAGTTCAGGATCCTGTGTGGGAGGAATAGAGTACCTAGCAAGACCAGAACCCTGGACTTCCGCAGGGCCAACTTTAGCCTCCTCAATCAATTTTTAAGGGAAGTCCCATGGGACAGGGTGCTAGATGGTAAAGGGGCTCAAGATAGTTGGTCAACATTCAAGGACCACTTCTTGCAAGCTCAGGATCAGAGCGTCCCAATGGGTATGAAATCAAGTAAGGGAGCTAGGAGACCAGCATGGTTAAACAAGGAACTGCTGGGCAAACTCAGGTGGAAAAAAAGAATCTATGGATCATGGAAGGAGGGGCTGGTCACTTGGGAGGAATATAGGACAGTTGTCAGAGGATGTAGAGAGGCAATTAGGAAAGCTAAGGCCTCCTTGGAACTTAACCTTGCAAGTCAGGTCAAGGATAATAGAAAGGGCTTTTTCAAATACATAGCTAATAAAACTAACACTAGAGGCAATATAGGCCCACTGATGAATGAGGTGGGTGCCCTAGAGACAGAGGATATAAAGAAGGCAGAGGTGCTGAATGCCTTCTTTGCCTCTGTCTTTACTCCTGCAGGCTTTCCCCAGGAGCCCCTGATCCCTGTAGCCCCAGAAGAAGTCAGGATAAAGGAGGAGTTTGCCTTGGTAGATGAGGATTGGGTTAGGGATCAGTTGAGCAATCTGGACACCCATAAATCGATGAGACCGGATGGAATGCACCCAAGGGTGCTGAGGGAGCTGGCAGAGGTCATTGCTAGGCCACTCTCCATCATCTTTGGTAAGTCATGGAGAACAGGAGAGGTGCCTGAGGACTGGAGGATAGCAAATGTCACTCCAGTCTACAAGAAGGCAAGAAGGAGGACCCGGGTAACTATAGACCGGTCAGCCTCACCTCCATCCCTGGAAAGGTGATGGAACAGCTTGTTCTTGGCACTATCTCTAGGCATATCAAGGATGAGGGGGTCATTAAGAGCAGTCAACATGGTTTTACCAAGGGGAAGTCATGTTTGACCAACCTTATTGACTTCTATGAGGAAATAACTAGGTGGATAGATGATGGTAGAGCAGTAGATGTGGTTTATCTTGATTTCAGTAAAGCATTTGACACTGTCTCCCACAGCATCCTCATAGATAAGGTGATAAAGTATGGGCTTGGTGATCAGGTAGTGAGGTGGATTGTGAACTGGCTGAAGGAAAGAAGCCAGAGAGTTGTGGTCAATGGGACGGAGTCTAGTTGGAGGCCTGTGACTACTCGAGTCCGTCAGGAGTCGGTACTGGGACCGGTGTTGTTTAATATCTTCATCAACGACTTGGATGAGGGCACAGAATGTATCCTCAGCAAGTTTGCTGATGACACCAAACTGGGAGGAGTGGCTGACACACCAGAGGGTTGTGCTGCCATTCAACGAGACCTTGATAGGCTGGAGAGTTGGGCGGGGAAAAACTTAATGAAATTCAACAAGGGCAAGTGTAGAGTTTTGCATCTGGGGAAGAACAACCCCATGTACCAGTACAGGTTGGGGGCTGACCTGCTGGAGAGCAGTGTAGGAGAAAGGGACCTGGGGGTCCTGGTGGACAGCAGGATGACCATGAGCCAGCAATGTGCCCTTGTGGCCAAGAAGGCCAATGGCATCCTGGGGCGCATTAGAAAGGGGGTGGTTAGTAGGTCAAGAGAGGTTCTCCTTCCCCTCTATTCTGCCTTGGTGAGGCCACATCTGGAGTATTGTGTCCAGTTCTGGGCCCCCCAGTTCAAGAAGGACAGGGAACTGCTTGAGAGAGTCCAGCGCAGAGCCACAAAGATGATTAAGGGAGTGGAACATCTCCCTTATGAGGAAAGGCTGAGGGAGCTGGGTCTCTTTAGCTTGGAGAAGAGGAGACTGAGGGGTGACCTTATTAATGTTTATAAATATGTCAAGGGTGAGTGTCATGAGGATGGAGCCAGGCTCTTCTCAGTGACATCCAATGATAGGACATGGGGCAACGGATGCAAGCTGGAACATAGGAGGTTCCACATAAATGTGAGGAAGAACTTCTTCACAGTGAGGGTAACAGAACACTGGAACAGGCTGCCTAGAGAGGTTGTGGAGTCTCCTTCTCTGGAGACATTCAAAACCCGCCTGGACATGTTCCTGTGTGACCTGATCTAGGTAATCCTGCTCTGGCAGGGGGATTGGACTAGATGATCTTTTGGGGTCCCTTCCAATCCCTAACATTCTGTGATTCTGTGAAGAACAGCAGAAGGAGCAAGACACCAAAACAAAAAAGCCTCAATAAGAGGAACTCCCAGCCCTCAGTGAACTCCCTCATTTTATAATGAGTATGATATAAGTACTGTGGGATACACCTGTGAATCACCTTGGGTCAGCTCTCCTGACTGAAACTCCCAGATGACTCAGGGCTACCTTTGGCCTGCGTACCACAACTGGCCCATGATTCTGTTCCTGGGAAACCAGGACACCATTCCACTCCTTATCCCATACCATTTATATCATGCCCAAGTCACTGCTCTTCCCGTTTCTCAATATTTACACTGATATATTTACACAAGTATCAGTCCTTTTATTCCATGGCCGTGGTTTCATGTCACAATAGTCCTTCAGGGTAGGTCGAAAAGGTGCAATGTGCATCCAGAGCTCTGATCTGGGATGCTTTGTTCAGTCCATATTCACAATTTGTGGTGAGGATGCTGGTGTTGGGGAAGTCACTGGGCACTGAGGTTGGTTCTTCATTGACCTGGGTGATTCTGATTCTTAAGCTAGAGAAGTAGTAACAGGCAGTATCATAGAATCACCACGGCTGGAAAGGACCTCTAGGATCAAGTCCAACCTTTATCCCAACATCTCCCTAACCACTAGACCATAGCCTCAAGTGCTACATCTACTTGTTTTTTAAACACCTCCAGGGACGGTGACTCCACCACCTCCCTGGGCAGCCTGTTCCAGTGCCTAACCACCCTCTCAGTGAAGAACTTCTTCCTAAGATCCAATCTAAACTTCTCCTGACGCAACTTGAGGCCATTTCCTCTCGTCCTATCATTAGTAATTTGGGAGAAGAGACCAACACCAGCCTCACTACAACCTCCTTTTAGGTAGTTGTAGAGAGCAGTGAGGTTTCCTCTCAGTCTCCTCTTCTCCAGACTAAAGAACCCGAGTTCCCTCAGCCGGTCTTCGTAAGGCAGGTTTTCCAGACCTCTCACCAGCCTCGTTGCCCTTCTCTGGACTCGCTCCAGCACCTCAATGTCCTTCTTATCCTGTGGTGCCCAGAACTGGACACAGTACTCAAGGGTGCGGTCTCATGAGTGCTGAATACAGGGGCATGATCACCTCCCTACTCCTGCTGATCACACTGTTTCTGGTACAGGCCAGGATGCCATTGGCCTTTTTGGCCACCTGGGCACACTGCTGGCTCGTGTTCAGTCAGCTGTCAACCAACACCCCCAGGTCCTTTTCTGCCAGTCAGCTTTCCAGCCACTCTTCCCCAAGCCTGTAGCATTGCATGGGGTTGTTGTGACCAAAGTGCATGACCCGGCACTTGCCCTTGTTAAACCTCATGCAATTGACCTCAGCCCATTGCTCCAGCCTGTCCAAATCCCTCTGCAGAGCCTTCCTACCCTCAAGTAGATCAGATTACTGCCTGTTCTCACTCAGAATCAAATCTCCTGGAGGTATGCACTTAATTTGTCCATCCTCCTGCATTATCCACCAAGTGCACCCCAGTCCTTGAGCAAAGGCAACTCCACAGGCTGGCCTATGAGTCTCTTCCTGGGAAACCAGTACAATGGGGTAAATGACAGCCGATATAGAAGGACAGTTTGCTACTATTGCTGGAGATGGAGTGAATGAGGGAAGTGAGAGAGGAAGAGAAGTGCATTGTACAATATGGAATGCTTTAGTGGTAAACGGGACTCTCCATTATGAGATATTTAAGCTTAATTTAGTTATGCTGTGAGTATCCTTTCCATAGCAGCAAATGTAATACTGGGGGAAGAAAATTCTAACACTCATTAGACATTTTAAGAGTAACTACATTACTTAAGAGAAAGATCTAAATTCACTTAGTTTTAGTCTTAAATCTCATAGACACAATCATGTATGAATGTAAATATGTCCACAAATAGATGCAAACTTTATTTTAAATAGCTATATGGCCTGAATTATTGGAATAACTGGAATCTGTTATCATAATCACTAATGGATCTCTCCGGGCACCAGTCTCTGAGATTAAGAAGCTGCGCTACCCCTGTTATCAGATGAGACAACTCAGTTATAGACAAACTCCTGGGTGACCCAGCAAGGCTGGAGATGAACAGAGTTCAAACAGCAAGGGAAGTTTCAGCTCAAATACTGTGAGTTGCCACAGCCCAAACAACCATATTGGGGACATATCATAGAATCATAGAATAGCCTTGGTTGAAAAAGATGTCTAAGAACATCAAGTCCAACCATTAACCTAACACTGATGATTCACCACTAAACCATGTCCCTCAGCACCTCATCTACACGCCTCTTAAATACCTCTAGGGATGGGGACTCCACCACTGCCCTGAGCAGCCTGTTTCAATGCTTGATAACCCTTTCAGTAAAGAAATTTTTCCACATATCCAATCAAAACCTCCCATGGAACAACTTGAGGCCATTACTTCTCATCCTATCACTAGTTACCTGGGAGAAGAGACCGACAGCCGCCTCACTACAACCTCCTTTCAGGTAGTTGTAGAGAGCAATGAGGTCTCCCTTCACCCTCCTCTTCTCCACACTAAACAGCCCTAGTTCCCTCAGCCACTCCTCATGAAACTTGTGCTTGAGACACTTCACCAGCTTTGTTTCTCTTCTTTGAACATGCTCCAGCAGTTAAATGTCCTTCTTGTAGTGAGGGGCCCAAAACTGAACACAACTTTCACCTCGAAAGGTGAGGCCTCACCAGTGCCAAGCACAGGGGGACAATCATTTCCCTAGTCCTGCTGGTCACACCATTTCTGATACAAACCAGGATGCTGTTGGCCTTCTTGGCCACCTGGGCACACTGCTGGCTCATATTCACATGGCTGTCAACCAGCACCCCCGATCCTTTTCCTCCAGGCAGCTTTCCAGCCACTTCTCCCCAAGCCTGTAGTGTTGTATGGGGTTGTTGTGATCCAAGTGCAGGATCCGGCACTTGGCCTTATTCAAACTCATACAATTGGCCTCAGCACATGGATCCAGCCTGTCCAGATCCTTCTGCAGAGCCTTCCTACCCTCAGGCAGATCAACACTACCACCCAACTTGGTGTCATCTGCAAACCTCCTGAGGGTGCACTCAATCCCCTCATCCAAATCATTGATAAAAACTTTAAACAAGACCGGCCCAAGTACTGAGCCCTGGGGAACACCACTTGTGACTGGCCTCCAATGGGATTTAACTCCATTCACCACAACTCTCTGGGCCCGGGCAGCCAGTCAATTTTTAACCCAGCAAAAAGTACACCTGTCTAGGCCATGAGCCGCCAGCTTCTCTAGGAGAATGGTGTGGGAAACAGTCAAAGGCTTTACTAAAATCCCAGTAAACACATCTACAGCCTTCCCCTCATCCACCAAGTGGGTCACCCCATCACAGAAGATCAGGTTAATCAACAGGACCTGTCCTTCATTAACCCACACTGACTGGGCCTGATCCCCCAATTGCCCTGCACATCCTGTGTGATCACACTCAGGATCATCTGCTCCATAACCTTCTCCAGTACCGAAGTCAGGCTGACAGGCCTGTAGTTCCCCAGACCCTCCTTCCGGCCCTTCTTGCAGATGGGAGTCACATTGGCAAGCCTCCAGTCATCTGGGACCTTCCCTGTTGACCAGGACTGCTGGTAAATGATGGAAAGTGGCTTAGCAAGCTCTTCTACCAACTCCCTCAGTACTCTTGGGTGGATCCCATCTGGCCCCATAGACTTGTGAGGGTCTAGGTGGCGTAGCAGGTCTGTAATTGCTTCCTCCTGGATTGTGAGGGTTTATTCTGGTCCCCATCCTTGTCTTCCAGCTCTGGGGGCTGAGTAGCCTGAGGATAACTGGTCTGACTATTAAAAACTGAGGCAAAGAAGGCATTTAGTACCTCAGCCTAATCCTCATCCTTCGTGGCAATGTTCCCCTCCGCATCCAGTAAAGAATGGAGATTCTCCTTGGCCCTCCCTTTGCTGTTAATGTATTTGTAAAAATATTTTTTGTTATCTTTTATGACAGTGGCCAGATTGGGCTTTTGCCTTTCTAATTTTCTTTCTGCATGACTTAAGGACATCCTTGTACTCTTCCTGAGTTGTCTGTTTCTTCTTCCAAAGGCCATGAACTCTCTTTTTTCCCCTGAGTTGTAGCAACAGCTCCCTGTTCAGCCAGGCTGGTCATCTTCCCTGACAGTTTGTCTTATTTCATGTGGGGATGGCCTCCTCCTGTGCCTTTAAGATTTCATTCTTGGAAAATGTCTAGCCTTCCTGGACCCCTTTGCCCTTCAGGACTGTCTCCCAAGGGACTCTCTCAACCAGTGCCCTGAATAGGCCAAAGTCTGCCCTCTGCAAGCCCAAGGTAGCAGTTTTGCTGACCCTCCTGTTAGTGTCTCCAAGAATTGAAAATTCTATCATTCCATGGTTGCTATGCCCAAGACGGCCTCCAACCACCGCATCTCCCACCACTCCTTCTCTGTTTGTAAACAGCAGGTCTGGCGAGACACCTCTCCTGGTAGGCTCACTTACCAGCTGTGTCAGGATGTTATCTTCCACACACTGCAGGAACCTCCTAGACTGTTTTCTCTCTGCTACGTTGTATTTCCAGCAGACATCTGGTAAATTGAAGTCCCCCACAAGAACATGGGCTGGTGACTGTGAAACTTCTGCCAGCAGCTTGTACAGTGTTTCATCTGCTTCCTCATCCTGATTGGGTGGTCTGTAACAGACTCCCATCAGGATATTTGCCTTGCTGGCCTTCCCCCTGATCCTTACCCATAAGCACTCAACCTCATCATCACCATTGAGCTCTATACAGTCCAAACACTCCCTGACATACAGAGTCACCCCACCGCCTCTCCTTCCTTGCCTATCTCTTCTGAAGAGCTTATAACCATCCATTGCAGCACTCCAGTCATGAGAGTCATCCCATCATATTTCCATGATGGCAACTAAGTCACAGCTATCCTGCTGTACAATGGCTTCCAGTTCATCCTGTTTGTTTCTCATGCTGCATGCATTGGTGTAAATGCACTTGAGGTGGGTATTGATTTTGTTCCCATCAGCGTGTCACCCCTGGGCTCATCCCCAGAGAGCCTGGTTTTACTCCCTTCACCCTTCGAACCTAGTTTAAAGCCCTCTCAATGAGCCCTGCCAACTCATGAGCCAGAATCCTTTTCCCCCTTAGAGACAAATGAGTTCCATCTGTTGCCAGCAGGCCTGGTGCCATGTAAACTGCTCCATGATCAAAAAAAATAAAATTTCACCCATGGCACCAGCCTCTGAGCCATGTGTTGATCATGTGTTTTTACCTGTTCCTATCAGTATTCTTCCCTGCTGCTAAAGAGATTGAGGAAAAAATTACCTGTGCTCCTGATCCTTTGACCAATTGCCCCAGTGCCCCGAAGTCCCTTTTGATTGCCCTCGGGCTTCTCTCCATAACTTCATCACTGCCAGCCTGAACAACCAACAGTGGGTAATATTCTGAGGGCCGTACAAGATCAGGAAGTTTTCTGGTAATGTCTTTTACCCGAGCCCCAGGGAGGCAGCAGACTTCCCTGTGGGATGGATCTAGTTGGCATATTGGGCCCTCTGTTCCCCTCAGAAGGGAATTGCCTACAACAATAACCCTCCTTTTTTTCTTAGTAGACGCAGTCATAATGCGTGGCATTGACCGACTCATCCTTGGCATCTCACTGGATGTAACTTCATCAACATCATGTGCTGCCTGACCCTCGAGTTCCAGGACCCCATACCTATTGTGTGAGGGCACCTGGGAGGGTGAAGGAGGCTGGGAGGGGATTCACCTGCCACCCTGAGCAGGGATCTGTTTCCATTCCTCCCCCCCTCCCATCTCTTAGGTCCCCTTCTTCTGCCTAGTGGCAAGAGGGCAGGGGATCCTGTGCTTCTAGTGTAGCATCCAACGGCTGCTTTTGCCTCAGGGATGGCAGGGTGTGAGTCCACCAGTCTATCTTCCTCTCATACTCCCTGATACTCCTTAACCTTTCCACTTCCTCTTTAAGCTCTGCCACCAGGCTGAGCAGATCATTCACCTGCTCACACCGCACACAGGTGTTGTCACTGCTGTCCTCTGGTACAAGCGACAACAGGCTCAGGCACTCCCTGCAGCCCGAGACCTGCACAGCTGATTCTTTACAAGGGGGCTCTGTCTGGGTCACCACATTCCTTCTGGAGATGGCTTTAGCCCAAATGGTAACCATAGCTGTGACTCTTCTCAGAGGGCGATGACCACTAGTTGAGCTTAGTTCTTGAGCTGGGAGGGGGACTGCACCCTCCCTGCATGCCCTGCCTGTGCAGACTGCCCCGTAAACTTCCGTGCTGCACCCTTTTTGCTCGCGCTGCCCCCACAGATGGCGAGCCTCTCAGGCTCATACTCTAGAGAGCTGCCAGCTCCTGATGGGTCTCTCTGCTCCTTCCTGGGTTTCCCTGGCTCCAGGAACCCCATCTGCCTCGATCTGGTGCTCAGCCATGGAGCTCAGCACTGCCACCGCTGTGCTGCTCGCACTATGGTGACTGAGCTGCTTCTGGGATGGCAGCTTTTAAATCTCCCGCCACTGCGGGAGTGACTTCATGGGAAGTGACAGGCAAACTCAGCTACAAGCGAGTTTGAAATATATCTGCAGGGGAATATAAATAGCATGGCAAATTATTCAAGACTAAATACTCCAACATATCCTGCAATACCCTTTGCACTCTCTTTTTGACTTCAGAAAAAGCCAGGAAGCTGAGTAGCAGCTCCATTTCCGTTCCCTTTTCACCTCCCCTTCAGAAGATTGACTTTTAACCTTATTATTTACATCACTCTTGCATTTGCAATTAGGCACTGCACAAACAATCGGAGGGAAGTACCTGCCCCAAGGAGCCCACAGGTGAGCAGAGGCAGGGGAAGTGTTAGACCAGGAGATAAACTGTCTTGCTCTACATCACCAGGCAGAGCTGGGTGTATGGGCCAGCTCTCAGCTTGGTGACACTAAACCCCTCCTGCAGTGACACAGGACCAGCCACACACTTGTCTCCATACTGCTGGCATCATCCATCTGTGGCAGCAATCGCCCATCTGGCTTCCCACGAGAGGGAGGTCAAGCATGGAGGGGATGAGTGCATCCCCTGGCTGTGTTACTTTCTTCTGGGTTGGATACAATTAGATGGAGTCCTAAGAGCTGCCTTCATGCCTTCATTAGAGCCATCATCCCTCCCACGAAGCCCATCCTGTGGATGGTGGGCATGCTTCGCTCCATCAGGGTCTTATTAAGGCCAGACATCTCAATGGGGGCTCAGTAAAATAAAGATCAAATCCAACTTGAGCAATAGCTTTAAGATTTTTTTTTTTTTTTTTTTTTGCAACTCCAGCCTTTTTTTTTTCTCTCCTCCAATTTCTCCCTTTGTAGGCAACTATACTGTCCTGGCAGGGCCCATAGGCTGAAAATCTTTCATCCCTCTGTAGCTAGAAAGTAGCGAGTTGTTTATTTTCTTCCTCTTTTCTCAGACTTAATGAAAGCTTTTAAACAGAAATCGCTGGAGATTCACACTCTGCATCCAGAGTATATCCAAGTTCACTAAAAGCTCTTCGGTTTCCTGTCGCCCAGTGAACATAAACAAAGCTCACAAACAACCACACCTCCCCTTGGAAATGATGAAAAAACAGAAAGAGCTAAAACCAGCACTGAAGACCTTTGGCTGACTGGCTGAATACAAACACACACACATGCACATACATACCTACCTTGCTCGCAAGTCAGTCCCTGCACTGGAATGTGTAATACAAGCACAGCAGCTGCCTATACCACTAATCTAAGGAAAAGGTCAAAGAAATGTATGTATCCAGCATTTGCTTTGAAATACTCTAAGGAAAATGTGGGTTTTTTCTTTTCTGTTGTCCTTCCTATACTTCTCCATGGACCTTTCACATTAATGCCACCAAGAAAAGTAAACAGAGTTGCCTCTGATACTGACGATCACTCATATAGTCCTTTGAACTGGGTTGGGGTGGGATTTTTTGAGCAATCAAGGAGGAGGGAAGGTATGATTTGTTTTGAACAAGGAGTTGCTTAAATATTAGCAGTGAAATGTAGTTGCAGCTGCTACTCCAGAAGGATAATGGTGATCTTGAACGAAGAAGAGATGAACCTTTTGATGTTTTGAGGTCAAAAGCAACCTAATAATGGAATCAGCTAACAGGGAAAAAATTAGAAATCTTAAAATTGCATTGAAGGAAAAAATCTAGATTAGTGCTGTGCAGGGTAATCCTCTCTATGGACACTGCCTCATTCTTTAAGACAGTGTTCATCAAAACCAGTATTCTCTACAGGACAAAACCCTCTAGCAATAATGCTAGAACATGCCTTTTCCCTTGCTTAATTTCTTCATGGAAGTGGAAGGAGAATAGTAATCTTCATAATTCATGTATTGATAGCAAAATAACATCTCAACCCCAAGAAGAAAAGAGTAAAGTCACAGGAATTTGCCTCAAAAGGATTCCTTCTCCACTCCTATTATTATTATTTTTTGGTGGTAGATTATTTTTCTAATAGGATCAACATTACCCTCTTGGCTTCTGTGTAAATAGGTGAGTTCACCTTGCCATAAGCTGTTTCAGCCAGAACAGAGAAAAGAGATTTCTCAAATCCTTGAATTTTATAAAAGAAAAGTCTCCTGATGGGTTATTCTTCCCATAAACAGAAACATTCATATTGGCAACCCTCATGATGGAAACATTCTCATTAAAGGCTGTCCCAGATTCAACTGGTTAAACTTCAAGGAAAAGGTCTTGGAAGAATTTAATGGGCTACAAAGCTCTTGCCTTGTTATACAAAAGAAAAAAAGCACACTCAAGGCTCAGCAGTTGCCAAAAACTGCTCAGACAAGCTGGCTGGACACACCTCCCACCTCATCCCCACCCCCAACCCCACTCTCCATTCATCATTTCTGCATGATTCTCTTCACTCCTGTCCTACTGTTGGGGGTGATGCCTTTTTGTGATCCAGCTCTACCTGAAAAAGGCTTCATTTCAGTGCCAAAAGAAATGTAGAAGAGTCCTTCAGGATGAAAGGTAAGAAAAGAAAAACAACTTATTCCATCAGGCTAAAGAGCAGCTCTTCCAGCAGAGGGAGGCCATTTAAATTCCATTTGGGTTTGCCAGGAGGGATGCCTCTATTCTTCTCCCATCACTGCCTCAAACCCAGGCATTACTGCTCCCCACACATTGCTATAGGCAATCAGAATAAAACTGACAATGCTTTGAAGTTTGTAAACCTATTCCTAGGTAACTGCTTAGAGTTTCTCCCCTTCCTGTGCCCCAAACAGCTTTTCATTTGATGTTCTGGCAAGAACTAATCTGAGAAAGGATCAGAAACTCAAGGCTATTGACAGTAGTGACAGGAGTGTCTCAGTGTGACAGCTGATTGAGCACCTCTCCCATTTCACTGACAAACTCAATTGCTCCAGTAAATCGAGTGAAAGACAGTACAGGCATCTCCTCCTTGAGCCCTGGGTGCATCCCCCCTCCTCAAGCCCTCCTGGGTGACCCTTACTGCTGCCACCTTTTGTAGAACCCAGCCAAGAGCCCCATCCCTGTGTGTGATGCAGAAATGGACCCACAGCTCATGCACTCTTCAAGGGCAGCAATGCAGCATTCACCCTACTTATATAAAGTTTGGTTTATCTTACTTCTCCCTCTTCACCTTTTTCCTTTTTCTTTTCATCCTAAATCCTCAGCTCAGGCTCGTGCCGTATCAGCCAGGCAGCACTGGAGGTGCAGGAGTGTGGTGTCTGCATGGCCAGCCGACCCCAAGCAATGCCCATGTGGCAGCACATGCTGGGGATAAGAAAAGGAAATACAAGTCCATCTCTGCTGGCTTTCTCTGGTGTAAATCAGCAATAAAAGCCGTCTGCAAGGAAAAAAGTCTTATAAAGGTAAAAGAGGTGGAAGAAGAGTATCAAGACCATTGCAGATGGCAACCTCATGTTGGTGGTGAGTAACCAGGCAATTAAGTCAGTGACTTAACAGGCTTTTTTCATACTTTAATTGTGAAGCAGGGGTGTCTGTGGCTCAGAGCAAGCAAACCACTAAGCAGACTAAGCACCAGGCACAGGGAACCTGAATTTCACAGAAAACGGTGCAGGAAGAAAGGCTACAGGGTGAGGCTACTGTTTGCAAATGGAAATAAAATAGGTTGCCATTTCCAGTAATGAAGTGTGAGCTTGGCATGGTTTCTGTCTCTCAGATTTCAGCACGGTTTATTTTTATAGAGGCATCTTCCTGGTGCCAAGTGCTGGCAAACAGGCTTCTGGCAGGGAGGGGGGAGTGGGGAGGACGGGGCTTCTTGGGGAGGGCACAGAAGCCTTTCCCATCTGCTGGAATGGAACAGCAAGTTGCAGAGAGAGCTAAAGGAGAAAAAAAGTGAAGTTTCATAGAGACAAATGGCTGAGCTATTAATCTTGTTGACAAGAAGAGTAAGGGAAGGTGCAGGAGCAGAGGGAGGGGAAAGTAAAATGGTGCTGAGCAGGTATGAGGTTCTGAGAGGGCAATGGTTAAAGACTAAAAGCTGAAAGATAGAGCCATACAAATGAAATAACAGGCTCTCTGCCATGTGAAGTCATAGGAAAAAGTAACTACAGACACCCCTACCTAAATATATTCCCCCATCCCCAAATTCTTAGAGCACATCCAGCTTTGCCTTCAGTTACCCTACCCAGCAAACAGCTGAGGATACAAAAGCTACACTGTCCCCCCTGCCTTAAAAGAAATCAACTTAAACACTTGACCTGGTTCAGCTGGGATAGGGTTAATTTTCCCCAGCAGTTGGGAGGGAGCTATAGCTGGGCTATTGGATACCATGCTGACGTCATGTCCAGCTGCCCAGGTGCAGGCAGTGCAGGAGCAGCTTTTGTCCGGGTCTGTCCCCTGGTGCTGTGTCCGTGCGGTATAGCTCTTATTCTGTACATTATCATCACTGTTATTGTTTTTTTTTTGTTGTTCGGTTTGTTTGTGTTACACTGCTGTATTAAACTTTCCTTATCTCAACCCCGGGGTTTGTATTTTACTCCCTGTCCCGTCCCCGTCCGAGGGTGGGGGAGGGGCAGCGGCAACGTGGTCTCGGGTCCCACCACAACTCTATAACACCTCCACCCCAGCATTACGCTCTGATACCAGGATCAACACATAGACGGGCTGCCCACCCTGCTCCCTGGCAGCTCAACACCTTGGAGCCGAAGCATCTTGCAGGCTTCCCTCCCTCCTGGCTCTGCATGGACATGTGTGCTCCCAACCATATGATCTTATCTGGACTGGATTGAGCCTTCCAAGTCAAAATAAATACGGTATATTGGAACTGGCAGCAATTTTCAAAGGTTTAAGTTGGGTCCCTCTCAATTTTCACTCAGCACTTTATACATTTTGTCTGCTACAAAATGGGAGTATTTTATATTCCCACCTCCAATACATATTTTATGAACCTTTAGAAAAGCTGCCTCCTATGCAGTTAATATTTTGGTTCCAGTTAACTGGTTAAAACACATATTAATAGATTTGGCATAGAAACAAAAGTAAAAAAAAAAAAGGGCAGGTGAGAAATGCTGGGGGAAGAAAAAAAGCAGCCATGTTTGGAATGGCTCTGCAGTCAAGACAGAATACCTGGTCTTTTTAATGGGACCACCCAAGTGAGCAAGACCTTAAGATCTTACTCACATGTGCTATGTTCACTGCAGTGTAATTCAAAGTCCAGAGGGGAGTTAGGAAAAGTAACAGTGGGGTTTAATAAGGGCTTAGCAGATGAGAGAAAGTACGGGGTTCCCACTAAAGTATATTCCCAAACTTGCCAGAAGAATAACATGTGATCTCATGTCTGGTTCAATAAACACAGGAGCAGGGAGATGGTGCTGCTGGAACAAGCTGTCACTGCCTGGACTTTCCAAAAGTCAATCATTGTTCATCATCTTCTCCTGAATATACTGTTGTGGGATTTTTCTGGAAGTGAGCAACACTACCTCCTCTAAACATGTTCCTGACTTCCAAACAAAAAAAAAAAAATCCCAACAAACCCAAAGATCTCTTCTGAAGGCCACTTCACAGAATAGCATTTGAGCTTGTGGTATTTTCTCCAAAAAGCAGCCTATACAGGAAGCCTTTCTTATTTTAAAGTCATTAGTTAATCCAACACCAGTCCTTCATGTGTTATGAATAGTTCAGTTGGGTTGGCCAAGTTGGTTGGTCTAAGGTTCATTTCCAGCTTATAATTAAAAATATTGCTGGTGAGAAAATTGTATTTATGATGTTGTAAGTGCCAAGATAAGACAAACCAAGAAGTAATAAAGGAAAGAGAAGTGTAGAAAAACACCTAAAATAGAAGCGGATGGAGATACAACAGATCACCCAACGATGGCAAAGGTGGGTTTTTAGATTACCCCCTCTATTGCTTTCTCCAGTCTAGATGAAACACTCCCATCAGCAAAAGCCTATCATTAGATTTAGCAATAGCATTTCCAAGGACAGAGCAATAGTCATGTACAGGATTGGCTGTATCAGTATCCTTTCTCTCTGGGATTACACTATTTATATCCTTGTCTCTAGGAAAGCGGATGATTGATGTATAACAGCAGAGGAGGGAGAAGGGGACAAACAGGAGGGGGAGAAAATGGCAAAGTCTGGTGCCCAACATGAAACATTTAAGCCCTAAACTTCTCTGGGGATATCCTACCCTGCAGCATGGTTATTTTTTGTCACAGAATTAAAAAGGACTTTTTCCTGGTGTCACTGTGGGCCACAGAGAATAAATCCAAACAACGAGGCTTAAGTTATGAATATAGGGAATTAGAGGTAAGAAGTAAAGCAGCTTATAATGACTCTCCCATTTTCTCTCTGGAATACAAGCTTCAGTATTGATTTTGAAATGCCCTGTCTTCATCCTAGCAGCTTCTCAAAAATGAAGCTTGAGAGTTTCTTTGCCTTGCAGCCTCTTCAGCATGATTTGATAATTATTAAAAAAAAAGGAATATAAAAGCTTTTGCAGGCTGTTTTTCATCAGGAATCACTCGTTTTCAAAGTACAACCACTGACCTCTAGGGAGGATGTTGAGAGAGATATTTCAGTTGACTTCCTTATGAAGATAGCTGTGGTTCAACTCAGAGCCTTCATTCTTGACACAGTCACTGGAGGGAGGTATGGATGCCTCAACACACGTCAGTCAGTCATCTTGAGTCAAACCATAGAAATGCCCTGCAAAAAGCCTACAACAGCTCTGACCTTGCAGCAACATGGAATGCAGAGTTCATGGAAAGTGGCTAGCATCTCCTTGTCATCCTATTTACATGGATACTCAGGCAGCCTCAGGACTCTTACCCAAGTCTTGGCCCATAACACCTACAGACAATACAAGTATCCATATTCAAATGGAAACTTTTGTACCATCTCATCATACATGTTTTCCCATGTCTACAACATGACAAGGTAAAAGACCAAGCAGCCCAGGGTGTATTGAGAAGGACATAGGGTTGGGAAAGTTAATTTTAGCATTTCCGACCCTAGCTTTGGGGTAAGGTGATCATGTTTGCCACTCAGTTGCAAAACATTTTGAGCTCATTCTAAAGGGCTTTACATCAACTACCAAAACAGTCATGATGGGCATCTTTGGTAGAACAAAACACAGGGCCTCATCCCCCATAGCTTTTCCCTATTCACTCAGTCTCGATGTTGTACAGGTAGAGTCTAACCCATTCCAACAACGTAATGAAATAAATAGCTATTCTATCAAATAACTCACATCCTTGAAGAGATAAGACTAAGAGGGAAAACTAAGGTGAAATAACTTGGCTAAGTGTGTAGAACAGATCATTATTGGAGAATGAGAGCTTATTTCCTGATCACCTACACCAATATTCAGCTGCTACACTAATCCTGCTGCCCTCCAAAAATGAACTTCACTACCTGAAGAAGGACAGCAAGGTTTCCTGTGGCTTTTCATTTTCCTCTCTGTATTTTTTCTCAACAAAAGAAAACCCATTAATATTTGATCATTCCAGCATGTAAGATGCAGTTGCTAAAATGGTTTTGCACTTAATAGCATCCAGTTGTAGACTAAATTGATGACACTTAAAATGTGCCCATGAGCCATAGCAGAATGATTCTGTTACAGTGGTGCCTTAGTAACGTTGTGTTAGTTAAGGTTATATTGTCTGGTTTTGAGAGTTTATAACCCAGCTGTGAATATATTCTCAGGCAGGAAACAATTGCAGAGGGGATTTAGTCCTGAAGTGAATCATGACCTTTTTTTTTTTTTCCTACTTCAGATTTTTGTCTGGTTCTTTTTAAGATACAACATTAAAAAAGAATAAAACATTCCTCTGTTGGGATGCTAGTAGGAGCCATGCTATATTCCAAAGCCAGTGTTAACCTACCTCAGGCAAGGCCTACACCACACTAATATCCAAATACTCCCCAGTCTTTAACATGAAGGATATCCATGCTACTTTCACTGCTTTATAAAGAGAGCTGGGGTCTTGTGGGAATTAAATCACACATCTGGTTGTGTAGGAAACCTGTGGCAGACTGAGGGACTGAACCAGCATCTCTGAAGGGTGAGCTGACTCTGTAGACACTGGACCACTTCTTCCATCTGCTATAAAGACTTTCAAACTATAGATTAAATGATTTTCCTCCTGTGCAAAGGATTTTTTTTTCTTCTACAAAGACCACTTTGGCTACAGTTTTATTTGACAGAGCTTTCTGAGTGTTTCCCAGGAGGTAATGTTTTAAAAACTGATTTTGACCTATATAAGGAAACTTTAAACCCAAGGTACACATGTATCTTAGGCTGCATCTACTTTTAGCCAGTACTCAGGGCTAAACTGTTACCTGATGCTCCCACCTCAGCTGAGAAGGGGAACTGGGGAAAAAAGGGGAGAAGCCCCATGAGTTGAAGTAGAAACAAGTTCAATGAACTAACAAAACTAATACAATCACCAACATAAAGTATACAAGGTTCTACTCAGTCTGGTCCTTGAGGTCAACAGCAGGAGCAGAAGGCTACAAGGGAAGAGCCCTTGGAAGAGGAACTCCACCCTCAGTGAGCTCCCTCCTTTTATAATGAGCATGATTAAGTGGTATGGGATACACCTGTGAGTCAGCTGCCTTGATTGGATCTCACAGCTGATTTGGGGCTACTCATGGCCTGCCTGCATGGCTGACCCATGGGTCCATTCCTGGGGAACGAGGACAGGCTGCTACTGTGTCTCACCAAACCAGACTCATATGCATGAACAAGAAACTCAAAGTGGGATATTAAAAAAAAAGAGTAAAAGGATATAAGAAACAAAAGACTTTTTAGATGGAGCAACACAAAAATGTTCCTACCAGCATGGTCAACCCAACACTAGAACAGGCTCCCACAAGAAAACCAGGAAGAGTCACTGCCTGAGCTGCTGGAAAACTCAACTGAATACATTTTCCATGAATAACCAATGTCATGACTGAATATTTGCTGAATGCAGAACAACCATATTAGGTACAATTCCAGACAGATGACCTGCTGAGATATAGGACCTGAATTTCATCTTGTCTTGACATTGACTCTGATACAATGTGAGTAAAAGGAGGGTGCAAACTGCCACCATTCTGCCTGGGTAGCATTTTGCACTCATGCTGAGATAGGCATGAAGTGCTCCACGAAGTTGCAAGCACAACACTCCGACCAACAAGCAGGCCCTTCTCTCTGTCTGCCACCCTCCACAAAGCCTTTGCACTTTCCTTGCACCTCACAGCTCTCAGCAGCTCTGAGCAGGCTGTTCAGTTTGCATGAACTTTAGAGTAGATAGGATCTGGATTCACATGGCATCTGTCACCTAAATGTGGCTGACTGATACTGACTCTGCCATGGTGTCTTCCCGTGCTGGCATCTGCTAAGGGGAAATGGAAACAAGACAGAGTGGGAAAGGCAGCAAATGCAGCCAGAATGCCAGAGAATGATGGGGAAAGATGGTCCTGACTATCATCATCAAATGGACAAGTCCAAATCTTCACCTATGCCTTTTCTTCATTCATCTGCATGTTGTCCCTGCCCTGGCTGAGTCTCCTTGCAGCAGGTAAGCTGCTAATGCAGAGGGCATGGGACCACTTGGAGAGGCTCAGCAGTGCAGCTTGTCTCTTCCAACTCTTTCCCTCTCTGCTCATGTAGAGAGATCAGTGAAAACAACAAAATAGTTATTAATGCTCCCTGGGACTGCAGAGCCTGAAATGACACAAGACAACATTTTCTTCAGCTGCTTTAGTTCTTTTTTAGCACACTGCTGCGTGTCTGCCTTTGAAGAGTATAAATGACCCTTTCAAATTCAGGGTTTGAGACTATGACAATTGATAACACTTTTTTTTCCATGTGTGAAGCACTTCTCATTCAGAGGGCTCTCAAACTGCTTTTCAAAACCGTACTGCTTCCCTTCATGCACCACTGAAATGAACCTACCTCCAGTGGACAAAGGACCCATCAATGCAAAGTGGCAGTACACAGCAGTTTAGGGCAGGAAGTGAAGAATAATGTGTCCCACTGAAGGCATAGGGTCAATTCAAGTTGGCAGAATACATTTCCTGAATGAAAGCCTGGAGAAAACATCATCACCAGGACTTGTATGCTCCAACTCAGGAGGGAAAGTGCCATGGAATCATCACTCACTGGAAAAGGTCAGAGCCCCAAGTTTTACATCTTGAACAGGTGCAGGGCACCATGTTAGAGCATGCATTCAGAATGGCCTCAAAAGAAAAAAACAAACAAGAAAACACCACACCAACTTGCTGACTGCCGTTTCTGAAGCCTTACAAGACTATTCATAAAATGAGAAAAGGAAACAGGTGATTATAAAAGGTCATTAGAAATGTCAGCTTACCAATGGTATTGTATGAAGGGAGATGTAACCCACTGCAAGACAAACCTATTACAGCTGAACTTGCAAAGGACACCCATAACCTCAACCTCTTTTGTTTGGAGGCTTACATTTAGAAAGTTTCTTTCATAACATCATCCCTCCAAAACTTACATAAATACAAAGAATGGGGACTTACCCACCCAACTTCTGTTTCACAACTGCTTCGATTCCACACAACATATGAAAGAAACCAAAAAACTTTCCCAGCCACCAGGAACACAGATGCTTAGCACTAGATTCAGCAATTACTAAAGCATAACTGCTATATGAAGGTTCAGAGAAAAGGCAGCTGGTCTCTCATTCAAATAACTCTTGTCCCCAATCAGATCTCATTGAGAGAGATTTCCAGCTTTTTAAAAGTTTTCTGGGATTAAATTTTCTACAGCATTTTGGTTCACCAAGTAGAACTCTTTTCTCTCTACAGCACCACCAGCAGCAAGAAAATTGTGGTGGGTGAATGGAAAAGCAAAAGTGGTCCACCTTGCTGGGACCAACACTCATATCACAGAGGGAAAAACACTCCCATATGGCATCAGGAACAAGATGCAGAAGTATTATATGAGTGAGTATTTTGGAAAGTAAAGATTAATTGGTGGGATGAATGTAATGACAGAGCTACAAGGTTTGCTTTTAATAGGTACCAGTGTGAAAAGGGATGTGTTTATTGGTGGTGCTATATGTAACAGTTGCCCAAAATCTCAAAGGACTGGATGATCTAGGACATTTTCCTACAGTCTCATGTTCCTTGTATGATCACCTAGCCTGCTTTATTCAACAAACAAAATATTTTAAGGGTTTTTTACTGCCCAGACACCTCAGACATTTAACATCCTCTCTTTTTATTTTACTTCTTGTTTTAGCTTTTTATAACCTGTGCAGAATCAAATGATTTTTCAAGTAAAGACTCAAACTCTGCCATAAACTCAGAGTAAGAGATGGTGGGAAAGCATACCTTCATTCCCCCAGTTGTCTCCTCCTGCTTTCTTCCACCCATGTATTTCCAAGTTAGCCAATGCCTTAATTTATTTTTATTGCTCTCATTTCTTTTAGTGGAGAGAAACATTAACCATGGGGGTGTGATCCAGACTTGCTCAGATGGCGTGTGGCAGCCTTTGCACTTCCTCATTTTGTGCTTCAGTGCATTTCTTGCTGACAAGTGGAAGAATGCAAGGAAGACCCAGCAAAGCTAAGGCAGATTCTCTGAAACCTGGTCTCAGCCCTCTGCTATACCCTCAACAGATATTGCAGTGCTGTCTGCCAAAGGTACTTTGCTCTAACAGTTCAGGTCAGGCCAGTTAGCTATTTAAAGAGCCAGGCTTATTTATATACTTTTTATTCTCCTTCCCTCCCCTCCAAACTCCTCTCCTGTTTTTCAGTACAGGAAATTACCAGTACCCCTGAGCACATAAAATTTTTCAGCAGTTTACCAGATAATTTGTATTGGCCCCTTTTTCTTTGTTGGTACTTTTATTCTTCAATAAATTGCTTCAACCATTAAACAATGCTACTCCCACAACAACTTCCGCAGACATCAAAAGATCGTAGCAGGCTTGCTCCAAGTTTCTACTGCTACCCTCCAGGTATTGAAGAGCTAGATGGAGACAAAAGACGTTTTTCTTTCCTTTACTCTCTTCTAAAGGGTTTTGTCCTGGATTTCCATACCATCAATGAAAACATTTTAAAAAGTAATTAAGGTGTTTTTTGGGGGTGGAGAGGTTGGGAAGATTGCTTTCAGCCCAGTACTTAAGTCATCATGCTTTTGCTGAAATAATGATGGCATCCATTGATAGCACTGCCTCACCTTCTTAAAAAGAATCTGTAGTGCTAGGAAAACCAGAATAATTATGAATTAAAGTACTGTCTACTCTCAAAAGATCTCTGGTGATACAAGTGGTAAGGAGATACCTATGTTATATATATATATACATACACACACACAGAGGCTTGCAGTTCCCAGTCCAGTGACCCAGAGAGGGAAGCTGGACTCCTCACAACTTTGTGCATGAGGTAAACAGTGCTGCATGCCTTGCCTCAAGAGCACAGTCTTCCTGCAAGGAATCCAGAAATTCTCAAAAAGGTGGTTGGTTTGGGGTCTACTTAGGACAACTGGAGTCCTGGAGAGCTAAGCCCATCTGCACATGCATTGGGTTATACTGGGATCTACCCAAGTTTAAAAAAAGAAAATCAAGCAGACAAAATAAAAAAAGCAGAGATTTCATCCTCAACACTGAACCCAACCTTTGGAAAGAGGCAAACTCTTGAGAGGCTTGAGAGGCTTCAGGGGAAAGGAAGACACTCAGATGAGGCCAAAGAAGCCCACAGGGGAAGCTATTTCATTTCTGGAACATGGACCATGTGTGTCTATTCTTAGTTTTGAACCAAGTTCCTCTGCTTTCTGCCAGAAGCAGAGCCCTGTGACAGTGCAACGAGAGCAGTAGCCCAGCCATCCCCTAATAGCGATTACTTCTTAATAAAGAGAAGCACTTAAGCAAGGGATGAGGTTACTGTCAGAGGGGTCATGATTAATAATGATTAATCTGATGCTTGCCAACATGAACTGGATCCACCATTCACTAAATATTCTGCAGCATGGATACCATTTCCAGAGGCTGCATATATTACACATGGAAGGACAGAAGGATCTGAATTCTCAGTAAACACTTGAGCTCACACGAGCCACCAGAAAAGTTAAGCAAAAGGTGTGTGTGTGTGTGTGTGTGTGTGTGTGTGTGTGTGTGTGTGTGAACTGCTCTTATCAAAGGGTAAGAGCAGTTAAACACTGATGAACTGTCTACCTTTTGGGAAAAGCAGCGGAAAACAAATAAAACAAAACCCAGAGAAAGCAGAGCTGCATGTGCTGAGAATATGGAGTTTTCTGCTACTTCTAGTTCTCAACCTTATGCATACCTCTAATATGCATATTATTTGTCCACCCACACAGTTTCCCCCTACTTTTAAATGACATTTTTCTTTCCTCAGAAACTACACAAATGAAATCACTCCTCAGGAACCATCTTTCCTGCTTTATGTTAATACACAAGGAAATCCTAGTCCAGGATTGCCATTCTTATTCAACAACACACCTCAAATAATAAGCAACAGTATAATAATTTATAGGGAGGCATAAGTTACTGGGAAACTAGTAACTACTCTGAAGAGCATATATGAACCTTAGAATTACAGTAGAATGTTTGTGGTGCAGAGACTTGGTTCTGGGCCTTGGAGCAGGGACGAATTTCACTCCCACAAAGCACACGAACAACTGGAAATGGTGCCAATGGCAGCCAAGGACACAAGGGTTTTGCTGCCAAGAGGTGGCCCTATTTTGAGACTCCTCTCATTCATCCTGCTTTGCTGGCCCAAAGCTTCAATACCATCCACGGAGGACAGGACTCTAGTTCTTCAGTGCACTCAGCTGTATTCCCTCTGAGGTTTTCAAAGCTTTTGTGAGATTTATATTGCACTGCTTGGCCTTTCACTTCATCTCGTAAGGTTTGGTTTTGGCCACACAACATAGACCACTGGTCCCTCCCCTGCTCTAGCATAAATCCAGCATGAAGGTAGGGTTGGGATTTCACAACAGTCGCAAGGAACCCAGTGTGAGCCTGTTTGGACTTCTGCCCTCTACAGTGACAGGGCCAGGATTTACACACTGGTGACTTGCACCATGGAAAATACCATGCAGATAAGTGCCTTTGGATGCCAGACTCAGAGAAGCAGCTCTCGGGTCAAGGAGGTTAAGGTACCTTCTCTTCCAGAAGCATGATGGAGAAATGCCAGTAAATTAAATCCTCAGCAATGGGGTCATGACTTGGTTCAGCTGGGGATTTTCATTGGTGGGGCAGTGTGTCTAGGACTTTTTAGAAGTTTCCAAATTGACTTGAAAGAATGAAAAAAAAATTAAAATCTTTGCAAAGCATCATCTTCCACAAAAATTCAGCCAGAAAGTAGCTGGTTAGTCCTAAACCTTTAAATAGTTAACGGTATAAAAATCACATACCTATTTATGCATACATTCATGAAAATGAAAACTTAGTTGCATTTTCACACAACAAAGGCATCATGGGATAACACAAAGCAAGATCAACAATAACAAAGGTAAATCTTTAAAATCTGAGACAGAGCATGAGAGGAAGTGGTAAAGCTCAGCAAATAAAACTAAATCCAGTGCAGTGTTTTTCCCCTTCACAAAGTGAAACAAGCTGTTCCTAAAATAATGCTTTCTTGATTTTCTGGCAGTTAGTGTCCTGAAAGATTAGCCTACAACCATCAGCAAGACTTTATATTTCCCAGATGATGTTGCCATAAAAGTCTGTTTATCTACAAGGCCCAAGGGATAATTTATAAACTGAGCTGAGGTCCTGCATTCACAGACAGATGTTCCACGCTGCTACCCACCCTCCTGTACTAGTTCCCTCCCCATCCACCTCCTGTCCCCTGAAATACCGACAGGACCCTTCCAGGAGCATGACAAATGAGCTTTACAGCCTCTGGAGAAAACACTTGCCTGATAGTTTATGCTGATCCAGCAAAAAAGAGTTATGAGACAGTCAACACATCAGTAAACACCACAAATTAGATTACTACCAAATGCAAAGAATAATTTATCACTGTCCTAGAAAATATGAAAGAGAATGAGGTTTTTTTTTTCCCCTCAAAAAAATATTACCTAGTCTATAATTAAAGTATTTCCATCAGTGAGTGTCCTGGTTTGAATTAGAACAGAATCAATTTTCCAATTTTCCTTTCAGTGACTTTTCAGTTTTAAGTCCAACACTCAGAGTTTGTTAGAGATGGTGTTTTGTAAAACCTCTCTGCAATCAAGATGTTCCAATTTCATTTTTAATCTCTACTACAAGCAGTCTGACCCTGCTCTAGTTCTGTTGTAAATCAAGAGTGATTCAGAGTACAAGAATTTTATTCTTTTGTACTTTGATAAGTGTTTCATTTCTAAATTAATTTTCTCCTGATGTGTTAGAACCTCAACATGAGAAAATTAAGCTTGTATTTGAGAGAATGGGAAGCTATTCTTTAAAGAAAAGTAATATGAATCCTCATCTTGATGGTGAACTGATAGTATGGTTCTTGACAACGAATTTGTTATTTTGAAAATATAAAAAAAAAAAAAACCCACAACATCAATGAAAGACAAACCTGCAAAGCATTTATAAGTGTGACCAAACATTCCTCACAATAGAGCCCACTATAGGATAGATAGAGCTATTCTCAGATCTTCTCAGACATTAATAAAACAAGGCTCAGAGACACAGTTATGTATTAGGGTTGATGAACATGCATGTTGAAAATGAAAAATATTTTTCCTCCTTTGAATTAATTTATTTTCCCATCAGTAAATTATTGGGAGTTCCTGAAGCTTTGTGGACACTGCTTGAACCTGTTTCAGGTCTATACCTGGTCACAGGTTGTTTACAGGGTACATCAGAGAGCAAAGTTATTTGATATTTAAGATCAACTGATTCACTCTACCACATTTAACACTGGATGACCCAATATTTATAAAATGCTTCTGCTCAAAACAAATTTTATTTCAACTTTGGAACAAATGATCTCTGGAATCAAAGCTCTCTTGAGCTACAAAGCCAGAAGGCAATAATAGCTGAAAAATTTAACAGGGACAAACTCAGATGGTCTGAATAAGTGCAAAATGGTAAGAGGTAGGAGGACCACCAGCTGGCTGTCGTTCAGAGCACAGTCCACTTCACTTGCAGTTACTGAATCCCACAAGTTGTCCCACTGATGGCAATTTGGCTAACTTGAGAATAAGGGATTATTCATTCCAAGTAATGAATATTGAAACCTGGCCATCTGTTTTATGTTCGAGAACAAATTTTTACATACCTATCATGAGGAACCTCAGTAAAGAATGTTCTTGTAATGATGTTGTCCTGGGTTGCAATGTATTCTATTACCATGAGCCGTTGAGGCCTGGCGCCGGTGTTCCTTGCCTCGCCCCTCGGGACTATTCTTCTGTTAATGCGCCCATCAGTGCCTTGCCCCAGGACTCACCATCTCTTTGTGAGATGCCCCGGCCAGAGGGGGAGGGGTGGAGCCAAGCATTCCCGCCGGAGATAACTTTGGGGTTTGGAACAGCGCGAGGGGCCTTACCCGCTGGGATCCCAGAGGACAGGGACTGCACCGCCGCCGGATTTTCAGAGGAGGACCAGTTTTCTTTTTTCTACAAGATCACCGCTTCAACGGGATCATCTAAAAGAGAACTGCAGCTGCCACCGAAATCGGATTGCTCAGACTTTGTTTTCTTTTCCTACGGACCGCCGCTTTAACAGGACCGTTTCGGAGAGAGCTGCAGCTGCCACTGGATCGGACTGGTACCAGCACCCTGCCCGGCAGGGGGCCAGGTTGTATCCCTGACTCTATCGGGCCTGTAACCAGTTTCTCTGTATTATAGTTTTGTTGTATATATTAGTAAAAAACTGTTATTCCCATTTTCCTCATATCTTTGCCTGAAAGCCCCTTAATTTCAATTCTATAACAATTCGGAGGGGAGGGGGTTGTATTTCTCTGTTCCAAGGGGGGCTCCTGCCTTCCTTAGCAGACACCTGTCTTTCAAACCGGGACAGATTTCACTGTCAAACAAAAGCATGCAACTAATGGCAAATTTCTCTCTATTGCCCATCCAAGCAGCTACAGTACGAGACAAAAGGTTGTATGCATTTAGTCAGCAAGGAAGTGCAATATTCTTTAAGAAAGGCATTGCCTAGATCGGATTTTTATAAAGAACTAGAAATCATGAATAAATAAACAAGTGTCCTGGTTTAGCTAAAACAGAAGCAATTTTCCTTTCTGTTCAGTGGCCGGCCCAGCCTCAAACCATGACAACAAGAAGAGAATAAGTCAGGCTAGAGCATTAACAGCTCCAACTGCAATGAAATCCTGATATTACCAGAGGGTTTTTCTACAAATAACAAATATAAAAACATTAATGTTGTATCATTGTCAGCCATGCCAAAGACACTATGTCCAGGAACCCCAATATGCAACAGCATAACTCAATCAGATACTGACACATTATTTTATTTCCAACAGTTAAAGTACATATTGACTGACCTGATCAGAGCCTTTCACTAGAGCATTTTTCCCTTTTCTGCAACCACAACTCAAGAGCAGTCTTGCATCTCCAGTGACTTTTCCCTACAAGAGACAAGTCAAGAAAAACATCAGTACAATCTGAATCAAGGAAAACCAAAAGGCTGGTATTTATGACCAGAAAAAGGGGAAGAAAGTGCAGTAGGGAAGCCTGTGGACACATCCTGCACTGCTGTGAGGCACCCTTCCATGGAGAGACAGCTCCCAAGCTGCCAAGGAGACTTCCCCAAAGGCCAAACATCACAGCATGAAAGATGTTGCATAGAGGGGGCAGAAGGAAAGCAAGGTGTGTAGAAAGCCACAGTGGGAATATAGGTAAGTCAAGCTAAAAATAAACAGGTTATTTTAACCAAATGTTTTCACATACATGCATGAACAGGAACAAGTCTACCACACTCAGGGAGAACAATTATCAAACTGGAGTGACTTCAGGTAAAGCTTAAACACTTACCTATGGTCAGCCAGTACTCAGGGCTAAACCATAGCAGTTAGTATATCACCCAAAACTCGCTCCTCAGATGGGAAGGAGAATTAGGGGGGAAAAAAAAAAGGCCCAAGAGTTGAAGTACAGACAGATTTTACAGAATGACAAAAGAGGAAACCACAATCAACACAACACATAAATGGTTTTACTCACCCTGGTTCAATGCTGACAACAAGAACAGAGCACCATCAAGAAGAAGCCTCAGAGAAAAGAAAAGAAACCCCACCCTCACTGAGCTCCCTCCTTTTATAATGAGCATGACTAGGTGGTATGGGATACACCTGTGAGTCAACTGACCTGATTGGAACTCTCAGCTGACTCAGGGCTACTCATGGCCTACCTGCATGGCTGACCCATGGGTCTGTGCCTGGGGAACCAGGACACCATTCCACGCCTTATCCCATGCCATCTACATCATGCCCATGTGTCTGTTCTTCCCGTTTCTCAATATATACAGAAGTATAGGTTCATTGAATGATAGCCCTTAAGGGAAGTCAAAACGATGCAGTGTTCATCTGGGGCTTCTACTCTTCTCCAGTACAGTCTGGATCAGTCCATGGAAAATCGTGGGACTGTGCTTCCACCCCTGGGGCCGTTGATTCCAGGTGTACTTGACAGCCCTCTGAAGTGCTGGGGTCTGAACCCTGAGCCCTGAATTAAGGTTGACATATGGGTGGTTCCCATGGTCCTTTAAAAGGAGGTGATGAGTTTGCCTTTTGGCTTTCTTCCAAGGTGTGGCCGGCCTTGTAAGGAAAGCCCTTGGGTAAACAAGCCCCAGGTGCCACACATTTGGGTAAATGAGTGCCAGGTGTCCTGTTTTGGGCATAAAAGCTGGGATCACTTGCAGGAAGGGTGGAGGACAAATGTTTAATAGTTTGCTGAAAAATGGTGTACCTCTCACTAGGACTGATGGTCTTGATACCAATTAATTATGGAGGATGTATAAACAGAGAGGGTTACAAAAACCCCATAGGAAAGTGCAAAATTATCAGGCACACAATTCGGGAGCTGTTCAGCCTACAGCACCCCCTCTGGAACCTCAGCAGGACCCCGCCTCTGCTCACGGTGGGCCTTCTGTTGCTCCAGAGGAACCACGAGTGGCAGCAGTACTCTGACCTACATCCCTCACAAGAAACTAGGCATTATAACTCCTTCTGAAATGTTGGCCAAGCTCCAGTACATTGGGCACGGGAGGACCGGTGACCTCATGTGGAGCTACAGATATTCTGGAAAAAACGGTCCTCTCAAATAGTAAAAGCTTTAGTGGATACCGGAGCAGAAGCCTCCTTAATCTATGGGAACCCTAAGAAATTTGAAGGGCAATCTGTGATTATTACAGAATTGGGAGGAAAGCAAATTGAGGCAGTACAAACCCAAATTCACATGAAAATTGGAAACCTTCCAAAACGACAATATACAGTCATGATTGTTCCGAACCCAGAGTATATAATCGGAATAGATATTCTGAAGGGACTTACTTTGAATCTCCCTGATGGTCGGTATCAATTTGGGGTAAGGAGTTATATCACTAACTGGGCAATTCTAGTAGGAAAGATAAAGATGCCTTCTGCTCAAATTCCATCTGCAACCAAGGTAGTAACCATGAAACAGTACAGGATTCCAGGCAGTCACGAAGAAATTTCCCAAACTATCAAAGATTTACTGTCTTTAGGAGTTTTAAAACCGACTACCACCATGTGGAATAGTCCAATTTGGCCAGTTAAAAAGACCGATGGATCCCAGGATCCCAGAATGACTATAGATTATGGGGAACTGAACAAGAGCACTCCGCCTCTTGCGGCAGCTGTATCTGATACGATCACTTTAATAGAAAGAATTCAGAGGCATCCTGGCATGTGGTATGCTGTCATCGATTTGGCCAATGCATTTTTTACAATCCCAATTGCAGAAAAGCATTGGGATCAATTTGCATTTACATGGCAAGGGCAGCAGTACACCTTTACCAGGTTGCCTCAAGGATGGGTGCATAGTCCAACTATTTGTCATAGAATAGTGGCTGAGCACCTGGATGAGGTACAGCTTCCCCCTCATATGCAGATTGTCCACTATACTGATGACATCCTATTTCAGGGGAGCAATGAGGCCAAATTACAACAAATGCTCTAAGTGGTCCTAGTGCATATGAGGCAGAAAGGCTGGGAGATTAATCCAACTAAAATCCAAGGGCCGTCTCAGACAGTTAAATTTTTTGGGATCCATTGGCACTGTGGTCATCGAGAAATACTACCTAAAGCTCGACAAAAGATCCTTGATTTTGCAATACCACAGAATAAGAAAGAGGAGCAGAGATTTATCCAGCTGTTCGGTTTCTGGAGACAACACATTCCCCATTTGGGACAGATTTTGGCCCCATTATGCAAGGTAACTAGAAAAAAATACAAATTTGAATGGGGGAATGAGCAGCAGGCTGCCTTTGAGTTGGCTAAAGAGGCTATTCAAAGGGCTTTAGACTTATGGCCCATGCAGGAAGGCTAAGTGGAACTGAACGTATCTGTAAATGGGTCATATGTTAATTGAAGCCTCTGGCAAAAACAAGGGAAAAGTCCCCTTGGGATTTTGGGGAAGAAAGTTGCCAGAGGCAGGGAACAACTACATGCCCTTTGAGAAGCAACTGTTAGCCTGGTATTGGGCCTTGGTAGAAACTGAACAGCTTATGATAGGCCACGAAGTGGCTCTGCGCCCTGAAATCCCTATTATGCACTGAGTTAAAAGCTCCCCAAAGACCCACTGAATAGGGCATGCTCAAGATTCCTGCATTATAAAATGGAAATGGTACATCCAGGACAGAGCAAAGGTGGGACCTGGTGGTGTGGTTGCCCTCCATGAACAAATAGTGGCTGCCCCCATGCAGGATCAAGAGGTAAAGCCTGATCCTATAGTTGACCGGGAATCCCCTGTGCAATGGGGAAAGACCCTGGATCAATTGCTACCTCTTGAAAGGGAACACGCATGGTTTACGGATGGGTCAGCTAAATATATAGGAGGGAAAAGGTTTTGGAAGGCAGTGGCTTATCACCCTCACTCCGGAAAATTTCTGGAGACCACAGGAGAAGGGGAAAGTAGCCAATATGCTGAGTTATATGCAGCATATATGGCTTTAAAACAAGAGGATTTAGGGGAGTGTCACCTGTATACCGATTCTTGGTCAGTGGCTAATGGTTTGGCTACTTGGTTGCCAACATGGGTAGCCAAGGACTGGAAAATTTATTCTAAAACGGTCTGGGGAAAGGAAATATGGAAGGATATTTGGGAATTGGTTCCAAGAACAAAGGTGACAGTGTTTCATGTCGACGCTCATAGCAATATAAATTCACTTGAGCGACTTTACAATTCCGTCACCGATAACCTGGCAAAGATTTCTCAAGCCAGACAGGAGTTCCCTCAGGAGGGGGACCATGAAGGCTTGGCGAAATGGACACACCAAAAATGTGGGCATCTTGGGGAGAAAGCCACTTACAAGTGGGCCCAAGAGCGTGGCATAGTCATGTCACTGGATATGATCAAAACAATAATTGCCCAATGCCCTGTATGCCAACACATTCATAAACACTCGATACCAAATATCGAGAAAGGAGAACTGGGAAGAGGAAAACTGCCAGGACAAATGTGGCAAATGGACTACATCAGACCTTTACCCCTGGACAGAGGGTGCAAATACATCTGCACCGCTGTAGACACATACTCGGGATATTTGATTGCTCATCCCTGCAAAAAAGCCACACACCATAGTACTACTTCTACCATAGATATAATGATTCTGTACTATGGGATCCCCTTACAAATCCAAACTGATAACGGGTCTCATTTCTGAAACAAATTGGTACAACAATATGCGGAGCAGCATAATATTCAGTGGGTCTTCCATATACCATACTATCCACAGGCTGCAGGATTAATTGAACAGATGAATAGGCTATTGAAGGAACAGTTAAAAAAGCTGGGATAGGAGTCCAAATTCACCCAGGAAACTTTGGTCTGATAACTGCTCGCTCAAACTTAGCCCTGAAAGGTGTTCATGTTATGGGTGAAGTGTTTGATACTGACTATCAAGGAGAGATTTAAGTAATCCTGTTAAACAACGGTGAAGAAGATTTGGTTATTCGATCCAAGGGTAGAGTAGCACAACTATTAATATTACCAATTTTGAAAACAACAGTGAGGAGGGGGGACCCACCCCAAGTTACTACTGTTCGTGGACACAAAGGATTTGGATCCACCAACTTTAGTAATGGGGCAAAGGTATGGGTCCAAGGGCCGAGTGGGCCCCCTGAGCCAGCTGAAGTAATAGCTGTCGGAAAAGATAACACCATCCTAATCATGAGACCCGGACAGGAAAAATGGGAACATGTCCCCGCAAATAAATGTTATTTGCAGGAATAACTAAATGGTATAAAGTTTTGTCTTCTAGATCTTGTGCGCCGCTGCCGGGGGTGTGAGAATATCTACGTGAAGAAAATGTATGCTGAATCTGGCCTCATGAATTGCAATGCAACTTAATGCTGAACTGTGTCGAGTAGATGAAATCAGCTCCAGACTACAGTCAACCTGGTCTATCGTGGCATACTGGAAATATGACTGAACCTGATCTTTCAATGAAAAAGACTATGACAGTGAAGAACGTGAAGCAACGACCAAGATGACTGCAGCAGCATCTGTAGTTAATGGATTGAGGTTAATTCAAGATAAAGAAAGATGCCTGTACACCTAAGGATGGTATGGAGGCTGTGGTCCACCCATATTTCATAGGGCCGAATGAAGTGCTGGGGTCTGAACCCTGAGCCCTGAATTAAGGTTGACATATGGGTGGTTCCCATGGTCCTTTAAAAGGAGGTGATGAGTTTGCCTTTTGGCTTTCCTCCAAGGTGCAGCTGGCCTTGTAAGGAAAGCCCTTGGGTAAACAAGCCCCAGGTGCCACACACTTGGGTAAACGAGTGCCAGGTGTCCTGTTTTGGGCATAAAAGCTGGGACCACTTGCAGGAAGGGTGGAGTGTCTGTCTGTGAGGTGCACGCACTTTGCAGAGTTTCCCTGTTGGTGAAGGACCTCCTGACTCTCCCTGCAACTGGGCCCCAGTCAGGTTTGGCATTTGCAAACGCGGGCTTCGGGGGGAACAATATGTGGCTACTTCTGTCTTATATGATCAGCCTATTGACTTGGTTGTCTCCCATCTCTTCTATGGGAGACTTTGTTTCTTTGTTTATTCCACCTATTATTGGTTGTGCTCTGTCATTCCTGGGGTTGCTGGGGTTGATGTCTGTTATGTGTGATCTGACTTGTTTGTACCCCCAGCAATCGCCCGTATACTGACTTTATGTGCAATAGAATCTGGTTATTGGTATGTTTTTCTGCTGGCTACATCCTTTGTTCTAGGCCTAGTGATTGGCAAAACACCCTCCAGGTGAAAGCAAACTGTGCTCTGCACTCTGCTGCTAAAGGAATGGAGAAAAATGCAATAGCAATGTCAGTTGTGGCGTACCACCTGGCTCCCTTTGACTCTAGTTCATACTGAAGTTCTAGCATGTCCAGCACAGCAGCACTCAGCAGTGGCATAACCTCATTCAGGCCACGATAGTCCACTGTTAGTCTCCATTCTCCATTAGGCTTTCTTACTGGCTATATAGGACTGTTCAAGGGTGAGCGAGTTTTGCTGATCACTCCTTGACTCTCCAGTTGGCAGATCAGCTTATGGATGGGGATCAGAGAGTCTCGGTTGGTACGATGTTGTCACTGATGCACCATTGTGGTAGCAATAGGCACCTGTTCTTCCTCTCCTCCACCTGGCTACATGGGGCATCAGGATTAGTCACAGTACAGTGCTTCTGTCACTCACATCCAGCTAGGCTGAATTCAGCTTCAACTACAGTCAGTTCCTGGGATCCCCCCATCACTCCGGCAATGGAAATAGATTTTGCCCTGACGTAACTGGATGACATTATGGTGCATTGCGCACCAGTGACTACCAGAGCCTTCTATTTTTGTGGAACTGATGTGCCAGGCCATTGTATCCACACAGTCCAATAGACCCTGTTGTCCCTCTCCTCCACCTGGATGGAGTCAGGGCCTCTCTAATCCTGAACAAAGTAGCTGTCATTGGCATATGGGTCCAAGCTACTCACTTGGGCTACACTTGTATAATCATTGGTCACGTGTCGTAAGTTTGGATCTGAAGCCCATCTACGCTGTCTTGGGGGCTGCCTTCTGGAGGCTGCAGCAGCACTTCTCCTGGCAGGTCCTCCTCTTGCAATATTTCTGATTTTCAGTGCATAGACACATGCCTGTAGAGCTGATGTAGGCTTGCCATCCCATTTTCTCATGTTCTCTCCATGGTCTCTTAAGAAGAGCCACAGAGCACCCTGTGGTGTACGCCGTATGTCTCACACGGGCCTGTCAGGGGAGCGCTTTCTCTCCACGGCAGAAACAGTTGTTGGTATTGACAGGGAGTGTAACTTGTCCTCCATCTGGGACAGCCTGTCAAGAACTTTGGTGAGCAGTGCTCAGGAGTTATCCGATGGTGCTTCCACGGCAGAGATGCCAGCCCCTGGGGACGAAGAAAGATTATCTGCATATTGCCTCAGCTGAGCCTCCAGGTCACCTGTTGTTGGTGCCTCATCAGCTTTCCAGCTAAATAATGCCAATACATTAGCATAAGCTGGTGGCGCGCTCAACACCCACTTGTGCCATATGGGTCCAGTAACTCTAAGTGCATCTCGATCCACTGGCATCTGAGGGTCATCCACAGTAGTGAAAATCAGCTCCTGCATGGCTATTCCTCGTAAATACCAGACACCTCTGTCAATCGCCATCCACCTACTCAGCCTGTACACAGCATCGTCTCGATAGGGATATCTGCTTTTCACACTCAGTTGGAGCCATCTCCAAAAACTGAGGGGCTCTGCTTCTCTTGATAGACCTTGATCAGTGCTTACATTCCTTGATATCTGACTGTCCCGGTTCAGCTAGGATGGGGTTAATTTTCCCCAGCAGTTGGGAGGGAGCTATAGCCCGGTTATTCAATACCATTCTGATGTCACATCCGTGTGCCCAGGAGCGGTCAGTGCGGAACGGTTTTTGTCCGGGTCTGTACCCTCGTGCTGTGTCCGTGCAGTATATCACTTGTTCTGTACATTATTATCACTGTTATTGTTGTTATTGTTGTTGTTCGGGTTGTTCTTGTTACACTGTTGTATTAAACCTTCCTTATCTCAACCCCAGGGTTTGTATTTTACTCCCTGTCACGTCCCTGTCTGAGGGTGGGGGAGGGACAGCGGCAACATGGTCTCGGGTCCCGGCAGGGTCTAAACCACCACAGCCTTTTTGGCGCCCAACGTGGGGCACGAGAGGGTTGAGATAAGGACAAAAAACCTGACCAGGGTGTGTTAAGACAATCTGGTAGGCACAATTTTCTATTCATATATTTGTATTGTTTGAATAAGGTATATTTACAATGCTGGCCAATTTGCTTGCATGGTGGGGCTGTATTAATCCTTATATACACTGTGTGTTCCCAGTGCTGGTGTTTGTTGTCCGTGGGAAGTGTGTCAGAAGTCTTGTTTTGCTGTACTGGATACTGACTACTTATGATATGGTTGCATGACTGCTTGTGGGGGTGAACTGGTACCTGTATGCGGCCTGGGCATTTGTTAGTGGTCTCACCCCATCTATGGATGAGCCAGGGAAAGAGATCCTCTCAATTTCTGAGAGTTTTGGCTTTCCTTGGAGCGTCCAGGCCACCATGTTCGTGGCACAGTGTTTTCTGAATGTCTGCTATATCCTGTTCTCCAATAATAGTACCACCTGGAGACCTGCCTTGAGGCCAGACAGTTATGAGTGGCAAGGTATGTGGGGAAAAAATGGGCAAGTGCCTAGGTCAGTGGTCACCCCCAATGTTTTGGAATTTCACTCCTGAACAAATGCAGAGTCCTGATAAACTAGTGGAGCATATAGAAAAGGTGTTTTGCCAGTCTGACACACCCTGGGAGACACAACTCACTGCAATGTGTTGGGGACTTGCCCATGCCTACTGTGTTCTCCTTAACACTACTCGGTGCCCTCAAGGGGAAGAAAGGGTCTCAGGACCTGAAAGCGAACCAACTAGTATGGCAACTAGGCCAGAGAGACAGCCACTGCCAGTATCAGTCGCCCCTACACAGAAAACGAAATACACGAAAAAAAATCAGCTCGCATAGTGAGGGATGGAGATAAACCAGGCCCACCACAAGAACAGGAGGAAGAGCCAGAGGTGATCACCCAATCTCTATCCCTGACAGAGTTGCGAGATATGTTGAAGGATTTCAGCTGCCTTCCTTGCGAGCAGATTATCACCTAGCTGCTCCGATGCTGGGATGGTGGAGCTGGTGTTTGGGAATTAGAGGAGAAAGAGGCCAGGCAGCTGGGATCCTTGTCCAGGGAAGCTGGCATTGACAAGGTAATAGGGAGACAGGTCCAACCCGTCAGCCTTTGGAGGCGACTCCTGTTCAGTGTAAGGGAAAGGTACCCCTACAAGGATGACATCCTATGCCAGTTAAGCAAGTGGACCAACATGGAGAGAGGTATTCAGTATCTCAGGGAATTAGCTGTGTTTGATATGATTTATGGTGATCTGAATGATGAGCAATCACCCATGGATCCAGATCAGGCCCACTGCACACCCTCCATGTGGCGGAAGTTCCTGTGAAGCACACCACAATCACATGCCAATGCATTGGCAGTAGAGTCTTGGAGACACGGCCAGGTGCAAACAGTGGATGAAGTAGCTGGCCAGCTCTGGCAGTACGAAGGAAGCCTCCCTTCCTCTCCACAGGCCTTGGTTTCAGCTGTGAGGGAACTGTCTCAGAAGGTCCAGAGAATGGAAAAGAACATGTCCTACAATCCACCTGCACAGGCCAATCTCTCGGCCATTAGAAGCAGACGCTTCCCCACCCAAGAGAAAGACAGTGGAAGGTACATACCATGGGGTACCCTGTGGTTCTACCTCCAAGTCCATGGAGAAGATATGAGAAGGTGGGATGGAAAACCCACTTCCACCCTAGCTGCACGAGTACAGCAGCTGAAAGGGGAATCGTCCAAAAAAAACATAGCTCCAGTTTCCAGACGGAAACCCCCCAGTCAGAATAGAATGTTCGGTCTTATGCCTGACCCTCCTGAGGGGACCTCTGAGACATTCCTACAGCAAGAGTCATTCGTAGACAAAGAAAATAAAGCTGAGCAAAATTAGAGGGGCCCTGCCTCCAGCCAGGATTTACTGGACAGTGTGGATCCGATGGCCTGGCACATCAGACCCACAAGAATATAAGGCTTTGTTGGACACTGGCACACAGTGCACCATGATGCCATCAAGCTATAGTGGGGTTGAACCCATCTGTATCTCCGGAGTGACAGGGGGATCCCAACAGCTGACCCTCTTGGAAGCTGAAGTGAGCCTAACTGGGAAGAACTGGCAGAAACACCCATTGTGACTGCTCCTGATGCCCCATACATCCTGGGCATAGATTACCTCAGAAGGGTACCGGTGCGCCTTTGGTAAAGGCAAAACTCATTCACCCTTCAACAGCCCTAAATGTCCAGTGAGAAAGTCTAATGGTGAATGGAGACTAACCATGGACTACCATGGCCTGAATGAAGTTACACCAGCAATGAGTGCTGCAGTGCCGGACATGCTAGAGCTCCAATATGAACTGGAGTCGAAGGCAGCCAAGTGGTATGCCATGAATGACATTGCTAACGCTTTTTTCTCCATTCCGATAGCACCAGAGTGCTGGCAACAGTTTGTGTTCACTCAGAGGGGCATCCAGTATACCTGGAATCAATTGCCCCAGGGGTGGAACCACAGCTCCACCATTTGCCATGGACTGGTCCATACTGCACTTGAGAAAGGTGGGGCTCCAGAACACGTGCAGTACATTGACAACATCATTGTATGGGGGCACACAGGTGAAGAAGTCTTTGAAAAAGGAAAGAAGATAATTGAAATCCTCCTGAAGGTTGGTCTTTCCTGGGCACTGTGGGGTTCTGGAGGATGCACATCCCAAACTACAGCCTGATTGTGAGCCCTCTCTACCACATGACCCTTAAGAAGAACAATTTTGAATGGGGCCCTGAGCAATAGCAAGCTTTTGAACAAATTAAATGAGAGATTGTCCAGGCAGCAGCCCTCGGGCCAGTCCAGGCAGGACAAGGGGTTAAAAACATGCTCTACACCGCAGCCAGGGAGAATGGTCCTACCTGGAGCCTCTGGCAGAGAGCACCCGGGGAAACCCGAGGCCGACCTCTAGGCTTTTGGAGCCGGGGATACAAAGGCTCCGAAGCTAACTATACACCAACTGAAAAGGAGATACTGGCAGCATACGAAGGAGTTCGAGCTGCCTCAGAAGCGGTCAGCATGGAAACACAGCTCCTTCTGGCACCACGACTGCCGGTGCCGGGCTGGATGTTCAAAGGAAGGGCTTCCTCTACACATCATGCAACAGATGCCATGTGGAGTAAATGGGTTGCGCTGATAACACAGCGGGCTCGAATAGGGAACCCAAGCCGCCCAGGAAGATTGGAGGTGATCACAAACTGGCCAGAGAGCAAAGATTCTGGGATGTCACCAGAGCAGGAGGTGACACGTGTTGAAGAGGCCCCACCATATAACGAGCTGCCAGACGAGGAGAAGCGATATGCCCTGTTCACTGATGGGTCTTGTCGCATTGTGGGAAAACATCGACAATGGAAGGCTGCTGTGTGGAGTCCCACACGAAGAGTTGCTGAAGCTGCTGAGGGGCAAGGTGAATCAAGCCAGTTCGCAGAGGTGAAAGCCACCCAGCTGGCTTCGGATATTGCTGAGCGAGAAAAGTGGCCGAGGTTCTCTCTCTCTAAACTGAATCATGGATGGTGGCAAATGCCCTGTAGGGGTTGTTGCAGCAGTGGAAACAGAGCAACTGTCAACGCAGAGGTAAACCCATCTGGGCCGCTGAAGTATGGCAGGGTATTGCAGCTCGGGTGGAGAACCTAGTTGTGAAGGTGCGCCATGTGGATGCCCACATACCCAAAAGTCGGGCCACTGAAGAACATCAAAACAACCAGCAGGTGGACCAGGCTGCTAACATCAGAGTGGCTCAGGTGGATTTGGACTGGCAGCATAAAGGTGAATTGTTCATAGCCTGGTGGGCCCATGAGACCTCGGGCCACCAAGGCAGAGATGCAACATACAGGTGGACTCTTGATCAAGGGGTGGACCTAACCACTGACACCATTGCAGAGGTCATCCACAAATGTGAACCATGTGTTGCAATCAAACAAGCCAGGCAGTTAAAGACCCAGCGGAATGGAGGACGATGTCTGAAATATAAATACAGAGAGGCCTGGCAGATGGACTGCATCACACTGCCACAGACCTGCCAAGGCAAGTGCCACTTGCTAACAATGATGGAAGCAACCACTGGATGGCTCAAAATGTATCCAGTACCCCACGCCACCACCCGGAACACCATCCTGGGCCTTGAGAAGCAAGTCCTGTGGTGACATGGCACCCCAGAGAGAACTGAGTCAGACAACGGGACTCACTTCTGAAACAACCTCATCGACACCTGGGCAGAAGAACACAGCGTCGAGTGGGTCTGCCGCATCCCCTGCCATGCACCAGCCTCTGGAAAAATTGAACGCTATAATGGACTGCTGAAAACTACATTGAAAGCAATGGGAGGTGGAACCTTCAAACACTGGGACACACACCAGTTGGAAGGGACCTCAAAGGTCATCTAGTTCCAACCTCCCTGCCATGGGCAGGGACACCTCCCACTAGCATCCTCTCACTCATTTTTTTTCTGGCAGGGTTGCAAATGAAGGATCAGCTCTTTAGTGATTGCAGCTAAAACCAATAAAGCTCCCTTGCTCCCTGCCCTGTGAGGAGCACGGAGAACAAGTGCTCACATCTTTCTCCTAATTTCAGCACCTGGGAGTTATTCTCCATATCCTGTAATTTTGACCTCTTTTCCTTTCAGTGCTACTTGCACTCAGAAAGCAAAAATCCAGTCCTGGGGAAATACACGGGATATTTTACATCCCAGGACAACACTTCCAACACTTTGTTTTGGGACTGAAAAAGGAGGCAAGACAATCACCTGCTTGAGCAAGCTCTTTGGACGAGGCAAACAAGCATCACTTTGTTCTCACTTTTGCAACCTGGGCAGTGACTGAAGCAGGTAGGGGAAGGTCAAGACAGCCCCGTGATTTAAAGGCAGGAGGATGGTTTGGTGACTGAATGAGCCAGGGGGCTTCACTTTCAGCTCTTGCTGATACAGAGCATTACACAGAGAGGAGGCATGTTAGTGCCTCAGTTTCCCCACTGTAAGGTGCTGAACATGTTGCCTACTCCCATCACAGGGCTCCTAATAAAGTAGTCCTAAAACAAGGCACAAATCTGCAGCGCTGAACAACCTAACAGACCAGCCACTTAGTGGCCATGCACCTAGAAAAGAGTGATCCCTTGCCTTGCTCCGGGAGCAGGAGTATCACCCCCAACTTGGTCACTCGCTTTTCAGGGTCAGCTGTAAGGCAAAGCCAGCAGAAGGGAACCCTGGTAGTCCTCAGAATGCCTCACTTGAAGATGATCCACAAAGCAATGCAAGCTCTCTTTCCCCTTGCTTAACAATGAAGTTTTGGACCTGTTGATGCATGCTGAAGCTTTAACCAAGCCCATACTAAATATAAAAAAAGCTCCCGACTGCCTCTTGGGTATCTTAAAGGAGCACAACTTGCTGTCCATGAATAGGATATACCCCTGACAAAAACTTCCTCTGCTTCAACTATGGCATTCTCCAGAAAATATTTTATAAGCCAGTCTCTGAGTTTTATGACATGAGCATATAGAATCACATATAAACTCCACTGACCCTTATATTGCTTTTTGGCTCAAAGAACTGCTTCTTTTTACATCTTCCTTTCCTTCTCCCCAGCTCCTTAGCTAACCACAAATTTCTAAGAAAGAAATTACATTAATTGAAACCTTCTCAGTACATTATCAGCTTTAGCGGGAGCATTTGGGGAATGAGAAGACAGAAGGCTTAGGGCAGAGAGGTGCAGGATTAAATCACCCCTTGGAAGAAGATGTCAGGGTGTGAAAGGCCAGCTAACTGCTTTCAGTCACATCAGGCTGGAATTTCCTTCTCCTGAGCGCCACTGGAGCCTCCCACCCACACCCGAGAGCAAGAGAGGGATGCCGGAGGGCCGGGCTGAGGCAGGACTCAGTACAGCCGACCTGTGATGCACCAGACAAACACAATTTCTCTCCTTTTGTTACCAATCTGATCAGATTTTGATGATTTTGATGATTTTAGTTTAGCTAAAAGAAAGTTAGGCCTAATCGAATCATGAGGGAATGACTGTGTTTTACTTCAGTAGTCACAGAAAGCACACAGAACAAACAGGTGGTACCAGCAGCTAAAGTACATGAAGCAAACAGGTGGTACAAGCAGCTGGGGCCCAGCATTGTATTTAACTAGAAACCGTATAGTCAAGAAAGTAAGATATTATGTTTAAGCAACCACCATGGAAATAATACAGTAATTAATCATATAGTGGCTAAAGTCACAGTGACCAGTTATGCTGCTTGAAGATCCCATTACCCTCCACATCCTAATCTAAATATTAGAGGCTACAATCAATAGCGCGACTATGGCGTGACTATAGGTGACCAATGATTGTTATTAGAAATGAATATACATGAAGTGATGTAACTCAAAAGATCATTAAGGGCCAATCAAGGTAAAGGTTAACTTTAATGAGTAATTAAAGGCAAGCAGTATATGCAGTTTTATGTTAAACAACTTATACAATGGAAATCAAATATATAAAAACTCTGCTAAATGTGATGTAACCCAGGATATGCTGGGCAGAGTTATCCCCCGTATCCTCCGCGCGTCAATAAAGAAGTGTCTGCTTATCTACATCACATTGGTGTTGATAAGTTCTTTGTCCTGTTTGGTGACACTTTTGCTTTCACAGTTATTGTAACAGACCTGCCTGGGCATGCAACATCACGCACACGGCATCACGCATGCATGCTTGAAACACAGCTGAGTATTATCCACGCTGCAAGTGGACATACTCGAGGGTTGAGTAGTTGTCATGTTTTATTGACATACCATCAGATCTCATCCGCATCATGCGTTGAAACAACTCATTTACCTCCTGACCAGCAGATGATAGCTGGATCCTCACAACACCCAGATTTTTCATGAAAGCACCTCCATGCAAGAAGCTAGACTTGCAAAGCAAGGCTTCTGTGGCCACAAAACCATCAGGAATTGGTCAAATTCTGCTTGGGAGACAATTTGAGTTCAGAGGAGGAGTATTTTGATGCCACAGATGCATGGGGAAAATGACCGAGCAAAATGTAAGCACCAAGTTCCAGGGATTTCCAGGAGTGTAAACGCAAATCTTTTGGAAACAGGTTTAGCAGGAATGGTGTTTCCACCCAAGTCCTCTCCTCCTTCCCCTCCCCAGCTGGTTGACTTTCCTAGAGTCTTGATTTGCAGCCTGCCTGAATAACACTCAAAATATTTTCTCAATTAGAGTAGAAAATAGGAATTTGCCACTTGTCCGCCTCCATTCTGCTGCCTGTCAGCATCCAGCAAATATTTCAGTCGTAACCCTTTGCATGCTGCTAGCCCCACTCATTTAACATTTGGCCATTCCCTAGGCTAATCCATTGTCCTTTACCTTCAAATCTTTACAGCCAAGGGCTGACTGAGGGCCAGGCTGGCAGGGAGGATGAAAGGGATGGGGGGGGGATAACTTGTGCCAGACTCCAATACTGCAGTTTTGGAGGGAAGCACAGAGGGTGCAAATCTCGTTTCCACATCTGGAAGACAATGAGGAAAATTAACACCTTTTTTAAAAAAAAGAGGGAAGGAAGGCCTCTATCATCTTAGGTCTCCTCTGTGTGGCTGGTGCCATCCTGAGGCAGGTACCTAATTGACTGGGGAGCCTTTGCTCTTCTCCCTCCTCAGCCACTCTCCTCCCCATCTCGCATATTGCCAAGATTACTCAAAAGTGCATGTGATGAAAATAATACCCAGAGCACAGCCTGTCAGCCTCAGAAGTGCCTGCTCGACTTTGATGGAAGAAGACCCCAAAAGCCCATGCCCACCTGGCCTTCCCCCTGGGTGGCCGCTCAGCCAAGCATCCATCGCGGTTCTCCTGGGGCTGTGTCCAGCTGCCCATTGTATGAGAAATTGCTGACCCTTACGTCACATGGACACTAATTGTTCACACTGGTATTTTGTTTCCACTGTAGACAGTTTGCTGTCTGTTATCTTGTGGGAAAAGAGCAAGAAGACATCGTCCTGTCAACCCTGCACAGCCCCTGGGCCGGCAGCGAGGCTTTGAGTGGAAGCAGGCCCTGGGAGTGAGATAAGAAACTGCTGAATTGAGCCGGAAACTGTTAAGTTGCGCTGACATAGCAGGAAGCCGACCTGACCGGAAGAGCAGTAGACAATAACAACCTGGAACTGTGGGAAGTTCCACCACGTGAACAGCGAGTGATCGGGAAGCTAATTGGTCGGCACGGCGCATGTTTCAAAGTAGTCTTATGCTGATAGGTGAAAAAGTAGATAACTGTTTAGTTGCCAATTTGCTAGCTATGAAGTAAGCGCCTTAACCACTGCATAAATATGCACTGCTGTAACAATAAAATGTTTTTCCTTTGCACTTCATGGAGAGACCGTGCCTTAGACGCCATATTATCTGCTCTTCATATGTAATTAATTGTGCTGTCTCCCAGCTCATTAGAAACAAGTCCCTCTCATCCCCTTATCTCCTCTTCCCTGACCAAGTCCCAGTTATGTTAAATCATGTTTAAGTAAATAGTAGGTCAAGTTTGTCTTTTGTCTAGGCTGAAACTGTTGCTTGGCTCCTTTCTCAATGTGCCAGACCAGGAAAGCCCTTATCACTGGAAGCTCTCGAAGGGAAACCCTCACTGGGCAGAGCAGCTGTGCTGCCCCAGGAGCAGGGGAAGGTCCTCTGAGCAGAAGGCTCATCCAGTAGGTAACAAGAAGAAGCTGCCAAACTTCAATAAGGCAGGTGTAAAAGTCAACACTGCAGAGCAAAAAATCCTGCCAAGAGAATGTTCATCATCCAGCAAGAGGAAGGTGAGGTTTGGGTGGGCTTTTTTTGTCCCCCCCGCCCCCCCCCCCCGTAGCTTATTCTAGCCAGTGAAATGCACTTCAAGTGACATCACTTCACATATCCCGGGTCACCCACTACCATCTGAGCAGACCTCTCTTGCAGCTACAGCACTGAAACTCAGGTGCTACAATGCAAGGAAAAGACTTCCGAGCTTTCATATAATTAAGAACAAAATGATAGATTCTGAAGTGGGTTCCCTGAGTGCACTGGTTAAAAAATGTGGGTATACAGGTTCAAGCAATCTAAAAAACAACATGAATCATCACCTCGAACTCAAACAAAACCTGCACTGAACTGCCTTAAAGGGTTAGGGCAATTAAACTAAAGCCTGTAAAGTTCATTTGCGCACTTTTCTGGGCCAAAGCTTAATGTTCTTGTAGACCATTTTCCTGTGCAAAAGCACCTCTAATATCAGCTACTGTAAAGCTTCTGGTTGGACTCAATATTCAAGGTCTTTTCCAACCTAGATGATGCTGTGATTCTGTGAAAGATACGAGAATTTAAATATCTGCTTCTAAACTGGGAATAACCACTGACAGAATGAGCACAAGAATGCTTGTTTTCTCGAGATTTCCAGCTTAGTTTAAGAGATTTAATCATCTGTATGAGCTTCAGGTGAATCACCTGAACTTTTGGATACCGATTCCAGCCAAGACCTCCCATCTTCTTTGTGTGTGCACATCCTTGCTGATAGACCTGGGCTAGCTTTAAAGGACTGGACTGGACTCAGCTTTGCAGGATTGCCTGCACAAAGGCTGTAAAGGGCTTTGGTGAAGACTTCCACATGAAAAGCACTGCTGACATTCACACTGGTGTTATATGAAGCTAAATTACTGCTTGGGAAAACTGCTTATATCAGGAATGAGAGGCAATGAAGTTCTCTCTTTCCAGCACAATCTGGGCAGAACAAAAGCCTTCCAGGCTACTTAAGACCAAAGAATCTCACCAGTGACATGGGAAGACCACCACGAAGAGCCAGGGCATAGTTCAGTTTTCCAGTTGATCTACAGCTGGCCCTCTCTACAGCAAGGGTTTAAAAAAAGACAGAGGCCATGAGCATATGTCATGCAAGTCACTGAAGTTGTTTTATCAGAGACCCTCAATATAAACTTGCTGCCTGGTCTTAATACAGCTGCTGATCTACTGGGAAAATGTGATGCTATTGAGCTGGATCAACCAAAAGGGCAGACTGGCTACCCAACACGCATTCCTGGCAGACAGAAATAAAATATCCACAGCTTAGTTCGTCACCGATCTGTGTTTCTGGTTGGTCCAGCCAATCGGGGTTCAGGATGCATTTGTCGTTGTCTTCTTGTCTTCTTGTCTTCTCTTCTTCTGTCTCTTCTTTTCTCCCACCTCAACTTATACACACTTTTCCTTGGGTCCCCTCCCAGGTACTAACATATTGTATAGGAGGAGTAAGGCACTTCACGGGATGTATGTTCACTTCATGGGACGCATGTTCATGATAATCTTCATTAGCATAAGTGTGGGTGTCACCCATTATATGCATTTTGCCCATAATGAATCAAAAGGACTATCACCAGTCAATTGTCCATGGGGCTGAGACAAGGCCATCTTATCTCCACAAAACTACCTCCCTCGCCAACTTTTTATCCAAGGTCTCAACAACGGGTCACACCCAAGCTGTTTGAGACATCTAGCCTTATCAGCTCCTTACTAGCAGTCTGCTTCACCGCCCCATGGCTCAAACAGCAGTGTGGCCCCATGTTTAGCATCTTGCATCTTCATCTTCAGTGGTCATCTGGACATAGTGGATAGATGTAGAAAGGGAGGACAGAAGTTAGAAATCATATACTTAACGATTGCAGGGGCTATCATTACTTCCATTAAAATATCATTAAAATCATAAGACCAATATTTACAAGCCAACTTCCCCACCCCGTGAGTCCCAGTGAGTTTAGGAGAGAGGTGAACCAAGATCCAGGGCTCCAGCTGTTAAACAGGTCTTTCGGTTGCATCACCTGGAAAAGCTCTCTGGTCTGGTTGGCAACCTCCTTCATCCTTTTTCAGGCTTCTGTGGTAGTGGTTGCGTTGTGGATGGTGAGACAGGATTCTCCATCAGTGAGATTTAGCATTCCACATATTCCCTGCTCTTGTAACAATAGCATATCTAAAGCCAGTCTGTTTTGTAAAGTCATTTTAGACACCTACTGGACTTGTAAATTAATTTCCCCAAAGGCATAATGGGTCCAATTGCTCAAGATGTGTACTTGCCAAGTCAGATTTTCTAAGACAAACAGGTGTTTTCTAAGGGTTATAGAAGGAGCAAATATATTTTCTAACATCACGGATGCTTTCATGCCCCAAGTATAATAATTGGGCACTTAGACTCCATGCACAACCCAGCCAGGTGGTCCCTTGGGTGCATTATTTTCTTGGTGCCCTGTTTTGAGAGGACATTGAGAAATGGAATACCTTGGAAGGACACATTGTAGGAATTCCTGTTCCACACTGTAATCTAGCATGTTGTCTTACGTTAAGATGGGAATATAGTTTTCCATTTGAATATCCCCATACCATTCCTTGTGGGGCAGAGTACCATGCTGTAGGACATTTATAATTATCACCTCTGGGTACCCAAGAACCCTGTAGTTGCCTACCCCACAACTTTTGATGTTCTGGACCATGGCTTATGGGAACACTGCACCTAATTGCAGTTCTTTCCGACTGTCTACTCCTGTTACAACTATTGTCCCTATTTTGGAAACCCCAGGAAGGGTATTCCCAGCAAGTACACATATCTCTCATATAAAGGTTCAGAGCTTGGAGATATACCATGTTTCAGTGGGGTCTCCTGCACCCGTGGTACATTAACTAGGAGTATTCTAAGATGGGGGTTTCAATGTATTTCTCATCAATGGGACGATCAGGATTGTAATCTCCATATGTCATATGCTTGACAGACCAAGCCCACTCATATCTGGTTCTATCAATTTTACCATATTCTTGGCCTGGGTGATCTGGAATTTGTATACACCATATAGGAAACCACTTAATTGTATAGGGGTGTTCAAAGGGTTCTGTTTCAGGAGGTGGAGGCCAGAAGGGGGTTTGGGTTCAGGGTATTCTGGAGGGATCCCTACAGTGAGTGTGGTCCCACCTGTAACCTGATGCATTATGTATCTTCATCAAATCTTGAGGACAAGGAGAATATGATGTTTTAAACAGGGGTTTGAATGACAGTGGGACTGGATCACTCACATTCCATCTTTTACATGTTTTGTTCCAAAGATCAGTCCAAGGTGCCAGGGGAATGCATCCTGATTTACTGTCCAGTCCCCATTAAAAGCCTTTTTTTCTTTTCAAATGGAGCTTTCACTCTGCCCCAAGTGCAATTGGAGGAACAATTATTAATGGTTGCATACAATTTGCTTTCCAGCACCTTGGAGAAGTTAACTTCTATTATAGATTGACTATAGAAAAACCAATCCCTTTTTCTGAGGACTTGAGAATTGGGACACACACTCCCTGGTTAGTATGGTTCCAGAGGCACACGAACCCCTGAATTAGTTCCCAGGCAAGGGGAGGTGCTCATTTCCTCTTCCTTCACCAAGGATGGTGAAGATGAGGAAAAGAGTTTTCCAAAACATCTTGCTTTGTTATGGCATACAAAAAATAACAATGAAAACTACACAGATAATACAGATAATCACTAGGGGTAATAACATAACATACGGCCCATAAAGGTTTCTGCGAGGACTAAGACAGATTGTCCAGGATAGTGGAGCGGATTGGCTGAACCTTTGTCATTCCGCTTCCTGGGCAAGATGGAGGGGGGTTTAGGGCAGAATGCAGTGAGCCAGGGACAGCCGTTTACTCCCCAGTGATTATTTTAATCACAGCATCAGAGCCACACGGGCCATCCCATATCACACAGTTTAGGGGCGTGCTTTAACAACCCATTAGTTCTCTCTGCTATCCCATTTGCTTGAGGACAGTATGGAGTGTGGAATATCCATTGTATTCCCTCACTTTTTGCCCATTCCTGGATCACCCCGGCAATGAAATGGCTGCCATTATCTGATTGGATCAATTGGGATTTTGGCAGATAACTAAACTGAAGCTTTAGCCCTTTCACTGTGTTATCTCCTGTTGCCCTGGTAACGGCTTCAGCCTGGGTAAGTCCCGATAGGACTTTCACCCGGACAAGAACATACCATTTCCCATTTGACTTCTTAAAGGGCCCTATGTAATCAATTTGCCAATTTCCCCAGAGCCCCTTCACTTCTCATACACGGAGAGGGTTTTTTTGCAAGGGGTGATTTTCTAGTTGGGTGTGACACTGACTGCAAGCCGAGATGATTGTATCACACAGGCCAGCTCCTGCTGCCCGCTTCTTTGAAAAGGTCTTTAACTCTTGAATGACCACATTTCACATGTAACCGTTCTAACAAATGTCCCCGTTTTTCTTCCTCAGCCTCTGCTGCTATGGTAGCTCAGCGGGTAAGTGAATCTACCTGATTATTCCAAATGTGGGCTGGATGAGTCCCCTTTCGGTGGGCAGCTACCCACCCCACTGAAAAAGTACCTTGTTTAGCAATGTTTAAGATCTCCACCCATCTTTTTCTTTGCCACATGGGTACTCAGTTAACTTCCCATTGATTTTGTTCCCAGAAGGGGAGCCACTCAGTACATCATTTAAATACAGATATGAATCTGTATAAATAAGTACTGATTCTTTGTTCGCAGCTTCTCTTTTAATCACAGTCCAAACTGATATCAGTTCTCCTACCTAGGCGCTTCCCTCACCTTCTGTCATGATGCAGTCCCCTGAATCAACATGTAGTGCTACTGCTCGATATTTCCATGCTTTTCCTACTCTTTTAGAGGATGCATCAAGGAACCATACATTTTTTAGATGGGGTTCAAATGGGGGAGCAGGTTTTATATAAGGAGGAGGAGGTTCCTTATCTAGGTGATCAGAGGGCAGATCTTGTATTTAGAGTACTTCGGATGCACCCTCTGTTATTTGGCCTGTGTGGCAGTAAAGATCTAATTGCACATACCACTTCCTTACTGTTTCTCGCTGTGCAACCCCCAAGGGAGGTGGGGTTCTGTCCAGTACCAGTTTTAAATCATAGAATCATAGAATGGTTTGGGTTGGAAGGGACCGCAAAGATCATCTAGTTCCAACCCCCCTGCCATGGGCAGGGACACCTCCCACTAGACCAGGTTGCTCAAAGCCCCTTCTAACCTGGCCTTAAACACTTCCGGGGAGGAGGCAGCCACGCCTTCCCTGGGCAGCCTGTTCCAGTGTCTCACCACCCTCACAGTAAAGAATTTCTTCCAAGTACCTAATCTAAATCTCCCCTCTTCCAGTTTAAAACCATTACCCCTCGTCCTATCACTACATGCTCTTCTCAGAAGTCCCTCTCCAGCTTTCTTGTAGGTCCCCTTCAGGTACTGGAAGGCCGCTATAAGGTCTCCCCTGAGCCTTCTCTTCTCCAGGCTGAACAACCGCAACTCCCTCAGCCTGTCTTCATAGGAGAGGTGCTCCAGCCCTCTGATCATCTTTGTGGCCCTCCTCTGGACCCGCTCCAACAGCTCAATGTCCTTCTTATGTTGGGGGCCCCAAAACTGGACGCAGTACTCCAGGTGAGGTCTCACGAGAGCAGAGTAGAGGGGGAGAATCACTTCCTTCGATCTGCTGGCCACACTTCTTTTGATGCAGCCCAGGACACGGTTGGCCTTCTGGGCTGCAAGGGCACATTGCTGGCTCACGTTGAGTTTTTCATCAACAGACACCCCCAAGTCCTTCTCCTCAGGGCTGCTCTCAAGCCATCCTCCGCCCAGCCTGTACTTGTGCTTGGGATTGCCTCGACCCAGGTGCAGGACCTTGCACTTGGCCTTGTTGAACTTCATGAGGTTGGCATGAGCCCACCTCTCCAGCCTGCCAAGGTCCCTCTGGATGGCATCCCTTCCCTCCAGCATGTCATCCACGCCACACAGCTTGGTATCATCCGCAAACTTGCTGAGGGCACACTCCATCCCACTGTCCATGTCTCCGACAAAGATGTTAAACAGCACTGGTCCTAGTACTGATCCCTGAGGAACGCCACTCGTCACCGGTCTCCATGTGGACAGCGAGACGTTGACCGCCACTCTCTGAGTGCAACCATCCAGCCAATTCCCTATCCAGCGGGTGGTCCATCCATCAAATCCATGCTTTTCCAATTTAGTGACCAGGATGTCATGCGGGACTGTGTCAGACGCTTCGCACAAGTCCAGGTAGATGACGTCAGTTGCTCTTCCCTTATCCAGCGAAGTTGTAACTCCATCATAAAAGGCCTCCAAATTTGTCAGGCATGACTTGCTCTTGGTGAAGCCATGTTGGTTACTTCCAATCACCTCATTTATATTTTCCATATACCTTAGCAGACCCTCCAGGAGGATCTGCTCCATGATGTCACCAGGCACAGAGCTGAGACTGACTGGCCTATAGTTTCCTGGGTCTTACTTTTTTCCCTTTTAGAAAATGGGGTTGGTCACTCTTTTCCAGTCAGCAGGAACCTCAGACTGCCATGACCGTACAAATATGATGGAAAGCGGCTTGACGACTTCATTCGCCTGTTCCCTCAGGACCCTTGGATGGATCCCATCAGGTCCCATGGACTTGTACACCTTCAGGTTCTTTAGATGGTCTTGAACCTGATCTTCGCTTACAGTGGGCAGATCTTCCCTCTCCCGGCTCCTACCTTTGCCTTCTGCATCTTGGGCGGTGTGGCTAGAGCCCTTGCCAGTGAAGACTGAGGCAAAGAAGTCACTGAGTCAGCCTTCTCCATATCCCTCGTGACCAGGTCTCCAGTTCCCTTCCGGAGAGGGCCCACATCTTCCCCAGATTTCCTTTTGTCACTGATATACCTGTAGAATTTTTTCTTGTTCCCCTTTATGTCCCTGGCCAGATTTAATTCAATCTGGGCTTTAGCTTTCCTAACCTGATCCCTGGCCGCTCAGAAAACTTCTTCGTAATCCTCCCAGGTAACTTGCTTTTGCTTCCACTGCCTATACACTGTATTTTTGCACCCAAGTAGGTCCAGGATCTCCCTGTTCATCCACACAGGCCTCCTGGCATTCTTGCCTGCCTTCCTCTTTCTTGGGATGCACTGCTCCTGGGCTTGGAGGAGATGGTCCTTGAATATCGACCACTTTTCTTGGGCTCCTCTTCCCTCCAGGGCTTTATCCCATTATACCCTGCCAAGCAGACCTCTGAAGATGTTGAAGTCTGCTCTCTTGAATTCCAAGAGTAGTGAGCTTGCTACGCACCCTATTTGATGTCCTAAGGATCATGAACTCTACCATGTCATGATCACTGGAGCCAAGGTTGCTCTTAAGCTTCACATTAATCACCAGTCCCTCCTTGTTGTTGAAGACAAGTTCCAGCATAGCACCTTTTCTCATGGGTTCCTCTACCACTTGGAGGAGGATGTTATTCTCAGTACATTTCAGGAACCTCTTAGATTGCTGGTGCCCAGCTGTGTTGTCCTTCCAACAGATATCGGGGTGGTTGAAATCCCCCATGATGACCAGGGCTTGTGAACACGAAGCTGCTCCCATCTGTCTATAGAGGGCCTCATCCACTCGGTCTTCCTGGTCTGGTGGCCTGTAGCAGACCCCCACTGTGATGTCCCCTTCCCCTGCCTTCCCTTTAATCCTGACCCATAAGCTCTCTGTCAGCTCCTCATTCATGCCCAGGTGGAGCTCCATAGACTCCAGCTGGTCATTGATGTAGAGGGCAACATCCCCTCCCCTTCTCTCCTGTCGGTCTTTCTTAAAGAGCCATCCCACCACCCACATCTCAGTGATGCCAATGACCTCGTAGCCCTGTAGGCATGCAGACGTCTGTAACTCTTCCTGTTTGTTCCCCATGCTCCGTGCATTAGTGTTGAGGTATTTCACTTGCCCCCCGTTGATGCCGATTTACCAATTTAAGTTCTCTTATCCTGCACTTCAGGTGCTCTCTTCCCAGCCTGTGGTCCAACACCAAGCCCAGTGCATCTACTACTGTCATAGGCCTTGACGTGGGATGGATTGAGGATCCCCTCCCCTTAAAAGGTCCCCGTAAAATGAGTGATTGTTGTCTTATTATTTTTTCTGCTTCCTGTAGAGCTAGACTAACCACAGAGACCCTTCTCCCAAACAGACTATAATTTTTCTGCATCTTTGAAACTGCACGAGAAAAAAACTATTGGGCAAGTCAGACCCTCTGGTCCACGCTGCCATATATGTATGGATAGTCCATGGATCGCAAAACCCCACTCTGTGTGAAGTGGATCTGTGGAATGTATGGGTCCTAAGGCTTGATATACCCCAGCTGCAAAAACTAACAACTTTAAGGCTTTGTCATGAATAGAGGTCCAATCCCAGGCGGCCCTTTTGGGTATTAGATTGCATAAGGGATGGGCTATGATAGAGAAATTTGGGATGTGTTTTCTCCAAAATACCAGCATACCCAAAGCATATTGTAGTTCCTTTTTGTTTTCAGGCATTTTTACCTGCTCGACGGTAGCCATAGTTTCAGGGGGGAATACACACTGCCCCTCCCCTCCACCAGATACCCAGGTACTTTACTTCGGAAGAGGGCAGCTGAATTTTCTCTTTTGGAATTTGAAGTCTCACATTTTCCAGCTGAGTAATTAATTCAGTGTGGGTTTGTCCCACTGCAGTGGCATCAGGGCCACCGATCAATTGTTTTTCTCCTGCGCTAAGGCATAGTGCGTAGAGGTCGGGGAGTATCCCTGAGGGATACACGTGAAAGTAAACTGCACCGCCTCCCACGTAAAATCAAAACGATTCCTGTTTGTTTCCCCCAAGGGAACCATAAAAAACATGTATTTCACATCAGTGGTTGCCAAAAATCGGATGTGCTTGCCCCTGAATGGCCGCAATCAGTTCAGCTATGTTGGGCACGCCAGCTGTTAATGGGCCTGTATTTGCATTCAAACGCCGGTAATCAATGGTTAATCGCCATTTCGATTTAAGCACGGGCCAGACGGGAGTTATAGGGAGAATGGGTGGGAGTAGTTATCCCTTTCTCCTTTAACTCAGCTATCACTGAGGCGATCCCCTCCCTTGCACCCAAGAGTAAGGGATCGGGTTTTATATTAACAATTTTAGAAAGTGGTAACTCTGGTGCACATTGTAATAGGCGCACGGAGGCATTCGGGATGCCAAACATCCTTTTTTTTTTTCCTGCTGAGTCCACCCAGGCACGCCCTTTATGCAAATCAAGCCCTATAATGTTAGTTGGTAAATCCCCTAGAATCATTACGGTGTTTATTGCAACTTTATCTCCTAGCAACCAACATTTTTAACTCGGGCTGTTTGTAAAGGCCGGGATTCTCCAAGCACATCTGTCACCCAGGGTCGTTTTTTGTCAGCAACTATTCCGCTGCGGTTAGCCACATCTGTTTGGAGTGCTGAGACCTGAGCACCCGTGTCAACTAAGAAAGTAAGTGGGGTTTTAAAAGGGTCAAGAGGAAAAGTAATAAGCAAATCTCTCTTTCCATTTTCTGTGAGCCTTCTCAGGTAAAGCCACCCGCTGCCCGCCCCCCCCCCCCCCCCGCTCACTTACAGGGGACGGGGGGGGGGGACAGTTTCCCGCCTCGGGAGTCGTTAGATCAATTAAGTCAGTTGCGGGGGGTGCAGTTGGCGTGACAACCCCCTTTTCTTGTGGCAGAGATGTCTTTGAGAGAACGGAGGGGTAAGGTCTTTTTACTTTATCCCAACTTTTCACTAGATTCTCTAAATTAGAAGTAGGGAGTCCGTCCATTACCTCTCGTGGGATTCCTCTTTCGATTCTTGCAGCCCACAATAGGTTCCTTTTTATCCCTAAATTTCGGGGGGGTGGGGGGGTTTTCCTTTTGTTCTATCCTACGCACCTCAGGTTTATGTTTACCCATTCCCCCTGTAAGACCCATCCTTCTGCCGTAAAGAATTCATTCTTGTGCCACTTCCCCCCAGGTCATAGCTCCCTCTGCTTGTCACCAAACAGGACAAAGAACTTATCAACACCAATGTGATGTAGATAAGCAGACACTTCTTTATTGACGCGCAGACGATACGGGGGGGGGGGGGAAAAACTCTGCCTAGCGTATCCTGGGTTACATTACATTTAGCAGGGGTTTTATATATTCAATTTCCATTGTATAAACTGTTTAACATAAAACTGCATATACTGCTTGCCTTTAGTTACTCATTAAGTTTAACCTTTACATTGATTGGCCTCTAACAGTCTTTCGAGTTACATCACTTCATGTATATTCATTTCTAATAAGAATCATTGATCACCTATAGTCACACCATAGTCGCGCTATTGACTGTAGCCCCTAATATTCAAATCAGGATGGGAAAGGTAATGGGATCTTCAAGCAGCATAACTGGTCACTGTGACTTTAGCCACTATATGATTAATTATTGTATTATTCTTTCCATGGTGGTTGCTTAAACATAATATCTTACTCTCTTGACTATACGGCTTCTAGTTAAATACAATACTAGGCCCTAGCTACTTGTACCACCTGTTTGCTTCATGTGCTTTCTGTGACTACTGAAGTAAAACACAGTCCCTCCCTCATATGATTCGATTAGGCCTAACTTTCTTTTAGCTAAACTAAAATCATCAAAATCATCAAAATCTGATCGGATTGGTAACACACCGATTCCCTCTTCCCCCCCTCGGGGGCTAATGCATCTCACAAATGGTCCTGGAGTTGGACTGCATATAATTTTAGAGTCATGCAAACTCCAGATTGGGGGATTCATTCTGTCGGGGTTAGCATTTAATAGCATCGGGGATGGTTGCTGAGGCACTAAATGCCTGTCATGCATCAACTGGGTACACGCAGTTTTTTGCAGAGTCGCTGTCAAGTGGTTTAGAGTGGGGGTTTCAATATATACAGGGCCCCCTTGTTCCATGGGATCTAACCCCCCTGCCTAATAGGCAACTCGTTGAGTTAGGGACCATGGTTCTCTTGGGTCATCGGTAGTTAAGAATACCCTGGGACCCCAATACCCCTGTGCCTCATCTGATAGTAAAACCCGGTCTCCGCCAGTCATTGATACCCTCCATAAATACTCTGTTTCAGTCTCTTGACCTTGTTTAGTATATTTTTCCTGAACTTTTGCCAGCTCAGTTGCCGAGTAAGACACCGTTCAGAGGGGGACTTATGGAGCTCCACCACCTTGGCCGCCAGTGGTCTCCTTTTTAATTAATGGCCTCAGAATAGCCTGCTCCTTTTCGATTTTGGGATAAAAAAACCTTCTTGACAAGTTTCCAATTCTTTGAGCAGGTATAGGTTTTTAAAATAGGATGCCTGCTTTTCAGTTAGTTTTGCCAAATGCGAAAATTTCGGTTTGTTATCCGGATTTGAGTTAAAATCTGTCTGACTGCAGGCCCCCAGCTCGTTTTCCTCCAATTCAGACTGTAAGATTTTTTCTTGGTCAAATGCATCCGATAGAGCTGCGTGAAGCTGTAGAGTAGCATGATGCTCAGCAGTTAGCTGTTTTCGCAAGCTCTCACTTATCTCACGTTCTGCTGTTATTTGGTCCTTTAAAGACCCAATTGTTTCACATTCCGCCTGCGTCATTGAATGCCTTTCTTTTTATGCTGCTATCAGCGAAGCCCCTAAAACAGCACACACTATCGCTTTGCCTTTACCCCAACGCCACCTCCGCTCTTCTGCAAGGCTGTTTATATGGTCTGCCACTATCTCAGGGTTATGCCAGTTATCGTGAGCCCAGGTCATTCCTGGTGGAGTAGGACATGCCTTGTACTCCTTCAATTTCTCAAGAACTGGGGAGCAGTCAAGCACCAACATTTCTCAGGCTGTCATGGCTTTGCTACTGCTCAAACTTCTCCCGGCTTATAGCTGAGAAGTCACTTCCCGGTTGCCCCCATCCAAGATAATCAGATAGAGAAACACTATCCCTTAGGACCTTCCAACACCGAGGGGACCCTGCTCGCTACGCCAATAAAACGTCACATCCTGCTCAGAAGAGGGAGACAAGTGACTTAGGTTCGGAGGCCCCCAACAGAGTGGACAACAGTGAGACAAAATCTCAATGTCCATACACAAACACTTATTAATTAATTTCCCACAGTGTATAGATTGGACTCACGCTAATCAGTTAAGTACATAACACATTAGGGCAAGCGATATAATATGACTTAATGATAATTAAGACTAAGTGTACAACAATCTACAACAAGCTGTATGTTATGCCTTGCGTTACTTAATGATAGCAAGGAAAAAGGACTAAACTTAATGATAGCAAGAAAGAAAGGCTAAGTATAAATTAAGCCAGCAGTATGACATGCCTTGTGTTATTCAAAAGAAAATGAAAAAAGGGGAAGAGTAAGGGGCGGTGTTGCAGAATGTCGGAGAAGGCGAGGGAAGCAAGACGCAACTCAGTATGCCTCCACAATTCCCCCTTTTTCTTTTTGAGCGAGCAGTATCTGGTTGGAAAGTTGAGCTACTTGTTTCACAGAATCACAGAATCACAGAATGTTAGGGACTGGAAGGGACCTCAAAAGATCATCTAGTCCAATCCCCCTGCCAGAGCAGGAACACCTAGATCAGGTCACACAGGAACATGTCCAGGCGGGTTTTGAATGTCTCCAGAGAAGGAGACTCCACAACCTCTCTGGGCAGCCTGTTCCAGTGTTCTGTCACCCTCACTGTGAAGAAATTCTTCCTCACATTTATGTGGAACCTCCTATGTTCCAGCTTACACCCATTGCCCCTTGTCCTATCATTGGATGTCACTGAGAAGAGCCTGGCTCCATCCTCATGACACTCACCCTTGACATATTTATAAACATTAATGAGGTCACCCCTCAGTCTTCTCTTCTCCAAGCTAAAGAGACCCAGCTCCCTCAGCCTTTCCTCATAAGGGAGATGTTCCACTCCCTTCATCATCTTTGTGGCTCTACGCTGGACTCTCTCAAGCAGTTCCCTGTCCTTCTTGAACTGGGGGGCCCAGAACTGGACACAATACTCCAGATGTGGCCTCACCAAGGCAGAATAGAGGGGAAGGAGAACCTCTCTTGACCTACTAACCACTCCCTTTCTAATACACCCCAGGATGCCATTGGCCTTCTTGGCCACAAGGGCACATTGCTGGCTCATGGTCATCCTGCTGTCCACCAGGACCCCCAGGTCCCTTTCCCCTACACTGCTCTCCAGCAGGTCAGCCCCCAACCTGTACTGGTACATGGGGTTGTTCTTCCCCAGATGCAAAACTCTACACTTGCCCTTATTGAATTTCATTAAGTTTTTTCCCGCCCAACTCTCCAGCCTATCAAGGTCTCGTTGAATGGCAGCACAACCCTCTGGTGTGTCAGCCACTCCTCCCAGTTTGGTGTCATCAGCAAACTTGCTGAGGATACATTCTGTACCCTCATCCAAGTCGTTGATGAAGATATTAAACAACACCGGTCCCAGTACCGACCCCTGAGGGACTCCACTAGTCACAGGCCTCCAACTAGACTCTGTCCCATTAACCACAACTCTCTGGCTTCTTCCCTTCAGCCAGTTCATAATCCACCTCACTACCTGATCACCAAACCCATACTTTATCAGCTTATCTACGAGGATGCTGTGGGAGACAGTGTCAAATGCTTTACTGAAATCAAGATAAACCACATCTACTGCTCTACCATCATCTATCCACCTAGTTATTTCCTCATAGAAGGCAATAAGGTTGGTCAAACATGACTTACCCTTAGTAAAACCATGTTGACTACTCTTAATGACCCCCTCATCCTTGATGTGCCTAGAGATAGTGCCAAGAACAAGCTGTTCCATCACCTTTCCAGGGATGGAGGTGAGGCTGACCGGTCTATAGTTACCCGGGTCCTCCTTCTTGCCCTTCTTATAGATTGGAGTGACATTGGAGTTTCATTATGCAGTTATAAGCAATTTTAGCAACAACTACAATAGCAATGCCTATTCCTATCCAGCGCAAGCCTTCTTTAACAAGCGAAAGCAGCCATGGTGTTAATCCCCCAAATATAGAAGATAGCCATTTATCAAACGGATTGTTATTAACAGTGATCTTATTGTTGTGTTGCTTTAGCCAGTTTAACTGCTTATGGATGGAATTACTATGATCAGATAGGTTAAAGCAACACATACCCTCGAAGTCTTCACAACCATGGCCTTGTGCTAAAAGCAAAACATCAATAGCGGCGCGATCTTGAAGCAAAGCATGTTGCAAACTATTTTGATCTACTAACAATTCATTAATAATATCTGTGGTAATATTTGATTGCTTAACAGACCAACAAGCTAGCCTTTCAATCTCTTTAAGGGCTTGGGCAGCTGCCACACTGGGTGTAAAGATGGATGCGAACATGCGGGCAGTGAATGACCACAGTTGCAGTTCATCATTACAGTTGGGGTCTAGGTGGTGAACAGCATTTCTTTTCCTTCTTTTGCTCAATTTAGATGCTATATTAAGCCATGCTCGATGGGTAGGAGCTAAGAGTGTTAATTTCCCTAACTAACATGGTCCCCCAATTGAATTGCGTGGAATTCCCTGCCAAGCTCTGTCTCCGCATATTAAAAACATATCTGGGGGTAGAGCTTTGGCAGTGTCATTACTCCATACTGTATCTCGCTGCCCTGTGGTGTTTTCTGCCCCCCAAGCCCCTAGGCCTTGTTGTGTAGTTTCATTAGTTCCGCAATAATCACCTTTGTGTGCAAACTTATAATTCTGACTGTTTAAAGGGTCAACTCGTGTCCAGCCAGCCCAATTACCTAATTGAATTGCTTGATATTGATTTCCAAACACAAAGCAGGTTTTGGTCCAATTTTTTGTATCGCTACCAATGGATTGGGACCCCAAAAGTTCTAATTCTTGTGGGTCCCACGGAAGGGTCACGTTCAAGTTATTAATTATGTGAGCTGTGAGATTAGCTATACAGTCGACTGGTTGGAACACATTATGCGTAGTGTAGTTGGAAAAACTACGGAATTCTGCCATGTCTGTTATGGGAATTCCGATTAAACACGTTTTAAAGGGAGCAGCGGCTGATTGCATGCTCAAACAGAATTCCGGGCTATGTGTGATATTAGCCCAAGTTACCCACATATTCTGCCTGTTCTCTATTTTTTGAAGTGGAGTTGTGGGCGGAACTTGCGACAGCATCCCCATCGTTGTCAACAGGAGAAGGTGCAACCTTGGTCCATTTCGCGGGAACCCATTGCGGACCTGTGGGAGTAAGCACACACATATAACCCCGCCCTATATATTACACTTCAGCTGGACCACGCCATTGACCTGTCTGGGGATCTTGATACATCACTAACATAGGTTTCTCAGTCTCTGTGTTGACCGTGTGACCATGTATCTGCGCAGGGGGTGCTTCCTGATCTGAAAAAATGCACAAATAGTTCATAACAAATAATGTCTTTGACAGTCTCTCTTGGACCTCAGGCACATCGTTAAACTTGTCTATATAACGCTTTAAGGTTTGATTGGCACGTTCTACAATAGCCTGTCCCGTTGGTGAGTGAGGAATTCCAGTCAGGTGTTTTACTCCCCACAGCTGGCAAAACTTTTGCATCTTCTGACTAGAATATGCAGGTCCGTTGTCCGTCTTGATCTATTGCGGCACTCCCATGACTGCAAAGCAACTTGTTAGATGTCGGGTTACATGAGAGATCTTCTCCCCCACTTGAGCCGTAGCCCATATGAATTTACTAAAGGTGTCGATGGTGACATGCACATACTTGAGCCGCCCAAAGCTGGGTACATGAGTGACATCCATTTGCCAGATTTCGCAGGGTCCGAGGCCTCGGGAATTTACTCCTATGCCTAGCCCTGGTCCATGATGACTGCAGCTAGGGCAAGCCTTAACAATGCCTCTTGCTTCATCCATAGAGATGTTGAACTGACGGAAAAGTCCTTTGGCATTTTGATGGAACATATTGTGAGCTTCCCGGGCTTTGACGAATTCACTCAGTGGCACGATAATTGAGACCAGACGGTCTGCCCGTTCATTTCCTTCTCCCAGTCCTTCTGTCCACTTATGGCTCCGTATGTGGATCACTGCATACGCACACTGTCGTTGTTGAATTGCAGTGTAGAGTTGTCGCAATAGTGTGGACAGCCGTTTGTTGTGACAATCTTTCACTCGAGCATCTTCAATACGTTCCACTATGCCTGCCACATACAGGGAATCTGTCACTACGTTTAACTCGGTGTTAGGCCAGTTTAGAAATACCCAAACAACAGCAGACAGTTCTAACGTTTGTAGTGAATCCCCTGATTCAGCGGCCAAAAGGTGATGGTGCCATTCATTATTTTGAGTCCATGTGACGGCCACACACCGGGATTTTTTTCCTGCATCTGTGAAAGCTGTTATTGCCCCCGGCAGTGGGCGCATACTTCTCTTGGGTACCTTAATCCATTCTTGCTGGCTGATCCATCGCAAGGTTGTTGATCGCAGTTCATCTATTTTAAGCTCTGCTGCTTGAGTTAGCAGACTAACTTGCAATGCTTGTGAGTGTTGCAGGTACCATTCAAGATCTTTCCGTTTTATTGGTAGCTGAATAACTCCCGGTTCTTGTCCAGTGAGACTTAAGATTCTTGACCGACCTTTCTGGATTAATTCTGCCAGATTGTCGATTTTTGACTGAATTGTTGTTTTTGGTTGGATACTTGTGAAAAGCCACTCAAGAATACTAATCTCCCCCTTTTTCTTTTTGCGCTGGGTGAGTGCACCAAGCAGTTGATTAGTATTGTTCAGAATTGTTAAGTCTATGGGACGGTCTGGACGTAACCGATCAACCCACCGTTGCGTGATCTGAGTGGCAAGGCGTTGAATGGTTTGCAGTTGTTCAACAGTCGGATGGACCTTGCGTGCAAGGTCGGTGCCTTTTAGGAGTGGTCGCAGAACATCAAGGTCACTGTTTGTAAATCCGATGACAGGGCGTAGCCACTGCAGGTCCCCTAGCAACCGCTGTGCATCGTTCAAGGTGGCTAATTGCGTTTTAATCTTCAGTTTCTGCGGTCGGATTTGACTGTCACTAATGCACCACCCAAGATAATTCCACGTTGGGGTTCGCTGAACCTTGTCAGGTGCAATAATTAGGCCGCACTTGTGCAGGCTTTGCTGTAACTGTCTTTCCTGTGCCTGAGTGAAAGGTGTTTCTTGCGCCAGCAAAATATCGTCCATATAATGGTAGATGATGGTTGTTGGCCACAGTTCACGGACTGGCTGGAGTGCTACGTCAACAAATAATTGACAAAGGGTAGGACTGTTCTTCATACCTTGTGGCAAAACTATCCATTCATATCTTTGAGCAGGCCCTACTCTGTTGAACGATGGAAGTGTGAACGCAAACCATTGCATGTCACGTGGATGCAGACTGATGGTGAAAAAACAGTCCTTGAGATCAATAACCAAGAGGTGCCAGTGCTCTGGGAGCAATGCCGGACTGGGCATTCCAGGTTGTAGGGCTCCCATGGCTTGCATTTGTGCGTTCACTGCTCGCAGATCATGAAGGAGTCGATATTTTCCTGATTTCTTCCGAATTACGAATATTGGAGTATTCCAAGGACTTGTCGAGGGACGAATGTGGCCTTGGCGCAGCTGTTCTGAGACAAGTGCTTGGGCCTGCAGAAGACTTTCCTGTTTTAGCGGCCACTGCTCGACCCACACTGGTTCGTCGGTGAGCCATGTTAACTGGATCGGGAAAGTCCACTGGGCAGTGACCGCCCCTAAAAAGGGTCATTCGTGAGACGCAGTCCCAGCTGAGAAAGCACATCCCGTCCGATGAGAGCGTCGACTCCGACGGGCAATGACAAAATGTTCACAACTGCGTGGGCTTTTTTGTCATCGATGGTGATGCGCACAGGAGAAGCGCTGCATTTTACTGTGGTGGTTCCTCCCACACCTTTGATACCTGTGGCAGCTGGGTGACATGGCCAGTCAGGTGGCCACCGTGTGGAACTAACAATGGTGACATCAGCGCCAGTGTCCATTAGGGCAGTTAGAACTATCGTGCCCCACTTGTAGGTGAAAACTGCCTCCACGGTTGGACGTTGGCCCATCTTCAGAGAAAGAAGTGCAGCAGTCCCCGTGGATCCAAATCCTTGACTGCCACGCTCTTTGGTCGAGGCAGGAGCGATGTCAGCTATCAATTGTGGAAGCGGGATCAGTTGAGCTATTTTGCTTCCTTGTGGTATGTGGATAGGTGGAAAGTCCGTCTTTGCCATTATGATGATCTGTCCGGTGAAATCTGCATCAATAAGTCCTGGAACAATGAAAAGTCCCTTTATAGCAGTCAAGGAGCGTCCCAATAGCAAAGCTCCTTGTGGTTGCCCATTGATGACAATCGGTCCTGTAACTGTTGTCGGAATCTTATACACGGTGTTGTCAATTAAGGTGACATCTACAGCTGTTGCCAAGTCGAGACCGAGGCTCCCTCTGGTGGCTGGCTGTAGGGTTGCAGCGGGGTGGGAAGTGACGTGGCGGGCTGCGCCGGAGCCGCAATTGTTGTCGTCGTGCGGCGGCTCGCGCTCCGCCGGCCGTTTCCCGGAAGATGGCAGATACTGGTGTCATGGCGGTCATGCTGGCAGTTGTCACACCGAACATGAGGTTTTCTGCAGGTTCGCCGCACATGACCCCTTTCACCACATCTATAGCACTGTGGGGGTCCCTCAGGGTTCGGGCGCTGCTGTCGGTTTGATGGACGAGGCCGTTGCAATGGAGCTAGAGCAGCTGCGAATGCCTGTGCCTGCAACGCCTGGCCCTGAGCTATTTCCTTCCCCACAGCCTGAATCGCTTCTACTAGCATGGCCTGCGCGCCAGTCGGAACCCTACTCATTCGCTCTAGCATGTCCTCTATAGTCGCATCTATAGGCAAAGTTAGTAAAATCCCCTTCACCCGATTATTAGTGTTTTCCATGACGCATTGTCGCAACAACGCCCCCTTCATCCATTCTGGAACATCTGCCTTGTTTATGGCATCTGTGACCCGATCTACGAAACTCCCGAACGACTCCTCTCTCCCTTGTTTAATGCTCATATACGAGGGAGCTTCAGGCGATGTTCTAACTGAGCGCAAAGCATCTCGAGCCAAACGCATGCTTTCCAAGGACACTTTTGGTCCAAGCGCCATCTGCGCCGTTACGCCTTGAAAGGGTCCCTGCCCCAGCAATTGCTGAGCAGTGACGCCGAATAGAGGATCGGTCATTTCCTTCTGCGTCTGCACGGACTGCTCACACAAACGAGCCCAATGACCCTGCCACAGCAGCAATTGCGACTGCGTCAGAATCATTCTCATAACGGTCTTAATGTCCTCCGCGCACAGGATCCCCGACCCCCAGATGTAGTTTAACATCTGAATTGTCGGTTCTCCTCGCAGACCAGACTCGTTAACCGTGTTCCGCAACTGCATAAGCAATTTCCAGTCAATCATATAGTGATCTGCATTAAACCCTCCCGCATCATTTTGCTGGAATATCACAGGGAACGCCTGTATTTCGTCTAGATCTTCTAACAGCGCGCGATCCCCTTTTTCTATCGCATGTTTCTTTAACGAATGCCAATCTATACGCATCATCCATCCCGAATCTTTCCCCTTTAACTGCTCTTCCCGAGTCGTCTCTTCCCCGGCCGGCGGGGCAGAGGGTTCGGGTGGTGGCGGCCAATCGTCACCCGCTGTACAGCAGGCTGCCTCCGCGGTCTGAGGGGCTGTTTGAGGGGCAAACCCGGCCGGACCTATCACCTTCACCGGACCCCCGATCGCTGGGTTCGGATCTGGATCAATGCCTAGATAGATTTTTCCCGGGATGGTCAGTTGTTCCTCCGCCCCCTCTAACTTATTAGACGCGACCGCCGCAACCACCTATTCCACCCGATACTTTTGCAAGCAGTTAGTAACCTCCCTCCAAGGTTTCATCATTTTCTTAGCTACTTTATCATTATCTATTACTGCGTCCCATAACGCATCCCCGAATTTTCGCCATTCTGATACCTCGAAAAGCATATTATGATCCGTAAAGAATCCCTTAGCTTCCCCTAAAGCCACAAGCCCCGAAACATGCTTTAGGCCCTCTATTCCCCGCTTTTCTAAAAAGCGTAAAAGCAATTCACAGGCTACCTCACGCTCCATGACCTTTTTGGCTGGTCCAAGCCGTCACTCCTCGAAGCCTCTCTCTGCTTCGGTAAACCGGATAGCGACGGGAGGATTCCCTCTCAGGGATCTCCCGCTTCAGGATGACCCCTACACTGGGTCACCCGCTGTGCAGCACGGACACCCCTCTCTCTGGGTTTCGTCCCCTGGTGAGCATAGCCTTAAGCGGATAGCGGGTCAAACAGGCTCTGTTCTGTTCCCAGGCGCGGATGCGGAATCCCACTGCATAGCAGATCGCCGATCTTTCGCCCCCCGGTTCACTGCTAACCGGTGCTCTGTTCCGCTCTCGCCTTCTCGGTCAGAGTTCCAGACCCCTCAGATGTAGTGGGGCCCCTTGTTCGGGCGCCAGATGTTGCAGAATGTCGGAGAAGGCGAGGGAAGCAAGACGCAACTCAGTATGAGTTATAAGCAAGCTTCAACACTTTATTCAAGTTCTGCTATGCCTTTTATACACTGGAGGTTAATTATGCCTACTTATGTTAAATTATGCCTACATATCTATGTCTGATTGGCTAAGCACAAATTATGCCTACTTGTCTATATTTGATTGGCTAAGCATAAAGCTACATTTGCATATTCCAGCCTCTTGCGGTTATCTACTTCTGGATTCTTCCCACAGGTTCTACCTTGGAACTTTCCAGCAGATTCGAGCTTATTCTGACCTGGAGCTTTCCACAAGCTTCCAGGTCAGAGTGACCCTGGGAAGCTGCAGCTATCAGCAGTACAGCTCCCGTTATCAGTACTGCTCGCTCACAGCTGTTACATTCAGCCCTGTGCTCACAGTTGTTACATTCGGCCCTGTTCAGCAAGCCATTCCTCCACAGGGCGGGGGAAGAGAGAGATAAAGGCCAGAGAGAGATTGGTAGAGATCACCGGTCTGTTTCTGGTTGGTCCAGCCAGTCAGGGTTCAGGATGCATCCATCGTCGTCTTTTTGTCTTCATTTCTTCTTCTCTTCTTTGGCCTCTGCTTTTCTCCCACCTCAATTTCATAGAATCATAGAATGGTTTGGGTTGGAAGGGACCGCAAAGATCATCTAGTTCCAACCCCCCTGCCATGGGCAGGGACACCTCCCACTAGACCAGGTTGCTCAAAGCCCCATATAACCTGGCCTTAAACACTTCCAGGGAGGAGGCAGCCACAACATCCCTGCGCAACCTGTTCCCGTGTCTCATCACCCTAACAGTAAAGAATTTCTTCCTAATATCTAGTCTAAATCTACCCTCTTCCAGTTTAAAGCCATTATCCCTCATTGTATCACTACATGCCCTTGTAGAAAGTCCCGCTCTACCTTTCTTGTAGGTCCCCTTCAGGTACACATGCATTTTTCTGCAACTTTCACACAGTTGAAATAAGGTTTTAACAGCAAAGCTCATCCATCACAGAACAGACACTTTCAACTTAGTTTAGGCCTCTCAATGAGGTTTAAGGTGAATTTTACTGAACCTAAAGGAACAGAAAAATGTTTGATTTTTCCATTCCCATTTAAAAAAAAAATAAAGAGATGCCTAAAGGAAACTATGGGAAATGGAGAGGCACTGGAGAGCTGCGATCTCTACACCAAAGGCAATGTCCTAGTTGTCCTGGTTCCCCAGGCACAGCCCCATGGGCCAGCCATGCAGGCAGGCCATGAGTAGCCCTGAGTCAGCTGAGAGATCTAATCAAGGTAGCTGACTCACAGGTGTATCCCATACCACTTAATCATGCTCATTATAAAAGGAGGGAGCTCAGTGAGGATGGAGTTCCTCCTCTCCTTGAGGCTCCTTGCTGATGGTCTTCTGTTCCTGCTGTCAGCAGAACTAGGCTGAGTAGAACCCTCTATACTTTATGTTGATTGTTCTTTCAGTTTGGTTATTCTATTAAATATGTTTATCCTTCAACTCACGGGTCTTCTCCTTTTTTCCCCCCAATTCTCCTTCCCATCTGGGGAGGGAGCCTTGGGTGAGATACTAACCGCTACGGTTTAGCCCTGAGTACTGGCTAACCGTAGACACTAGTGCACATAAAGTAAGAAGTCCCGACTCCAAAGGCAATGTGCTAACCCATATAAAACAGAAGCAAAATTAATTAGCTGCGAAAACCAGCAACTCTCCTATGCTTCACCTCAGCATGGCTAAGCAGAGCAAACACCCAGCAGCAACAGCCGGGAACCGATGCAGCCTTCAGCTCACACTCCACTTTTAGTCCTACACAACTAAACACAGCGCCAGGATGCGGAGATCTGTATGCAAAGGGGCAGAAACCAGTTTTACTTTGTTTTTTTTTTATTATTTGATTTCTTATAATGATGCACATCTCTCCTGATGACCAAAATCAAAATGCTTAAATCCACACTTCTTTGTTACGCTTTGTTCCCTCTCCTATTGAGATATTTTTATGTGCCAGGGGCACACCTTTACCAGTGCTGATCAAGCTTTTTTATTTTTCCTTTCCCCTTGAAAAAAAAACCAAACACCTGAGGCCTAAATTACTTGAGCAAACAAAAGAGTTTTCTCTCCTTCTCTCCCCTGCTGCCAAACCCCCCAGTGCTGGATCTGCCCCTCCTCTGCTGGTACACAAATGGCCTCACACCAGATGGGATGGATGGAGGACTCCCAATTACACCTCCTTATTAACAAGGGGGCACAGCTAGCAAGGGACTGAGGCAGGGTGGGGGACAGACAGGAGCTGCTGGCTCCTTCTCACCACCCAAAATGAGGTGTTCTGTCAGGAAGGAGCCTGCGAGAGATAGCTTCATGCCACCTGCCAGCCCACTCCATGCCATGTGTCTATGTTTAGCCTGTACCCAGGGCTAAACTGTAGCAGTTGTTCTACCACCTGATGACCCCTCCCTTGCTGAGAAGAAGAATCGGGCAAAAAAGGGTGAAGCCCCATGGGTTGAAGTAAAAACAGATTTAATGAAATAACAAAAGAAATACAATCACCAATGTAAAGTATACAAGCTTATACTCAGCCTCATCCATAGGAGCAGGAGGCCAAGAGGGAGGAGCCCCAGGAAAAGGAACTCTACCCTCAAACTCCCTATTTTATAATGAGCATGATTAAGTGGTATGGGATACACCTGAGACAGCTTGGGTCAGCTGCCTTGATTGACTCTCCCAGCTGACTCAGAGCTATTCATGGCCTGCCTGCTATGGCTGGCCCATGGTTCTGTTCCTGGGAAACCAGGACACCATGGGTTGCCATGACGGCCGGGCACTGCTGGCCTGCCCTCACCACCATGTCTGGGAGAGGGTGGTAGGAAGGACCTGCAGGGTTGTTTCTTGCAGCCCATGGATGGGGAGAGCTGGGTGGTGGTGGGAACCTGATGGATGCACCAAGCCACAGGGGTGGGCACAGGGACTGGCAGAGGGATTCTTGCTGCAGTTGGAGCAGCAGAAGGTGGAATGCCTTCTCCAGTGGCCCTGGGTGGGACACCTCTGTCTGTCTCAATTTTCTGCTTGCAAACTGGGGAGGATCTTAGGGAAGTGCTGAAAACCTACACTCTTTGGTAGTGTTCAACCACAACAGTTACAGGGCACTGCCTCCAATTTTCTGTCTATAATATCCATCATCTAACTCCTTTCTCCCCGTCTCTGTGGTGATTCACTTTCTTGTTCTGTTAGGAAAGATAGGAGGGTATTTTTGAGGAAAAGGCATAGTCAAAATCAAAAGTCTTTCCTTCTCTCCTTTTTCAACATCAGGTCACACTTTGCATTCACCCTTCAGCCTCCGATTTACCCATCAGTCCCTCTCCAGCACTACCTGTGTGGCCATCTCCATCTGGCAGAGCCCAAATCCTCCTTTCCCCTTACCCCTCTGTTTAAATTCCTCTCCCACTGGACTGCTAGCTTTTCCTTGGGAACAAAGCACAACCCCAGTGAGCAAACATTTCTACCCATCTGTGTCCAGCAGCCATGAGAAAAACAGCGCCCCTTACTCCCAAAGCCCCCCATTTTTCCCCAGACCTCACAACACTCTTGACATCCTTTCCAACTCCTTCCCCACTCTCAAAAACTAGATTTGGTAGCTTTGTCTGGTCTTTGGGTTTATTTATTTACAGACCTTTATCCTACCTATGCTCCTTGTAGAGGCTGTTTGGGGTCAACTTCTATCTGTGTTTTCACACAAGTGGCAAGACTGTGGGCAGGCAGCGATGATACAGGCAAGCAAAGGGGACTATAAGGGGAGCATAAAGTATTTCGACTTTTTCTAACCCAGGATTGACACATGGGTTTTAAACAAGGGGACTCCCTTCCCAGCTGATGGCAGCAGCTGCAGCTTCTGACTTGCTCACAGAGTGGCAGGGAATCAAATCAAAGAGAAAAGAAGAAAGAGGACAGCCCTTCCTTGGGGAGTAGGAAACACAATATGATCTATTCTAAAACCCCTACAAATACTGGCTTGGTTTTAGGTCAGCCTCTCCTTTCCCCTTCTGTCCTGTGTCCCCCCCTCCTCTCACAACAAAGGGAAATTGGCATGTTTTTGTAATTCTTCTCAAAGAATACCCAACAGATGGTTCTTTCCATAAAACCTGCCAGGATACACATCCACAAGATGTGACAGATGGGTACGGTGGATGGCCTCTGACCCAGGGATTTCACAGAGGCCTATTAAACCATGTGGCCAAGATGGACTACATTGACTTACATCTTCATCATGCAGCTGCTGTACCCCACAGGCTTGTGCTAAGTTTTATTGGCTTAAGTCAGACCAGATAGACTGAAAAATGACAGGGTTTCTCTACATTTCCATCCCACCTTTTCAGCACTTTAGGACAATCCCCCACACCATCTCAGCAGGTGGAAGTTCAGTGAAGTTCATTCACAATATAATGGTAAAAGGCTTATTTAGACAGTAATTAGCAACTATCTTACTTTATCAGTCTTACGTACACACATATCAGTAATATGAACTCCTGCAGATGCAGAAAGCCAAGGGTGAGCCACTGTCAGTCCCTCTATTGCACTCAAATGCTTCAGGTTAAGGATCTGGCTGTCCATCACAAGCTGCCCTCCCTTGTCTTTAAAACCTCCTCTTCCCTCTAAATGACATCAACAGCCAAATTCTCACTCTTTTCAAGGGTGCTCCAAGCAGACCCAAGGGCTCCATATCCCAAGCACCCAAGTTGCCTCCAAGGATGAAGCATGACTTGGTTACGTGCCACATCTGCCAACCAAAGCACAGGGAACAGCAAAGGATGTACTGCCCTCCTGCAGAGCTGCCCTGTGCTTCACAAATTCCCATGAAGCACACTGGCAGTTGCTTTCCCTGAGTGACTAATAGCGGCTTCCGCCCACGCCGAGTCAATGACCTAAGGACAGATCTATCCCTCCCCATCACGCTCTTCCCAGTTAGTCTTGCAATTGCTGTGCTGTAGTCACAGAAGGAAACAGGCTTTCCCCCCCACCTCTCCTTCAAATCAGGAATATAATTACAAGTAATGCAATGGAATTAAGACAAGAAAGAGAAAAGGCAGGAGGGAATTCATCCTAATGATTACATAAAGTATTGAAGAGAAGTATTCCATGGAAATTGAGAGGCTGTCTTTGGGAAGAGTACGCAGCTGAGTGCTGGTGAACATGTCAGAAAACAGGCAAGACAGAGCAGGCGGAGCAGAGAGCGGCGGCTGTGGGAGCGGTGGGGCGGCTGCGGCAAGTGCTGTTCGCTTTTGCTGTTGGCTTTTGCTGAGGCTTCGAGAAGGAGCCGGGCTTCCCGGAGACGGTGAAGCCGGGATAGAGCAAGGAAACCCGAGTCTGAGCGGGAATCCTGAGGAAAAATTCAAGAGAAACCGAAAGGCTGACGTGGCAGGGGGCGTGACTGAGAGCCGCGGCAAACTTTAAAAGCGGCCATCTCGGCAGCTCCCCTCAGAGCAAGCGGCACGCGGAGCAGAGAGCGGCGGCTAGCCAGCCGAGAGGCAAGCGCGAGGAGAGCGGCGCGCGGAGAGCGGCGCCGAGGACAGGACTAGCTAGATAGACCTTAGACCGCATAGGACATGGTTGCAACGCGCACCAAAACCCTTGGGAAAAAGAATATGGGGACTCAGACAGATCCCCCGACCAGACATGCAGCCGTGCAGGTTTCTGGCTGCAGCGAATGCCTGAGCCTGGCACTGGTACCGGAGGGAGCCAGTGACACTGCGTGTGTGAGGTGCGAGCAGATAAATGATCTGCTCGGGCAGGTGGTACAACTGATGGAGGAGGTAGAAAGACTTAGAAGTATTAGAGATTGTGAAAGAGAAATAGATGGGCGGAGCTTCACCCTGAGGCAAGGGCAGTCAGAAAAGGGTGGGCAAGTGATGGATCCCCTCCCCTCCTGTCATCAGACAGAAGCAGAGGGTTCAGGAGATAGGGAGGAATGGAGGGTGGTCCGTCCGCGGAGAGGCAAGCAAAAACCCTCCCAACCCCCTTCACCCTCCCAGTTGCCCTTGAGCAACAGATACCACGCCTTGGAACTTCAGGGAGAAGTAAATGAAGTTGAAGGGGTAGATCAGTCTCCCAAATCACCTAAGGCTTGTCAGTCATCCCGACGCCTCAGGACTTCTTCAATTAAGAAGAAAAGGAGGGTAATTGTGGTGGGCGACTCCCTTCTGAGGGGAACAGAAGGGCTCGTCTGTCGACCGGACCCATCCCACAGGGAAGTCTGCTGCCTCCCTGGGGTTCAGATTAGAGACATTAAAAGGAAACTCCCTAATCTTGTAAAACCCTCCGATTACTACCCACTGCTGGTTTTTCAGGTTGGCAGGGACGAAATTACTACAAGAAGTGTAAGGGCTATGAAGAGTGACTTCAGGGCCCTGGGACGGCTGGTTAAGGGGTCTGGAGTGCAAGTAGTGTTTGCCTCCATACCTCCTGCAAGAATGGGTGAAGAGATAAGCAGGAAGAGTTCACAGATAAATGCATGGATGCGTAACTGGTGTCAAAGGCAGGGCTTTGGGTTCTTTGATCATGGGCTGCTCTGTGAGACACCTGGCCTGGTGACAGGTGGAATGCATTTGTCCCAGAGGGGGAGAAGGCTTTTGGGTCAGGAGTTAGCAGGGCTCATTGAGAGGGCTTTAAACTAGATGTGAAGGGGGAAGGGGGGACAACTGAGTCTGTTAGAGACAAGCCCAAGAGCAATATGCTAGGGCCTGAAGGAAGGTGGCCTACGGAGGATTTTCGATCATTGAAGAGAAGGGATAGATGTTTAGGCCCTGACCACGAGGCCTCCTGCCTCCCAGGGGTCCCACCAGTGCGCTCTGCTTGCTACCTGAAATGCCTGTACACCAATGCACGCAGTATGGGGAATAAACAGGAGGAGTTAGAGGTCTGTGTGCGGTCTAAAGGTTATGACCTGGTGGCAATTACAGAGACATGGTGGGACAGCTCACATGACTGGAATGTGGTCATGGATGGCTATGTCGTTTTTAGGAAAGATCGGTCAGTGAAGCGAGGTGGTGGAGTTGCTCTTTATGTGAGGGAGCAACTTGAATGTATTGAGTTTTCTCCAGGGGCTGATGAGGGGCAAGTTGAAAGTCTGTGGGTAAGAATTAAGGGGCAGGCAGGCATGGGCGATACAGTTGTGGGGGTCTATTACAGACCTCCTGATCAGGACGAGGGAGATGATGAGGCTTTCTACAGGCAGCTGAAAGCAGCCTCGCAACTACAGGCCTTGGTCCTCATGGGGGATTTTAACTACCCCGATATCTGCTGGAAGACTTACACAGCCAGCCATTCACAGTCTAGGAGGTTCCTCCAGTGCATTGATGATAACTACTTAATGCAAATGGTGGATAAGCCGACTAGGAGAGGAGCGTTGCTGGATCTTGTACTTACCAACAAGGAGGGTCTTGTTGAAGCAGTGATGGTTGATGGCAGCCTTGGCTGCAGTGATCATGAGATGGTGGAGTTCAGGATCTTGTGTGGGAGGAATAGAGTACCAAGCAAGACCAGAACCCTGGACTTCCGCAGGGCCAACTTTAGCCTCCTTAATCAATTGTTAAGGGAAGTCCCATGGGACAGGGTGCTAGATGGTAAAGGGGCTCAAGATAGTTGGTCAACATTCAAGGACCACTTCTTGCAAGCTCAGGATCAGAGTGTCCCAATGGGTATGAAATCAAGTAAGGGAGCTAGGAGACCAGCGTGGTTAAACAAGGAACTGCTGGGCAAACTTAGGTGGAAAAAAAGAATTTATGGATCATGGAAAGAGGGGCTAGTCACTTGGGAGGAATATAGGACAGTTGTCAGAGGATGTAGAAAGGCAATTAGGAAAGCTAAGGCCTCCTTAGAACTTAACCTTGCAAGCCAGGTCAAGGACAATAGAAAGGGCTTTTTCAAATACATAGCTAATAAAACAAACACTAGAGGCAATATAGGCCCACTGATGAATGAGGGGGGTGCCCTAGAGACAGAGGATATAAAGAAGGCAGAGGTGCTGAATGCCTTCTTTGCCTCTGTCTTTACTCCTGCAGGCTTTCCCCAGGAGCCCCTGATCCCTGTAGCCCCAGAAGAAGTCAGGATAAAGGAGGAGTTTGCCTTGGTAGATGAGGATTGGGTTAGGGATCAGTTGAGCAATCTGGATATCCATAAATCAATGGGACCAGATGGAATGCACCCAAGGGTGCTGAGGGAGCTGGCAGAGGTCATTGCTAGGCCACTCTCCATCATCTTTGGTAAGTCATGGAGAACAGGAGAGGTGCCTGAGGACTGGAGGATAGCAAATGTCACTCCAATCTATAAGAAGGGCAAGAAGGAGGACCCGGGTAACTATAGACCGGTCAGCCTCACCTCCATCCCTGGAAAGGTGATGGAACAGCTTGTTCTTGGCACGATCTCGAGGCACATCAAGGATGAGGGGGTCATTAAGAGCAGTCAACATGGTTTTACCAAGGGTAAGTCATGTTTGACCAACCTTATTGCCTTCTATGAGGAAATAACTAGGTGGATAGATGATGGTAGAGCGGTAGATGTGGTATATCTTGATTTCAGTAAAGCATTTGACACTGTCTCCCACAGCATCCTTGTAGATAAGCTGATAAAGTATGGGTTTAGTGATCAGGTAGTGAGGTGGATTATGAACTGGCTGAAGGGAAGAAGCCAGAGAGTTGTGGTTAATGGGACGGAGTCTAGTTGGAGGCCTGTGACTAGTGGAGTCCCTCAGGGGTCGGTACTGGGACCGGTGTTGTTTAATATCTTCATCAACGACTTGGATGAGGGTACAGAATGTATCCTCAGCAAGTTTGCTGATGACACCAAACTAGGAGGAATGGCTGACACACCAGAGGGTTGTGCTGCCATTCAACGAGACCTTGATAGGCTGGAGAGTTGGGCGGGGAGAAACTTAATGAATTTCAACAAGGGCAAGTGTAGAGTTTTGCATCTGGGGAAGAACAACCCCATGTACCAGTACAGGTTGGGAGCTGACCTGCTGGAGAGCAGTGTAGGGGAAAGGGACCTGGGGGTCCTGGTGGACAGCAGGATGACCATGAGCCAGCAATGTGCCCTTGTGGCCAAGAAGGCCAATGGCATCCTGGGGTGTATTAGAAAGGGAGTGGTTAGTAGGTCGAGAGAGGTTCTCCTTCCCCTCTATTCTGCCTTGGTGAGGCCATACCTGGAGTATTGTGTCCAGTTCTGGGCCCCCCAGTTCAAGAAGGACAGGGAACTGCTCGAGAGAGTCCAGCGTAGAGCCACAAAGATGATTAAGGGAGTGGAACATCTCCCTTATGAGGAAAGGCTGAGGGAGCTGGGTCTCTTTAGCTTGGAGAAGAGGAGACTGAGGGGGGACCTCATTAATGTTTATAAATATGTCAAGGGTGAGTGTCATGAGGATGGAGCCAGGCTCTTCTCAGTGACATCCAATGATAGGACAAGGGGCAATGGGTGTAAGCTGGAACATAGGAGGTTCCACATAAATGTGAGGAAGAATTTCTTCACAGTGAGGGTGACAGAACACTGGAACAGGCTGCCCAGGGAGGTTGTGGAGTCTCCTTCTCTGGAGACATTCAAAACCCGCCTGGACATGTTCCTGTGTGACCTGATCTAGGTATTCCTGCTCTGGCAGGGGGGTTGGACTAGATGATCTTTTAAGGTCCCTTCCAATCCCTAACATTCTGTGATTCTGTGATTCTGTGATTAATTATCCCCATATAACCTGCACATGCAGAATCACAGAATCGCCTAGGTTGGAAAAGACCTTCAAGATAATCGAGTGCAACCATTAACCTAACACTGACAGTCCTCAACTATACCATATCCCTGAGCACTATGTCAACACGACTCTTAAACACCTCCAGGGATGGGGACTCCACCACATACATGGGGTATAAGAAGTAAAACACATCGTCAATCCAGTACCATCAGTTCCCAGTGGAAGATGCAATAAAACAAGTGCCTTCACAAGCTCCCCGTTAATACAGGTTAGGCAGGATACTGATGCAGGGAATGTCCCTGCAGCTGAAAAGACTTTGGTGGGAGGCAGAAATGAGGGCTGATCAAGCCCCTGTTAGGGCTGCTGCTCCCCAGTGGAAAAATATCTGCCTCGGGTCTATTTTTTCTTAGTCTTAAGGGTGAGCTTTCAACAAATTACCCAACTGGGAATACAGCAGATAAAATTTAGGTGAAGCTACCCAGGCCAGCACAATATTTTAGTATATACTGGGATGCAGGGAAGACTACCGATAAAAGTCCATTTAGAAATTACAGTGTAGGCTCTGCCTCAAAGGTACGAGGAAAATATTTCCTACATATCCTCCTGGGAAACACTTGCCAAGAGTGTTACGGAAGTGCCTTTTCACAGAAGCACCAGGTGGGAAATCAGCGACATTGCCTCACAGTGAAGCAAGGGCGTGATCAGTGGTGACACATCCAAGCATCCACTGCTCAGCCCTCTCCTGGTCAGACAGAGCCATCAGTGAGAAGAACAGGGCTGTGGCCTCTGGCTCATTTTTTTGTGCCACTGCATTCCTCCCAAGAGCACTGGGGGAGGCAAAACACAAAGCTACAATGCTGCGAAGTGCTGAAGTTCCTCAATGAACCACCCAGGTTTATAGTGATAGACTTCTTGTAACACCGATGTCAATAAAAGATACCATCTCTCTCTACAAACCTTGCCACCCAGGTGAGACAGAGAGCCATGAGAAACTGATGAGAAGATAATGAGTCCTCCAGTAAATATTCCTCATTTGACTCTTACAACATTTTAGGGTTTACAGACCAGAAGGGACTATTAAGGGCATCCAGACAGACTGCACGCTGGCTCCAAAACCCCACCCCCTTCATTTCTGCATCAACTCTTCTTTGAGATAAATTTTATTTTTAAGCTAGCGGCAAAGAGAATTAATAATTTTTAAAAAAATCCACCAGTTCCAATGACAAGAGGACTGGCTTCCAGAAGAGCTATGCACCCAATGCTTGAAGACCAGGCCACCACCTGGGAGACTCAGTTGTGTCATGGTTAAGCAACCACAGCTCAATGAAAAAGGCCCTAGTGTTACCCTGGCCTGTGACAGGCTCCTTGAGTGAGCGTCCATGTTTAGCCAGTACTCAGGGCCAAGCCATAAGCAGCTAGTCTATCACCCGATGCTCCCTTCCCAGTCGAGAAGGAGAATCAGGGAAAAAAGGGAGAAGGCCCGTGAGTTGAAGTAGAAACAAATTTAATAGAATAACCAAACTGAAACAATCAACATAAAGTATAGAGGGTTCTATTCAGCCCAGTCTTCGATGCCGACAGCAGGAACAGAAGGCCAAGAGCAAGGAGCCTCAGGGAGAAGAGGAACTCCACCCTCACTGAGCTCCCTCCTTTTATAATGAGCATGATTAAGTGGTATGGGATACACCTGTGAGTCAGCTGCCTTGATTGGAACTCTCAGCTGACTCAGGGCTACTCATGGCCTGCCTGCATGGCTGGCCCATGGGGCTGTGCCTGGGGAACCAGGACAGTGAGTTACTTAATCTCATTACTCTATTTCACAATCTGTACTAAGAGACAAGATTGTTTCATTTTCCTCCTTTTATTTCTACAAAGCTTGTGAACTTCTTGCAGGAGGACAGGCTCTCCTGATGCCTTCCTACAGGACCTGCCAACAGTAGACATTGATGTACAATAGGAACATGAGGCACCATCTTAAAATCTGCCTGGTAGAGACACACTTAGTTCTGCACACACAGCTGCAGTTGACTGTCCATCTTGAATTACCATGTCCTCATGTTCAGCAATGCTATCTTCCACAGTGGCCACAGTCCAAGCCACATCTCAAATACAAAACCTCATTTCTGTAGTACACCTAAGCCCTTCCGCTGTCCCTTTCACTGCTAGCCCACAGGTCCAGAAAAAAAAAAAAAAAAAAAAAAAAAAGATAATAACAAAATGTTTTGCTTGATACCACCCTGGAGAAGTAGAGTTTTTTATTTTTTTCAAGGTTGACCATCCTACTTGGAAGCAGTGTCCTGCTACTGGTGCATGCACCATGACTTGAGAATCCCTCTCCTGATAGCAACCACCTGCAGTCCAAATATAATCACAATGTAGAAATAGCACTTCATGTCCTGAAATGAAGGAGCCAACAGCCACTGGTCTAATTCACGTTAGAGGTTATGGCAAGAAATGTAAAATAACACTCTTAAAAAAACACAGCTAATTGGACTTGACCTCAAGGGTCACGTATCAAATGGAATTATTTTAAAGTTCAAGAGCTGGAAAAGTCTCAGCATTAAAAAGCAAAACAATGCATGTTTAGTCTGGATATTTTTAGACTGGTTTCCTAGGGAAGCAAGCCTAATGTGGTCACACTGTATTCATGTGTGTGTGAATGCACACACAAACTCCTTGCCTGTTGGGGGGTTTTTAGCAAGCAATGGTCATGTGAGCAATCCAACCTTCGAGCCTGACCCGGATGCTGAAGCAGGATGGGAAGTTGGGAAAGGTGTGACGGTGTGCTTTAAGGTCACAAATCAATTTATGCCATGCTAGTGCTGTTAGCCAATTAGTAGCTAGAAGAGTCTTGTGAAGAGTCTTGTGACTTAGTGCTCTGTCTATATAAACCGAGTTGTAATGCCATTAAAGTGCCTTTCACAAGATTTATTAAGTCTCTATGTGATTGCTTGCCATGACTTCCCGCAACTGGTGCCAGAACAGGGACCCTCAGAACTGCTGTTAGAAGCTGATGTTGTCAGCAGGAAGAAAAGCAGACGGAGAGGGTGGAAAAGCCGACCGAAAGTTGTCGCTGCCCCGGCGACAGTCGTTCCGCAGTGCCCAGCGGACGGAGACGGTGCGCACCAGAGGACAACTGGTCCTGTTGTGAATTCTCACTCAGTGAGCGGTCGGGGAGGAGATGGGGTTTACGCTTACCAAAGTGAAGGAAGCAGTAATTAAGCTCCTCCAAGATATGCTCTCTGTGAGAGGAATTTCTTATGACGCACAAGCCCTGAAGGGTCTGCTGCAGTGGGCACGGGACAGAAACTTGATATCCGGGGTGAACACAGCGTTTGAGCTGTCTGCCTGGGAAGCCATAGGCACGAGTCTATGGGATGAAGTTAGTAACAGAGGAAAGAGTGGCAAAGAAGCCTATAAACGTTCGATACTGTGGAAACAAATAAGAGAGACTTTGAGCACAATGAAAGGGGAACGGGCTGCTGTTCCTGCTGCATATGCGGCTTTGACTCCCGGAGAGGAGAAAAAATGGGGGGCCGACCCTGCATCCATGGCGGTTTCGTCTCCTTTTAATCCCTTCGCGCAGAATTTCGCGATTCCAGGTCCTCGGGACTCCACCTCCCGAGTTAAATGTTCCACCCCTAACCCGCCGCCGCCGCGCCCCCACCCCAGGCCGCCGCCGCTGCCGCCGGCGCCGCCCCCTGTTTCACCTGGCGGAGCTCTGCCAGGCAGCGCCTCGCTTCTCAGCCTGAAACAGACTGAGACGAATGCGGAAGTAACAACAAAGGCAAAAACAGCAGTGGGTGGCCCATTATGCAGATCCGGGGCGGGTACTTATTCACCGCTCCCTTTTACACCGGCCCTGTCATCCCCGCCCTCGGGTGACGATACCAGCCCCGAGGACAACCCCGACCGGCCCTCCCCATCAGTGGACGAATGCATGAGAGATGTGATGGCACGCCTCAGCGAGCTAGAATTACAGCATCACACCCTAGCTTAAAAAACAGCGGTTGCTGCTTCACTGGACAGATCTAAAACTTTTAACCCCTTCACGCCCGAAGGCGTTTCCCCACAAGCCTCAGCTCTGCAACCATCTGCCCCGCTGCTGCCGCCTCCAGAGCATCTCTTCGCTGGAGCCAGAGATCCTCAGGAATTCACTCAGTGCTGGAGAGGAATCATCAAAGATGCAATTGTTGAGGGGTCTTTTCTTCCGCAGGCTTTCCCTGTTATTTTATCCCCAACAGGTCAAAAGTGGGAGGCTTTTGATTGGAAAATGCTAGAAAAAGCTCGGTCTGCCATCGCGCAGTATGGGTTGCAGTCACAGCTCACTCAACAAATAATTCGCTATATTTTCACCGCTGATTTGTTGATTCCATTTGATAGTACACAGGTTGCAAATTTTTTGCTTACTCCATCACAACAGCTCATGTTCCAAAGAGCTTGGCAGAGATTGTGTGATGCGGAGCAAGCTAAACCGCGCCAACAAAATGACCCATTATATGGAATTCAGGCCAAATGCTATTGGGTATGGGCCCTTTTGCCTCTGTACAAATGCAGTCTCAATTTTCAACAGAAGTTCTGCAGTTATCTCAACAACTAGCACTGCAGGCCATTTTTTCAGTGCATGAGCCAGGGAAGCCCTATGGGTTCACGCATGTCAAGCAAGGGCTAAATGATAGCTATGCACAGTTTGTAGACAAATTATATTCTGCCATTGACAGTCACCCTGATCTTAATGAGGCCATGAAACAGCAAATGTTTAAAATGCTGGCCTTTGATAATGCCAATGAAAAAAACAAACGAGTCTTAGGAACGCTACCAAAAAATTCAGAGGTAGCTGATATGACTGAATTGGCTGAACGCATCACGCAAATGAATAATGCGGCCTATGTTGCTGCTGCCTTGCAAGGAGCTATCGCTCCTACTATGAAAGGAGTCATTGCCCCCTTGTTAAAACAAAAAAAGGGAGGCAAAGAGAAAAAAGAGGTGTTTTAATTGCGGCAAACTAGGTCACTGGAAAATTCAATGTAAAGCTTTAAAATGATCAAAATGGTGTGTTCATTGTCAAAAGGATAGCCATAACACATTAGAATGCAACGGTAAAGGTAAGGGAAACGGGAACAGGAGCGCCACGCCCTCTTGCGCGATGACACAAATGCAGGGGGCTTGGGCAGCATCCCAACAGGAAAAGGATGCCTCGACACCATTCCCTCTGCCACAGCTGGAAGTTCCGGAGTGGACGTGGAACAGCCGTAGACGTCACTCTACAAGACACCGGAATGCATCTAATAGATAGCAATATTCAAGGGCCATTAGGTCATGGTCTTAGTGCCTTATTGTTAGGAAGATCTTCAACCTCTAGACGGCATATTTTTGTTTTGCCTGGAGTAATTGATGCTGATTTTGTAGGAATTGTAAAAATAATGGTTTATTTGTTAACACCACCTGTTTTCATTCCAAAAGGTAGCCACATAGCTCAACTGGTTCCTTTTAAATCTTGTGTTCCTCGACCGGGTATAGCAGAATGAGGAGACGGGGGATTCGGCTCAACAGGATCGCCGCAAGTATACTTGTCTTTAGACACAGGAAGAGCAAAACCTGAATGTGTGATAATCATGATAGCAAAAAATGGCCAGAAAAAACAGGCAAAAATGCTAATCGACACAGGGGCTGATGTGACAATCATCTCAAAATTACAGTGGCCTGATACATGGCCTACAGTTTTTGCTCCATCCGGTATTTATGGATTTGGCGGAACACAGTCAACCCAAATTAGCGAAGAGGTGATTGCATTTCAGTTTCCTGACGGTGTAATAGTTACTACCAGACCCTACATCATGAATGTGCCTATTACACTAATTGGCAGAGACTTACTAAGCCAAATGGGAGCTCATATGGTAACTCAGCCTTTGTAGTGGTGGCCGCTGCTGAGCAGCCAATCCTGAAATTGAAATGGAAAACAGAAGAACCAGTATGGATAGATCAGTGGCCGCTTATACACAAAAGGCTGCTAAAAGTCAAAGAACTAGTAGAGGAGCAATTAAAAGCAGGACATATTGTTCCTTCAAACAGCCCCTGGAACACACCGATTTTCACTATTCCCAAAAAAGGTGGGAAATGGAGATTGTTGCATGATTTACGGGCAGTTAATGCAGTTATGGAAAATACGGGATCCTTGCAGCCGGGTTTGCCATCACCTGTTATGCTACCCGAGGATTGGGATTTACTGATTATTGACTTGAAAGATTGTTTTTTTCACAATTCCACTGTGTAAAGATGATGTAGAAAAGTTTGCCTTTTCGGTTCCCTCTGTTAACAAGGCCGAACCGGCAGAAAGATATCATTGGCTGGTCTTGCCTCAAGGCATGAAAAATTCTCCTATCATGTGCCAGGCATTTGTTGCCTGGGCCTTAGGACCAATTCGAAAGAAATATCTGCAATTGATAATTTATCACTATATGGATGATATATTAATTGCTGGAAAACATTTGCAAAAAGAAACCATTTTAAATAGCGATGACCAGAGAATTAGAGAAGAGGGGGTTAAAAATTGCCCCTGAAAAAAATTCAACAGCAATCACCTTGGAAATATTTAGGCTGGATCATCACAGGAAGTAGTGTCAGACCACAAAAACTAGAAATCAAATCAGACATCAAAACGCTCAATGATATCCAGAAGCTGGTTGGCGATATTCAATGGGTAAGAGGTATCTATGGCATAACAAATGATGATTTAAACCCTTTAATTCAGTTATTAGGCACCTCTACTCAAGCTAACAAGAAACGTGAGCTTGGTCCTGAACAGCAGTGTGCATTGAGCAAAATCAGTGAAAAAATATCCCAATGTCATGCAGCTCGGTTTAATCCTCAGTATCCTATTGTCCTTATGATTGATTATTCACAACAAGGTAGAGATTGGCCACCTGCCCTCATCATCCAATGGGTGCAGGAAGGGCCAAATCCTTTATGCATTTTAGAGTGGATATTTTCTCCAATGAGGCAGAGAAAAACCGTTGTGACCCGAATTGAAATACTTGCGCAATTAATTATGAAAGGACGATCTAGAATTCAGGAAATAGCAGGAGCGGATCCACAATCAATTATTGTGCCATTGGTTCAGGAATATTTAGAATGGCTCATTAGAAATTCTCTTGCTTTGCAAATTGCCTGCGCAGATTTCACGGGTCTCCTCACAAATGTTTATCCTGCTCACCGCATGATCCCTATGCTGCAAAACCAGACCTTTGAGGAACAGCCGTATTGGTCTGAAACACCGGTAAACGGTATCACTGTTTTCACCGATGCAGGAAAGAAAACTAAAAAGGCAGGAGTCACCTGGGAAAAGGAGCCTGGTCAATGGAATAGTCACATCATCCAGGGAGGGACTATAGACTCCTTGCAGACATTAGAGCTCTGAGCTGTAATATGGGCATTTCAACATTGGAATGATCAGCCACTGAATATTGTATCAGACTCTCTCTATGTGGTTGGAGTGGTGTGGCGCATTGAAAGGGCTATGCTTCGTGAGGTCTCGAATAAGCTGCTTGCTGAGCTGTTGCGACAATTATTATTGACCTTAAATGACAGACGTCACTCATATTTCATCACCCATATTCGCAGTCACTTAATGACTGAAGAATTGGCCATTGGAAACAATAAGGCTGATCAATTGGTAGCTCCAGCTTGGACTGGTCCACCTGTAAATATTTTCGAGCAAGCAAAAAATTCCCATGCATTTTTCCACCAATCAGCAAAAATGTTAGCACGACAATTTCATTTGCCCTTGACAGATGCACAAGGGATCGTGAAGTCCTGTCCAGCCTGTCAGAAAATAGGGTTTGGAGTTGGCCTCGGGGTCAACCCTAAAGGACTGCGGCCCTTGCAATTGTGGCAAATGGATGTGACACATATTGTAGAGTTTGGCAGATTGAAATATGCCCATGTTGTCATTGACACATTTTCTATGGCTGTGTGGGCGACAGCTCAAACTGGAGAGACTGTTAAACATGTTGAAAAACATCTATATTCCAGTTTTGCAGTTTTAGGAGTCCCATTATCCCTCAAGACTGACAATGGCCCTGCATATACCTCTCGTAGATTTCAACAATTTTGTCTCGCTTGGGGTATTCAGCACACCACTGGAATTCCTCACTCCCCCACAGGACAAGCAATGGTCGAACGAGCCCATCAAACCCTGATAGATTTGCTTCAAAAACAAAAAGGGGGAGAGCCCAGTACACCAGCAGAAAAATTAGCTAAAGCTGTGTATGTGCTAAATTACCTGCGTCTCACAGGAGAAAGAAAAGATCCACCTATGGTAATTCATAGTGCAGTTTTAAAAACCGGGTTAGATGAACAACAAAAAATTTTGGTGCAGTATAAAAATCTCAACACAGGACTTGGGGAAGGACCAGCTGAAGTGAAACTAACTGGAAGAGGATATATGTGTTTGCTCACAGGTGAAGGTCTCCGTTGGATTCCTTCCAGATGGGTAACCATGGAAGGAGCCGCAGTGCCAAGACTCGTCTGTAAAGGCTTTATCATCAAAATAAATTGTTAGAAGCCCCACACTATTAATCTCAGTCTGAACATGTGGGTAACGTGGGCAAATCGAATGGGAAATAATCCTTTTGTTTATCAATGGCCGCGTCTGGCGACTTTTTTTTGAACATGTTTAATTAGAGTCTTAGAATTTGTAAAAATAGGCTAAGAGGTTTATATAAAATAGGTTTATATTGAATTTGTTACTGAATGATAGTTATTAGGTAATGATCCCACCCCCAGAAAAGAAGTCAAGTAATAATAAGAGGCTATTTTAACACCATAGATGTCAGAACCAGATCCGCAGATGTCCTAGGCTGACATATGGGTGGTTCCCATGGTCCTTTAAGGACGAGGGGACAAGTTTGCCTTTTGGCTTTCCTTCAAGGTGCAGCCGGCCTTGTGTGGGGAGCCCTTGGGTAAACAAGCCCCAAGTGCCCCACATTGGAAAAATGAGTGCCAGGTGTCCTGTTTTGGGGATGGGGGCTGGGGCCACTTGCTGAAGGGTGGAGTGTCTGTCTGTGAGGTGGACGCACTTCGCAGAGTGTTCCTGTTGGGGAAGGACCTCCTGATTCTCCCTGCAACTGGGCCCCGGTCAGGTTTGGCATTTGCAAATGGGGGCTTCGTGGAAAAACAATATGGGACTACTTCTGTATGATCAGCCTATTGACTTGGTTGTCTCCCATTCCTTCTGTGGGAGACTTTGTTTCTTTGTTAATTCCACCTATTATTGAATTCCACCTATTATTGGTTGCTATTGTATTAATGATTGTACTTTGTGTTTTCGAAAAGGTAACAAGCATGATTAAATATACCATGAAGAACGTATGGCTGGCTCAAGAAGAAAAAGGGGGAATTGTAGGAATGTATTTTAAAAGAGAATAAGCATATAGTGGACCAGCCATATGGGATGTTGGCCTAGGCACGTAGCCGCATTCTAGAAGCTACTTCAGAGGAAGAAAAAATAAGAAAGAGCAATAACTGCTTGCAGGAGCGAGCAGATAAGAGTGTCCAGTTGGACACTGCGTGAGAAGAACTCAAGAATCAACGAGAGCTGAACTGACTTGCATGTTTGCCTCGTGCTAGAGACCTTTAACAAATTAGATAATGCGTGACTGCGTGTAGGGATAGAAAACCTGTTTAAAAAGGGACAGACAGAATTAACTGAAGATTTAGATAGTGTTAGGCATGCTGTGTAGTAAAATAAGAACCGCTGTGAAATTTTTCTGTTATTAGCCCTAGGTTAAGGTTGTAAAGATTTTAGATGAAATGCGTCGCATGAATCTGTCTAACCATTCTTTCTCTATTCATAAGCAACTGCAGCAATTAAGAGAGAATATGAAGAAACCCACCATCATAACTTCCTCGTTGTTCCCATCATTGGTTTGGATTGCTCAAAATTAAGAAGGGGGATTTGTTGGGGGGTTTTTAGCAAGCAATGGTCATGTGAGCAATCCAACCTTCGAGCCTGACCCAGATGCTGAAGCAGGATGGGAAGTTGGGAGAGGTGTGACGGTGTGAATGCATGCTTTAAGGTCGCAAATCAATTTATGCCACGCTAGTGCTGTTAGCCAATTAGTAGCTAGAAGAGTCTTGTGAAGAGTCTTGTGACTTAGTGCTCTGTCTATATAAACCGGGTTGTAACACCATTAAAGTGCCTTTCACAAGATTTATTAAGTCTCTATGTGATTGCTTGCCATGACTTCCCACACTTGCCTGCCTGCATGATCCTCTCCTCAATGTTTTTGGAATATTTTGACCTATTTTGATCAAATTTGTCATAAGAACAGAAACCTCTGAGATACGATATTCAGAAAAGTTTTGTTCATGTTGTTCACTGGCCAGAAGAAAGGGGACCCCTGAGGGGCTCCCAAAGAGGGCTTGGCCAGCAAGTTCCTTCATCATTAGATACCAGAGATGCCACATAAGAGGAAGGTGGTCAGAAACCAAATTTCACAAGTTTCAGTGCTCTTAGAAAAAGTGAAGAAAAAGACAAGCTGAGGATGCCAGGTGAAGCCCCTCTTCCCATTCAAATGAACTCAAGACAGGTCCATCACACAGTCCCACTGACTGTGCAGGGGAATGTGGGCAGCGAGAAGCCTGTTTGGGAACGAAGCATGTGAAGAATTAGACTGATGCGGGGGGCGGTGGGCAGGTGGGGGTGGTGAAAAAAGGACTGAAGAGGAACTGAAGATGAAAAAGTTGGAAGTAAATCAGAAGGTATCTGTGGTCAGGCGTGCCTGGAAGGAGAGGAGAGGGAGCACTGCATGCAAAAGTTGATGCTGGAAGAACATGAGCATGTGCATGAAGGACTGACGCCCCTGTGCATCCCAAAACCTCTGCAAATGAAGACACAACCAGTACAGCGGTTTGCAGCTCTGGATGCACATGCCTGTGTGTGGCGTCTCCAGCACATCTCTGTTAGCCTGGAGGCCATGGTGCTTTTGAAACACAACCAGTGTGCATTGACTTGGCCAAGCCTTTGCAAGGCTGCCAGGAGCAGCCTCATCCCCTCCCATGGTTCAGTAGTGGGGACTGCAGGACCTCCAACTGGACCTCCAGCTTCCCTACACTGGTCCCAGTTGCTTCCCTGCAGTGTGTCCTCAACCCCAAAACCAGCACTGAGGACATTTTGTTATGGTTTGAAAAGACAGGCATAGAACAAACAAACAAGGAAATGTCACAGACAGCCATCAAAACACAGCCGTGGGAGTGACTGCTGCAAAACAAAACCTGTCCTCATAGAATCACAGAATCATAAAACCACTATGGTTGGAAAGGACCTCCAGGATCATCAAGTCCAACCTTTATCCCAACATCTCCCTAACCACTAGACCATAGCCTCAAGTGCTACATCTACTTGTTTTTTAAATACCTCCAGGGACGGTGACTCCACCACCTCCCTGGGCATCCTGTTCCAGTGGCCAACCACCCTCTCAGTAAAGAACTTCTTCCTAATATCCAACCTAAACTTCCCCTGACGTAACTTGAGGCCATTTCCTCTCGTCCTATCATTACTAATTTGGGAGAAGAGACCAACATCAGCCTCACTACAACCTCCTTTTAGGTAGTTGTAGAGGGCAATAAGGTCTCTTCTCCAGGCTAAAGAACCCGAGTTCCCTCAGCCGGTCTTCATAAGGCAGGTTTTCCAGACCTCTCACCAGCATCGTTGCCCTTCTCTGGACTCTCTCCAGCACCTCAATGTCCTTCTTATCCTGTGGTGCCCAGAAATGGACGCAGTACTCAAGGTGCGGTCTCATGAGTGCCGAGTACAGGGGCACGATCACCTCCCTACTCCTGCTGGTCACACTGTTTCTGATACAGGCCAGGATGCCATTGGCTTTCTTGGCCACCTGGGCACACTGCTGGCTCCTGTTCAATCGGCTGTCAACCAGCACCCCCAGGTCCTTTTCCGCCAGGCTGCTTTCCTGCCACTCTTCCCCAAGCCTGTAGCGCTGCATGGGGTTGTTGTGACCAAAGTGCATGACCCGGCACTTGCCCTTGTTAAACCTCATGCAATTGACCTCAGCCCATCACTCCAGCCTGTCCAAATCCCTCTGCAGAGCCTCCCTACCCTCAGGCAGATCAACACTCCCGCTTAATTTTGTGTCATCTGCAAATTTACTGAGAGTGCATTCGATCCCCTCATCCAGGTCATTGATAAAGACATTAAACAAGACTGGCCCTGAAACTGAGCCCTGAGGGACACCGCTTGTGACCGGTCTTCAACTGGATTTAACTCCATTCACCACAACTCTCTGGGCTCCGCCATCCAGCCAGTTTTTAACCCAGCGAAGAGTCCCCCTGTCTAAGCCATGGGCCGCCAGCTTCTCCAGCAGAATGCTGTGGGAAACAGTGTCAAATGCCATCCACCGCTTTTCCCTCATTCACTAGGCGGGTCACCTGATCATAGAAGGAGATCAGGTTGGTTAAACAGGACTTGCCCTTCATGAACCCATGTGTCCTGGTTCCCCAGGCACAGCCCCATGGGCCAGCCATGCAGGCAGGCCATGAGTAGCCCCGAGTGAGCTGAGAGTTCCAATCAGGTCAGCTGACTCACAGGTGTATCCCATACCACCTAGTCATGCTCATTATAAGAGGAGGGAGCTCAGTGAGGGTGGGGTTCCTCCTCCTCTTCCTGAGGCTCTTTGTTGGTGGTGCTCTGTTCCTGCCGTCAGCATTGAACCAGGCTGAGTAGAAACCTTTATGTTTTGTCTTTCTATTAAATCTGTCTATACTTCAACTCACAGGCCTTTTCCTTTTTTTTTTCCCCAATTCTCCTTCCCATCTGGGGAGGGAGTCTTGGGTGATATACTAACTGCTGTGGTTTAGCCCTGAGTACTGGCTGACCGCAGACACAATGTTGGCTGTACCTGATCCCCCTGTTGTCCTGCATTTGCCGCGTGGTCACCCCCAAGATGAACTGTTCCATAATCTTCCCCAGTACTGAGGTCAGGCTGACAGGCCTGTAGTTCCCCGGATCCTCCTTCCTGCCCTTCTTGGGACATCTCCTCAACACAGATGGTCTCCACAAGCCCTGGTCATAAGTCAGCTAATCAAATACAGTGAGTCTTTCTCATGTGGCACTCCATGTTAAGCAGAAAAAGCCTGCTGAGATTTTCCCAGCCTATCCCTTCACTGCCAGACATTTGCTTCTTTAAGAAATATTTGACTATATGCCCCCAAAAAGAAACTCTGTCTTATTCCTGTCAAAAGATAACCATGACACAATGCAAGGCGGACACTGTTCCAGCAGGCTTTGGAGAAGGAAGGGTAAGAACCAGGATCCAACCCTCCTTGCTCTTCACAGGGAGGTTTGAACTACCTTCAGGAGGGACCAGCCTCCTCTTCCAGGTGACTATGTGGGGACCCAAGAGGACTCAGCTCCCAGTTTGGGCACCTCAGGTGCCTTCAAGGACCAAGATGAGCCTGGGCCTGAGTGGTTCTCAGCTCATAGCAAAACTGGTTTCTTAAGCTCTGAAGTTTTTACAAAGACATTAATTCCTGCTCTCTTTGGGGGGGAGCCCGAGGTAGTTGTAGTGAGAGGGCACCAAACTGCAGCCGTTTCATTTGTGCCTTCAACCGTAGAAGGAAAAGCTAGACAAAAAGAAACCTGAGATGAATATCAAAGAGCTGAGTTTGTGTAGCTTTGCACCTGTACATTTGTGTAGAAAGACTGTAAAAATGCCAGGAGCCTCGTGCCTGTTAGAGCAGCTCTGAATTGGTCTCTCAGCTGCTCAAAAGCCAGTTTCACCTTAAATGCAACTAGAAGACGACTTCTCCACTGTGCTGGCACTTCTGGGGCTCTACCACCATTCCATAACCTGGGCAGAAGCTGAGGTCTACACTGCTGGTGTGAGCTTCAGGCACCTGCCACCAGCATCATTTAGAGCAGCCTCAAGGCTTTGCTAAGCAAGAGTGGGAACCAAACCAGCAGAAAAACAGGTCCAGGCTGAAGGGGTTAGTTCCATGCTTTGGGGACAAAGAGAAAAAAAAAGAAAAAAAAAAAAATAAGCTGTAAATCAAAGCCTGCCACTTCAAGCAGGTACAACCACAAATGCACAAGTGCCTTCTCCTCCTTGCTAAGCCACATGCAGCACAGGGAGCAAGCGCTTACTTCAACTCCCCGAGCCACGTTTGAGATCGCAACAGGAAGAACTGACTCAGGGGCCGTCTCACATGGTGATGCCCTTAGCAAAGAAGAATAAGCATGCACTATGAGCAATTGAATGATCATACACACAAATTACCAGGGAGAGGAGTCCAGCCCAGGGGTAATCCAACAAGAGCTGTGGATGCACATGAGAATCTGGAGGGAAAGTGCAAGAAGGGAGAAGGAGACGGGGGGAAGCATTCATGATCTTCTGGAAGCAGGAAGGGTACAAAGGGGAAAGCATGCGAATGAGAGAGAGTCCTCAAGGAAGGTCGAACTGCAGGAGAAAGTTGCATGTGTGGGGCAGAGGAAAGAAAGATGATGAATTGAATTTCAAAGGAAAAAGTGCTAGAACCGCTTCCTGCAGAGAAATGGCAAATACCTACAGGAACTCAAAGGAAAAAAAATTTGCAAGAAAATCTGAGGACAGAGTTTCCTCTGACTGCACACAAGGAAGCTTTACTTCCAATTTACTTGCTGCCGCTTATATCTCAGCAATAAAATGCATTCACCCATCCCAAGCTCTGAAAAAACCCCAGTGCAATGATAATTACCAAAAAAAAGAGTCTACATCCCCCAAAGCAGAACATTATGTGTATGATGGAAGCTCCAAAGAAACTTTATCAGGCTATGCTTAAAGAAACAAAGGGGTGGAAAATGAAGTGTTTGCAGACACAAGAAAATAGACAGAGCAGCAAATGCAGGGAGGGGGGAAAAAAACACTGACAGCATGTTTCCTTATGCAAAGGAAAAGGCACCTTTAGCAATGCTGAGGACGCAGGACTCAAGCAGCCCTGCTGCAGGTGGGAGAGCAGTGGCTGCAGGGCTTGCCAACATGCCAGCAGGGCATCCTTTGGGTTCCTGGCTTTTTTCTTCCCTCCCTCTCCAATCAGACTAAATGAAATGGAGCCATTTGCAGGTTCACAAGTGGCAAGGGTTCAGCCCACTCCATCCCCAGGCGCCGAAGGGTTGAAATAAGAGCAAATGCTTACAGAACATTTGTGCACTTTTCAATTGCCGCACAAGCGGCTGCATGGACAGCCCAAGCTACAATTCATCTTCTGAGCAGCCCCAGGAAAGGGATTAGGAAACTACCTTCATTCTTATTTTCAAGAAAGGGAAGCTGATGTGAAACTTGACATGGTCACGACTTAAAAGAAACCCCAAAAGTTGTTCGGTTGCACCCAAGCATTCAAGCCAACAGAGCAGAGGTTCCCAATCACAAATCACAGATTGACAGAATAGTAGGGGTTGGAAGGGACCTCCTGCTAGAGCAGGATCCTAGAGTAGATCACACAGAAACATGTCCAGATGGGTTTTAAATGTCTCCAGAGATGGAGACTCCACAACCTCTCTGGGCAGCCTGTTCCAGTGCTCAGTTACCCTCACAGTAAAGGAGTGTTTCCTTATGTTTAAATTGAACCTCCTGTGTTCCAGTATGTGCCCATTGCCCCTTGTCCTGTCAATGTCACTAAATAGGCCCAGCTCCCTCAGCCTCTACTCATAAGGCAGATGCTCCAATCCCTTAATCATCTTAGTGGCCCTGCGCTGGACTCTTTCCAGGAGCTTCATGTCCCTCTTGAACTGGGGAGCCCAGAACTGGACACAGTACTCCAGATGAGGCCTCACCAGGGCAGAGTAGAGGGGGAGGAGAATCTCCCTCGACCTGCTGGCCACACTCCTCTTAATGCATCCCAGGATGCCATTGGCCTTTTTGGCCGCAAGGGCACATTGTTGGTTCACGGTCAGCCTGCTGTCCACCAGGACTTCCAGGTCCTTTTCCCCAGAGCTGCTCTCCAGCAGCTCAGCCCCCAGCCTGTACTGATCCATGGTGTTGTTCTTCCCCAGATGCAGGACTCCACTTGCTCCTATTGAATTTCATTAGGTTTCTCCCTGTCCAGCTCTCCAGCCTGTCCAGGTCATGCTGGATGGCAGCACAGCCCTCCAGCATGTCAGACACTTCTCCCAGTTTTGTATCATCAGCAAACTTGCTGAGGATACACTCTGTCCCTTCGTCCAGGTCGTTAATGAATATATTGAATAGGACTGGACCCAGTACCAACCCCTGGGGGACACCACTAGTCACGGGTCTCCAACTAGACTCTGCCCCACTGACCACTACTCTCTGGGCTCTGTCCTTCAGCCAGTTCCCAATCCATCTCACTGCCCAATCATCCAATCCACACTTGTTAAGCTTGGTTGTGAGGATGCCGTGGGAGACAGTGTCAAAAGCCTTGCTGAAGTCAAGGTAGACCACATCAACTGCCCTCCCCTCATCTATCCATCTAGTTATGTCCTCATAGAAGGCTATCAGGTTGGTCAAGCATGACTTCCCCTTAGTGAACCCATGTTGACCACTCCTGATAACCCTCTTTTCCTCAACATTCTTTGAGATGGCACCAGGAACAAGATGTTCCCTCACCTTTCCAGGGATGGAGGTGAGACTGACCAGCCTGTAGTTACCTGGGTCCTCCTTCCTGCCCTTTTTATAGGCTGGAGTGACATTGGCCTTCCTCCAGTCCTCAGGCACCTCTCCTGTTCTCCAGGACTTTTCAAAGATGATGGAGAATGGCCTAGCAATGATTTCTGCCAGCTCCCTCAGCACTCATGGGTGCATCCCATCAGGGCCCATGGATTTGTGGGTGTCCAGTTCACTTAACTCATCCCTAACCCAATCCTCTTCAACCAGGGCACAGTCTTCCTCTCTCTTGACTTCTTCTGCGGTCTCAAAGGTCTGGAACTCCTGAGGACCAGCCTTAGCAGTAAGGACCGAGGCAAAGAAGGCATTCAGTGATTCCGCCTTCTCTGTATCCTCTGTCACCAGGGCACCCACTTCATTCAGCAGAGGGCCTACATTTCCTTCAGTCAAAGGAGGAATGCTGATCGATGCTGATGCTCTCTTACACACATACACCCCCGCCTCCCTCCCTGCTCCAGGGCATCAGCAACTGCACCCAGCAAGATCCTCTCCTGGATTTCCTCCCTTCCTATTCATGATCCCATAACATCCCCTGGGTGATTGCTCACATGGAAACGCAACACGTACGTTTACGTCTTTTAATATAGTGTAGCAGCTGGAATCAAAGGCAAAAAACCCAGACCTTGGCACATGAGCAGCGTGGCTCTCCACAGAGCCCCCTTCTAATCACTGCCACTCCCTGGACCACAGCTTTAGAAATCAGGCACTAGCCCCTACTGCCTAATTAGCAGAGCAGTGGAAAGCTTAGGAACAGGCATATCTTCTTCCTCCCCAAGTGGCCACTGAATAAATGCTATATCCCCAGTTCACAGCCACTTTTTACATTGCTGGCATTACCAGTCCTTTGTGTACCCACATACTGTTACTTAAATTCCTTCCACGTTTTCATTACTTGCCCTCTGTGCTGTGTGTATTGAAATTCCTGCAAGAATGCTGAAGCTGTATTTCAAAGCACTGGGGACTACTGGAGATGTGGCTGAAATTGTTATGCAACAAACTTAAGTGATTTTTCAAGTCCTGATAGAGTTTGCTCCTCCTCAGGGGGAAAGATAAATTCAGGTGCTACTCCATGAGGTGCAGGACAACCCATCCCACCCACTGGAGACACGAGCGTGGCACTTGCAGCTCAGGTTATGCTCAGCTCTCTATCCTTACATATGATTCTGTGAGGCCCATATATATGCCCTCCATCAATAAACAAGATGGCAAACTCAAATAATGATGCTGCTCTCATGCACAAGGGTAATGTGTACACTGGGCCAAGCTCTCCTGGCAAAAATCCACATAGAACAGTGGAATGATGCCAGCTGAAGATCCGCCCCACCGTTTTAAATGCATTGTTCCTTGCTGCTGCCGTCTGTAGATACTTTTCTGGAGTTTGTGCTGATTAAAGCAACAGGCAATCAAACAGCCTAACTCTGAAATATCAAAACCTCCAGAATCATTTAAATGTGACAATCACTTTTTTTTTTTAACCACTACCACAGCTCTCAGTGGTCCTGCAAATACATGCAGAAGGTACCGGCATGCTCCTCAATCCCAGGGAAACCCACAGGTGGACCAGACAGCTTCAGCTCCCTTCAAGTTTCAACTTGCTGTTTCCTCCTAACTATCTTCCCCAAAAAAATCTCCGTAACTGCCATGAGACACATGCATAGGCCATGAAAGCAATTGCGCTGCTAGCACTGGAACCCTTCTCCCACCCATTTCCAGTCTCCCTTTCCTGTAGCACCTTTCATCACCCCTTGATATGAGATGTTCACAGCCAAGGCCTGATCCTGCAACCCATGAGCTAAGAAGCAGTCGTGTGCAAAATCCCTTCAGCTGCAGGGACGCAGGTTATTTACCATCCTGGTGATGCAGGCTGCAGGTCTCCAGGCATCAAACCCCTTGAGATCACAGCACTGGGGGCTCCTAGATCCCTGCTGGGGACTTCTCTGTCATGGCCCTGGCTCAGCAGCTGCCATGCAGCAGCAATTGGATGTTATGCTAATCGATGTGCCATGCAGTAGCCCTCTCCCCATCTGCTCAGAGCATCCACCTGCTGTTTGTTTTGGTTTGGTTTAATAGCCAGATTAGGCCAGTTTTGTCCCAAAGCGCTTCCAGCCTGCACACGGGGTGTGAACACAGCACCAGTCAGCTTGGACCTCACAGCACAAGAGCAAGCTGGATGCAGTCATGTTTGGGCCATGATCTGCTGCTTTCAAACTCCTTATTTTTCTGCAATTAAAGTCTCACCCTGAGTGTAACCACTTTTTGTTGTTGTTGGGGTTGGGTTTTTTTGCATGGAGTTTCCTTATAGTTAGCTTTATTTAACCTTTTTGGATGGCCACATGGAGAAATGAACATACCTTCCATATCCATCTGACTGGGTAATAAGTAGAAGTGAAAGCTCCAATTTCTAAGCAGTCATATTCTCCATGGTCCATGTACAGTAGGCAGTGGTTTGCAAGCCTTTTCTTCTCCCTGCGTGGCCATGGAGGGATTGCTTGTGACACCTTTGCCGTCACCGAGCATGGTCTCGCACAACTGCTAGTTCCCCTGAGACCTCTGCAGGTATTCAGGGAGAAAAGGGAAGTGGAAACGAGAGATTTCTCAGTGCTAAGAAGACAGCCCATCCTGCTCAATAGGTGGGAAAATCTCTTCTCAGTGTATTATAGGGCCAAACCTCTGCTGTGCTAAAAAGAGCTATTTTTTTCATGCACATGGAGTATGTCATTTAGCAGGGTTCTAAGGAAAAAAATCCCCTTGATTTTAGTTTGGTCTTTTTTTGTTTGTTTTTTTTTTCCAAGTTCAGCTTCTAAGAGAAGTACTCTCAGAGTGAGAAATGTTAATCTCCCTGGGCTCTGCCTTGAGTCAATGGGAAATGTTGATGCTTCAAAAAGTGATTTAGAGTTTTCAGACTTTTGGTCTAAGGCAGTCTGTTGAGGAAACTGTCTCCAGGGAGAGCTACTTGCAATTAGCCTCCTCAAAGTTTAAAGTAGCCCTTTGAGCATCCATCAAGTGTATAAGGTATGGGAGAAGTGGGGACCTTCTGCACAGCGAGGGATCCAAGCTGCATGAGCAGGAAAGCCAAGTCATCCCCCCGAGCTCTAATCAGTGGATGCCTACATCCCAAATCAATTTGTCCAGGTTTTGGAGATACTCATGAGTCTTTCATCAAATCTGTGTTCCTGTCTGAACTCATCGTGATGCCCGTATGTTGCTAAGGAGGCACAGGTGAAGTATTTGTACTGTGATAAAGCCTCAACTCAACCAAATCTCCTTTGTCTAACGCCTAGGACAGAAAACACCACTACACCCAAAATAACATGAGTAGTCACCAGGTGTCCCTCCTCCCACCAGTGCTGCTTAAACCACGTGAACTAAATTTATTTTAAAGATTAAGTGTAGGGCACGTTACTGAAAAATCAAGCCAACAGCAAAACAAAAGGGTGCTCCTGGAAACAGCTCCTACAAAGAAAGGATTTTCTTTCTTTTCCCCTCCCTCTCTCTCTCCTTGACTAAATGAAAATTAAAAATAAAAATATCAATTTTTACCCAAACTTAAAGTACAAAAAATTTCTCTCCAGAAGGATATTTCAAGAAAATTATATGTATCTGGAAGTAAAAGAGACTTATAATGGAAGTATTTTCTGTAGCATAACTATAGTGTTACTAGCACAATGCTGTAATCAAGAACAATGGAGCCCTTTGCCCGGTATATAGGAATGGATTCAGTTGTTCACAGTGCACATACCTGTATTTTAAAAATATAGTCAAAAGCTTTAACTGCCAAAAGGCTTGAGCATTAGCGCTCAGACAAAAAGCAGTTTAGAAGCGGGCTCCTTCATTTATCACTCATGTAAAACTGTTTGAGCAGGTTTAATCCTACCCTCTCCCTCTGCTTTCAGGAGAACGGGCAAATACAGAAAAGAATAGGACTTACCTTCTTTTTGGGGTGTGACCTTTCCTTCTCTTTAGCTGCTTTGCTATTTTTCACAGCTCTGGAAAGCTTCTGCTCCCCGGACTGCTTGATGGTGATTTTGATTTCGGGAGGGCAAATATAACTCTCCAAGTTCTTTGGGGGCTTCTTAGCTCTCTTGGTGGTCTGGATCTTTAGTTTTAAACTCCCCTCTGTGAAGTTAGCCTCTTTGATGGAAAACTCCTGCTCCTCCATGCTGTCTCCCACCACCCATTTCTCGTTGTCCACATTGGAAGTGGAATCCACGTCTCTCCCAGAACCCATCTCATCCTCTTCCTCGAGTTCCAGACTATCGCCACTCATTGGGAACCCTTTCCCCAAGCCCGCTGCAGGCAGCATCGTCTCCCCTGCACAGCCGGAGGCAGGCAGAGGCTTCTCAGAAGTGACAGTGGCTGGCAGAAAGTCTGTCTCACTCACCCTTTGCCGGGAGCTGCCCAAAGTCTCCCTGGGCTCCATAGCAATACCGCAGTGCCCTGGAGTTTTATCAGAGGGAAGGGATGCACAGGAGGGGTTGAGGAGAAGAAAGGCAGGTACGATCCCAGGGAACGAATGGTAACGGTCTGCTGAACTCAACGTCCCGATCACCCAGAGGCTGCAAAGAGCTCAGAAGAGACCAAATCTGCCACTGTCAAAAGAAAGGAGAAGAAAAAAAGGAAGTTAGCACACGCACACGTATTGAACACAAGTGTGGAGATGACTGAAATAGGGCACGCTTGGGCTTCCCCTGCAGCATCTCAAGGGCCTTCCTTGAAGCAAAATGGGAACCAAGGCTGGCCAGCATTTCTGCGGGCTGGATCAGGTATCACAAAGCAAGGAATGATAGCCATGTGCATTGCTAAATTGCTGAAAATAGATATATAGGGGGAAAAAAAAAAAAAAGAAAAAAAGATGTTTAAATGCAAACACCTTCAACTCATTGTCCTGGTTTCTCTGGGCTAGAATTATAGAATCAATTTTCTGTTCAGGAAAGCTGCAGTTTTGAGAAGACTGCAGTACCCAATGCTGTGAGAACAAAGTTGTTAAGACGCTTTGTTTTAGTTTGTGGCCAGCCATGGTATGCAGGTTTCTATAGTGATCAAGGTCTTTAGAAGTTTCGAGCTAGCCAGGTGCTAAGGCCAGAAGGAGCGAAAGCCAGGGCAGCTGAGCCAGGCTGGCCAACAGAAGTATTCCATACCATAAATGTCAGTCTTACTATAAATTAGAAAGTTTGCTGGGGAAGGGACAAGCTCTCTCTCTCTTCCTCAATGGCTGCTGTCCCTGGAGGGTCTTGCCCATTGCTCTGCTCCCGAGGCCTAGTCTCCCATTTGCTGTGACCGTCTCGCTCTCTCTGGAGCTGTGGCGCTCGCAGTGTTTGACGTGGGCACTCACTGCTGGGAGTGCACAGCTGGCGACCACTATATCACAGAATCACAGAATAGCCTTGGTTGGAAGAGACCTCTAAGATTATCAAGTCCAGCCGTTAACCTAACACTGCCAATTACCCACTACACCATGTCCCTCAGCACATAATCGACACGTTTCTTAAATACCTCCAGGGATGGGGACTCCACCACTGCCCTGGGCAGCCTGTTCCAACGCCTGACAACCCTTTCAGTGAAAAGATATTTCATAATATCTAATCTAAACCTTCCCTGGCACAACTTGAGGCCATTACCTCTCGTCCTATCGCTAGTTACCTGGGAGAAGAGACCAAGCCTCACCTCATTACAACCTCCTTTCAGGTAGTTGTAGAGAGCAATGAAATGTCCCCTCAGCCTCCTCTTCTCGAGACTAAATAACCCCAGCTCCCTCAGCTGCTCCGCATAACACTTGTGCTTCAGACACTTCACCAGCTTCGTTGCTCTTCTTTGGACATGCTCCAGCAGCTCAATGTCCCTCTTGTAGTGAGGGGCCCAAAACTGAACACAGTATTGTGAGGGTCTAGTTGACGTAGCAAGTCTACAATTGCTTCTTCCTGGATTGTGGGGGGTTTACTCTGGTCCCCATCCTTGTCTTCCAGCTCCGGGGACTGAGTACCCTGTGGATAACTGGTTTGGCTATTAAAGAATGAGGCAAAGAAGACATTTAGCACCTCAGCCTTATCCTCATCCTTCATGACAGTGTTTCTCTTTGCATCCAGTAAAGGATGGAGATTCTCCTTGGCCCTCCTTTTACTGTGGATGTATTTGTAGAAACATGTTTTATTGTCTTTTATGACAGTGGCCAGACTGAGTTCTAGCTGGGCTTTTGCCTTTCTATGTGGCTTAACAACATCCTTGTACTCTTCTTGACTTGTCTGTCCCTTCTTCCAAAGGCTATAAACTTTCTTTTTTCCCCTGAGATACACCAGAAGCTCCCTGTTCAGCAAAGCCGGTCGTCTTCCCTTACGGTTTATCTTAGGGCTTGTGGGGATGGCCTTTTCCTGCACCTTGAAGATTTCATTCTTGAAGAATGTCCAACCTTCCCGGACCCCTTTGCCCTTCAGGACTGTCTCCCAAGGGACTCTCTCAACCAGTGCCCTGAATAGACCAATGTCTGCCCTCCAGAAGTCCAAGGTAATAGTTTTGCTGACCCTCCTCTTAGCATCTCCAAGAATTGAAATCTCTACCATTTCATGGTCGCTATGCCCCAGACAGCTTCCTACCATCACATTTCCCACCAGTCCTTCTCCGTTTGTAAACAGCAGGTCTAGCGAGGCATCTCCCCGGTAGGTTCGCTTGCCAGCTATGTCAGGAAGTTATCTTCCACACACTCCAGGAACCTCCTAGACTGTTTCCTCTCTGCTATGTTGTATTTCCAGCAGACATCTGGTAAACTGAAGTAACAGACTCCCATCAGGATATCTGCCTTGTTGGCCTTCCCCCTGATCTTTACCCATAAGCACTTGACCTCATCATCTCCATCGAGCTCTATACAGTCCAAACACTCCCTGACATACAGAGCCACCCCACCACCTCTCCTTCCTAGCCTACCCCTTCTGAAGAGCTTATAACCATCCATTGCAGCACTCCAGTCATGAGAGTCATCCCACCATGTTTCCGTAATGGCTTCTAAGTTATAGTTGTCATGCTGTACAATGGCTTCCAGCTCCTCTTGTTTGTTTCCCATGCTGCAGGCATTGGCTTGAGGTGGGCTACTGATTTCATCCCTGGTAGTGTGTCACCCCTGGGCTCATCCCCAGAGAGCCTGGTTTTAGTACTTTCCCCCTTTGTCAGCATGTCACCCTGAGCTCATCCTCAGCTAGCCTGGTTTTACTCCCCTCCCCCTTCAAACCTAGTTTAAAGCCCTCTCAATGAGCCCAGCCAACTCGTGGGCGAAAATCCTTTTTCCCCTTGGAGACAAGTGAGCCCCATCCATCGCCAACAGGCCTGGTGCCATGTAAACAACCCCATGATTGAAAAAACCCAAAATTCCATCGATGGCAACAGCCTCTGACCCACGTGTTGATCATGTGGGCTTTCCTGTTCCTTTCAGTATTCTTTCCTGCTACTAAAGGGATTGATGAAAAAATTACCTGTGCTCCAGATCCTTTAACCAATAGACCCAGTGCTCTGAAGCCTCCTTTGATCACCCCTGGACTTCTCTCCATAACTTCATCACTGCCAGCCTGAACAACCAACAGTGGGTAATAATCTGAGGGCCATACCAGATCAGGGAGTTTTCTGGCAATATCTTTTACCCGAGCCCCAGGGAGGCAGCAGACTTCCCTGTGGGATGGGCCTGGTTGGCATATCAGGCCCTCCGTTCCCCTCAGGAGGGAGTTGCCTATGACAATAACCCTCCTTTTTTTCTTGGCAGAGGCAATCATGATGCCTGGGGTTGACCAACTCATCCTTGGCATCTCACTGGATGTAACTTCATCAACATCATGTGCTGCCTGACCTTCGAGTTCCAGGACCCCACACCTATTGTGTGAGGGCACCTGGGAGGGCAAGGGAAGCCAGGGGGGGGATGCGCCTGCCACCCCGTACAGGGACCTGTTTCCATTCGACCCCATTTCTTAGGTCCCCTCCTTCTGCCTGGTGGCAAGAGGGCAGGGGATCCACTGTCTCTTGTGGAGCCTCTGATTGCTGCTTTTCCTTCAGGGGTCCTAGGGTATGACTCCACCAGTCAATCTCCCTTTCACACTCCCTTATACTCCTTAGCCTTTCCACTTCCTCTTTTACTTCTGCCGCCATAGTCAGCAGATCATTCCCCTGCTCACACTGCACACCCGTGTTCTCACTGCTGCCCTCCGGTACCAGCCACAGGCTCAGGCACTCCCTGCAGCCCGAGACCTGGACAGCTGACGCCCTGTGAGGTGGCTCAGTCTGAGTTGCCACATTCCTTCCGGCAGCAGCTTTAGCCCAAGTTGCAAGAATAGCTGTGACTTTTCTGGGAGGGCTGTACCCACCAGCTGACACAGACTGCCCCACCACGCCCCTTGTGCTCCCGCTGTTCACAGCGCTCATTAGTGCTCACGCTGCCTTCAGAGAAGCTCGCGAGAGCTGCCGGCTCGTGGTGGGTCTCTGCTCCTTCCCGGGTTCCCCAGCTCCAGGAATCACGGAATCACAGAATTTTCAGAGTTGGAAGGGACCTCTAGAGATCAACTAGTCCAACTCCCCTACTTAAAAGCAGGATCCCCTAGAGCACATCACTCAGGACTGCATCCAGGCTAGTCTTGAAAATCTCCAGAGAAGGAGACTCCACAACCTCTCTGGGCAGCCTGTTCCAGTGCTCTGTCACCCTCACCGAAAAGAAGTTCTTCCTCTTATTTAAATGGAACCTCCAATGTTCCAGCTTGTGTCCATTACCCCTAGTCCTGTCACCGGGAACCACTGAAAAGAGTCTGGTTCCATCCTCCCGCAACCCACCCTTTAGGTATTTATAAACATTAATTAAATCACCCTTCAGCCTTCTCCTCTCCAGGCCAAAGAGTCCCAGCTCTCTCAGCCTTTCCTCATAGGGGAGATGCTCCAATCCCCCAGTCATCTTTGTTGCCCTCCGCTGGACTCTCTCCAGTAGGTCCCTGTCTCTCTTCAACTGGGGAGCCCAGAACTGGACACAGTATTCCAGTTGTGGCCTCACCAGAGAAGGGTAGAGGGGGAGTATGACCTCCCTCGACCTACTGGCCACACACTTCCCTACGCAGCCCAGGGAGGCATTTGCCTTCTTGGCGGCAAGGGCACATAGCCAGCTAATGGATAATTTACTGTCTGCCAGGACTCCCAGATCCTTCTCCTCAGAGCTGCTTTCCAGGAGGTCCCCCCCAAACCTATCCTGGTGCCTGACATTCTTCATCCCCAGGTGCAGCACCCTACACTTGCCCTTACTGAACCTCATGAGGTTCTTCTCTGCCCAGCTCTCCAGCCTGTCCAGGTCACGCTGGATGGCAGCACAGCCCTCTGGCATGTCAGCCACCCCTCCCAGCTTGGTATCATCAGTGAACTTGCTGAGGATACACTCTGTCCCCTCGTCCAGGACACTGATGAATATGTTGAACAAAACCGGACCGAGTATTGACCCCTGGGGTTTATTAGCCTCTTTCTCATTACTGTTATTGTTGTTGTTCAGTTTGTTGTTGTTACACTGTTGTATTAAATCCTCCTTATTTCAACCCCAGGGTTTATATTTTACTCCCTGTCCCATCCCCGTCTGAGGGTGGGGGAGGGGCAGTGGCAACGTGGTCACAGGTCCCGGCAGGGTCTAAATCACCACAAGGATCTGCTCCATGATGTCACCAGGCACAGAGCTGAGACTGACTGGCCTATAGTTTCCTGGGTCTTACTTTTTTCCCTTTTAGAAAATGGGGTTGGTCACTCTTTTCCAGTCAGCAGGAACCTCAGACTGCCATGACTGTACAAATATGATGGAAAGCGGCTTGACGACTTCATTCGCCTGTTCCCTCAGGACCCTTGGATGGATCCCATCAGGTCCCATGGACTTGTACACCTTCAGGTTCTTTAGATGGTCTTGAACCTGATCTTCGCTTACAGTGGGCAGATCTTCCCTCTCCCGGCTCCTACCTTTGCCTTCTGCATCTTGGGTGGTGTGGCTAGAGCCCTTGCCAGTGAAGACTGAGGCAAAGAAGTCATTGAGTCAGCCTTCTCCATATCCCTCGTGACCAGGTCTCCAGTTCCCTTCCGGAGAGGGCCCACATCTTCCCCAGATTTCCTTTTGTCACTGATATACCTGTAGAATTTTTTCTTGTTCCCCTTTATGTCCCTGGCCAGATTTAATTCAATCTGGGCTTTAGCTTTCCTAACCTGATCCCTGGCCACTCAGAAAACTTCTTCGTAATCCTCCCAGGTAACTTGCTTTTGCTTCCACTGCCTATACACTGTATTTTTGCACCCAAGTAGGTCCAGGATCTCCCTGTTCATCCACACAGGCCTCCTGGCATTCTTGCCTGCCTTCCTCTTTCTTGGGATGCACTGCTCCTGGGCTTGGAGGAGATGGTCCTTGAATATCGACCACTTTTCTTGGGCTCCTCTTCCCTCCAGGGCTTTATCCCATTATACCCTGCCAAGCAGACCTCTGAAGATGTTGAAGTCTGCTCTCTTGAATTCCAGAGTAGTGAGCTTGCTACGCACCCTATTTGATGTCCTAAGGATCATGAACTCTACCATGTCATGATCACTGGAGCCAAGGTTGCTCTTAAGCTTCACATTAATCACCAGTCCCTCCTTGTTGTTGAAGACAAGTTCCAGCATAGCACCTTTTCTCATGGGTTCCTCTACCACTTGGAGGAGGATGTTATTCTCAGTACATTTCAGGAACCTCTTAGATTGCTGGTGCCCAGCTGTGTTGTCCTTCCAACAGATATCGGGGTGGTTGAAATCCCCCATGATGACCAGGGCTTGTGAACACGAAGCTGCTCCCATCTGTCTATAGAGGGCCTCATCCACTCGGTCTTCCTGGTCTGGTGGCCTGTAGCAGACCCCCACTGTGATGTCCCCTTCCCCTGCCTTCCCTTTAATCCTGACCCATAAGCTCTCTGTCAGCTCCTCATTCATGCCCAGGTGGAGCTCCATAGACTCCAGCTGGTCATTGATGTAGAGGGCAACATCCCCTCCCCTTCTCCCCTGCCTGTCTCTCCTGGAGAGCTCATACCCATCTACTCCTACATTCCAGTCATGAGAGTCATTCCAGCTCATCTCAGTGATGACAATGACATCATAGCCCTGTAGGCATATGCACATCTGTAACTCTTCTTGTTTGTGCCCCTTACTCCATGTGTTAATGTAGAGGCATTTCAGCTGGGCCCCCATTGATGCCTATTCACTAATTGGAGATACTTTATTCTGCATTTCAGGTGCTCTCTTCCCAGCCCAGTGCATATACTACTGTCATAGGCCTTGACATGGGATAGACTGAGGATGTCCTCCTGCAGCAATTCTAGTTTAAAGCCGTCTTTACTGAATTGGAAAGCTTCTGGCCAAAGGCACTCTTTTCCCTTCTCTGAAAGATGAACCCCATCAGCCCCCAGACGACCAGATTTCTCAAACTGCATCCCATGCCTTAGATAGCCAAAGCTCTGTCCATGATGCCACTCCCTTCACCATTTATTGATTTTCTCTATCCTATCAGCCCTTTCAATCCCCTTCCCTTTAACAGGGAGGACTGATATAAACACTACTTGTGCTCCCGAGTGCTTTACCGCTGCTCCCAGTGCCTTGTAGTCCCTCCTGATATTCTTCAGGTTGGTCACGGTTGTGTCACTGGTGCCCACATGAAACAGCAGCAGTGGATAGTTGTCAGTGGGACATACAAGGTCTGGCAACCTCTCTGTTATATCCTTGATGCAGGCCCCCAGTAAACAGCACACCTCTCTAGTGAGGGACATCACTGGTTACAGGCCTCCAACTCGACTCTGCTACATTAATCACAGCCCTCTGTGATCTGTCACATAGCCAGCTCTCGATCCACCTCACCATCCCCTCATGTAACCCACACTTCCTGAGTTTCCTAATGAGGATGTTATGGGAGACAGTGTCAAAAGCCTTGCTGAAGTCAAGGTAGATGACATCTGCTGCTCTCCCCTCATCCAGCCAACCCGTTATAACATCATAGAAGGCTATCAGATTGGTCAAACATAATTTACCCTTGGCAAATCCATGTTGACCACTCCCAATAACTTTCTGTTCTTCAGCGTGTTTGGAGATGACATCCAGAATGAGTCGCTCCATCACCTTCCCAGGGACGGAGGTGAGACTAACTGGCCTGTATTTACCTGGGTCCTCTTTCTTGCCCTTTTTTGTAGACTGATGTTGGCCTTCCTCCAGTCTTCAGGCACCTCTCCTGTTCTTCACGACTTTTCAAAGATGATGGAGAGTGGCCCAGCAATAACATCTGCCAGCTCTCTCAGCACTCACAGGTGCATCCTATCAAGGCCCATGGACTTATGGATGTCCAGATTGGCCAAGTGGTCTCTAACTCTGTCCTCCTCTATCGAGGGAAAATCTTCTCTCCAGACCTTCCCTCTTGCCTCCAGGATTTTGGATTCATGAGAGACCACTTTAGTAGTGAAGACTGAGGCAAAGAAGGTATTCAGTACCTCTGCCTTTTCTGTGTCTTCCACCACCAGGGCGCCCGCCTCGTTCATCAGTGGGACAACATTTTCCCTAGTCTTCCTTTTTCTATTGAGGTACTGAAAGAACCTCTCCTTATTATCTTTAACTGTAGTGGCCAAGTCGAGTTCTGCTTGAGCTTTGGCCCTTCTAATTTTCCCTCTGCATACCTTCACTACATTTTAGTAATCCTCATAAGTTGCCAACCTCCTTTTCCAAAGGATGTAGATTTTTCTTTTGTTCCTGAGGTCCAGCCAAAGCTCTCTATTTAGCCAGGCTGGTCTTCTTCCCTGCCGGCTCGTTTTTCGGGACCTGGGGATGGCCTTCTCCTGTGCTTTTAAGATTTGCTCCTTGAAATATGCCCAGACACCCTGGGCACCTTTGACCTTCAGGACTGCCTCCCAAGGGACACTCTCAACCATGCCCCTAAGCAGGCCAAAGTCTGCCTTTTGGAAGTCCAGGGTGGCAGTTTTGTTAGCTCCCTGCCTTGTTTCTCCAAGAATTGAAAACTCTAAAATTTCATGATCACTCTGCCCAAGACGACTTCCAACCTTTACATCCCCCACAAGACCTTCTCTGTTAACAAGCAGCAGGTCCAGTAGGGTGCTGTCCCTAGTTGGCTCCCTTACCAGCTGTGTTAGGAAGTTGTCTTCCATACACTCTAGGAACCTCCGGGACTGTTATCTCTCTGCCATGTTATATTTCCAGCAGACATCTGGGAGGTTGAAGTCCCCCACGAGAACAAGGGTGAGCAATCGCGATATCTCTGCCAGTTGCTTATAGAATATTTCGTCAGCCTCTCCATCCTGGTTGGGGGTCTATAACAGACTCCCACCAAGATGTCTGCTTTATTGGCCTTCCCCTTGAGTCTTACCCATAAACACTCCATGCTGTCATTCACATTTTTGAGTTCAAGGCAATCAATTCCGTCTCTAACATAGAGGGCCACCCCACCACCTCTCCTTCCTTGCTTGTCCCTTCTGAAACGTTGGTAGCCATCAATTGCAGCACTCCAGTTGTGCGAGTCTTCCCACCACGTTTCTGTGATGGCAACTAAATCATAGTTTTCCTGCTGCACCATGGCCTCCAGCTCCTCCTATTTGTTGCCCATGCTGCGTGCATTCGTGTAGATGCACTTCAGCTGGGCTAATTGTCCCACCACTTTTTTGGGGGTACAAACACTAATTCCCTCCTGACCACTCTCAGACCCTTCTGCAGCTTCCAACCTATCATTACCCCACATGTCTCTGCTACTACATGAATCACCATCCCCTACCTTCACTGAGACAACAGACTGCAAGAGCTTGCTCGCACTATTACCCACAAGCACTGTCATGCTGCTCCCAGGCATCACTTTATTTATTCTGGTTCCATCCCCGTCCCCCTTCAAACCTAGTTTAAAGCCCTTGCAATGAGTCCTGCTAGCTCTTGTCCTAGGATCCTTCTCCCGCTTTGGGTTAGGCTTCCCCCACCTATTGCCAGCATGTCTGGTGTCCTGAAGATCAACCCATGATCAAAGAAACCTAAGTCCTGCTGGTTGCACCAGTCTCGGAGCCAGGAGTTAATCTGCTGGGTCTTCCTGTTTACCCCCTCATCAGTCCCTGCAACTGGTGGGATGGAGAACATTTTTTCTCCTGTCTATGATAAAAGGTCCTAGACACTTGTTTCCTCAGGTCCGTGCTATCGCTGCCTGACGTTAGACGGTCGATTATATCATTCCTGGCTGTCGGATCAATAATTGTTCCCATTTGGGTCCATAATATTCAACACGGGACTGGATTTGCCAGTAGTCCTGAAATCCTCCTGTCAATACCAAACGGATCCAATTACTCCCCCTGACAGCGGAGGACTAGCGGGCTCAGGGCTTTGCTCGCCACGCACATCCTTTGCGGTTGGACAGATGGACGTATAAAGCAACACGGTGGGTTCCCCCCGGCCCGGCCCGGCTCCGGCGGGGTCACTGCGGACCCGCGGATAATGAAACACCCTCTGCTTGCGCGGGGAGAAGTCTTGGCCGGCTACCCGCTACCTCCCCTCCTTCCTCCCCGCCGGCCGCATTTGCTTGTGGCGGACTCCTCCCAGTGCCCAGCTCGGCTCGCCTTACTCACTGCAGCCGCCGGTCCACACCCCCAGCCTGGGGGCGGGAGCACCGCCCACCCCACTGAACCGGGATGGGTGGGGAGTGCCCCCGCTTCCCCCCAGCCGCCTCCCAATGCACCCTCCCCCATGCATATCCTCCTCCGCCACGGGGAAGCCCCCCGCATCTCTCCTTGCAAATCCACTCGGGGACGGAAGACCTGCCCTCCGGGGGGTGGTCGAGCCGGGTCGTGTCCCCCCACCGCAGGCGGCCGCTCCCCGGATCCGGCTGCCGGCGGCGAAATTCCCTTTTAGCATCAGGCATCAGACACGAGATTATCAGTGCCGTTTATTTGAAGCGGAAACGAATCGGAAATCCTTCTCTCAACTACCTTTTTAGAGACATAAATACACACAGGCAGGGGCAGGCAGCGCAGGGGACCGACGGTGTCCGGTGCGATGCACACACACACCGGGAAACGGGCGGGAGGGGCCCCCGCCTCGCCGAAGGGACTTGATTTCCCACTGCCCGCCGGGGAGCCCCGGTGAGGAAGGGTGTGTGTGAGTGTGTGTGCACGGAGGTGGGATGGGAGCCTTGCACCAGGGCTGGAAGTGACAATAGCCGCCCGCGGCTGCAGGCTGCATTTTGCCCCCCCCCCAATACAAACATACACACCCACACCGATAATATCGGCGATATTCAAACCGCCCAAAGCTGAACTCCACTTCCACCAGGGGAGGGGGAGGGCACCAGGGCACCGGGGTCCCGGGGGCGTCAATCACCGGCTTATCAATAAGCATTATTAACGCGCCTCACCGGCACTGAGCCGGGGGGGGGGGGGGGGGGGCGGGGAAGGGTGCCCAGCATTGCTAATTACTCCTCCCACCCTCCACACTTCTTTGCTCCTGCAAACTGTCGCTTTTCGGGCCTGTGTGTCCTTTTCAATGTCAAAACAAGCGTGGGGCCGCGGCTGCTGCCCCGGAGCAGCGTCGCTGCTCCCCACCGCCCCGCGCCCAGTACCACCGCGGAGCCCCGCGCGCACACAAATCTCCATAAGGTTACAGTGTTGCTCTCTAGCTCCACTTAACCTCCAATTTACGAAGCGAGGGGCTCTCCCTCCTCTCTTTTCGACACGCATACACATAGCTGCCACCTACCCCCAGCACCGTCGGGGAAACATACAGGTGACCAAGGGGGGATAAATTAAATACATTATGCAAACTACTAAAAAAATTGCAACCCCTTCCCAGCAGCACGGTTTTACTCCCCCCCAACCACACACACCCCCACCCCCATCCCCACCAGCCACAAAGCATGGGGGGAAGGGGTCGGAGGGGGAGAGGAAGGTTCGCATGCATTGCACAGCGAAGAAATATTCTCCCCCCCCCCCAATAAATAAAGTCCTTTCCGCGCCATTGCAAAGTCACAACACGAAAAAAAGGAGACGACATTAACTTGCATGCAGAGCGGAAAAAGGGAGGGGGCGGGGAAGAGAGATGGGTAAGACCCTCCTGCAATCCAGATCATCAAGACAGACCTTTCCTCAATGACTCAGCTTTTTGCTGTTTTATTTTTGTTATGGGGGTTTTTTTTGGTTAGGGTTTTTTTTTTTGTTTGGTTTGGTTTTTGTTTTTTTTTTACTAACCCATATCCCCAAAACGGCAACAGGGGCTTCTTAGCAGCTTCCTCTTCTTTCTTCCTCCTCCTCCCTCGGATTCCCCCCTTCTCGTCTCTTCTTCTCTTTTAGATCCCGGTTTCAGTCCCTTGCCACAGCCCCCAAAGGTGTTTTTGCTTGTGTTGCGGCAAACCCATGGCGATGTTCATCTGTCAGATTAGGGGAGCGCACGGCCGCCCAGCACACGCAGAGCGGAGGGAGGAGGGTGGTGGGAGGAGGGAAGGCACTCAGGAATAGGGAAATGGACGGACGGACAGAGGGATAGATAGCTCGATAGCTCGATAGCTCGATAGCTCGATAGATAGATAGATAGATAGATAGATAGATAGATAGAGCGAGATAGAGGGAAAATGGCGTCTTGGAAGCCGGAATACCGGAGTAAATCAAATTAACACGCAACACCCAGAGCAGTCCCGGCTCATTTTAGCAGGATCCAAAAGAAAATGGAAAAGGTGGGTGGGAAGGAGGAGAATGACGAGGGGGGTGAAAGAAAGCAGAAGGAGGGGGGAAGGAGGAAAAAAAAAAGGGGGGAGAGAAACTAAAAATCAATGCACTGGATAAAATCCTGGATTTGAAATCGATGGAACTTCTCTCTGGCTCTCTTGCTGTTCCTTTTCTTTTCCTTTTTTTTTTTTTTTTTTTCCGAGGGGGGCTTTTTTTGCTTTCTGTTTGTTAGTGGTGGTGGTTTGGGGGCCTTTTGAAAGGGGGCGAGGACGGGAAGCGTTTTCGGCTTTGCTTTTCCCGGCGAGGTTAAAAAAAAAAAAAAAAAAAACAAAACAACGCGCAAATAAAGAAAGAGCAAAAAAACCCGCGACGAGGAAAGGGTTTCTCCGGCGGAGAGGAAGCTGTTCCCTTTCTTGCGATTCTCTCGTCTCTGGAGCAGACCCGTGCTGTTGCTGGAGCTCCGGCGGGCTGCGGGACTGCGGCCGCCCGCTCCCCCTGCCGCGCCGCGCCGGGCCGCGCCGGGAGAGGGCAAAGGGGAGGCGGGGTGAAAAAACACTTCCTTTTCCTAACGGGCATAGGATCATTGCTCACACACAGACACACACACACACCCTCCTCGCTGAGTACAGTCTCGGAAAGGGGGCGTCTGGGGGCTGCTTTTTTCTCCCCGCTGGATTTTCCTTTCTTTGTCTTTTATTTTGTCTTTTGGTCTGGTTCCCCCCTCTTCCTCCCTGCAAGAGGCGGCGATTTGTTTAGGCAGATCTAGGGGCTGATGGCTCCTTCTCTCTCTTTCCTCTGTTTCTCTCACTCGCTCCAGGAGTCCTGCAGTACTGGGGCGGGGGTTGGGAATAGGGAATAAATGGTAATGCGCGCGCGCGCGCTCGCTCGCTCTCCCTCCCTCTCTTTCTCCCTCTCTCTCTGCAATGTTCAGCCCTGGGTTAATGTACTCAACAGTGCCACCACCTGACACAACAGCAGCAGTGATGGGAGCAAGGGAGAAAAGGCAAAGAAGGTGAGATTCAGGTTAGTGATATTTATCCCACTCCAATCTCTCCCTCTCCCATGTCCATACTTTTTCATACTCCCCATACTTTTCACAGCGCAGCCCCTGCAGGATGATGACCTTTGCGGGAGTTTTTTGGGGTCCAGTGACTGCTGTTCAGAATCCCTCTCTGGGGCTGGGGGAGACAAGGACTCCCAACACCTATTTTAAGGATTAAAGATTAAACCCACGCACACCTTTTGGTATGAAGCAGTAAAGGTGCCCAAAATACAGCACAAATTCAGCTCTGGGCCAGTGGAGCTGTGCAAAATCCAAGTCCTTGGGCTTTTGCTTTCCCACCCTTGCTCTGCCAGTGGTCTGGATGATGCTGCCATTTGAGTTGCCAGTTTGGCAAACCTTTACTCACAGGAGTAAATTGTTGGCTTGCCTGAGTAATCACACAGGTGATGAGGAGGGACTCCCAGAAAAGAGAAGGTTTGTGGGATGGAGCTGTGGAAGTGTACTTACAGGTGAAGGTAACATGGGAGAGAGTAGGCAGTACCCCCCTGGGTACCTCTATATGTTTGATTCCTTGCAGAGACGGTGCCACAGGGATCCCTGTCCCAGAACACTGAAGGAGGCTCAAAGTACACAATGTTTCTCCTCTTTGCTCTGGGACAAATGGTAATTGCATCTGAGTGACCTGAATTCAGGGTTTAACTGATGCAAGGACTATCTGGGTTGACCTGCTGTCATGTCCTGCTCAGAAGAGGGAGACAAGTGACTTAGGTTTGGAGGTCCCCAACAGAGTAGACGACAGTGAGACAAAATCTCAAGGTCCATACACAAACATTTATTAATTTCCCACAGTGTATAGATTGAACTCATGCTAACCAGTTAAGTACATAACACATTAGGGCAAGTGATATAACTAAGAAAAGACTAGGTGTACAACAACCTACAACAAGCCGTATGTTATGCCTTGCGTTACTTGCGATAACAAAGAAAAAGGACAAAACAATGATAACAAGAAAGAAAGGCTAAGTATAAATTAAGCCAGCAGTATGATATGCCTTGCATTATTCAAAAGAAAAAGAAAATGGGGAAAAGAAAGAGGGGAGAGAGAGAGGACAGAGAGAGATTAGTAGAGATCACCTGTCTGTGTTTCTGGTTGGTCCAGCCAATTGGGGTTCAAAATGCATTTGTCGTTGTCTTCTTGTCTTCTTGTCTTCTCTTCTTCTGTCTCTTCTTTTCTCCCACCTCAACTTATACACACTTTTCCTTGGGTCCCCTCCCAGGTACTAACATATTGTATAGGAGGAGTAAGGCACTTCACGGGATGTATGTTCACTTCATGGGACGCATGTTCATGATAATCTTCATTAGCATAAGTGTGGGTGTCACCCATTATATGCATTTTGCCCATAATGAATCAAAAGGACTATCACCAGTCAATTGTCCATGGGGCTGAGACAAGGCCATCTTATCTCCACAAAACTACCTCCCTCGCCAACTTTTTATCCAAGGTCTCAACAACGGGTCACACCCAAGCTGTTTGAGACATCTAGCCTTATCAGCTCCTTACTAGCAGTCTGCTTCACCGCCCCATGGCTCAAACAGATTTCTAAGAAATTTCTAAGAAAGAAATTACATTAATTGAAACCTTCTCAGTACATTATCAGCTTTAGCGGGAGCATTTGGGGAATGAGAAGACAGAAGGCTTAGGGCAGAGAGGTGCAGGATTAAATCACCCCTTGGAAGAAGATGTCAGGGTGTGAAAGGCCAGCTAACTGCTTTCAGTCACATCAGGCTGGAATTTCCTTCTCCTGAGCGCCACTGGAGCCTCCCACCCACACCCGAGAGCAAGAGAGGGATGCCGGAGGGCCGGGCTGAGGCAGGACTCAGTACAGCCGACCTGTGATGCACCAGACAAACACAATTTCTCTCCTTTTGTTACCAATCTGATCAGATTTTGATGATTTTGATGATTTTAGTTTAGCTAAAAGAAAGTTAGGCCTAATCGAATCATGAGGGAATGACTGTGTTTTACTTCAGTAGTCACAGAAAGCACACAGAACAAACAGGTGGTACCAGCAGCTAAAGTACATGAAGCAAACAGGTGGTACAAGCAGCTGGGGCCCAGCATTGTATTTAACTAGAAACCGTATAGTCAAGAAAGTAAGATATTATGTTTAAGCAACCACCACGGAAATAATACAATAATTAAACATATAGTGGCTAAAGTCACAGTGACCAGTTATGCTGCTTGAAGATCCCATTACCCTCCACATCCTAATCTAAATATTAGAGGCTACAATCAATAGCGCGACTATGGCGTGACTATAGGTGACCAATGATTGTTATTAGAAATGAATATACATGAAGTGATGTAACTCAAAAGATCATTAAGGGCCAATCAAGGTAAAGGTTAACTTTAATGAGTAATTAAAGGCAAGCAGTATATGCAGTTTTATGTTAAACAACTTATACAATGGAAATCAAATATATAAAAACTCTGCTAAATGTGATGTAACCCAGGATATGCTGGGCAGAGTTATCCCCCGTATCCTCCGCGCGTCAATAAAGAAGTGTCTGCTTATCTACATCACATTGGTGTTGATAAGTTCTTTGTCCTGTTTGGTGACACTTTTGCTTTCACAGTTATTGTAACAGACCTGCCTGGGCATGCAACATCACGCACACGGCATCACGCATGCATGCTTGAAACACAGCTGAGTATTATCCACGCTGCAAGTGGACATACTCGAGGGTTGAGTAGTTGTCATGTTTTATTGACATACCATCAGATCTCATCCGCATCATGCGTTGAAACAACTCATTTACCTCCTGACCAGCAGATGATAGCTGGATCCTCACAACACCCAGATTTTTCATGAAAGCACCTCCATGCAAGAAGCTAGACTTGCAAAGCAAGACTTCTGTGGCCACAAAACCATCAGGAATTGGTCAAATTCTGCTTGGGAGACAATTTGAGTTCAGAGGAGGAGTATTTTGATGCCACAGATGCATGGGGAAAATGACCGAGCAAAATGTAAGCACCAAGTTCCAGGGATTTCCAGGAGTGTAAACGCAAATCTTTTGGAAACAGGTTTAGCAGGAATGGTGTTTCCACCCAAGTCCTCTCCTCCTTCCCCTCCCCAGCTGGTTGACTTTCCTAGAGTCTTGATTTGCAGCCTGCCTGAATAACACTCAAAATATTTTCTCAATTAGAGTAGAAAATAGGAATTTGCCACTTGTCCGCCTCCATTCTGCTGCCTGTCAGCATCCAGCAAATATTTCAGTCGTAACCCTTTGCATGCTGCTAGCCCCACTCATTTAACATTTGGCCATTCCCTAGGCTAATCCATTGTCCTTTACCTTCAAATCTTTACAGCCAAGGGCTGACTGAGGGCCAGGCTGGCAGGGAGGATGAAAGGGATGGGGGGGGGATAACTTGTGCCAGACTCCAATACTGCAGTTTTGGAGGGAAGCAAAGAGGGTGCAAATCTCGTTTCCACATCTGGAAGACAATGAGGAAAATTAACACCTTTTTTAAAAAAAAAGAGGGAAGGAAGGCCTCTATCATCTTAGGTCTCCTCTGTGTGGCTGGTGCCATCCTGAGGCAGGTACCTAATTGACTGGGGAGCCTTTGCTCTTCTCCCTCCTCAGCCACTCTCCTCCCCATCTCGCATATTGCCAAGATTACTCAAAAGTGCATGTGATGAAAATAATACCCAGAGCACAGCCTGTCAGCCTCAGAAGTGCCTGCTCGACTTTGATGGAAGAAGACCCCAAAAGCCCATGCCCACCTGGCCTTCCCCCTGGGTGGCCGCTCAGCCAAGCATCCATCGCGGTTCTCCTGGGGCTGTGTCCAGCTGCCCATTGTATGAGAAATTGCTGACCCTTACGTCACATGGACACTAATTGTTCACACTGGTATTTTGTTTCCACTGTAGACAGTTTGCTGTCTGTTATCTTGTGGGAAAAGAGCAAGAAGACATCGTCCTGTCAACCCTGCACAGCCCCTGGGCCGGCAGCGAGGCTTTGAGTGGAAGCAGGCCCTGGGAGTGAGATAAGAAACTGCTGAATTGAGCCGGAAACTGTTAAGTTGCGCTGACATAGCAGGAAGCCGACCTGACCGGAAGAGCAGTAGACAATAACAACCTGGAACTGTGGGAAGTTCCACCACGTGAACAGCGAGTGATCGGGAAGCTAATTGGTCGGCACGGCGCATGTTTCAAAGTAGTCTTATGCTGATAGGTGAAAAAGTAGATAACTGTTTAGTTGCCAATTTGCTAGCTATGAAGTAAGCGCCTTAACCACTGCATAAATATGCACTGCTGTAACAATAAAATGTTTTTCCTTTGCACTTCATGGAGAGACCGTGCCTTAGACGCCATATTATCTGCTCTTCATATGTAATTAATTGTGCTGTCTCCCAGCTCATTAGAAACAAGTCCCTCTCATCCCCTTATCTCCTCTTCCCTGACCAAGTCCCAGTTATGTTAAATCATGTTTAAGTAAATAGTAGGTCAAGTTTGTCTTTTGTCTAGGCTGAAACTGTTGCTTGGCTCCTTTCTCAATGTGCCAGACCAGGAAAGCCCTTATCACTGGAAGCTCTCGAAGGGAAACCCTCACTGGGCAGAGCAGCTGTGCTGCCCCAGGAGCAGGGGAAGGTCCTCTGAGCAGAAGGCTCATCCAGTAGGTAACAAGAAGAAGCTGCCAAACTTCAATAAGGCAGGTGTAAAAGTCAACACTGCAGAGCAAAAAATCCTGCCAAGAGAATGTTCATCATCCAGCAAGAGGAAGGTGAGGTTTGGGTGGGCTTTTTTTGTCCCCCCCGCCCCCCCCCCGTAGCTTATTCTAGCCAGTGAAATGCACTTCAAGTGACATCACTTCACATATCCCGGGTCACCCACTACCATCTGAGCAGACCTCTCTTGCAGCTACAGCACTGAAACTCAGGTGCTACAATGCAAGGAAAAGACTTCCGAGCTTTCATATAATTAAGAACAAAATGATAGATTCTGAAGTGGGTTCCCTGAGTGCACTGGTTAAAAAATGTGGGTATACAGGTTCAAGCAATCTAAAAAACAACATGAATCATCACCTCGAACTCAAACAAAACCTGCACTGAACTGCCTTAAAGGGTTAGGGCAATTAAACTAAAGCCTGTAAAGTTCATTTGCGCACTTTTCTGGGCCAAAGCTTAATGTTCTTGTAGACCATTTTCCTGTGCAAAAGCACCTCTAATATCAGCTACTGTAAAGCTTCTGGTTGGACTCAATATTCAAGGTCTTTTCCAACCTAGATGATGCTGTGATTCTGTGAAAGATACGAGAATTTAAATATCTGCTTCTAAACTGGGAATAACCACTGACAGAATGAGCACAAGAATGCTTGTTTTCTCGAGATTTCCAGCTTAGTTTAAGAGATTTAATCATCTGTATGAGCTTCAGGTGAATCACCTGAACTTTTGGATACCGATTCCAGCCAAGACCTCCCATCTTCTTTGTGTGTGCACATCCTTGCTGATAGACCTGGGCTAGCTTTAAAGGACTGGACTGGACTCAGCTTTGCAGGATTGCCTGCACAAAGGCTGTAAAGGGCTTTGGTGAAGACTTCCACATGAAAAGCACTGCTGACATTCACACTGGTGTTATATGAAGCTAAATTACTGCTTGGGAAAACTGCTTATATCAGGAATGAGAGGCAATGAAGTTCTCTCTTTCCAGCACAATCTGGGCAGAACAAAAGCCTTCCAGGCTACTTAAGACCAAAGAATCTCACCAGTGACATGGGAAGACCACCACGAAGAGCCAGGGCATAGTTCAGTTTTCCAGTTGATCTACAGCTGGCCCTCTCTACAGCAAGGGTTTAAAAAAAGACAGAGGCCATGAGCATATGTCATGCAAGTCACTGAAGTTGTTTTATCAGAGACCCTCAATATAAACTTGCTGCCTGGTCTTAATACAGCTGCTGATCTACTGGGAAAATGTGATGCTATTGAGCTGGATCAACCAAAAGGGCAGACTGGCTACCCAACACGCATTCCTGGCAGACAGAAATAAAATATCCACAGCTTGGTTCGTCACCGATCTGTGTTTCTGGTTGGTCCAGCCAATCGGGGTTCAGGATGCATTTGTCGTTGTCTTCTTGTCTTCTTGTCTTCTCTTCTTCTGTCTCTTCTTTTCTCCCACCTCAACTTATACACACTTTTCCTTGGGTCCCCTCCCAGGTACTAACATATTGTATAGGAGGAGTAAGGCACTTCACGGGATGTATGTTCACTTCATGGGACGCATGTTCATGATAATCTTCATTAGCATAAGTGTGGGTGTCACCCATTATATGCATTTTGCCCATAATGAATCAAAAGGACTATCACCAGTCAATTGTCCATGGGGCTGAGACAAGGCCATCTTATCTCCACAAAACTACCTCCCTCGCCAACTTTTTATCCAAGGTCTCAACAACGGGTCACACCCAAGCTGTTTGAGACATCTAGCCTTATCAGCTCCTTACTAGCAGTCTGCTTCACCGCCCCATGGCTCAAACAGCAGTGTGGCCCCATGTTTAGCATCTTGCATCTTCATCTTCAGTGGTCATCTGGACATAGTGGATAGATGTAGAAAGGGAGGACAGAAGTTAGAAATCATATACTTAACGATTGCAGGGGCTATCATTACTTCCATTAAAATATCATTAAAATCATAAGACCAATATTTACAAGCCAACTTCCCCACCCCGTGAGTCCCAGTGAGTTTAGGAGAGAGGTGAACCAAGATCCAGGGCTCCAGCTGTTAAACAGGTCTTTCGGTTGCATCACCTGGAAAAGCTCTCTGGTCTGGTTGGCAACCTCCTTCATCCTTTTTCAGGCTTCTGTGGTAGTGGTTGCGTTGTGGATGGTGAGACAGGATTCTCCATCAGTGAGATTTAGCATTCCACATATTCCCTGCTCTTGTAACAATAGCATATCTAAAGCCAGTCTGTTTTGTAAAGTCATTTTAGACACCTACTGGACTTGTAAATTAATTTCCCCAAAGGCATAATGGGTCCAATTGCTCAAGATGTGTACTTGCCAAGTCAGATTTTCTAAGACAAACAGGTGTTTTCTAAGGGTTATAGAAGGAGCAAATATATTTTCTAACATCACGGATGCTTTCATGCCCCAAGTATAATAATTGGGCACTTAGACTCCATGCACAACCCAGCCAGGTGGTCCCTTGGGTGCATTATTTTCTTGGTGCCCTGTTTTGAGAGGACATTGAGAAATGGAATACCTTGGAAGGACACATTGTAGGAATTCCTGTTCCACACTGTAATCTAGCATGTTGTCTTACGTTAAGATGGGAATATAGTTTTCCATTTGAATATCCCCATACCATTCCTTGTGGGGCAGAGTACCATGCTGTAGGACATTTATAATTATCACCTCTGGGTACCCAAGAACCCTGTAGTTGCCTACCCCACAACTTTTGATGTTCTGGACCATGGCTTATGGGAACACTGCACCTAATTGCAGTTCTTTCCGACTGTCTACTCCTGTTACAACTATTGTCCCTATTTTGGAAACCCCAGGAAGGGTATTCCCAGCAAGTACACATATCTCTCATATAAAGGTTCAGAGCTTGGAGATATACCATGTTTCAGTGGGGTCTCCTGCACCCGTGGTACATTAACTAGGAGTATTCTAAGATGGGGGTTTCAATGTATTTCTCATCAATGGGACGATCAGGATTGTAATCTCCATATGTCATATGCTTGACAGACCAAGCCCACTCATATCTGGTTCTATCAATTTTACCATATTCTTGGCCTGGGTGATCTGGAATTTGTATACACCATATAGGAAACCACTTAATTGTATAGGGGTGTTCAAAGGGTTCTGTTTCAGGAGGTGGAGGCCAGAAGGGGGTTTGGGTTCAGGGTATTCTGGAGGGATCCCTACAGTGAGTGTGGTCCCACCTGTAACCTGATGCATTATGTATCTTCATCAAATCTTGAGGACAAGGAGAATATGATGTTTTAAACAGGGGTTTGAATGACAGTGGGACTGGATCACTCACATTCCATCTTTTACATGTTTTGTTCCAAAGATCAGTCCAAGGTGCCAGGGGAATGCATCCTGATTTACTGTCCAGTCCCCATTAAAAGCCTTTTTTTCTTTTCAAATGGAGCTTTCATTCTGCCCCAAGTGCAATTGGAGGAACAATTATTAATGGTTGCATACAATTTGCTTTCCAGCACCTTGGAGAAGTTAACTTCTATTATAGATTGACTATAGAAAAACCAATCCCTTTTTCTGAGGACTTGAGAATTGGGACACACACTCCCTGGTTAGTATGGTTCCAGAACACGAACCCCTGAATTAGTTCCCAGGCAAGGGGAGGTGCTCATTTCCTCTTCCTTCACCAAGGATGGTGAAGATGAGGAAAAGAGTTTTCCAAAACATCTTGCTTTGTTATGGCATACAAAAAATAACAATGAAAACTACACAGATAATACAGATAATCACTAGGGGTAATAACATAACATACGGCCCATAAAGGTTTCTGCGAGGACTAAGACAGATTGTCCAGGATAGTGGAGCGGATTGGCTGAACCTTTGTCATTCCGCTTCCTGGGCAAGATGGAGGGGGGTTTAGGGCAGAATGCAGTGAGCCAGGGACAGCCGTTTACTCCCCAGTGATTATTTTAATCACAGCATCAGAGCCACACGGGCCATCCCATATCACACAGTTTAGGGGCGTGCTTTAACAACCCATTAGTTCTCTCTGCTATCCCATTTGCTTGAGGACAGTATGGAGTGTGGAATATCCATTGTATTCCCTCACTTTTTGCCCATTCCTGGATCACCCCGGCAATGAAATGGCTGCCATTATCTGATTGGATCAATTGGGATTTTGGCAGATAACTAAACTGAAGCTTTAGCCCTTTCACTGTGTTATCTCCTGTTGCCCTGGTAACGGCTTCAGCCTGGGTAAGTCCCGATAGGACTTTCACCCGGACAAGAACATACCATTTCCCATTTGACTTCTTAAAGGGCCCTATGTAATCAATTTGCCAATTTCCCCAGAGCCCCTTCACTTCTCATACACGGAGAGGGTTTTTTTGCAAGGGGTGATTTTCTAGTTGGGTGTGACACTGACTGCAAGCCGAGATGATTGTATCACACAGGCCAGCTCCTGCTGCCCGCTTCTTTGAAAAGGTCTTTAACTCTTGAATGACCACATTTCACATGTAACCGTTCTAACAAATGTCCCCATTTTTCTTCCTCAGCCTCTGCTGCTATGGTAGCTCAGCGGGTAAGTGAATCTACCTGATTATTCCAAATGTGGGCTGGATGAGTCCCCTTTCGGTGGGCAGCTACCCACCCCACTGAAAAAGTACCTTGTTTAGCAATGTTTAAGATCTCCACCCATCTTTTTCTTTGCCACATGGGTACTCAGTTAACTTCCCATTGATTTTGTTCCCAGAAGGGGAGCCACTCAGTACATCATTTAAATACAGATATGAATCTGTATAAATAAGTACTGATTCTTTGTTCGCAGCTTCTCTTTTAATCACAGTCCAAACTGATATCAGTTCTCCTACCTAGGCGCTTCCCTCACCTTCTGTCATGATGCAGTCCCCTGAATCAACATGTAGTGCTACTGCTCGATATTTCCATGCTTTTCCTACTCTTTTAGAGGATGCATCAAGGAACCATACATTTTTTAGATGGGGTTCAAATGGGGGAGCAGGTTTTATATAAGGAGGAGGAGGTTCCTTATCTAGGTGATCAGAGGGCAGATCTTGTATTTAGAGTACTTCGGATGCACCCTCTGTTATTTGGCCTGTGTGGCAGTAAAGATCTAATTGCACATACCACTTCCTTACTGTTTCTCGCTGTGCAACCCCCAAGGGAGGTGGGGTTCTGTCCAGTACCAGTTTTAAATCATAGAATCATAGAATGGTTTGGGTTGGAAGGGACCGCAAAGATCATCTAGTTCCAACCCCCCTGCCATGGGCAGGGACACCTCCCACTAGACCAGGTTGCTCAAAGCCCCTTCTAACCTGGCCTTAAACACTTCCGGGGAGGAGGCAGCCACGCCTTCCCTGGGCAGCCTGTTCCAGTGTCTCACCACCCTCACAGTAAAGAATTTCTTCCAAGTACCTAATCTAAATCTCCCCTCTTCCAGTTTAAAACCATTACCCCTCGTCCTATCACTACATGCTCTTCTCAGAAGTCCCTCTCCAGCTTTCTTGTAGGTCCCCTTCAGGTACTGGAAGGCCGCTATAAGGTCTCTCCTGAGCCTTCTCTTCTCCAGGCTGAACAACCGCAACTCCCTCAGCCTGTCTTCATAGGAGAGGTGCTCCAGCCCTCTGATCATCTTTGTGGCCCTCCTCTGGACCCGCTCCAACAGCTCAATGTCCTTCTTATGTTGGGGGCCCCAAAACTGGACGCAGTACTCCAGGTGAGGTCTCACGAGAGCAGAGTAGAGGGGGAGAATCACTTCCTTCGATCTGCTGGCCACACTTCTTTTGATGCAGCCCAGGACACGGTTGGCCTTCTGGGCTGCAAGGGCACATTGCTGGCTCACGTTGAGTTTTTCATCAACAGACACCCCCAAGTCCTTCTCCTCAGGGCTGCTCTCAAGCCATCCTCCGCCCAGCCTGTACTTGTGCTTGGGATTGCCTCGACCCAGGTGCAGGACCTTGCACTTGGCCTTGTTGAACTTCATGAGGTTGGCATGAGCCCACCTCTCCAGCCTGCCAAGGTCCCTCTGGATGGCATCCCTTCCCTCCAGCATGTCATCCACGCCACACAGCTTGGTATCATCCACAAACTTGCTGAGGGCACACTCCATCCCACTGTCCATGTCTCCGACAAAGATGTTAAACAGCACTGGTCCTAGTACTGATCCCTGAGGAACGCCACTCGTCACCGGTCTCCATGTGGACAGCGAGACGTTGACCGCCACTCTCTGAGTGCAACCATCCAGCCAATTCCCTATCCAGCGGGTGGTCCATCCATCAAATCCATGCTTTTCCAATTTAGTGACCAGGATGTCATGCGGGACTGTGTCAGACGCTTCGCACAAGTCCAGGTAGATGACGTCAGTTGCTCTTCCCTTATCCAGCGAAGTTGTAACTCCATCATAAAAGGCCTCCAAATTTGTCAGGCATGACTTGCTCTTGGTGAAGCCATGTTGGTTACTTCCAATCACCTCATTTATATTTTCCATATACCTTAGCAGACCCTCCAGGAGGATCTGCTCCATGATGTCACCAGGCACAGAGCTGAGACTGACTGGCCTATAGTTTCCTGGGTCTTACTTTTTTCCCTTTTAGAAAATGGGGTTGGTCACTCTTTTCCAGTCAGCAGGAACCTCAGACTGCCATGACCGTACAAATATGATGGAAAGCGGCTTGACGACTTCATTCGCCTGTTCCCTCAGGACCCTTGGATGGATCCCATCAGGTCCCATGGACTTGTACACCTTCAGGTTCTTTAGATGGTCTTGAACCTGATCTTCGCTTACAGTGGGCAGATCTTCCCTCTCCCGGCTCCTACCTTTGCCTTCTGCATCTTGGGCGGTGTGGCTAGAGCCCTTGCCAGTGAAGACTGAGGCAAAGAAGTCACTGAGTCAGCCTTCTCCATATCCCTCGTGACCAGGTCTCCAGTTCCCTTCCGGAGAGGGCCCACATCTTCCCCAGATTTCCTTTTGTCACTGATATACCTGTAGAATTTTTTCTTGTTCCCCTTTATGTCCCTGGCCAGATTTAATTCAATCTGGGCTTTAGCTTTCCTAACCTGATCCCTGGCCGCTCAGAAAACTTCTTCGTAATCCTCCCAGGTAACTTGCTTTTGCTTCCACTGCCTATACACTGTATTTTTGCACCCAAGTAGGTCCAGGATCTCCCTGTTCATCCACACAGGCCTCCTGGCATTCTTGCCTGCCTTCCTCTTTCTTGGGATGCACTGCTCCTGGGCTTGGAGGAGATGGTCCTTGAATATCGACCACTTTTCTTGGGCTCCTCTTCCCTCCAGGGCTTTATCCCATTATACCCTGCCAAGCAGACCTCTGAAGATGTTGAAGTCTGCTCTCTTGAATTCCAAGAGTAGTGAGCTTGCTACGCACCCTATTTGATGTCCTAAGGATCATGAACTCTACCATGTCATGATCACTGGAGCCAAGGTTGCTCTTAAGCTTCACATTAATCACCAGTCCCTCCTTGTTGTTGAAGACAAGTTCCAGCATAGCACCTTTTCTCATGGGTTCCTCTACCACTTGGAGGAGGATGTTATTCTCAGTACATTTCAGGAACCTCTTAGATTGCTGGTGCCCAGCTGTGTTGTCCTTCCAACAGATATCGGGGTGGTTGAAATCCCCCATGATGACCAGGGCTTGTGAACACGAAGCTGCTCCCATCTGTCTATAGAGGGCCTCATCCACTCGGTCTTCCTGGTCTGGTGGCCTGTAGCAGACCCCCACTGTGATGTCCCCTTCCCCTGCCTTCCCTTTAATCCTGACCCATAAGCTCTCTGTCAGCTCCTCATTCATGCCCAGGTGGAGCTCCATAGACTCCAGCTGGTCATTGATGTAGAGGGCAACATCCCCTCCCCTTCTCTCCTGTCGGTCTTTCTTAAAGAGCCATCCCACCACCCACATCTCAGTGATGCCAATGACCTCGTAGCCCTGTAGGCATGCAGACGTCTGTAACTCTTCCTGTTTGTTCCCCATGCTCCGTGCATTAGTGTTGAGGTATTTCACTTGCCCCCCGTTGATGCCGATTTACCAATTTAAGTTCTCTTATCCTGCACTTCAGGTGCTCTCTTCCCAGCCTGTGGTCCAACACCAAGCCCAGTGCATCTACTACTGTCATAGGCCTTGACGTGGGATGGATTGAGGATCCCCTCCCCTTAAAAGGTCCCCGTAAAATGAGTGATTGTTGTCTTATTATTTTTTCTGCTTCCTGTAGAGCTAGACTAACCACAGAGACCCTTCTCCCAAACAGACTATAATTTTTCTGCATCTTTGAAACTGCACGAGAAAAAAACTATTGGGCAAGTCAGACCCTCTGGTCCACGCTGCCATATATGTATGGATAGTCCATGGATCGCAAAACCCCACTCTGTGTGAAGTGGATCTGTGGAATGTATGGGTCCTAAGGCTTGATATACCCCAGCTGCAAAAACTAACAACTTTAAGGCTTTGTCATGAATAGAGGTCCAATCCCAGGCGGCCCTTTTGGGTATTAGATTGCATAAGGGATGGGCTATGATAGAGAAATTTGGGATGTGTTTTCTCCAAAATACCAGCATACCCAAAGCATATTGTAGTTCCTTTTTGTTTTCAGGCATTTTTACCTGCTCGACGGTAGCCATAGTTTCAGGGGGGAATACACACTGCCCCTCCCCTCCACCAGATACCCAGGTACTTTACTTCGGAAGAGGGCAGCTGAATTTTCTCTTTTGGAATTTGAAGTCTCACATTTTCCAGCTGAGTAATTAATTCAGTGTGGGTTTGTCCCACTGCAGTGGCATCAGGGCCACCGATCAATTGTTTTTCTCCTGCGCTAAGGCATAGTGCGTAGAGGTCGGGGAGTATCCCTGAGGGATACACGTGAAAGTAAACTGCACCGCCTCCCACGTAAAATCAAAACGATTCCTGTTTGTTTCCCCCAAGGGAACCATAAAAAACATGTATTTCACATCAGTGGTTGCCAAAAATCGGATGTGCTTGCCCCTGAATGGCCGCAATCAGTTCAGCTATGTTGGGCACGCCAGCTGTTAATGGGCCTGTATTTGCATTCAAACGCCGGTAATCAATGGTTAATCGCCATTTCGATTTAAGCACGGGCCAGACGGGAGTTATAGGGAGAATGGGTGGGAGTAGTTATCCCTTTCTCCTTTAACTCAGCTATCACTGAGGCGATCCCCTCCCTTGCACCCAAGAGTAAGGGATCGGGTTTTATATTAACAATTTTAGAAAGTGGTAACTCTGGTGCACATTGTAATAGGCGCACGGAGGCATTCGGGATGCCAAACATCCTTTTTTTTTTTCCTGCTGAGTCCACCCAGGCACGCCCTTTATGCAAATCAAGCCCTATAATGTTAGTTGGTAAATCCCCTAGAATCATTACGGTGTTTATTGCAACTTTATCTCCTAGCAACCAACATTTTTAACTCGGGCTGTTTGTAAAGGCCGGGATTCTCCAAGCACATCTGTCACCCAGGGTCGTTTTTTGTCAGCAACTATTCCGCTGCGGTTAGCCACATCTGTTTGGAGTGCTGAGACCTGAGCACCCGTGTCAACTAAGAAAGTAAGTGGGGTTTTAAAAGGGTCAAGAGGAAAAGTAATAAGCAAATCTCTCTTTCCATTTTCTGTGAGCCTTCTCAGGTAAAGCCACCCGCTGCCCGCCCCCCCCCCCCCGCTCACTTACAGGGGACGGGGGGGGGGGACAGTTTCCCGCCTCGGGAGTCGTTAGATCAATTAAGTCAGTTGCGGGGGGTGCAGTTGGCGTGACAACCCCCTTTTCTTGTGGCAGAGATGTCTTTGAGAGAACGGAGGGGTAAGGTCTTTTTACTTTATCCCAACTTTTCACTAGATTCTCTAAATTAGAAGTAGGGAGTCCGTCCATTACCTCTCGTGGGATTCCTCTTTCGATCCTTGCAGCCCACAATAGGTTCCTTTTTATCCCTAAATTTCGGGGGGGTGGGGGGGTTTTCCTTTTGTTCTATCCTACGCACCTCAGGTTTATGTTTACCCATTCCCCCTGTAAGACCCATCCTTCTGCCGTAAAGAATTCATTCTTGTGCCACTTCCCCCCAGGTCATAGCTCCCTCTGCTTGTCACCAAACAGGACAAAGAACTTATCAACACCAATGTGATGTAGATAAGCAGACACTTCTTTATTGACGCGCAGACGATACGGGGGGGGGGGGGGAAAAACTCTGCCTAGCGTATCCTGGGTTACATTACATTTAGCAGGGGTTTTATATATTCAATTTCCATTGTATAAACTGTTTAACATAAAACTGCATATACTGCTTGCCTTTAGTTACTCATTAAGTTTAACCTTTACATTGATTGGCCTCTAACAGTCTTTCGAGTTACATCACTTCATGTATATTCATTTCTAATAAGAATCATTGATCACCTATAGTCACACCATAGTCGCGCTATTGACTGTAGCCCCTAATATTCAAATCAGGATGGGAAAGGTAATGGGATCTTCAAGCAGCATAACTGGTCACTGTGACTTTAGCCACTATATGATTAATTATTGTATTATTCTTTCCATGGTGGTTGCTTAAACATAATATCTTACTCTCTTGACTATACGGCTTCTAGTTAAATACAATACTAGGCCCTAGCTACTTGTACCACCTGTTTGCTTCATGTGCTTTCTGTGACTACTGAAGTAAAACACAGTCCCTCCCTCATATGATTCGATTAGGCCTAACTTTCTTTTAGCTAAACTAAAATCATCAAAATCATCAAAATCTGATCGGATTGGTAACACACCGATTCCCTCTTCCCCCCCTCGGGGGCTAATGCATCTCACAAATGGTCCTGGAGTTGGACTGCATATAATTTTAGAGTCATGCAAACTCCAGATTGGGGGATTCATTCTGTCGGGGTTAGCATTTAATAGCATCGGGGATGGTTGCTGAGGCACTAAATGCCTGTCATGCATCAACTGGGTACACGCAGTTTTTTGCAGAGTCGCTGTCAAGTGGTTTAGAGTGGGGGTTTCAATATATACAGGGCCCCCTTGTTCCATGGGATCTAACCCCCCTGCCTAATAGGCAACTCGTTGAGTTAGGGACCATGGTTCTCTTGGGTCATCGGTAGTTAAGAATACCCTGGGACCCCAATACCCCTGTGCCTCATCTGATAGTAAAACCCGGTCTCCGCCAGTCATTGATACCCTCCATAAATACTCTGTTTCAGTCTCTTGACCTTGTTTAGTATATTTTTCCTGAACTTTTGCCAGCTCAGTTGCCGAGTAAGACACCGTTCAGAGGGGGACTTATGGAGCTCCACCACCTTGGCCGCCAGTGGTCTCCTTTTTAATTAATGGCCTCAGAATAGCCTGCTCCTTTTCGATTTTGGGATAAAAAAACCTTCTTGACAAGTTTACAATTCTTTGAGCAGGTATAGGTTTTTAAAATAGGATGCCTGCTTTTCAGTTAGTTTTGCCAAATGCGAAAATTTCGGTTTGTTATCCGGATTTGAGTTAAAATCTGTCTGACTGCAGGCCCCCAGCTCGTTTTCCTCCAATTCAGACTGTAAGATTTTTTCTTGGTCAAATGCATCCGATAGAGCTGCGTGAAGCTGTAGAGTAGCATGATGCTCAGCAGTTAGCTGTTTTCGCAAGCTCTCACTTATCTCACGTTCTGCTGTTATTTGGTCCTTTAAAGACCCAATTGTTTCACATTCCGCCTGCGTCATTGAATGCCTTTCTTTTTATGCTGCTATCAGCGAAGCCCCTAAAACAGCACACACTATCGCTTTGCCTTTACCCCAACGCCACCTCCGCTCTTCTGCAAGGCTGTTTATATGGTCTGCCACTATCTCAGGGTTATGCCAGTTATCGTGAGCCCAGGTCATTCCTGGTGGAGTAGGACATGCCTTGTACTCCTTCAATTTCTCAAGAACTGGGGAGCAGTCAAGCACCAACATTTCTCAGGCTGTCATGGCTTTGCTACTGCTCAAACTTCTCCCGGCTTATAGCTGAGAAGTCACTTCCCGGTTGCCCCCATCCAAGATAATCAGATAGAGAAACACTATCCCTTAGGACCTTCCAACACCGAGGGGACCCTGCTCGCTACGCCAATAAAACGTCACATCCTGCTCAGAAGAGGGAGACAAGTGACTTAGGTTCGGAGGCCCCCAACAGAGTGGACAACAGTGAGACAAAATCTCAATGTCCATACACAAACACTTATTAATTAATTTCCCACAGTGTATAGATTGGACTCACGCTAATCAGTTAAGTACATAACACATTAGGGCAAGCGATATAATATGACTTAATGATAATTAAGACTAAGTGTACAACAATCTACAACAAGCTGTATGTTATGCCTTGCGTTACTTAATGATAGCAAGGAAAAAGGACTAAACTTAATGATAGCAAGAAAGAAAGGCTAAGTATAAATTAAGCCAGCAGTATGACATGCCTTGTGTTATTCAAAAGAAAATGAAAAAAGGGGAAGAGTAAGGGGCGGTGTTGCAGAATGTCGGAGAAGGCGAGGGAAGCAAGACGCAACTCAGTATGCCTCCACAATTCCCCCTTTTTCTTTTTGAGCGAGCAGTATCTGGTTGGAAAGTTGAGCTACTTGTTTCACAGAATCACAGAATCACAGAATGTTAGGGACTGGAAGGGACCTCAAAAGATCATCTAGTCCAATCCCCCTGCCAGAGCAGGAACACCTAGATCAGGTCACACAGGAACATGTCCAGGCGGGTTTTGAATGTCTCCAGAGAAGGAGACTCCACAACCTCTCTGGGCAGCCTGTTCCAGTGTTCTGTTACCCTCACTGTGAAGAAATTCTTCCTCACATTTATGTGGAACCTCCTATGTTCCAGCTTACACCCATTGCCCCTTGTCCTATCATTGGATGTCACTGAGAAGAGCCTGGCTCCATCCTCATGACACTCACCCTTGACATATTTATAAACATTAATGAGGTCACCCCTCAGTCTTCTCTTCTCCAAGCTAAAGAGACCCAGCTCCCTCAGCCTTTCCTCATAAGGGAGATGTTCCACTCCCTTCATCATCTTTGTGGCTCTACGCTGGACTCTCTCAAGTAGTTCCCTCTCATTCTTGAACTGGGGGGCCCAGAACTGGACACAATACTCCAGATGTGGCCTCACCAAGGCAGAATAGAGGGGAAGGAGAACCTCTCTTGACCTACTAACCACTCCCTTTCTAATACACCCCAGGATGCCATTGGCCTTCTTGGCCACAAGGGCACATTGCTGGCTCATGGTCATCCTGCTGTCCACCAGGACCCCCAGGTCCCTTTCCCCTACACTGCTCTCCAGCAGGTCAGCCCCCAACCTGTACTGGTACATGGGGTTGTTCTTCCCCAGATGCAAAACTCTACACTTGCCCTTATTGAATTTCATTAAGTTTTTTCCCGCCCAACTCTCCAGCCTATCAAGGTCTCGTTGAATGGCAGCACAACCCTCTGGTGTGTCAGCCACTCCTCCCAGTTTGGTGTCATCAGCAAACTTGCTGAGGATACATTCTGTACCCTCATCCAAGTCGTTGATGAAGATATTAAACAACACCGGTCCCAGTACCGACCCCTGAGGGACTCCACTAGTCACAGGCCTCCAACTAGACTCTGTCCCATTAACCACAACTCTCTGGCTTCTTCCCTTCAGCCAGTTCATAATCCACCTCACTACCTGATCACCAAACCCATACTTTATCAGCTTATCTACGAGGATGCTGTGGGAGACAGTGTCAAATGCTTTACTGAAATCAAGATAAACCACATCTACCGCTCTACCATCATCTATCCACCTAGTTATTTCCTCATAGAAGGCAATAAGGTTGGTCAAACATGACTTACCCTTAGTAAAACCATGTTGACTACTCTTAATGACCCCCTCATCCTTGATGTGCCTAGAGATAGTGCCAAGAACAAGCTGTTCCATCACCTTTCCAGGGATGGAGGTGAGGCTGACCGGTCTATAGTTACCCGGGTCCTCCTTCTTGCCCTTCTTATAGATTGGAGTGACATTGGAGTTTCATTATGCAGTTATAAGCAATTTTAGCAACAACTACAATAGCAATGCCTATTCCTATCCAGCGCAAGCCTTCTTTAACAAGCGAAAGCAGCCATGGTGTTAATCCCCCAAATATAGAAGATAGCCATTTATCAAACGGATTGTTATTAACAGTGATCTTATTGTTGTGTTGCTTTAGCCAGTTTAACTGCTTATGGATGGAATTACTATGATCAGATAGGTTAAAGCAACACATACCCTCGAAGTCTTCACAACCATGGCCTTGTGCTAAAAGCAAAACATCAATAGCGGCGCGATCTTGAAGCAAAGCATGTTGCAAACTATTTTGATCTACTAACAATTCATTAATAATATCTGTGGTAATATTTGATTGCTTAACAGACCAACAAGCTAGCCTTTCAATCTCTTTAAGGGCTTGGGCAGCTGCCACACTGGGTGTAAAGATGGATGCGAACATGCGGGCAGTGAATGACCACAGTTGCAGTTCATCATTACAGTTGGGGTCTAGGTGGTGAACAGCATTTCTTTTCCTTCTTTTGCTCAATTTAGATGCTATATTAAGCCATGCTCGATGGGTAGGAGCTAAGAGTGTTAATTTCCCTAACTAACATGGTCCCCCAATTGAATTGCGTGGAATTCCCTGCCAAGCTCTGTCTCCGCATATTAAAAACATATCTGGGGGTAGAGCTTTGGCAGTGTCATTACTCCATACTGTATCTCGCTGCCCTGTGGTGTTTTCTGCCCCCCAAGCCCCTAGGCCTTGTTGTGTAGTTTCATTAGTTCCGCAATAATCACCTTTGTGTGCAAACTTATAATTCTGACTGTTTAAAGGGTCAACTCGTGTCCAGCCAGCCCAATTACCTAATTGAATTGCTTGATATTGATTTCCAAACACAAAGCAGGTTTTGGTCCAATTTTTTGTATCGCTACCAATGGATTGGGACCCCAAAAGTTCTAATTCTTGTGGGTCCCACGGAAGGGTCACGTTCAAGTTATTAATTATGTGAGCTGTGAGATTAGCTATACAGTCGACTGGTTGGAACACATTATGCGTAGTGTAGTTGGAAAAACTACGGAATTCTGCCATGTCTGTTATGGGAATTCCGATTAAACACGTTTTAAAGGGAGCAGCGGCTGATTGCATGCTCAAACAGAATTCCGGGCTATGTGTGATATTAGCCCAAGTTACCCACATATTCTGCCTGTTCTCTATTTTTTGAAGTGGAGTTGTGGGCGGAACTTGCGACAGCATCCCCATCGTTGTCAACAGGAGAAGGTGCAACCTTGGTCCATTTCGCGGGAACCCATTGCGGACCTGTGGGAGTAAGCACACACATATAACCCCGCCCTATATATTACACTTCAGCTGGACCACGCCATTGACCTGTCTGGGGATCTTGATACATCACTAACATAGGTTTCTCAGTCTCTGTGTTGACCGTGTGACCATGTATCTGCGCAGGGGGTGCTTCCTGATCTGAAAAAATGCACAAATAGTTCATAACAAATAATGTCTTTGACAGTCTCTCTTGGACCTCAGGCACATCGTTAAACTTGTCTATATAACGCTTTAAGGTTTGATTGGCACGTTCTACAATAGCCTGTCCCGTTGGTGAGTGAGGAATTCCAGTCAGGTGTTTTACTCCCCACAGCTGGCAAAACTTTTGCATCTTCTGACTAGAATATGCAGGTCCGTTGTCCGTCTTGATCTATTGCGGCACTCCCATGACTGCAAAGCAACTTGTTAGATGTCGGGTTACATGAGAGATCTTCTCCCCCACTTGAGCCGTAGCCCATATGAATTTACTAAAGGTGTCGATGGTGACATGCACATACTTGAGCCGCCCAAAGCTGGGTACATGAGTGACATCCATTTGCCAGATTTCGCAGGGTCCGAGGCCTCGGGAATTTACTCCTATGCCTAGCCCTGGTCCATGATGACTGCAGCTAGGGCAAGCCTTAACAATGCCTCTTGCTTCATCCATAGAGATGTTGAACTGACGGAAAAGTCCTTTGGCATTTTGATGGAACATATTGTGAGCTTCCCGGGCTTTGACGAATTCACTCAGTGGCACGATAATTGAGACCAGACGGTCTGCCCGTTCATTTCCTTCTCCCAGTCCTTCTGTCCACTTATGGCTCCGTATGTGGATCACTGCATACGCACACTGTCGTTGTTGAATTGCAGTGTAGAGTTGTCGCAATAGTGTGGACAGCCGTTTGTTGTGACAATCTTTCACTCGAGCATCTTCAATACGTTCCACTATGCCTGCCACATACAGGGAATCTGTCACTACGTTTAACTCGGTGTTAGGCCAGTTTAGAAATACCCAAACAACAGCAGACAGTTCTAACGTTTGTAGTGAATCCCCTGATTCAGCGGCCAAAAGGTGATGGTGCCATTCATTATTTTGAGTCCATGTGACGGCCACACACCGGGATTTTTTTCCTGCATCTGTGAAAGCTGTTATTGCCCCCGGCAGTGGGCGCATACTTCTCTTGGGTACCTTAATCCATTCTTGCTGGCTGATCCATCGCAAGGTTGTTGATCGCAGTTCATCTATTTTAAGCTCTGCTGCTTGAGTTAGCAGACTAACTTGCAATGCTTGTGAGTGTTGCAGGTACCATTCAAGATCTTTCCGTTTTATTGGTAGCTGAATAACTCCCGGTTCTTGTCCAGTGAGACTTAAGATTCTTGACCGACCTTTCTGGATTAATTCTGCCAGATTGTCGATTTTTGACTGAATTGTTGTTTTTGGTTGGATACTTGTGAAAAGCCACTCAAGAATACTAATCTCCCCCTTTTTCTTTTTGCGCTGGGTGAGTGCACCAAGCAGTTGATTAGTATTGTTCAGAATTGTTAAGTCTATGGGACGGTCTGGACGTAACCGATCAACCCACCGTTGCGTGATCTGAGTGGCAAGGCGTTGAATGGTTTGCAGTTGTTCAACAGTCGGATGGACCTTGCGTGCAAGGTCGGTGCCTTTTAGGAGTGGTCGCAGAACATCAAGGTCACTGTTTGTAAATCCGATGACAGGGCGTAGCCACTGCAGGTCCCCTAGCAACCGCTGTGCATCGTTCAAGGTGGCTAATTGCGTTTTAATCTTCAGTTTCTGCGGTCGGATTTGACTGTCACTAATGCACCACCCAAGATAATTCCACGTTGGGGTTCGCTGAACCTTGTCAGGTGCAATAATTAGGCCGCACTTGTGCAGGCTTTGCTGTAACTGTCTTTCCTGTGCCTGAGTGAAAGGTGTTTCTTGCGCCAGCAAAATATCGTCCATATAATGGTAGATGATGGTTGTTGGCCACAGTTCACGGACTGGCTGGAGTGCTACGTCAACAAATAATTGACAAAGGGTAGGACTGTTCTTCATACCTTGTGGCAAAACTATCCATTCATATCTTTGAGCAGGCCCTGCTCTGTTGAACGATGGAAGTGTGAACGCAAACCATTGCATGTCACGTGGATGCAGACTGATGGTGAAAAAACAGTCCTTGAGATCAATAACCAAGAGGTGCCAGTGCTCTGGGAGCAATGCCGGACTGGGCATTCCAGGTTGTAGGGCTCCCATGGCTTGCATTTGTGCGTTCACTGCTCGCAGATCATGAAGGAGTCGATATTTTCCTGATTTCTTCCGAATTACGAATATTGGAGTATTCCAAGGACTTGTCGAGGGACGAATGTGGCCTTGGCGCAGCTGTTCTGAGACAAGTGCTTGGGCCTGCAGAAGACTTTCCTGTTTTAGCGGCCACTGCTCGACCCACACTGGTTCGTCGGTGAGCCATGTTAACTGGATCGGGAAAGTCCACTGGGCAGTGACCGCCCCTAAAAAGGGTCATTCGTGAGACGCAGTCCCAGCTGAGAAAGCACATCCCGTCCGATGAGAGCGTCGACTCCGACGGGCAATGACAAAATGTTCACAACTGCGTGGGCTTTTTTGTCATCGATGGTGATGCGCACAGGAGAAGCGCTGCATTTTACTGTGGTGGTTCCTCCCACACCTTTGATACCTGTGGCAGCTGGGTGACATGGCCAGTCAGGTGGCCACCGTGTGGAACTAACAATGGTGACATCAGCGCCAGTGTCCATTAGGGCAGTTAGAACTATCGTGCCCCACTTGTAGGTGAAAACTGCCTCCACGGTTGGACGTTGGCCCATCTTCAGAGAAAGAAGTGCAGCAGTCCCCGTGGATCCAAATCCTTGACTGCCACGCTCTTTGGTCGAGGCAGGAGCGATGTCAGCTATCAATTGTGGAAGCGGGATCAGTTGAGCTATTTTGCTTCCTTGTGGTATGTGGATAGGTGGAAAGTCCGTCTTTGCCATTATGATGATCTGTCCGGTGAAATCTGCATCAATAAGTCCTGGAACAATGAAAAGTCCCTTTATAGCAGTCAAGGAGCGTCCCAATAGCAAAGCTCCTTGTGGTTGCCCATTGATGACAATCGGTCCTGTAACTGTTGTCGGAATCTTATACACGGTGTTGTCAATTAAGGTGACATCTACAGCTGTTGCCAAGTCGAGACCGAGGCTCCCTCTGGTGGCTGGCTGTAGGGTTGCAGCGGGGTGGGAAGTGACGTGGCGGGCTGCGCCGGAGCCGCAATTGTTGTCGTCGTGCGGCGGCTCGCGCTCCGCCGGCCGTTTCCCGGAAGATGGCAGATACTGGTGTCATGGCGGTCATGCTGGCAGTTGTCACACCGAACATGAGGTTTTCTGCAGGTTCGCCGCACATGACCCCTTTCACCACATCTATAGCACTGTGGGGGTCCCTCAGGGTTCGGGCGCTGCTGTCGGTTTGATGGACGAGGCCGTTGCAATGGAGCTAGAGCAGCTGCGAATGCCTGTGCCTGCAACGCCTGGCCCTGAGCTATTTCCTTCCCCACAGCCTGAATCGCTTCTACTAGCATGGCCTGCGCGCCAGTCGGAACCCTACTCATTCGCTCTAGCATGTCCTCTATAGTCGCATCTATAGGCAAAGTTAGTAAAATCCCCTTCACCCGATTATTAGTGTTTTCCATGACGCATTGTCGCAACAACGCCCCCTTCATCCATTCTGGAACATCTGCCTTGTTTATGGCATCTGTGACCCGATCTACGAAACTCCCGAACGACTCCTCTCTCCCTTGTTTAATGCTCATATACGAGGGAGCTTCAGGCGATGTTCTAACTGAGCGCAAAGCATCTCGAGCCAAACGCATGCTTTCCAAGGACACTTTTGGTCCAAGCGCCATCTGCGCCGTTACGCCTTGAAAGGGTCCCTGCCCCAGCAATTGCTGAGCAGTGACGCCGAATAGAGGATCGGTCATTTCCTTCTGCGTCTGCACGGACTGCTCACACAAACGAGCCCAATGACCCTGCCACAGCAGCAATTGCGACTGCGTCAGAATCATTCTCATAACGGTCTTAATGTCCTCCGCGCACAGGATCCCCGACCCCCAGATGTAGTTTAACATCTGAATTGTCGGTTCTCCTCGCAGACCAGACTCGTTAACCGTGTTCCGCAACTGCATAAGCAATTTCCAGTCAATCATATAGTGATCTGCATTAAACCCTCCCGCATCATTTTGCTGGAATATCACAGGGAACGCCTGTATTTCGTCTAGATCTTCTAACAGCGCGCGATCCCCTTTTTCTATCGCATGTTTCTTTAACGAATGCCAATCTATACGCATCATCCATCCCGAATCTTTCCCCTTTAACTGCTCTTCCCGAGTCGTCTCTTCCCCGGCCGGCGGGGCAGAGGGTTCGGGTGGTGGCGGCCAATCGTCACCCGCTGTACAGCAGGCTGCCTCCGCGGTCTGAGGGGCTGTTTGAGGGGCAAACCCGGCCGGACCTATCACCTTCACCGGACCCCCGATCGCTGGGTTCGGATCTGGATCAATGCCTAGATAGATTTTTCCCGGGATGGTCAGTTGTTCCTCCGCCCCCTCTAACTTATTAGACGCGACCGCCGCAACCACCTATTCCACCCGATACTTTTGCAAGCAGTTAGTAACCTCCCTCCAAGGTTTCATCATTTTCTTAGCTACTTTATCATTATCTATTACCGCGTCCCATAACGCATCCCCGAATTTTCGCCATTCTGATACCTCGAAAAGCATATTATGATCCGTAAAGAATCCCTTAGCTTCCCCTAAAGCCAAAAGCCCCGAAACATGCTTTAGGCCCTCTATTCCCCGCTTTTCTAAAAAGCGTAAAAGCAATTCACAGGCTACCTCACGCTCCATTGTTTTTTGGCTGGTCCAAGCCGTAACTTGTCCCCTTCCCCTGCCTTCCCTTTAATCCTGACCCACAAATTCTCTGTCAGCTCCTCATTCATGCCCAGGTGGAGCTCCATAGACTCCAGCTGGTCATTGATGTAGAGGGCAACATCCCCTCCCCTTCTCTCCTGCCTGTCTCTCCTGGAGAGCTCATACCCATCTACTCCTACATTCCAGTCACGAGAGTCATTCCAGCTCATCTCAGTGATGACAATGACATCATAGCCCTGTAGGCATATGCACATCTGTAACTCTTCTTGTTTGTGCCCCTTACTCCATGTGTTAATGTAGAGGCATTTCAGCTGGGCCCCCATTGATGCCTATTCACTAATTGGAGATACTTTATTCTGCATTTCAGGTGCTCTCTTCCCAGCCCAGTGCATATACTACTGTCATAGGCCTTGACATGGGATAGACTGAGGATGTCCTCCTGCAGCAATTCTAGTTTAAAGCCGTCTTTACTGAATTGGAAAGCTTCTGGCCAAAGGCACTCTTTTCCCTTCTCTGAAAGATGAACCCCATCAGCCCCCAGACGACCAGATTTCTCAAACTGCATCCCATGCCTTAGATAGCCAAAGCTCTGTCCATGATGCCACTCCCTTCACCATTTATTGATTTTCTCTATCCTATCAGCCCTTTCAATCCCCTTCCCTTTAACAGGGAGGACTGATATAAACACTACTTGTGCTCCCGAGTGCTTTACCGCTGCTCCCAGTGCCTTGTAGTCCCTCCTGATATTCTTCAGGTTGGTCACGGTTGTGTCACTGGTGCCCACATGAAACAGCAGCAGTGGATAGTTGTCAGTGGGACATACAAGGTCTGGCAACCTCTCTGTTATATCCTTGATGCAGGCCCCCAGTAAACAGCACACCTCTCTAGAACGAGGGTCAGGACAGCAAATGGGTGTTCCCCCCCAGGTACTAACATATTGTATGTATGGGAGGAGTAAGGCACTTCATGGGATGTTTGTTCACTTCACAGGATGCGTGTTCATGATAATCTTCAGAGTGGTAGAGGTTGGAAGGGAACTCCCAAAATCATGTAGTCCAGCCCCCCTGCTAGAGCAGGATCCTAGAGTAGATCACACAGGAACATGTCCAGACAGGTTTTTAATGACTCCAGAGACAGAGACTCCACAACCTCTCTGGGGAGCCTGTGCCAGTGCTCTGTCACCCTCACAGTAAAGGGAGACATCAGTGTAAGTGTGGGTGTCACCCATTATACACATTTTGCCCATAATGAAGCATAAGTACTATCACTTGTCAATTGTCCATGGGGCTGAGACAAGGCCGTCTTATCTCTGCAAAACTCCCTCCCTCTCCCACTTCTTATCCAGGGTCTCAACAAGTTGCACCCATGCTGTTTAAGGCATCTAGCCTTATCAGCTCTTCACTAGCAGTCCACTTCACACTCGCCAGCCATGAAGGCTTATTCATATGCCACGATCCCTTAAATGTGTAGCAACAGGTCTACAACACAGGTCCCAGTCTACTGGCAGCTGGGTAGGAGAGCTTCATGTGGCCCATGAGATGCCAGCGTACCCCTCATCAACCCTCTGCAGACAGAGCTACATGGGAGAACATGTGTCCTCAGCCCCACTATGTTACCTCATTCTTTCTGGGAAAAGCTCCCAGACAAAAATCACACCAAGCCATTATTCCCCTTTGGATCCCTCCATATGACCGATCTCTGCTGTGATGTCTACAAATCCCAAACCCATGAGTTTTGATAAAGGCAACAGGTTGTGCTCATCCTTCTCTTGTCATACTTTCCTCCCACTTCTCTCCACAAGTACACGGTAAATAAACAAATTGATAAAATACACAAAGAAATTATGACAATCGGATCAATCCCACCTCCATCCCAAACACACAAATCTAACTTTTGAATCAGAAACATCACACTGAAAATGTTGACATTGCTGATTGATGCCAAACAGGAATTGTCATTTTGAATCAGTGCTTTGACACGGAAGAGAGGCTTATTTGTTTAAAATAAATCACCCAACTGGAGCTACATTTTGTCATTTTGTATCTGAATGAAACAAAGTTTCAACATTACTTGACAGAGCTGCCAGTGACATTTTCCTGTGAAGAATTTTAGTTCTGAAAACTTTTGGTAGGAAAACCCTGTGCATCAAGAGCCCCATAACACCATCATCTTCCTCCTTGGAATAAGCGGACACATGGTTGTGAAATAATTGGCTTGATTGGATGAACACAAGCTACATCATGGACCAAAACACTCAAAAAAACCCAGAAAAAAATTACTTTTGATTTTCCTCTGTCAGAAAACAGTATTTTGTTTATATTTAATAAGTTTGGGATAAAAAGTGTTTTGAGAGCCTTTGCTCTTTTCATCTTGTATTTATTCTCTTTGGGAGAGTATACATATGCAAATATATTTAAGTAGCCCCACTTAATTTCAAACTGAGAAGTTCAATATGTGAAACAACTGAAATAATGACTTAGTTAATGCACACTTAGTTTGTAAACACGGAGTCTAAAAATACTAAAAAAACCTCAGAACTACTAAAAGAAGTTTTTGATTCACCCAAAGTTACTTTTAGGCCTGTCTTGTGTATAACTGGTGGGGAGGAAGGGGGGTGGGGAAGGAATCACACCTAGTTGCCTGTAGACCTCAAACTCTGAAAAGACCCTTCAGGATAAATTTCATAAGCAGAAAAAGACCCACTCCTTTGAGTGGTCACCTTGTAGGATGCACGTGCATAAATCACTGTAGATGAGGGATGACAAGAGTTCTTAACTACAGTTTTATCTTCCAGATCTAGAACATTATTATTTTTTCAAAACATCTCCTCCCTTTGACTCTGCTGTGTGTCAAGGAGTTCATACCAAAGTGAATAACCTGAAAAACACAAGTTGCCTACTCTTGGTTCTTCTCACTTAAAAAATACCATTGCATTCATAAAGTTGGCTTGGTTCCTGCAGCGGACCAGAGAAAAGTTTCCTATTTGTGTCTAACAATCTGTACATAACCTTAACTGCGTAAGACAGGCAGATGTTCTATAGTGAAAGCCACAGACCTTATTTTTATGTAAATAGCATACTGAATTAAATATGTAAATAAGTCTTTCTAGATTCAAGGTATGAATTAATGTTGTGCAGAATTATCATGTAATTCTTAAGTTAACATCAAAGAAAAAAATGTATCTTGCAAGGCCCCCAGTAAAACACTGGTGGCACTTTATATGGTTCAAAAAATACAAGCTTTCAAAATAACCATTTGCAATTGTTTTAACTGCTTAAAATCAAACCAGCTTCCTTACAAATTTTAGCTTCTCAGCTGCCTAGCACACTTCTGAGCTTTATGTAGAAGACGATCTATCTGTTTAGCTATATATACGTACATAACCTCTTCTACATACAATAGTTACCAATTCATTGTATCCCACTACAACATAAGTGATGAGCAATTATATTCCTAGACAATTGAAAACAAGGGTGGGTGCCTATGTTTAGCTGGTACCTTGGGCTAAACTGGAACAGTTTTGCTACCACCCAATGACCCCTCCCCAGCTGAGAAGTGGAATCAAGGAATAAAGGGAAAAGCACCATGGGTTGAAGTAGAAACAGATGTAATGAAAAACAAAGCTAATAAAATCACCAACATAAAGTACACAAAGTTCTACTCAACTTTGTCCTTAGGATCCCCAGAAGCAGCGGAAAGAACAAAAGGCCAAGAAAGGAATCCCAAAAAGAGAAACTCCCCACCCCCAGTGAACTGCCTACTTTTATAATGAGCTTGATATATGTGGTAAGGGATAAACCTGTGATTCAGCTTGGGTCAGCTACCCTGACTGAAACACCCAGCTGACTAAGGGCTGCTCATGGCCTGCCAGCCATGGCTAGTCCATGGTTCTGCTCCTGTGAAACCAGGACACTGTTCCACCCCTTATCCCATACCATTTATATCATGCCCAAGACACTGCTCTTCCTATTTCTCAGTGTTTATATCAATACATACAGAAGTATTGGTCCTTTTATTCCATGGTGGTTTCATGTCATGAAGGTCCATTAGAGTAGGTCAAAATGTTGGTACATGCATCTGGAGCTATCATCCAGTATACTTTCTTCAGTCCATATTCACAATTTGTGGCAAGGATGCTGATGTTGAAAAAGTCACTGGGAACTGTGTATGCTGAGGTTTGTTGTTCATACAGAGGGCTCATGATCTGACTGTATTACCCCACAAAATGATGTCCATATACTGGAAATTTTCACACAATCCACCCCTTTCTAGTGCAGGCTGGATCAGTCCATGGCAAATCATGGGACTGTGCTTGCACCCCTGGGACAGTGGATTCCAGCTGTACTGGACACACCTCCAGGTGAAAGCCAGCTGTGGCCTGCACTCTTCCACCAATGGAACTGAGAAGAATGCATTGGCGATATCAACCATTGCATACCACTTGGCTGCCTTGGACTCCAGTTCATACTGGAGTTCTAGCATGTCCGGCACAACAGCACTCAGTGGTGATGTGACTTCATTGAGGCCACGATAGTCCACAGTCAGTCTCCACTCTCCACTGGACTTCCACACTGGCCAAATAGGACTATTAACACGTGAGTGTCTTGCTGATCACCCCTTGGCTCTCTAGTCACCAAATCAGCTTCTGGATGGGGTTCAGAGAGTCTGAATAAGTACAATACTGTGGCGACTGCACTGTAGATGTAGCAATAGGCACCTTCTGGTCCTTGACCACCAGCAGACCCAAAATAGAAGGGTCCTCTGATAAGGAATGTCTTGTGTGATTGTTTGATGGATGCCTTGTGGGACTGTGGGATGGATGCCATGTGGTATGGATGCCTTCTGGTATGGTGGGATGGATGCCCAGTGGGATGGCTGTCTTGTGGGATCGTGGGATGGGTCCCTTGTAGGATTGTTGGATGGATGCCTTGTGGGACGGACGCCATGTGGGATGGATGCCTTTCGGGATTCTGGGATGGAAGCCTTGTGGGATGGATAACTTGTGGGATTGTGGGAGGGATGCCTCGTGGGATGGATGCCTTGCGGGATTGCGGGATGCATGCCTTGTGGGATTGTGTGATGGATGCCTTAAGGGATTGTGGAATGTATGCCTTGAGGAATGGATGCCTTCTGGGATTGTGGGATGGATACCTTGTTGGATGGTTGCCTTGTGGGATGGATGACTTGTGGGATGGATGCCTTGGGTGGTTATGGGATGGATGTCTTTTGGCATTGTGGGATGGATGCCTTGTGGGATGAGAGCCTTGTGGGACTGAGGGATGGATGATGTGTGGGATGCATGACTTGTCGGATTGTGGGATGGATGCCCGGTGGGATGACTGCATGGTGGGATTGTGTGCTGAATGCCCCTTTGGTTGTATGCCTTGTGGGATTGTGGGATGCATGCCTTCTGGGATTGTGGGATGGATGCCTTGTGGGTTTGAGGGATGGACGCCTCGTGCGATGGATGCCTTCTTGGACTGTGGCATGGATGCCTTGTGGGATGGATGCCTAGTGGTATTGTGGGATGGGTGACCCGTGGGATGGATGCCTTGTGGGATTGTGGAATGAATGCCCCGTTGGCCTGATGACTTGAGGGATTGTGGGATGGATGGCTTTTGGGATGGATTACTTGTGGGATTGTCTGATGGATGCCTTGTGAATGGATGCCTTTTGGGATTGTGGGATGGATGCCTTGTGGGATGGATGCCATTTGGGATTGTTGGATGGACATCTTGGGGTATTGTGGGAGAGATGCCTTGTGCGATGGATGCTTGTCGGGTTGTGCAATGGATGCCTTTTTGGATGGATGCCTTCCGTGATTGTTTGATGGATGTCTTGTGGGATCGTGGGATGGGTCCATTGTGGGATTGTTGGATAGATGCCTTGTGGGATGGATTCCTTGTGGGACTGTGGGATGCCTACATTGCGGGATTGTGGGTTGGATGCCCTGTGGCACGGATGTCTTCTGGGACTGTGGTTTGGATGCCTTGTGGAATGGCAGCCTTCTGGGGTTGTGTGGTGAATGCCCATTGGACTGCAAGCTGTTAGGGATGGATGCCTTGTGGGGTTGTGGAATGTATGCCATGTGGGACGGATGCCTTCTGGGGTTTTGGGATGGATTCCCCTTGGGGTGGATGACTTGTGAGAATGTGGCATGGATGCCTTGTGAGATGGATGCCTTCTGGGGCTTTGGCCTGGATGCCTTGTGGGATGGATGCCTTCTGGGATTGTGGGATGAATGCCTTGCAGGATGGATGCCTTGAGAGATGGTTGGATGGATGCCTTGTGGCATGGATGCCTTGTGAGATGGGTGCCTTGTGGGATTGGCAGACGCATGCCATATAGGTTGGATGTCTTGTGGGACTGTGGCATGGATGCCCTGCGGGATGCATGCCTTGTGGGATTGTGGGATGCATGCCTTGTGGTATGGACAACTTGCGGGATTGCGGGATGGATGCCTTGCGGGATGGATGCCTTGTGTGGTTATGGGATGGGTGCCGTGTGGGACTATGGGATGGATGCCTGAAGTGCTGGGGTCTGAACCCCAAGCCCTGAATTAAGGTTGACATATGGGTGGGCCCCATGGTCCTTTAAGAGGAGGGGATGAGTTTGCCTTTTGGCTTTCCTCCAAGGTGCGTTTAGGCTTGTAAGGAAAGCCCTTGGGTAAACAAGCCCCAGGTGCCCCGCATTTTGGTAATGAGTGCCAGGTGTCCTGCTTTGGGCATAAAAGCTGGGACCACTTGCCGGAAGGGTTGGAGTGTCTGTCTGTGAAGTGGCAGCACTTCACAGAGTTTCCTTGTTGGGGAAGGAACTCCTGACTCTTCATGCAACTGGATCCCAGTCAGGTCTGGCACTTACAAACGTGGGCTTTGTGGGGAGGCAACATGGGGTTACCTCTATCGTATGTGATCACCCTATTGTCTTGGTTGTCTCCCATTTTCTCTATGGGATACCTTGTATCTTTGTTTGTTCCATCTATTACGGGTCATGCTGTGTCATTCCTGGGGTCGCTGGGGTTGATATCTATTATTTATGATCTGACTTGTTTGTACCCCCAGCGATCCCCTATATACTGACTCCTTTACGCGCAATAGAATTTACTTACTGGATTGTTTTTCTGCTGTTGGCTGTGTCCTTTGTACTGGGCCTAGTAATTGGCAAAACAATTCCTTTTAGGATGGATGTCTTGTGGGATTGTGGGGTGCATGTCTTATGGAATGGATGCCTTGTTTGACTGTAGCATGTATGCCTTGTGGGATGGATGCCTAGCGGTACTGTGGGATGGGTGACCCGTGGGATGGATGCCTTGTGGGATTGTGGAATGAATGCCTCTTTGGCCGGATGACTTGTGGGATTGTGGGATGGATGGCTTTTGGGATAGATTACTTGTGGGATTGTCTGGTGGATGCCTTGTGAATGGATGCCTTTTGGGATTGTGGGATGTATGCCTTGTGGGATGTATGCCTTGTGGGATTGTTGGATGGATGTCTTGTGGTATTGTGGGAGAGATGCCTTGTGCGATGGATGCTTGTGGGATTGTGGGATGCATGCCTTGTGAGATGGTTGCCTTGTGGGGTTGTGTGATGGATGCCTGAAGTGCTGGGGTCTGAACCCCAAGCCCTGAATTAAGGTTGACATATGGGTGGGCCCCATGGCCCTTTAAGAGGAGGGGATGAGTTTGCCTTTTGGCTTTCCTCCAAGGTGCGTTTAGGCTTGTAAGGAAAGCCCTTGGGTAAACAAGCCCCAGGTGCCCCGCATTTTGGTAATGAGTGCCAGGTGTCCTGCTTTGGGCATAAAAGCTGGGCCCACTTGCAGGAAGAGTTGGAGAGTCTGTCTGTGAAGTGGACGCACTTCACAGAGTTTCCTGTTGGGGAAGGAACTCCTGGCTCTTCATGCAACTGGATCACAGTCAGGTCTGGCACCTGCAAACGCGGGCTTTGTGGGGAGGCAACATGGGGTTACCTCTATCATATGTAATCACCTTATTGTCTTGGTTGTCTCCCATTTTCTCCATGGGTTATCTTGTGTCTCTGTTCCATCTATTGCAGGTCATGCTGTGTCGTTTCTGGGGTCGCTGGGGTTGATGTCTATCATTTGTGATCTGTCTGACTTATTTGTACCCCCAGCAATCCTCTATATACTGACCCCTTTACGCAAAATAGAATCCACTTACTGGATTGTTTTTCTGCTGTTGGCTGTGTCCGTTATACTGGGCCTACTAATTGGCAAAACAATGCCTTAAGGGATTGTGGAATGTATGCCTTGAGGAATGGATGCCTTCTGGGATTGTGGGATGGCCGCCTTGTGGGATGGCCGCCTTGTGGGATGGCCGCCTTGTGGGATGGCCGCCTTGTGGGATGGCCGCCTTGTGGGATGGCCGCCTTGTGGGATGGATGCCTTGTGGGATGAGAGCCTTGTGGGACTGAGGGATGGATGATGTGTGGGATGCCTGACTTGTCGGATTGTGGGATGGATGCCCGGTGGGATGACTGCGTTGTGGGATTGTGTGCTGAATGCCCCTTTGGTTGTATGCCTTGTGGGATTGTGGGATGCATGCCTTCTGGGATTGTGGCAACGGATGCATTGTGGGTTGGCTGCCTTGTGGGACTGTGGGTTGGCTGCCTTGTGGGACTGTGGGTTGGCTGCCTTGTGGGACTGTGGGTTGGCTGCCTTGTGGGACTGTGGGTTGGCTGCCTTACTGGTTTGTGGGATTGATGCCTTCTGGAATGGATGCCTTGTGGGACTGGGGGATGGATGCCTAGTGGGATGGTTGCCTTGTGACATTGGTGGATGCATACCTTATTGGACGGATGTCTTGTGAGACGGTGGGACGGGTGCCTTGTGGGATGGATGCCTTGCGGTACTGTGGAAAGGATACCTTGTGGGATTGTGGGATGGATGCCTTTTGTGATGGAAGGCTTTTGTGATGGATGCCGTTTGGGAAGGATGCCTTCTGGGACTGTGAGATGAATACCCCGTAGGGTGGATGCCTTGTGGGGTTGTGTCATGAATGCCCCTTTGACTGGATGCCTTGTGGGATTGTGGGATGAATGCCCCTTTGGCTGGACGACATGTGGATTGTGAGACGCATGCCGTGAGGGAGAGTGGTAATGGATGCCTTTTGGGATGGATGCCTTGTGGGACTGTGGGGTGGATGCATTGTGGAATGGATGCCTTGTGGGGTTGTGTGATTAATGCCCCTTTGACTGGATGCATTGTGGGATGGATGTCTTGTGGGATAGTGGAATGGATGCCTTGCGGTATGGATGCCTTTTGTGGTTATGGGATCGATGCCCTGTGGTATTATCGGATGAATGCCTTGTGGAATGTATGCCTTGTGGGTTGGATGACTTTTGGGATTGTGGGATGGATGCTTTGTGGCATGGATGCCTTGCGGGATTGTGGCATGGATGCCTTGCGGGATTGTGGATGGGTGCCTTGTGGGATGGGTGCCTTGTGGGATGGATGCCTTGTGGGATGGGTGCCTTGTGGGATGGGTGCCTTGTGGGATGGGTGCCTTGTGGGATGGGTGCCTTGTGGGATGGGTGCCTTGTGGGATGGGTGCCTTGTGGGATGGGTGCCTTGTGGGATGGGTGCCTTGTGGGATGGGTGCCTTGTGGGATGGGTGCCTTGTGGGATGGGTGCCTTGTGGGATGGGTGCCTTGTGGGATGGGTGCCTTGTGGGATGGGTGCCTTGTGGGATGGGTGCCTTGTGGGATGGGTGCCTTGTGGGATGGGTGCCTTGTGGGATGGGTGCCTTGTGGGATGGGTGCCTTGTGGGATGGGTGCCTTCTGGGAATGTGGGATGGATGCCCCGTAGGATGGATGCCTTGTGGGGTTGAGTGATGAATTCCCCTTTCACTGGATGCCTTCTGGGATGGATGCCTTCTGGGATGGATGCCTTCTGGGATGGATGCCTTCTGGGATGGATGTCTTGTGGGATTGTGGAATGAATGCCCCTTTGACAGGATGTCTTGTGGGACGGATGCCTTTTGGAATTGTAGAATGGCTGCCATGTGCGATGGATGCGTTGTGGTATTTTGGGATTGTGGGACCGATGCCTTGCGGGACGCATGCCTTGTGTGGTTACTGGATGGATGCCTTGTGGTATTGTGGGATGGATGCCTTGTGGAATCATTGGTGTTTTGGATTTTGATATGGATGCCTTGTGGGTTTGTGGGATGCATGCCTTGTGGGATTTTGGGAGTGATGCCTTGTGGGATGGATGCCTTGCGAGACTGGGATGGAAGCCTTGTTGGATTGTGCCTTGTGGGATGAATGCCTTGGGTGGTTATACGATGGATGACTTAGTTTATTGTGGGATGGATGCCTTCTGGGATGGGTCCCTTGTCGAATTGTGGGATGGATGCTTTGTGGTATTGTGGGATGGATGACTTGTGGGACTGTGAGATGGATACTCTGTAGGGTGGATGTGTTGTGGGGTTGTGTCAGGAATTCCCCTTTGACTGGATGCCTTGTGGGATGGTGGAATGAATGCCATGTGGGATATATGCCTTGTGGGACTGTGGGGTGGATGCCTTTGTAGACGGATGATTTGTGTTGTTTGGTCATGGATGCCCTGTGGTATTGTGGGATGCATACCTTGAGGGAATGTGGTAATGGATGCCTTTGTGGATGGATGCCTCGTGGGTTTGTGGGCTCGATGCCTTGTGGGATGGATGCTTTGTAGGATTGTAGGATTGATATCTTGTGGGATTGTGGACGGGATGCCTTGTGGACGGGATGCCTTGTGGACGGGATGCCTTGTGGACGGGATGCCTTGTGGACGGGATGCCTTGTGGGATGGGTAACTTCTGGAGTTGTGGGATGGATGCCCCATAGGATGGATACCTTGTGGGTTGTGTGATGAATGCCCCTTTGACTGGATGACTTGTGCGCTGGATGCCTTGTGGTATTGTGGGATGGATGCCTTGTGGAATGGAGGCTTTGTGGGACGGAGGGTTGGATGCCTTCTTGTATTGCGGGATGGATGCCTTGCGGGATGGATGCCTTGCGGGATTGTGGGATTGATGCCTTTTGGGATGGAAGGCTTTTGTGATGAATGCGTTTTGGGAAGGATGCCTTCTGGGACTATGAGATGAGTACCCCACAGGGTTGATGCCTTATGGGGTTGTGTCATGAATGCCCCTTTGACTGGATACCTTGTGGGATTGATTCCTTATGGTATTTTGGGATGGATGCCTGGTGGGATGGATGCCTGGTGGGATGGATGCCTGGTGGGATGGATGCCTGGTGGGATGGTGGGATGGATGCCTGGTGGGATGGTGGGATGGATGCCTGGTGGGATGGATGCCTGGTGGGATGGATGCCTGGTGGGATGGATGCCTGGTGGGATGGTGGGATGGATGCCTGGTGGGATGGTGGGATGGATGCCTGGTGGGATGGTGGGATGGATGCCTGGTGGGATGGAGGGATGGATGCCTGGTGGGATGGAGGGATGGATGCCTGGTGGGATGGAGGGATGGATGCCTGGTGGGATGGAGGGATGGATGCCTGGTGGGATGGAGGGATGGATGCCTGGTGGGATGGATGCCTGGTGGGATGGATGCCTGGTGGGATGGATGCCTGGTGGGATGGTGGGATGGATGCCTGGTGGGATGGATGCCTGGTGGGATGGATGCCTGGTGGGATGGATGCCTGGTGGGATGGATGCCTGGTGGGATGGATGCCTGGTGGGATGGATGCCTGGTGGGATGGATGCCTGGTGGGATGGATGCCTGGTGGGATGGTGGGATGGATGCCTGGTGGGATGGATGCCTGGTGGGATGGATGCCTGGTGGGATGGATGCCTTGTGGGATGGTGGGATGGATGCCTTGTGGGATGGTGGGATGGATGCCTTGTGGGATGGATGCCTTGTGGGATGGATGCCTTGTGGGATGGATGCCTTGTGGGATGGATGCCTTGTGGGATGGTGGGATGGATGCCTTGTGGGATGGTGGGATGGATGCCTTGTGGGATGGTGGGATGGATGCCTTGTGGGACGGATGCCTGGTGGGACGGATGCCTGGTGGGACGGATGCCTGGTGGGACGGATGCCTGGTGGGACGGATGCCTGGTGGGACGGATGCCTGGTGGGACGGATGCCTGGTGGGACGGATGCCTGGTGGGACGGATGCCTGGTGGGACGGATGCCTTGTGGGACGGTGGGATGGATGCCTTGCGGGACGGATGGTTTGAGTGTTTTGATTATGGATGCCTTGTGGGATGGATGCCTTGTGGGATTGTGGGATGAATGTCCCTTTGAATGGATGACATGTGGATTGTGGTATGCATGCCGTGAGGGACTGTGTTAATGGATGCCTTTTGGGCTGGATGCCTTGTGGTATTGTGGGATGGATGCCTTGTGGGATGCATGCCTTGTGAGATTTTGGAAAAGTTGTCTTGTGGGATGGATGCCTTGCGGGATTGTGGGATGGATGCCTTGCGGGATTGTGGGATGGATGCCTTGCGGGATTGCGGGAGGGTTGCCTTGCGGGAGGGTTGCCTTGCGGGAGGGTTGCCTTGTGTGGTTATGGAATGGATGCCTAATGGTATTGTGTGATGGACGCCTTGTGGGCTGGGTGCCTTCTGGGATTGCGGAATGGATGCCTTGTGGTATTGTGTGATGGATGCCTTGTGGAATGGGTGGCTTTTGGGATTCTGGTATGGATGACTTGTGGGATTGCGGGATGGATGCCTTGTGGGACGGATGCCTTGTGGGATGGTGGAATGAATGCCATGTGGGATGGATGCCTTGTGGGACTCTGGGATGGATGCCTTGCGGGACGGATGGTTTGAGTGGTTTGATTATGGATGCCTTGTGGGATGGATGCCTTGTGGGATGGATGCCTTGTGGGATTGTGGGATGAATGTCCCTTGGAATGGATGACATGTGGATTGTGGGATGCATGCCGTGAGGGACTGTGTTAATGGATGCCTTTTGGGCTGGATGCCTTGTGGCATTGTGGGATGGATGCCTGGTGGGATGGATGCCTGGTGGGATGGATGCCTGGTGGGATGGATGCCTGGTGGGATGGTGGGATGGATGCCTGGTGGGATGGTGGGATGGATGCCTGGTGGGATGGTGGGATGGATGCCTTGTGGGATGGTGGGATGGATGCCTTGTGGGACGGATGCCTTGTGGGATGGTGGAATGGATGCCATGTGGGACGGATGCCTTGTGGGACTCTGGGATGGATGCCTTGCGGGACGGATGGTTTGAGTGGTTTGATTATGGATGCCTTGTGGGATGGATGCCTTGTGGGATGGATGCCTTGTGGGATGGATGCCTTGTGGGATGGATGCCTTGTGGGATTGTGGGATGAATGTCCCTTGGAATGGATGACGTGGATTGTGGGATGCATGCCGTGAGGGACTGTGTTAATGGATGCCTTTTGGGCTGGATGCCTTGTGGCATTGTGGGATGGATGCCTGGTGGGATGGATGCCTGGTGGGATGGTGGGATGGATGCCTGGTGGGATGGTGGGATGGATGCCTGGTGGGATGGATGCCTGGTGGGATGGATGCCTGGTGGGATGGATGCCTGGTGGGATGGTGGGATGGATGCCTTGTGGGATGGTGGGATGGATGCCTTGTGGGATGGTGGGATGGATGCCTTGTGGGATGGTGGGATGGATGCCTTGTGGGATGGTGGGATGGATGCCTTGTGGGATGGTGGGATGGATGCCTTGTGGGATGGTGGGATGGATGCCTTGTGGGATGGTGGGATGGATGCCTTGTGGGATGGTGGGATGGATGCCTTGTGGGATGGTGGGATGGATGCCTTGTGGGATGGATGCCTTGTGGGATGGTGGGATGGATGCCTGGTGGGATGGATGCCTGGTGGGATGGATGCCTTGTGGGATGGTGGGATGGATGCCTTGTGGGATGGTGGGATGGATGCCTTGTGGGATGGTGGGATGGATGCCTTGTGGGATGGTGGGATGGATGCCTTGTGGGATGGTGGGATGGATGCCTTGTGGGATGGTGGGATGGATGCCTTGTGGGATGGTGGGATGGATGCCTTGTGGGATGGATGCCTGGTGGGATGGTGGGATGGATGCCTTGTGGGATGGATGCCTTGTGGGATGGTGGGATGGATGCCTTGTGGGATGGATGCCTTGTGGGATGGTGGGATGGATGCCTTGTGGGATGGATGCCTTGTGGGATGGATGCCTTGTGGGATGGATGCCTTGTGGGATGGATGCCTTGTGGGATGGATGCCTTGTGGGATGGATGCCTTGTGGGATGGATGCCTTGTGGGATGGATGCCTTGTGGGATGGTGGGATGGATGCCTGGTGGGATGGTGGGATGGATGCCTGGTGGGATGGATGCCTTGTGGGATGGTGGGATGGATGCCTGGTGGGATGGATGCCTTGTGGGATGGTGGGATGGATGCCTGGTGGGATGGATGCCTTGTGGGATGGTGGGATGGATGCCTGGTGGGATGGATGCCTTGTGGGATGGTGGGATGGATGCCTGGTGGGATGGATGCCTTGTGGGATGGTGGGATGGATGCCTGGTGGGATGGATGCCTGGTGGGATGGTGGGATGGATGCCTGGTGGGATGGATGCCTGGTGGGATGGTGGGATGGATGCCTGGTGGGATGGATGCCTGGTGGGATGGATGCCTGGTGGGATGGTGGGATGGATGCCTGGTGGGATGGATGCCTTGTGGGATGGTGGGATGGATGCCTGGTGGGATGGATGCCTTGTGGGATGGTGGGATGGATGCCTGGTGGGATGGATGCCTGGTGGGATGGATGCCTGGTGGGATGGTGGGATGGATGCCTGGTGGGATGGTGGGATGGATGCCTGGTGGGATGGTGGGATGGATGCCTGGTGGGATGGATGCCTTGTGGGATGGTGGGATGGATGCCTTGTGGGATGGTGGGATGGATGCCTTGTGGGATGGATGCCTTGTGGGACTGTGGGATGGATGCCTTGCGGGACGGATGGTTTGAGTGGTTTGATTATGGATGCCTTGTGGGATGGATGCCTTGTGGGATGGATGCCTTGTGGGATGGATGCCTTGTGGGATTGTGGGATGAATGTCCCTTTGAATGGATGACATGTGGATTGTGGTATGCATGCCGTGAGGGACTGTGTTAATGGATGCCTTTTGGGCTGGATGCCTTGTGGTATTGTGGGATGGATGCCTTGCGGGATGCATGCCTTGTGAGATTTTGGAAAAGTTGTCTTGTGGGATGGATGCCTTGCGGGATTGTGGGAGGGTTGCCTTGCGGGATTGCGGGAGGGTTGCCTTGCGGGAGGGTTGCCTTGCGGGAGGGTTGCCTTGCGGGAGGGTTGCCTTGTGTGGTTATGGAATGGATGCCTAATGGTATTGTGTGATGGACGCCTTGTGGGCTGGGTGCCTTCTGGGATTGCGGAATGGATGCCTTGTGGTATTGTGTGATGGATGCCTTGTGGAATGGGTGGCTTTTGGGATTCTGGTATGGATGACTTGTGGGATTGCGGGATGGATGCCTTGTGGGACGGATGCCTTGTGGGATGGTGGAATGAATGCCATGTGGGATGGATGCCTTGTGGGACTCTGGGATGGATGCCTTGCGGGACGGATGGTTTGAGTGGTTTGATTATGGATGCCTTGTGGGATGGATGCCTTGTGGGATGGATGCCTTGTGGGATGGATGCCTTCTGGGATTGTGGGATGAATGTCCCTTGGAATGGATGACGTGGATTGTGGGATGCATGCCGTGAGGGACTGTGTTAATGGATGCCTTTTGGGCTGGATGCCTTGTGGCATTGTGGGATGGATGCCTTGTGGGATGCATGCCTTGTGAGATTTTGGAAAAGTTGTCTTGTGGGATGGCTGCCTTGCGGGATTGTGGGATGGCTGCCTTGCGGGATTGTGGGATGGCTGCCTTGTAGGATGGATGCCTTGTGGGCTGGGTGCCTTGTGGGCTGGGTGCCTTCTGGGATTGCGGAATGGATGCCTTGTGGTATTGTGTGATGGATGCCTTGTGGGACTGATGCCTTGTGGTATTGTGTGATGGATGCCTTGTGGGACTGATGCCTTGTGGTATTGTGTGATGGATGCCTTGTGGAATGGGTGGCTTTTGGGATTCTGGTATGGATGACTTGTGGGATTGTGTGATGGATGCCATGTGGGATGGATGCGTTATGGGATCATGGGATGCATGCCTTGTGGGATCATGGGATGCATGCCTTGTGGGATTGTGGGATGGATGCCTTGTGGGACAGATGCCATGTGAGATGGTGGGACGGATGCCTTGTGGGACGGATGCCTTGTGGGACGGATGCCTTGTGGGACGGATGCCTTGTGGGACGGATGCCTTGTGGGATGGATGCCTTGTGGGATGTAGGATGAATGCCCCTTTGGTTGGATGACATGAGATTGTGGGATGCATGCCTTGAGGGACTGTGGTAATGGATGCCTTTTGGGAGGGATGCATGTGGGACTGAGGGGTGGATGCCTTGTGGGATTGTGGAATGAATGCCCCTTTGGCTGAATGACTTGTGGGACTGTGGGATGGATGCCTTTTGGGATTGATGACTTGTGGGACTGTGGGATGGATGCCTTTTGGGATTGATGACTTGTGGGACTGTGGGATGGATGCCTTCTGAATGGATGCCTTTTGGGACTGTGGGGTGTGTTCTTTGCGGGGTGGATGCCATTTCGGTTTGCTGGATGGATGTCTTGTGGGAATGTGGGATAGATGCCTAGTGTGATGGATGCATGACGGATTGTGGGATGGATGCTTTTTGGGATCGATGCCTTGTGGGACTGTGGGATGCATGCCATGTGGGATGGATGCCTTGTGGGATTGTGGGATGAATCCCTTCTGGGATGGAAGCCTTTTGTGATGGATGCCTTTTGGGAAGGATGCCTTGCGGGATTGTGGGATGGATGCCTTGTGGGATGGGTGCCCTCTGGGACTGTGAGATGAATACTCCGCAGGGTGGATGCCTTGTAAGGTTGTGTGATGAATGCCCCTTCGACTGGATACCTTGTGGTATTTTGGGATGGATGCCTTATGGATTGGATGACTTGTGGGACTGTGTGATGGATGCCACGTGGGATGGATGCGTTACGGGATAGTGGGATGCATGCCTTGTGGGATGGTGGTATGGATGCCTTGCTGGACAGATGCCATGTGGGATGGATGCCTGGTGGGATGGATGCCTTGTGGGATGTAGGATGAATGCCCCTTTGGTTGGATGACGTGAGATTGTGGGATGCATGCCTTGAGGGACTGTGATAATGGATGCCTTTTGGGATGGATGCATGTGGGACTGTGGGATTGATGCTTTGTGGGTTTGGGATGGATGCTTTGTGGGTTCGTGGGATGGTTGCCTTTTGGGATGGTTGCCTTTTGGGATGGTTGCCTTTTGGGATGGTTGCCTTTTGGGATGGATGCCTTTTGGGATGGTTGCCTTTTGGGATGGTTGCCTTTTGGGATGGATGCCTTTTGGGATGGATGCCTTTTGGGATGGATGCCTTTTGGGATGGATGCCTTTTGGGATGGATGCCTTTTGGGATGGATGCCTTTTGGGATGGATGCCTTTTGGGATGGATGCCTTTTGGGATGGATGCCTTTTGGGATGGATGCCTTTTGGGATGGATGCCTTTTGGGATGGATGCCTTTTGGGATGGTTGCCTTTTGGGATGGTTGCCTTTTGGGATGGTTGCCTTTTGGGATGGTTGCCTTTTGGGATGGTTGCCTTTTGGGATGGTTGCCTTTTGGGATGGTTGCCTTTTGGGATGGTTGCCTTTTGGGATGGTTGCCTTTTGGGATGGTTGCCTTTTGGGATGGTTGCCTTTTGGGATGGTTGCCTTTTGGGATGGTTGCCTTTTGGGATGGTTGCCTTTTGGGATGGTTGCCTTTTGGGATGGTTGCCTTTTGGGATGGTTGCCTTTTGGGATGGTTGCCTTTTGGGATGGATGCCTTTTGGGATGGATGCCTTTTGGGATGGATGCCTTTTGGGATGGATGCCTTTTGGGATGGATGCCTTTTGGGATGGATGCCTTTTGGGATGGATGCCTTTTGGGATGGATGCCTTTTGGGATGGATGCCTTTTGGGATGGATGCCTTTTGGGATGGATGCCTTTTGGGATGGATGCCTTTTGGGATGGATGCCTTTTGGGATGGATGCCTTTTGGGATGGATGCCTTTTGGGATGGATGCCTTTTGGGATGGATGCCTTTTGGGATGGATGCCTTTTGGGATGGATGCCTTTTGGGATGGATGCCTTTTGGGATGGATGCCTTTTGGGATGGATGCCTTTTGGGATGGATGCCTTTTGGGATGGATGCCTTTTGGGATGGATGCCTTTTGGGATGGATGCCTTTTGGGATGGATGCCTTTTGGGATGGATGCCTTTTGGGATGGATGCCTTTTGGGATGGATGCCTTTTGGGATGGATGCCTTTTGGGATGGATGCCTTTTGGGATGGATGCCTTTTGGGATGGATGCCTTTTGGGATGGATGCCTTTTGGGATGGATGCCTTTTGGGATGGATGCCTTTTGGGATGGATGCCTTTTGGGATGGATGCCTTTTGGGATGGATGCCTTTTGGGATGGATGCCTTTTGGGATGGATGCCTTTTGGGATGGATGCCTTTTGGGATGGATGCCTTTTGGGATGGATGCCTTTTGGGATGGATGCCTTTTGGGATGGATGCCTTTTGGGATGGATGCCTTTTGGGATGGATGCCTTTTGGGATGGATGCCTTTTGGGATGGATGCCTTTTGGGATGGATGCCTTTTGGGATGGATGCCTTTTGGGATGGATGCCTTTTGGGATGGATGCCTTTTGGGATGGATGCCTTTTGGGATGGATGCCTTTTGGGATGGATGCCTTTTGGGATGGATGCCTTTTGGGATGGATGCCTTTTGGGATGGATGCCTTTTGGGATGGATGCCTTTTGGGATGGATGCCTTGTGGGATGGATGCCTTGTGGGATGGATGCCTTGTGGGATGGATGCCTTGTGGGATGGATGCCTTTTGGGATGGATGCCTTTTGGGATGGATGCCTTTTGGGATGGATGCCTTGTGGGATGGATGCCTTGTGGGATTGTGGGATGAATGTCCCTTTGAATGGATGACATGTGGATTGTGGGATGAATGTCCCTTTGAATGGATGACATGTGGATTGTGGGATGTATGCCGTGAGGGACTGTGTTAATGGATGCCTTTTGGGCTGGATGCCTTGTGGTATTGTGGGATGGATGCCTTGTGGGATGCATGCCTTGTGAGATTTTGGAAAAGTTGTCTTGTGGGATGGATGCCTTGCGGGATTGTGGGATGGATGCCTTGCGGGAGGGTTGCCTTGCGGGAGGGTTGCCTTGCGGGAGGGTTGCCTTGTGTGGTTATGGAATGGATGCCTAATGGTATTGTAGGATGGATGCCTTGTGGGCTGGGTGCCTTCTGGGATTGCGGAATGGATGCCTTGTGGTATTGTGTGATGGATGCCTTGTGGAATGGGTGGCTTTTGGGATTCTGGTATGGATGACTTGTGGGATTGTGGGATGGATGCCTTGCGGGACGGATGCCATGTGGGATTGTGGGACGGATGCCTTGCGGGACGGATGCCATGCGGGACGGATGCCATGCGGGACGGATGCCATGCGGGACGGTGGGACGGATGCCTTGTGGGACGGATGCCTTGCGGGATGGTGGAATGAATGCCATGTGGGATGGATGCCTTGCGGGACTGTGGGATGGATGCCTTGCGGGACGGATGGTTTGAGTGGTTTGATTATGGATGCCTTGTGGGATGGATGCCTTGTGGGATTGTGGGATGAATGTCCCTTGGAATGGATGACATGTGGATTGTGGGATGCATGCCGTGAGGGACTGTGTTAATGGATGCCTTTTGGGCTAGATGCCTTGTGGCATTGTGGGATGGATGCCTTGTGGGATGCATGCCTTGTGAGATTTTGGAAAAGTTGTCTTGTGGGATGGCTGCCTTGCGGGATTGTGGGATGGCTGCCTTGCGGGATTGTGGGATGGCTGCCTTGCGGGATGGATGCCTTCTGGGATTGCGGGATGGATGCCTTGTGGTATTGTGTGATGGATGCCTTGTGGGACTGATGACTTGTGGGATTGTGGGATGGATGCCTTGTGGGATGGATGCCTTGTGGGATGGATGCCTTGTGGGATGGATGCCTTGTGGGATGGATGCCTTGTGGGATTGTGGGATGAATGTCCCTTGGAATGGATGACATGTGGATTGTGGGATGCATGCCGTGAGGGACTGTGTTAATGGATGCCTTTTGGGCGGGATGCCTTGTGGTATTGTGGGATGGATGCCTTGTTGGATGGATGCCTTGTGGGATGCATGCCTTGTGAGATTTTGGAAAAGTTGTCTTGTGGGATGTTTGCCTTGCGGGATTGTGGGATGGCTTCCTTGTGGGATGGTTGCCTTGTAGGATGGATGCCTTGTGGGCTGGGTGCCTTCTGGGATTGCGGAATGGATGCCTTGTGGGACTGATGCCTTGTGGTATTGTGTGATGGATGCCTTCTGGAATGGGTGGCTTTTGGGATTCTGGTATGGATGACTTGTGGGATTGTGTGATGGATGCCATGTGGGATGGATGCGTTATGGGATCATGGGATGCATGCCTTGTGGGATTGTGGGATGGATGCCTTGTGGGACAGATGCCATGTGAGATGGTGGGATGGATGCTTTGTGGGATGGATGCCTTGTGGGATGTAGGATGAATGCCCCTTTGGTTGGATGACATGAGATTGTGGGATGCATGCCTTGAGGGACTGTGGTAATGGATGCCTTTTGGGATGGATGCATGTGGGACTGAGGGGTGGATGCCTTGTGGGATGGATGCCTTGTGGGATTGTGGAATGAATGCCCCTTTTGCTGAATGACTTGTGGGACTGTGGGATGGATGCCTTTTGGGATTGATGACTTGTGGGACTGTGGGATGGATGCCTTCTGAATGGATGCCTTTTGGGACTGTGGGGTGTGTTCTTTGCGGGGTGGATGCCATTTCGGTTTGCTGGATGGATGTCTTGTGGGAATGTGGGATAGATGCCTTGTGTGATGGATGCATGACGGATTGTGGGATGGATGCTTTTTGGGATCGATGCCTTGTGGGACTGTGGGATGCATGCCATGTGGGATGGATGCCTTGTGGGATTGTGGGATGAATCCCTTCTGGGATGGAAGCCTTTTGTGATGGATGCCTTTTGGGAAGGATGCCTTGCGGGATTGTGGGATGGATGCCTTGTGGGATGGGTGCCCTCTGGGACTGTGAGATGAATACTCCGCAGGGTGGATGCCTTGTAAGGTTGTGTGATGAATGCCCCTTCGACTGGATACCTTGTGGTATTTTGGGATGGGTGCCTTATGGAATGGATGACTTGTGGGACTGTGTGATGGATGCCACGTGGGATGGATGCGTTACGGGATAGTGGGATGCATGCCTTGTGGGATGGTGGTATGGATGCCTTGTGGGACTGTGTGATGGATGCCACGTGGGATGGATGCGTTACGGGATAGTGGGATGCATGCCTTGTGGGATGGTGGTATGGATGCCTTGCTGGACAGATGCCATGTGGGATGGATGCCTGGTGGGATGGATGCCTTGTGGGATGTAGGATGAATGCCCCTTTGGTTGGATGACGTGAGATTGTGGGATGCATGCCTTGAGGGACTGTGATAATGGATGCCTTTTGGGATGGATGCATGTGGGACTGTGGGATGGATGCTTTGTGGGTTTGGGATGGATACATTGTGGGTTCGTGGGATGGTTGCCTTTTGGGATGGTTGCCTTTTGGGATGGTTGCCTTTTGGGATGGTTGCCTTTTGGGATGGTTGCCTTTTGGGATGGTTGCCTTTTGGGATGGTTGCCTTTTGGGATGGTTGCCTTTTGGGATGGTTGCCTTTTGGGATGGTTGCCTTTTGGGATGGTTGCCTTTTGGGATGGTTGCCTTTTGGGATGGTTGCCTTTTGGGATGGATGCCTTTTGGGATGGATGCCTTTTGGGATGGATGCCTTTTGGGATGGATGCCTTTTGGGATGGATGCCTTTTGGGATGGATGCCTTTTGGGATGGATGCCTTTTGGGATGGATGCCTTTTGGGATGGATGCCTTTTGGGATGGATGCCTTTTGGGATGGATGCCTTTTGGGATGGATGCCTTTTGGGATGGATGCCTTTTGGGATGGATGCCTTTTGGGATGGATGCCTTTTGGGATGGATGCCTTTTGGGATGGATGCCTTTTGGGATGGATGCCTTTTGGGATGGATGCCTTTTGGGATGGATGCCTTTTGGGATGGATGCCTTTTGGGATGGATGCCTTTTGGGATGGATGCCTTGTGGGATGGATGCCTTGTGGGATTGTGGGATGGATGTCCCTTTGAATGGATGACATGTGGATTGTGGGATGTATGCCGTGAGGGACTGTGTTAATGGATGCCTTTTGGGCTGGATGCCTTGTGGTATTGTGGGATGGATGCCTTGTGGGATGCATGCCTTGTGAGATTTTGGAAAAGTTGTCTTGTGGGATGGATGCCTTGCGGGATTGCGGGAGGGTTGCCTTGCGGGAGGGTTGCCTTGCGGGAGGGTTGCCTTGCGGGAGGGTTGCCTTGTGTGGTTATGGAATGGATGCCTAATGGTATTGTAGGATGGATGCCTTGTGGGCTGGGTGCCTTCTGGGATTGCGGAATGGATGCCTTGTGGTATTGTGTGATGGATGCCTTGTGGAATGGGTGGCTTTTGGGATTCTGGTATGGATGACTTGTGGGATTGTGGGATGGATGCCTTGCGGGACGGATGCCATGTTGGATTGTGGGATGGATGCCTTGCGGGACGGATGCCATGTGGGATTGTGGGATGGATGCCTTGCGGGACGGATGCCATGTGGGATTGTGGGATGGATGCCTTGCGGGACGGATGCCATGTGGGATTGTGGGATGGATGCCTTGCGGGACGGATGCCATGTGGGATTGTGGGATGGATGCCTTGCGGGACGGATGCCATGTGGGATTGTGGGATGGATGCCTTGCGGGACGGATGCCATGTGGGATTGTGGGATGGATGCCTTGCGGGACGGATGCCATGTGGGATTGTGGGATGGATGCCTTGCGGGACGGATGCCATGTGGGATTGTGGGATGGATGCCTTGCGGGACGGATGCCATGTGGGATTGTGGGATGGATGCCTTGCGGGACGGATGCCATGTGGGATTGTGGGATGGATGCCTTGCGGGACGGATGCCATGTGGGATTGTGGGATGGATGCCTTGCGGGACGGATGCCATGTGGGATTGTGGGATGGATGCCTTGCGGGACGGATGCCATGTGGGATTGTGGGATGGATGCCTTGCGGGACGGATGCCATGTGGGATGTAGGATGAATGCCCCTTTGGTTGGATGACGTGAGATTGTGGGATGCATGCCTTGAGGGACTTGTGATAATGGATGCCTTTTGGGATGGATGCATGTGGGACTGTGGGATGGATGCTTTGTGGGTTTGGGATGGATACATTGTGGGTTCGTGGGATGGTTGCCTTTTGGGATGGATGCATGTGGGACTGTGGGATGGATGCTTTGTGGGTTTGGGATGGATACATTGTGGGTTCGTGGGATGGTTGCCTTTTGGGATGGATGCATGTGGGACTGTGGGATGGATGCTTTGTGGGTTTGGGATGGATACATTGTGGGTTCGTGGGATGGTTGCCTTTTGGGATGGATGCATGTGGGACTGTGGGATGGATGCTTTGTGGGTTTGGGATGGATACATTGTGGGTTCGTGGGATGGTTGCCTTTTGGGATGGTTGCCTTTTGGGATGGTTGCCTTTTGGGATGGTTGCCTTTTGGGATGGTTGCCTTTTGGGATGGTTGCCTTTTGGGATGGTTGCCTTTTGGGATGGTTGCCTTTTGGGATGGTTGCCTTTTGGGATGGTTGCCTTTTGGGATGGTTGCCTTTTGGGATGGTTGCCTTTTGGGATGGTTGCCTTTTGGGATGGTTGCCTTTTGGGATGGTTGCCTTTTGGGATGGTTGCCTTTTGGGATGGTTGCCTTTTGGGATGGTTGCCTTTTGGGATGGTTGCCTTTTGGGATGGTTGCCTTTTGGGATGGTTGCCTTTTGGGATGGTTGCCTTTTGGGATGGTTGCCTTTTGGGATGGTTGCCTTTTGGGATGGTTGCCTTTTGGGATGGTTGCCTTTTGGGATGGTTGCCTTTTGGGATGGTTGCCTTTTGGGATGGTTGCCTTTTGGGATGGTTGCCTTTTGGGATGGTTGCCTTTTGGGATGGTTGCCTTTTGGGATGGTTGCCTTTTGGGATGGTTGCCTTTTGGGATGGTTGCCTTTTGGGATGGTTGCCTTTTGGGATGGTTGCCTTTTGGGATGGTTGCCTTTTGGGATGGTTGCCTTTTGGGATGGTTGCCTTTTGGGATGGTTGCCTTTTGGGATGGTTGCCTTTTGGGATGGTTGCCTTTTGGGATGGTTGCCTTTTGGGATGGTTGCCTTTTGGGATGGTTGCCTTTTGGGATGGTTGCCTTTTGGGATGGTTGCCTTTTGGGATGGTTGCCTTTTGGGATGGTTGCCTTTTGGGATGGTTGCCTTTTGGGATGGTTGCCTTTTGGGATGGTTGCCTTGTGGGATGGTTGCCTTGTGGGATGGTTGCCTTGTGGGATGGTTGCCTTGTGGGATGGTTGCCTTGTGGGATGGTTGCCTTGTGGGATGGTTGCCTTGTGGGATGGTTGCCTTGTGGGATGGTTGCCTTGTGGGATTGTGGGATGGTTGCCTTGTGGGATTGTGGGATGGATGGCTTGTGGGACGGATGGCTTGTGGGACGGATGGCTTGTGGGACGGATGGCTTGTGGGACGGATGGCTTGTGGGACGGATGGCTTGTGGGACGGATGGCTTGTGGGACGGATGGCTTGTGGGACGGATGGCTTGTGGGACGGATGGCTTGTGGGACGGTGGGACGGATGGCTTGCGGGACGGATGGCTTGTGGGACGGTGGGACGGATGGCTTGCGGGACGGATGGCTTGTGGGACGGTGGGACGGATGGCTTGCGGGACGGATGGCTTGTGGGACGGTGGGATGGATGCCATGTGGGATGGTGGGATGGATGCCTGGTGGGATGGTGGGATGGATGCCTGGTGGGATGGATGCCTTGTGGGATGTAGGATGAATGCCCCTTTGGTTGGATGACGTGAGATTGTGGGATGCATGCCTTGAGGGACTTGTGATAATGGATGCCTTTTGGGATGGATGCATGTGGGACTGTGGGATGGATGCTTTGTGGGTTTGGGATGGATACATTGTGGGTTTGGGATGGATACATTGTGGGTTCGTGGGATGGTTGCCTTTTGGGATGGTTGCCTTTTGGGATGGTTGCCTTTTGGGATGGTTGCCTTTTGGGATGGTTGCCTTTTGGGATGGTTGCCTTTTGGGATGGTTGCCTTTTGGGATGGTTGCCTTTTGGGATGGTTGCCTTTTGGGATGGTTGCCTTTTGGGATGGTTGCCTTTTGGGATGGTTGCCTTTTGGGATGGTTGCCTTTTGGGATGGTTGCCTTTTGGGATGGTTGCCTTTTGGGATGGTTGCCTTTTGGGATGGTTGCCTTTTGGGATGGTTGCCTTTTGGGATGGTTGCCTTTTGGGATGGTTGCCTTTTGGGATGGTTGCCTTTTGGGATGGTTGCCTTTTGGGATGGTTGCCTTTTGGGATGGTTGCCTTTTGGGATGGTTGCCTTTTGGGATGGTTGCCTTTTGGGATGGTTGCCTTTTGGGATGGTTGCCTTTTGGGATGGTTGCCTTTTGGGATGGTTGCCTTTTGGGATGGTTGCCTTTTGGGATGGTTGCCTTGTGGGATGGTTGCCTTGTGGGATGGTTGCCTTGTGGGATGGTTGCCTTTTGGGATGGTTGCCTTGTGGGATGGTTGCCTTGTGGGATGGTTGCCTTGTGGGATGGTTGCCTTGTGGGATGGTTGCCTTGTGGGATGGTTGCCTTGTGGGATGGTTGCCTTGTGGGACTGTGGAATGAATGCACCTTTGGCTGAATGACTTGTGGGACTGTGGGATGGATGCCTTTTGGGATGGATGCTTTGAATGCTTGTGGAATGGATGGCTTGTGGGATGGATGGCTTGTGGGATGGATGGCTTGTGGGATGGATGGCTTGTGGGATGGATGGCTTGTGGGATGGATGGCTTGTGGGATGGATGGCTTGTGGGATGGATGGCTTGTGGGATGGATGGCTTGTGGGATGGATGGCTTGTGGGATGGATGGCTTGTGGGATGGATGGCTTGTGGGATGGATGGCTTGTGGGATGGATGGCTTGTGGGACTGTGGGATGGATGGCTTTTGGGATGGATGGCTTGTGGGACTGTGGGATGGATGGCTTTTGGGATGGATGGCTTGTGGGACTGTGGGATGGATGGCTTTTGGGATGGATGACTTGTGGGACTGTGGGATGGATGGCTTTTGGGATGGATGACTTGTGGGACTGTGGGATGGATGCCTTTTGGGATGGATGACTTGTGGGACTGTGGGATGGATGCCTTTTGGGATGGATGACTTGTGGGACTGTGGGATGGATGCCTTTTGGGATGGATGACTTGTGGGACTGTGGGATGGATGCCTTTTGGGATGGATGACTTGTGGGACTGTGGGATGGATGCCTTTTGGGATGGATGACTTGTGGGACTGTGGGATGGATGCCTTTTGGGATTGATGACTTGTGGGACTGTGGGATGGATGCCTTTTGGGATTGATGACTTGTGGGACTGTGGGATGGATGCCTTTTGGGATTGATGACTTGTGGGACTGTGGGATGGATGCCTTTTGGGATTGATGACTTGTGGGACTGTGGGATGGATGCCTTTTGGGATTGATGACTTGTGGGACTGTGGGATGGATGCCTTTTGGGATTGATGACTTGTGGGACTGTGGGATGGATGCCTTTTGGGATTGATGACTTGTGGGACTGTGGGATGGATGCCTTTTGGGATTGATGACTTGTGGGACTGTGGGATGGATGCCTTTTGGGATTGATGACTTGTGGGACTGTGGGATGGATGCCTTTTGGGATTGATGACTTGTGGGACTGTGGGATGGATGCCTTTTGGGATTGATGACTTGTGGGACTGTGGGGTGTATTCTTTGCGGGGTGGATGCCATTTCGGTTTGCTGGATGGATGTCTTGTGGGATTGTGGGATGGATGCCTTGTGCGATGGATGCATGACGGATTGTGGGATGGATGCGTTTTGGGATCGATGCCTTGTGGGACTGTGGGATGCATGTCATGTGGGATGGATACCTTGTGGGGCTGTGGGATGAATGCCTTTTGGGATGGAAGCCTTTTGTGATGGATGCCTTTTGGGAAGGATACCTTCTGGGATTGTGGGATGGATGCCTTGTGGGATGGGTGCCTTGCGAGACTGTGGGATGGAAGCCTTGTTGGATTGTGCCTTGTGTGATGAATGCCTTGGGTGGTTATACTATGGATGACTTAGTTTATTGTGGGATGGATGCCTTCTGGGATGTGTCCCTTGTCGAATTGTGGGATGGATGCCATGTGTGATGGATGCTTTGTGGTATTGTGGGATGGATGACTTGTGGGACTGTGAGATGGATACTCTGTAGTGTGGATGCGTTGTGGGGTTGTGTCATGAATTCCCCTTTGACTGGATGCCTTGTGGGATGGTGGAATGAATGCCATGTGGGGTGGATGCCTGGTGGGATTGTGGGGTGGATGCCTGGTGGGATTGTGGGGTGGATGCCTGGTGGGATTGTGGGGTGGATGCCTGGTGGGATTGTGGGGTGGATGCCTGGTGGGATTGTGGGGTGGATGCCTGGTGGGATTGTGGGGTGGATGCCTGGTGGGATTGTGGGGTGGATGCCTGGTGGGATTGTGGGGTGGATGCCTTGTGGGATTGTGGGGTGGATGCCTTGTGGCATGGATGCCTTGCGGTAAGAGTGCCTTGTGGGACTGTGGGATGGATGCCTTGTGGGATGGATGCCTTGTGGGATTGTGGGATGAACACTGCTTTGGCTGGATGACTTGCTGGATTGTGGGATGCATACCTTGAGGGAATGTGGTAATGGATGCCTTTGTGGATGGATGCCTTGTGGGTCTGTGGGCTCGATGCCTTGTTGGATGGATACTTTATGGGCTTGTGGGATGGATGCCTTGTGGGTTTGTGGGCTCGATGCCTTGTTGGATGGATACTTTATGGGCTTGTGGGATGGATGCCTTGTGGGTTTGTGGGCTCGATGCCTTGTGGGATGGATGCTTTGTAGGATTGTAGGATTGATATCTTGTGGGATTGTGGACGGGATGCCTTGTGGACGGGATGCCTTGTGGACGGGATGCCTTGTGGACGGGATGCCTTGTGGACGGGATGCCTTGTGGACGGGATGCCTTGTGGGATGGGTAACTTCTGGAGTTGTGGGATGGATGCCCCATAGGATGGATGCCTTGTGGGTTGTGTGATGAATGCCCCTTTGACTGGATGCCTTGTGGGTTGTGTGATGAATGCCCCTTTGACTGGATGCCTTGTGGGTTGTGTGATGAATGCCCCTTTGACTGGATGCCTTGTGGGATGGATGCCTTGCGGGATTGTGGGATGGATGCCTTGCGGGATTGTGGGATGGATGCCTTGCGGGATTGTGGGATGGATGCCTTGCGGGATTGTGGGATTGATGCCTTTTGGGATGCAAGGCTTTTGTGATGAATGCGTTTTGGGAAGGATGCCTTCTGGGACTATGAGATGAGTACCCCATAGGGTTGATGCCTTATGGGGTTGTGTCATGAATGCCCCTTTGACTGGATACCTTGTGGGATTGATTCCTTATGGTATTTTGGGATGGATGCCTTGTGGGATGGATTTCTTGTGGGATGGTGGAATGAATGCCATGTGAGATGGATGCCTTGTGGGACTGTGGGATGGATGCCTTGCGGGACGGATGGTTTGAGTGGTTTGATTATGGATGCCTTGTGGGTTGGATGCCTTGTGGGTTGGATGCCTTGTGGGTTGGATGCCTTGTGGGATGGATGCCTTGTGGGATTGTGGGATGAATGCCCCTTTGAATGGATGACATGTGGATTGTGGTATGCATGCCGTGAGGGACTGTGTTAATGGATGCCTTTTGGGCTGGATGCCTTGTGGTATTGTGGGATGGATGCCTTGTGGGATGCATGCCTTGTGAGATTTTGGAAAAGTTGTCTTGTGGGATGGTTGCCTTGCGGGATTGCGGGATGGTTGCCTTGCGGGATTGCGGGATGGTTGCCTTGCGGGATTGCGGGATGGTTGCCTTGCGGGATTGCGGGATGGTTGCCTTGCGGGATTGCGGGATGGTTGCCTTGCGGGATTGCGGGATGGTTGCCTTGCGGGATGGTTGCCTTGTGTGGTTATGGAATGGATGCCTAGTGGTATTGTAGGATGGATGCCATGTGGGCTGGGTGCCTTCTGGGAATGCAGAATGGATGCCTTGTGGGACTGATGCCTTGTGGTATTGTGTGATGGATGCCTTGTGGAATGGGTGGCTTTTGGGATTCTGGTATGGATGACTTGTGGGATTGTGTGATGGATGCCATGTGGGATGGATGCGTTATGGGATCATGGGATGCATGCCTTGTGGGATTGTGGGATGGATGCCTTGCGGGACAGATGCCATGTGAGATGGTGGGATGGATGCCTTGTGGAATGGATGCCTTGTGGGATGGATGCCTTGTGGGATGTAGGATGAATGCCCCTTTGGTTGGATGACGTGAGATTGTGGGATGCATGCCTTGAGGGACTGTGGTAATGGATGCCTTTTGGGATGGATGCTTGTGGGACTGAGGGGTGGATGCGTTCGTGCGATGGATGCGTTCGTGCGATGGATGCGTTCGTGCGATGGATGCGTTCGTGCGATGGATGCGTTCGTGCGATGGATGCGTTCGTGCGATGGATGCGTTCGTGCGATGGACGCGATGGATGCGTTCGTGCGATGGACGCGATGGATGCGTTCGTGCGATGGATGCGTTCGTGCGATGGATGCGTCGTGCGATGGATGCGTTGTGGGTTCGTGCGATGGATGCGTCGTGCGATGGATGCGTCGTGCGATGGATGCGTCGTGCGATGGATGCGTCGTGCGATGGATGCATTGTGGGTTCGTGCGATGGATGCCCCTTTGGCTGAATGACTTGTGGGACTGTGGGATGGATGCCTTGTGGGATTGTGGAATGAATGCCCCTTTGGCTGAATGACTTGTGGGACTGTGGGATGGATGCCTTCTGAATGGATGCCTTTTGGGACTGTGGGGTGTGTTCTTTGCGGGGTGGATGCCATTTCGGTTTGCTGGATGGATGTCTTGTGGGAATGTGGGATAGATGCCTTGTGTGATGGATGCATGACGGATTGTGGGATGGATGCTTTTTGGGATCGATGCCTTGTGGGACTGTGGGATGCATGCCATGTGGGATGGATGCCTTGTGGGATTGTGGGATGAATCCCTTCTGGGATGGAAGCCTTTTGTGATGGATGCCTTTTGGGAAGGATGCCTTGCGGGATTGTGGGATGGATGCCTTGTGGGATGGGTGCCCTCTGGGACTGTGAGATGAATACTCCGCAGGGTGGATGCCTTGTAAGGTTGTGTGATGAATGCCCCTTCGACTGGATACCTTGTGGTATTTTGGGATGGATGCCTTATGGAATGGATGACTTGTGGGACTGTGTGATGGATGCCACGTGGGATGGATGCGTTACGGGATAGTGGGATGCATGCCTTGTGGGATGGTGGTATGGATGCCTTGCTGGACAGATGCCATGTGGGATGGTGGGATGGATGCCTGGTGGGATGGATGCCTGGTGGGATGGATGCCTGGTGGGATGGATGCCTTGTGGGATGTAGGATGAATGCCCCTTTGGTTGGATGACGTGAGATTGTGGGATGCATGCCTTGAGGGACTGTGATAATGGATGCCTTTTGGGATGGATGCATGTGGGACTGTGGGATGGATGCTTTGTGGGTTTGGGATGGATACATTGTGGGTTCGTGGGATGGTTGCCTTTTGGGATGGTTGCCTTTTGGGATGGTTGCCTTTTGGGATGGTTGCCTTTTGGGATGGTTGCCTTTTGGGATGGTTGCCTTTTGGGATGGTTGCCTTTTGGGATGGTTGCCTTTTGGGATGGTTGCCTTTTGGGATGGTTGCCTTTTGGGATGGTTGCCTTTTGGGATGGTTGCCTTTTGGGATGGTTGCCTTTTGGGATGGTTGCCTTTTGGGTTGGTTGCCTTTTGGGATGGTTGCCTTGTGGGATGGTTGCCTTGTGGGATGGTTGCCTTGTGGGATGGTTGCCTTGTGGGATGGTTGCCTTGTGGGATGGTTGCCTTGTGGGATGGTTGCCTTGTGGGATGGTTGCCTTGTGGGATGGTTGCCTTGTGGGATGGTTGCCTTGTGGGATGGTTGCCTTGTGGGATGGTTGCCTTGTGGGATTGTGGAATGAATGCCCCTTTGGCTGAATGACTTGTGGGACTGTGGGATGGATGCCTTTTGGGATTGATGACTTGTGGGACTGTGGGATGGATGCCTTCTGAATGGATGCCTTTTGGGACTGTGGGGTGTATTCTTTGCGGGGTGGATGCCATTTTGGTTTGCTGGATGGATGTCTTGTGGGATTGTGGGATAGATGCCTTGTGCGATGGATGCATGATGGATTGTGGGATGGATGCGTTTTGGGATCGATGCCTTGTGGGACTGTGGGATGCATGTCATGTGGGATGGATGCCTTGTGGGGCTGTGGGATGAATGCCTTTTGGGATGGAAGCCTTTTGTGATGGATGCCTTTTGGGAAGGATACCTTCTGGGATTGTGGGATGGATGCCTTGTGGGATGGGTGCCTTGCGAGACTGTGGGATGGAAGCCTTGTTGGATTGTGCCTTGTGTGATGAATGCCTTGGGTGGTTATACTATGGATGACTTAGTTTATTGTGGGATGGATGCCTTCTGGGATGGGTCCCTTGTCGAATTGTGGGATGGATGCTTTGTGGTATTGTGGGATGGATGACTTGTGGGACTGTGAGATGGATACTCTGTAGTGTGGATGCGTTGTGGGGTTGTGTCATGTGGAGCCCTATTTGCAACAGTGGATAACAGAGCGAGGAGTAAAGAACATGTCAGCTTTGGGATTTGCAAGTCAGCCTGAGAAAGAAACCTGATGTATCCAGTTATCAGCACAAAAGAATGCTCTAACTACAGAAATATTTCAAACAATCTATTTCAGGACTTTCCAGAGGGGTTGGGATTTCTCACACTGTAACTAACAGGCAAGGCGGAGAATGTGATGATTAGAGGCTTAAGCATAGGTTAGAGGTTAATGATTGATGTAGAAGTGGTCTAATGAAAACCTAAGAAAAAGATAATAAGATATGCTTAGTCGTGGTGATTTGACAGAAGAATGATATATAAGTAAATGTATCTGCGCAATAAATTGAGTTCTGCCGACCTCATATGAGAGTGCAGTCTCCCTCCGTCGATTCCTACAAAGTGGTGACCCCCGACGTGTCGGCGTGAAACTACCGAGGAATAAAAATACGGAGTAAAGATCCCAGGTCCCGACTCGCGAATAAGGACGATCAAAGCACCTCGTCGCAGGCGACTACGGTGCCGGATCCCACGGGTGAAATTACACAGTGGCTGGAAGATAACGGTGGGAGCGGAAGGTGAGCAATTGCTGTCGCTAACCACTGGTAATCAAGGTTTGTGTAGATTCATACTTTAACTATGCAAAGACAGGCGGCATTAACGCTGCTAACTCAGTTTTTGAAGCAGAGGGGGATTAAGGAGAAGGAGATAGATTTTAAAAAGGAGTTGCCGGCTTTAATAACTTACGGCATATCTAAAGGATGTTTCGTGAACCCTAACACCGTTCATGAGTTAGGGGAGTGGCGAAAATTAGGGGATATCATTTGGGATGCTGTGCTAGATGAGGATAAAACTGCAAAAAAGATGGGAAAACATTGGCGGGTGGTTCATAATGCATTGTTACAGCATTCTATAGAATTACGTGCAGCTAAGCTGGCACATGAAACTACAGCTAAAAATCAATCCTATTTAGATCATATGGGCTTGACTGAGACTCCACCTCCCCCGAGGTTCACCTCATTTATGATGCCTTCGGCTGCCGCAGAAACACCCGTCCCGTCAGCACCCCCAGAGGAGGAATTACCTCCTCCGCCTCCCGATCTAATGGTGCGTGCAGAATCACCTCCACCGCCCGTGGAGACGAGTTCTGAACCCCACATAACGGCGGATAGTACTAAAAATCAGAGCAAGTTACGCGCGGAGTTACATGAGCGCGGGCTGATGTGGAAAACACTTGCGGCGGAAAGGCTGAAAGAAGGTGAAGGGGAGTTAATGGAAGGGCTTGCACAAGCTTTTCCAGTGGTCTATACGCCCGCTGATGATGGAAACATTCAGGTTACATTAACTAGCTTAGATTGGAAAATGCTAACACAATTAAGAGCGACAGTTGCAGAAAGTGGGTTGCAGGGAGAGCCGACAAGGCAAATGCTCGACTATATGTTCAGTACATTCTCTTTGTTGCCAGTGGAATGCCGAAGTATTATGAAATTAATTTGTACACCATCGCAGCAACTTTTATGTCAGGGATATTGGCAGGGTGAGGCACAAGCAGCCGTTAATGTACAAAGACAGGCAGGCGATCCGTTGCATGGAATAACGTTAGAAGAGCTTATGGGGTTCACACCGTACTATACTGCAGAAGCACAGGCTATGTTAGGTCTGGATAAAATTGAGGAAGCAATGAGGGTATTTAGAAGGGCTTTATCCAGAGTAAAAGATCAGGGTACTCCCACTTATGTCAGTATTAAGCAAGGTCCTGATGAGCCACTAAATCAATTTGTCGATAAAGTAATCAATGCCATTACGAAAGCTGGAGTTAACACTTTTATGCAGGGCGCACTTTTAAAACAGTGTGTACAACAAAATGGAAATGCCCAAACAAAATCAATAATAGCTTCTATGGGAGGGAATTGGACAATAGAGGAGGCTTTAGACCGTGCCGCCCAAATTCCGCAGGGATCAATGGCATTTGTGGTTGAAGCAATGAAAGAAATTAGTTCAAAGTTAGATAAGGTAATTATTGGGCCACAATCAATGCAGGCTATGGCAGCACTTGCTCCTCTTCCGCAACCCTCTCGACCAACTGCTCGAAATCGAGCTATAATTTGTTATCGATGTGGGAATCCTGGTCACACCAGAAGAGAGTGCCGCACAAAGTCCGTGTGGTGCAATAATTGCCATCATAACACACATAACACCAAAGCCTGCCAGCGCGTCACTCAGCCGTCGGGAAACGGGCAGAGCAGCGCGAGAAGCGGAGGCCGCGCCCAGACACAAATCGCCGTCGCACAGCCGCAGAACCACCAGCAATCCAACCCTCTCAGCTTCGACCCGCCACCTATGGAAGCATCGGATTGGACCTGGCAGCAGCAGTAGATGTCACACTACATACTAATTTACCGCAACTCATCCCAACAAATGTTAAAGGTCCTATTAAAATCAATGGACATTGTGTGGGTGCATTGCTACTTGGCCGATCTTCAACAACAATGAAAGGACTGTTTGTATTACCTGGTGTTATTGATGCGGATTATACTGGGGATATACAAATTATGGCTTATGCCCATACACCACCTTTACAAATTAAAAAGGGACAGCGATTAGCTCAACTAATACCATTTCCACCGTTGATGCAAAACATTTTACCTGACGATTTGGAACCTATTTTGGATAACCCTCGAGGTAACCAGGGATTTGGATCTACTGGAGACACTTTGGCCTGTGTCACCTTGGATTTATCAACACGACCACATTCTGATGTCGCCGTAACTTGGCAAGGAGAGACAACCAAACTAAAAGGATTATTGGATACTGGAGCTGATACTAGTGTGATATCTACTCGTTTTTGGCCTCCTCACTGGCCTACTCAAAAGTCATCATCCACAGTTGCGGGAGTAGGAGGCCTCACACTAGCCCACAGAAGTCCATTATTACAGATTCAGCTTACAAACACCGATACAATAATCAATACCATTGTCGCCGTCGCGGAGCTTCCACTATCTATTCAAATGTTGGTGGGCCGTAATGTTTTAGCACAGTTGGGAATGAAACTCACCGACGAGCAGCCTTTTCATTAGCGGCCATTGATTGGGCTTTCCCGATTCAAATGACATGGAAAACAGACAATCCAATTTGGATCAAACAATGGCCGTTAAAAGAGGAAAGCCGGAATGCAGCATATAAAATAGTTCACGAACAATTAAAACAGGGTCATCTCAAACCATCACATAGTGCCTGGAATTCGCCCATTTTTGTACTCAAGAAAAAATCGGGCAAATATCGATTATTGACTGATTTAAGAACTGTTAATTCCAGTCTGGAACCTATGGGAGCCCTACAACCAGGTTTGCCTAATCCAGCTATGTTACCTGAAAATTGGCCATTGTTAATTATTGATTTAAAGGACTGTTTCTTTACGATCCCATTGCATCCTAAGGATACTCAAAGATTTGCTTTCACGCTTCCTGCTCCAAACAGGGGTGCGCCAGATGCACGATTTGAATGGACTGTACTGCCGCAAGGTATGTGTAATTCACCCACGTTATGTCAACTATACGTGGATCATGCCTTAAAGGACTTACGAGTTAAGTGGCCAGAAATGATTATTTATCACTACATGGATGACATCTTATTTACTCAGTCACAGCCAATCACCGACCAACAACTGCAGCACATTATATCGCATCTCAAATCCTACAATCTCGTCGTAGCACCTGAAAAAATCCAAAGATCAGCACCATGGAAATATTTAGGATGGACTTTAACAAACAGAACAATAAAACCGCAAAAATTGGAACTTAATCTACAAATCAAGACACTTCATGATGCACAGACCCTTTTGGGGGATTTACAATGGCTTAAACCTGTCGTCGGGATTAGCAACAGTCAATTGCAACAGCTTCGTCCACTTCTGAAAGGCACCGACCCGGCGCTTCCCGTGACTCTCACAGCACAACAACATCAAGCGCTTCAGCAAATTGCAACCCGAGTGGCGCAAGGATCTGTTTCACGCTGGAAACCGGACTCGCCCATTCACTTAGCCATTTGGCTTGCTACTCAACACCTCGTGGGGGCGCTTGTCCAAAAGAAAACGGGGGAGAGCTCGGGGAGCTCGGGAGGGATTGATATACTGGAATGGATAGTTCCACCTTTGCAACAAGGAAGGACTTTAGTTACGTTGATAGAACGTTTAGCGCAAGTGATAAAGAAGGGGAGAGAAAGAGCAATACAGGTGACAGGGAAAGAACCGAGGGAAATTTGGGTACCAATGCAGCAAGACAAACTTGATTGGTATGTTCAGGAGAATTGGGAGTTACAAGAAGCTTTGCTTAGTGCAGACAGTGTGATTACAGTAAAACCGGTAAACGCACCGGTACCTAAATGGATGGGAACACAAGAATGGGTAGCAAAGTCGTGGCTTAGTAAAACACCACTAACAGCAGCAAAAACAGTTTATACTGACGCAGGGAAAAGAACAATGCGTGCAGCAGCAACATGGCAAGAAGGCAACGAATGGTGCAAACATATATTAGATGCGGTACCCGGAGATAGTTTACAAACATTAGAGTTAAGAGCAGTGGTTTGGGCTTTAGGGAATTTTCAGGACAAAATTAACATTGTTACTGATTCACTATACACTGTTGGGGTAGTTCAGAGAATTGAACATGCATACATCAAAGAAGTAGGTAACAAGGTATTAGGTACATTATTGTTTCAACTTAAAAAGGTCACAGAAAGCAGACAGGCAGAATATTTCATAATGCACATTCGCAGTCACCAAGGGACACATGGTTTAGGAGATGGAAATAGCAAAGCAGATGCCTTAGTATCCTTAGCTCAAGGTGTACCACAATCACAACACCAAGCAGCCAGAGAAGCACGTGATTCGTTCCATATAAATGCTAAGGGATTGACACGTGCATTTAACATATCTAAGGCGGAGGCCACAGCCATTGTAAGAGCATGTCCACAATGTAGTCTACATAATGAAGGAACAGGATTAGGAATAGGAGTTAATCCTCGGGGTACTGAATCAAATATGCTATGGCAAATGGATGTTACACACATCCCAGAATTTGGACGATTAAAATACGTACATGTCACTGTTGACACATACAGTAAATATATTTGGGCTACAGCACAGGCAGGAGAAAAGGCACTACATGTCATCAGGCATTTAACTAGCGCATTTGCGGTAATGGGAGTTCCACAACAAATAAAAACAGATAATGGACCTGCCTATATAGGGCACAAGGTGCAAAACTTTTTTACACAATGGGGTATCAAACATACTACAGGTATTCCACATTCACCAACAGGACAGGCCATTGTAGAACGGGCAAATCGAACCTTAAAACAATATATTGCTAAACAACAAGTGAGTGACATTCAAGAGAAGGTGGCCCGAGCTTTATTTGTAATAAATCATTTGTGTGTATTTGGGGAGGCAAAGCATCCTCCAGCTTGGATGCACTATCAGCAAAAACAAGTAGAACAGAGACAACAAGCAATGGTGAGGTACAAGGATCCTAAAACAGGACTCTGGGAGGGACCTGTGCCTGTGATATATTGGGGGCGTGGTTATGTTGCAGTTTCTACCCCTACAGGAACCGAGTGGATACCATCCAAGTGGATAAGAGCAGCTCCGCAGCAAGATGCACCTGCTACTACAAATGACTCTGGGAATGATGATGACCCTACCGACAGGCTTGCCAATGACAGCGATAGAGAAAAGGCAGAATATGTGGGTAACTTGGGCTAATGTCACACATAACTCAGAATTCTGCTTGAGCATGCAATCAGCTGCTGACCCTTTTAAAACGTGTTTAATCGGAATTCCTATAACAGACATGGCAGAATTTCTTAGTTTTTCCAACTATACTACGTATAATGTGTCCCAATCAGTCAACTGTATAGCTAATCTCACAGCTCACATAATTAATAACTTAAACGTAACTCTTTCGTGGGACCCACAAGAATTAGAACTTTTGGGGTCTCAATTCATTGGCAGCGATACAAAAAATTGGAACAAAACTTGCTTTGTGTTTGGAAATCAATATAAAGTGATTCAATCAAGTAATTGGGTTGGCTGGACACGAGTTGATCCTTTAAACAATCAGAATTATAAATTTGCACACAAAGGTGATTATTGCGGAACTAATGAAACTACACAACAAGGCCTAGGAGCCTGGGGAGCAGAAAACACCACAATGCAGCAAGATATAGTATGGAGTAATGACACTGCCAAAGCTCTACCCCCCAACATATTTTTAATATGCGGAGACAGAGCTTGGCAAGGAATTCCACGCAATTCAATTGGGGGACCATGTTATTTAGGGAAATTAACACTCTTAGCTCCTACCCATCGAGCATGGCTTAATATAGCATCTAAATTGAACAGAAGAAGGAGAAGTGCTATTCATCACCTAAAACCTAGCTGTAATGACGAACTACAACTGTGGTCATTCACTGCTTGTGTGTTTGCGTCCATTCTTACACCCAGTGTGGCAGCTGCCCATGCTCTTAGAGAGATTGAAAGACTAGCTTGTTGGTCTGTTAAGCAATCAAATGTTACCACAAGTATTATTAATGAATTGTTAGTAGATCAAAATAGTTTGCGACATGCTTTGCTTCAAGATCGCGCCGCTATTGATTTTTTGCTTTTAGCACAAGGCCATGGTTGTGAAGATTTCGAGGGTATGTGTTGTTTTAATCTATCTGATCATAGTGATTCCATCCATAAGCAGTTAAACTGGCTAAAGCAACACACCAATAAGATCACTGTTAATACCAATCCATTTGATAAATGGCTATCTTCCATATTTGGGGGATTAACACCATGGCTGCTTTCGCTTGTTAAAGAAGGCTTGCGCTGGATAGGAATATTCTTAGCAATCATAATTATTGTCAAAATTGCTTTTAATTGTGTAATGAAAAATGTAAATCGAATGTCTCAAGAACTTATGTTCGCCGTACCAAAAGAAAACGGGGGAGATGTGGAGCCCTATTTGCAACAGTGGATAACAGAGCGAGGAGTAAAGAACATGTCAGCTTTGGGATTTGCAAGTCAGCCTGAGAAAGAAACCTGATGTATCCAGTTATCAGCACAAAAGAATGCTCTAACTACAGAAATATTTCAAACAATCTATTTCAGGACTTTCCAGAGGGGTTGGGATTTCTCACACTGTAACTAACAGGCAAGGCGGAGAATGTGATGATTAGAGGCTTAAGCATAGGTTAGAGGTTAATGATTGATGTAGAAGTGGTCTAATGAAAACCTAAGAAAAAGATAATAAGATATGCTTAGTCGTGGTGATTTGACAGAAGAATGATATATAAGTAAATGTATCTGCGCAATAAATCGAGTTCTGCCGACCTCATATGAGAGTGCAGTCTCCCTCCGTCGATTCCTACAGTGTCATGAATTCCCCTTTGACTGGATGCCTTGTGGGATGGTGGAATGAATGCCATGTGGGGTGGATGCCTTGTGGGATTGTGGGGTGGATGCCTTGTGGGATTGTGGGGTGGATGCCTTGTGGCATGGATGCCTTGCGGTAAGAGTGCCTTGTGGGATGGATGCCTTGTGGGATGGATGCCTTGTGGGATGGATGCCTTGTGGGATGGATGCCTTGTGGGATTGTGGGATGAACACTGCTTTGGCTGGATGACTTGCTGGATTGTGGGATGCATACCTTGAGGGAATGTGGTAATGGATGCCTTTGTGGATGGATGCCTTGTGGGTCTGTGGGCTCGATGCCTTGTTGGATGGATGCTTTGTAGGATTGTAGGATTGATATCTTGTGGGATTGTGGACGGGATGCCTTGTGGACGGTGTGAGAAACAAAGTTTTATGCCGAAAAAGTTTGCTCAGGCAAGGATCACGGTGAAGCAGCTCTGTTTATTCGCGAGTGCCATCGCGGACGCGCCACCCCATGGCCGGAGTAGAAACGCGCGCTGTTACAAAGAAAAGGAAGCATTTTTATAGTATTTTATCCCGACGCGGTTTATCCTCTCCTGTTTCTCCATTGGTCGGATACTCCAGGCTCACAACCTATCCGACGCATTCTATTACAATAAGTTTCCATAAGGGGTTTTTCTTTTACCAGCCGGCTGTTTATGCATAGTTGTGCAATGATGGCAATATTTTCTCTGGTACACCCTATCTCCTGATCCCTGTAAGACACAACATTCTAAGAAAAAGTTGTTATGCGTAGCTCTTGTCCTTCTCCATTATCTGGTACCAGGAGGTACTGAACAAGACGGCCTTTATCCTGGGCTCCTTTCTAGTCTGGTATTTTTGTACAAGGCCATGGTGTTTTTCTTGGTTCTACAAAAATATGATTCTCACAACACTGCAAAAACACAAGTTGTTTCTCACAATTCCCCCATCTTTTCTTTTTACTCTTTTGTGTTTTTTGCACAATGATTGCCTATTCTAAGGTATTAGAATTGTATTCTTTGTAAGTTCTCAAACCTAATGTCTAAAACTATCACTAAGAACATTCCAAAATGTGTATAGGATAGCTGTGTGATCAGATTATATAGGTGCAGTGTATATAATGTGTACTACTCTAATAGTGAGATTTGCAGATGCAGAGATTAACAGATTAATATGACTGCTAATATTTACAGTGATATCATCTATGATGATGTCTTCATGCAAGCACAACCCTTGCCTGTATACACAAGTAGGGTCTCAGTACTTCCATTTAGATGTATCTCGAAGTGGCACACACCCTGCTCAGTATCAGGACGGATACCCTGAGCTCTGATGGTGTTGCTCACAAATGAATCCTTGCTGTACTTCTGATGTGCATGTCAACTGTCTGCCATTTCCCAGCCTCATGATAAACCCACACCCTATGTTCCATAGGATTTTCCCTTATGGTTCAGGCCCAAAGCCATTATCAGGTGCATGGGAGACGCTGAGGTCTGGATCATGGTCAATATGACAGCAATGATCACGTCAGTTGGGTCAGTTAATCAACTACCCCACGACTGATACCTTTTTACAGTGTCCCAGATAATTCTCCGAATTTCTTCGGGTAGGGAACCTTCCCTTATTATCTAGATTCCACGGTCTACACCCATAGCGTGGCCTGTATGCAGCTTAAGGCCACAGAAACGTTGGTCTGGGTGTGCTGATTGTATCCGCCATCAGTTGATGGTCATTCTTCCCACCGAGGTGACGGGTCCAACACAATTCTTGAAGAGAGAGACGGTGTAAAATTATACTCACAATGTGACACAAAACACTCTGCATCTGTTTGTAAAATCTCCCACGAGGGAGTAAGACTTGGATTCTCTATTAAATTTTGTCTCTGTTTTGTATGTGGCCAGATTTAGTTCCCTATCATAGTTAATAAGAGAGATATTGCCTCCTTCAACTTGAATTTGGTTCATCCAATTGTTACTAGCATTTGAAAAGGACTGTAGCAATCCTTTCTTCAGTGCTGAAATTAAACAGCATCCTGCCTTATATTTTTGATGGTTGTTCCAATAAGCCTATTGTTTATAAACAGCAGACTGGTTTACAATTTAGTTTCACTTGTTACATTTTACTGGGTTGCTTATAAGTCCAAAAATACAAAAAAAAACCTTTTAAAAGGTAATGTACACACAATTAGAATACCCGTAACCCCCCCCTTTTAAGGATACTTTGCTTTGAAATATGACAGTTTTTCTTTGTCAGGTACCAGGTCTCACTCAGTCTTTTGATTCTCCGGTGTGAGGACTGTTGATCTTGGTTTTCGGTGAATCGTCTGTCTCCAAGGCATCAGGATCTGTAGAGGTCTTTAATCGTGTGTAGTGAGTCCACCCCTTTTCTGCAGTTCTCACAGCAGTCTCAGTGGTCAGCAGCACTTGAAAAGGTCCTTCCCACTCGGGCTGGAGCTTTGATTCCTTCCAGGCACGCACTAGGACCCAGTCTCCTGCCTGGAAGGTGTGTACTGGAAATTCCAGAGGGGGAGTTTGAGCCAGCAGTCCGCGTACCTTAAGGGATGATAAGGAAGAGGACAACCCGAGTACATAGTTCTTAAGGAATTTATCTTTGGTCTCGAGAGTGGGCACCTCGCCATCTCCTCCCAGATACGGCAGCCCGAACAGCATCTCATACGGTGACACTCCTAGATCCTTTCTAGGAGCAGTTCGAATTCTGAGAAGGGCCAGGGGTAAACACTTTGTCCATGGTAATTTAGTTTCTAAAACCAACTTGGACAAGTGTTTTTTTAACGTCTGATTCATTCTCTCCACTTTTCCAGAAGAAGGGGGGTGCCATGGGGTATGAAACTCCCACTTTATCCCCAAGGTGTTCATTAATTCTTGCAGGATATGTGAAGTGAAATGACTTCCTTTGTCTGAGTCAATATTCTCTACAATCCCATATCTGGGAATAATTTGTTCTAAAATTGTTTTTGTGACTACATTAGCCGTGGCTGATACTGAGGGAAAAGCCTCTACCCATCTTGAAAGATGATCTACTAACATTAACAGGTATTTAAATCTCCCCACCTGTGGCAACTCAGTAAAATCTACTTGAATGCTCTGAAAAGGTCTGAGCCCTGGCTCTCGTCCACCTGAGGACTGCTTTCTCATAGCTTTCTTATTTATCTGTTGACATGTTATGCAGCTACTACATATTTGTTTAGCTATTGTGTACAGTCCTGTGCAGGCATATTTTCTTAGTACAGCATCACACATTGCCTGAACTCCCCAATGACTCCCTTGGTGCAACATAGTCAGAAGTTGTCTCATTACTTGTTTATTCACCAATTCCCTGCCATCAGGGAGGATCCATCGTCCGTCTGACTCACTTGCTCCTAACTCCTTAAAAGTTGTTATCTCCTTTTCACTGAATATTTGCTTTTCAGGCGGAGGCTTTATCTCTGGCACTAGAGACAGCTTCATTATTGCCTCTGGATTTAAAGCGGCCTCCTTTGCTTTTTCGTCAGCGAGTCTATTCCCCCACTCTATCAACGAGTCTCCCTTCTGGTGCTTTTTGATATGTATTACAGCAATTTCTTCAGGTAATAACAGGTTTTCCAGAACCTGTCTGATTAATTCCTCATGAACCAACTCTTTTCCTTTACTATTTATCAAACCCCTCTCTTCCCAGATTTTTCCAAATGTATGTACCACCCCGTATGCATATCGTGAGTCGGTGTAAACAGTTCCTTGTTTGCCTTGTAACAGTTTCAGTGCCTGGTTTAGAGCATACAACTCACAAGTCTGAGCAGACCAGCTACTAGGCAAACTCCCCATCTCCTCCACCCTTGCTTCTATACCAGTAACAACTGCATAACCGTTACATCGTTTCCCATTCACAACTCTAGAGGATCCATCTATAAACAATATTTCCCCTTCATCAAGAGGTACATCTTGCAGGTCTGATCTTATTTTAGTTTGCAAATTTATTAAGTCCAAACAATTGTGTTCTACATCATTTTCAGCTGTATTTTCAGTTCCCTTTGATAAGAAGGAAGCAGGATTTAGAACAGACTCAGTGATTATAGTTAGATCATCTTTCTCAATCAATATTGTTTCATATTTAAGTATCCTAGAGTCTGTTAACCATCTCCCTGCTCTCTGAGTGAGGATTGTCTTTACTTGGTGGGGGGTAATAACAATAAGTTGCCCTCCAAAAGTTAGTTTCCTGCTTTCTTCGACCAGCAGGGCAGTTGCTGCTACTGCCTGAACACATTCTGGCCACCCCCGGGATACAGGATCCAACAATTTGGATAAGTATGCTACAGGTTTTCTCTTGTCCCCCCACTCTTGTGTCAAAACCCCCAGTGCAGCTCCTTCACTAACAGTTATGAAAAGATGGAATGGTTTTTCCAAAGCAGGTAAAGTCAGGACTGGAGCTGTAATTAAGGCCTGTTTCAGGTTTTCTACCATCTCTTTTTCTTCTTCGTTCCAATTTAGTATGTTAGGTTCCCCCTCTGATAATTTGAGATACAGTTTCTTGGTTTTCTGTGCATATGCCTCTATCCATAGTCTGCAGTATCCAACTAAACCCAGGAACTTTCTCAGTTCTTTCTTTGTCCCGGGAAGGGGGAGTTGCACGATTCCTTGAATCCTTTCTGGAGTTATTTTTCGTTTCCCTTCAGAAATTAGGTGTCCCAAATATTTAACCTCTCTTTCCACATATTGTAATTTACTTTTAGATACCCTCAGTCCCTTTTCTCCCAAGAAATCAAGGAGTTTGTTTGTGGTTTCTCTCACTTCAGACTCCTCTATCCCTGAAATCAATAAGTCATCCACGTATTGTAACAGTATTACCCCCTTTGTAGTCTGAAATGTTTCTAACACTTTTTCTAGTGCTTGTCCAAATAAATTTGGAGATTCTGTAAATCCTTGGGGTAAAACTGTCCATCTGTACTGTTGTTTGCGTCCAGTTTCAGGATCTTCCCACTCGAAAGCAAAGAGATCTCGGCTATCTGAGTCGAGGGGGCAGGTCCAAAAAGCATCCTTTAAATCTACAACACTAAACCATTTATGCTCGTACGGAATTTTGCTCATTAGAGTATAAGGATTAGGAACTACAGGGTGGCGTTTTATCACTATTTCATTGATTTTCCTCAAATCTTGTACCAATCGGTAAGAACTGTCCGCTTTTCTTACTGGCAGAATTGGGGTGTTATATGGTGACATGCAAGGTTCTAACAGACCATCTCTAATCAAAGTCTGCACCACAGGCTTTAGACCTATTCTCCCTTCTAAGGGGATAGGATATTGTCGCTGTATTACCCCTTTTTTTTCCTGTTGAACAGCTATTTTTAAGGGAGTAATTTCCAATATTCCTCGATTCCCCTCTCTTGCCCACACCTTTGGGTTTATTTCTTCTTCATCACTTTCTGTTAATAAATTCATTGAAACCGTTATTCCTTTTTCCCAAATTTTCAATTGCAAACCCAATTTAACAATTAAATCTCTCCCCAACAAATTTGTCCCTGCTTCAGGTACATACAACAATTGTCCCATCACTATTTTATCATTCCATCTTAATTCAGTGGTCTCAAAAATCATCACTACCAATCCTGATCCTTCTACCCCTGTTACTTTTAGACTGTTACTGGTCAGATTAAGTCCAGGAATTTTACAAGCTAAAGATGATCTAGCTGCTCCAGTGTCTACTAAAAATACAACTTCCTCCCTATAAGGTCCCACCTCTAAATTTATCAAGGGCTCTTGGTGGGACATATCTTCAAAGAACCCCTGACCCCATTAATCAGAATTTACAACCGCAAACAACTTCTCTTCTCTTTTCAACTCAGGGCAGTCTCGTTTAAGGTGGCCCTCCTGCCCGCAGTAGAAACAATGTCCCGGTACTCGATTGTTGGGATTTTGGGAAGGAGCTGTCTCTGATCTCTCATGTGTCTCTTCCCTATTTTGATTCCAACTCCCAAATTGCCTTTCTCGGGGGTCCCCTTTTTGTTTGGCTGCTTGATTCATGGCAGAGACCATAATCCTTGCCTTCTGTTTCTGTTTCTCCTCCTCCCTTCTAACATACACCTTCTGAGCCTCCTTTAAAAGATTTTCCAGTGGCTTTTCATTCCAATCCTCTATCTTTTGGAGTTTCTTTTTAATGTCATGCCAAGATTTACTTACAAAATTAACTTTTAACATCCCTTGTGCTAGCTCATTCTCAGGATCCAGCCCCGAATATCTTTGCATGCTATCCTTAAGCCTCTGCAGGAATTCGGTCGGGGTCTCATCCTTACCTTGTTGAATGTCAAAGGCTTTAGTAAAATTCTGAGGCCGGGGTACTGCATCCTTAATTCCCGCAATTATTAATTCTCGTAAATCATGCATATTTCCTCTATCTACAGCTGAGCTATTATTCCAATTAGGGTCCCTTATTGGATATTTCTGGTCTGCTGGGATAGCCTGTGGTCCTGGGGGGTGCCTCCTCTCCCACTCTCGCATAGCCGCTCGCCTAATCATTTCCTTTTCTTCCCCACTGAACAACCGGTCTAAAATAGATGTCATTTCAACCCAGGTATAAATATTGGGTCCCAGGAATTGATCAACTTGTCTTGCCAGCCCAATGGGATCATCCATCAGGGATTTCATTTCTTTTTTGAAACTGCTCACCTCCCAGCTGTTAAGGGGGGCGCTGACATACCCGATGTTCCCTGCCCCCATCGGAACCTCCCTAAGGGGGTACATGGAAGTATTAGGGGTAGTACTGCTAGTGTTATTTCCGGGGAAGGGGAGATTTTTAATGTCTTGTTTACACTGCTCCAGTTCTTTTATTAGTCTCTGATATTTTTTTGTCTCGGATTTGGTGCCAATTGTAGGGTCTAATTCCATTAGACTAAGGGATGGGCTAGTGAGGGGGGCTGAGGAATCAGTCCCCTCTGGTTCCTCCAGTTCGGGCATATCGTCATACGTCCCTCTTTGAGTGGTGGCTGCAGGTACTGTGGCAGGCGCCGCAGTGGCTACAGCCCTGGCAGGCCCCGTGCCAGACACTGCAGGTGCCGCAACTGGCGATACCGGCACCGCAGGTGCCGTGGGCACTGCAGGCACTGCGGCGGGCCCCGCGACAGGCGCTGCTGGCGCCATGGCAGCCGCCACAGGTGTAGAAGTTGGATAAAAAGGAGAGCCTGGTAAAAGATGGGGATCTGAGGAAAGAGGGGAACTTGAGAAAGGAAGGAGGTTTGGGTAGAGGGGCGGGCTTAGATAAAGAGAAGGGTGTGGTGGAGAAAAGGGAGGTAAATAATCTAAAGGATCCCAATTTCTTTGTCGTGCCTTTTCTGCCAATTTTTGCTGAGTTAGAAGAAACAGCTTTGTCTCCTGTATCCAACAGACTGCATAAGCTAATTCCTCCTCAGACCGAGGAGTTTTACTACTCACAGCTAAATTTAAAGTCAGACAGACCCAATCTTCATCGGATCCGTATTGTGGCCAAAATAATTTTGTTTCTGGTTTTCTGGACCAAACCTGAACACAATATCGAATCATTTTCTCTTTATCTTTATATCTTGTTTTCGGGTCCTGTTCCCAATTTCTTAACATTCTTCCTAAAGGACTATCTGCCGGTACTGCCTTGGAGCCCTTATTCCCCATCTCTCCTAGCAACCTTTAGTCGTGCCGCTGCAGAATTCCAGTCTCCCACACACTAAACCCCTGGTTCTAGAGAATGAGGTGTATTACCAAGCACTTCCCCCGTGCAGGACAATGCCGTAACCCTTACCCCCCCACTCCTCCTAGCAACCTTTAGTCGTGCCGCTACCGAATTCCAGCCTCCCGCACACTAAACCCCTGGTTCTAGAGAATGAGGTGTACTGTCAAGCACTTCCCCCGTGCAGGACAATATTGTACATAAATAGCCCCAATCCCAGACTCCTTCCATATACACCACAGAAGAGTCTTACCCCCAAGTAATACTTGATCAACCCCCCTTGATTTTTCTTACTTGGTCTGCGCACAGAGTTACCGGGTGGATTTTTTTAAGGCCAAGTACCCCCTATAGCCCTTCCTGTCCCTACCCAGCTGCTCACCGATCCTGCCGCTTTAAAACAGTCTCGGGTCTCTCGTCGACTCTCCGCAGGGCCACCGTCGCCGGGTCACAGGACGCTGAAGCAGAGCGGGATGCACCCTCCTGCTGCGCGGCGGCGGGGTCCCTCGCAGGTGACTTGGATCCCGGACGAGCCCCCAGTTGTGAGAAACAAAGTTTTATGCCGAAAAAGTTTGCTCAGGCGAGGATCACGGTGAAGCAGCTCTGTTTATTCGCGAGTGCCATCGCGGACGCGCCACCCCATGGCCGGAGTAGAAACGCGCGCTGTTACAAAGAAAAGGAAGCATTTTTATAGTATTTTATCCCGACGCGGTTTATCCTCTCCTGTTTCTCCATTGGTCGGATACTCCAGGCTCACAACCTATCCGACGCATTCTATTACAATAAGTTTCCATAAGGGGTTTTTCTTTTACCAGCCGGCTGTTTATGCATAGTTGTGCAATGATGGCAATATTTTCTCTGGTACACCCTATCTCCTGATCCCTGTAAGACACAACATTCTAAGAAAAAGTTGTTATGCGTAGCTCTTGTCCTTCTCCATTATCTGGTACCAGGAGGTACTGAACAAGACGGCCTTTATCCTGGGCTCCTTTCTAGTCTGGTATTTTTGTACAAGGCCATGGTGTTTTTCTTGGTTCTACAAAAATATGATTCTCACAACACTGCAAAAACACAAGTTGTTTCTCACAACGGGATGCCTTGTGGACGGGATGCCTTGTGGACGGGATGCCTTGTGGGATGGGTAACTTCTGGAGTTGTGGGATGGATGCCCCATAGGATGGATACCTTGTGGGTTGTGTGATGAATGCCCCTTTGACTGGATGCCTTGTGGGATGGATGCCTTGTGGTATTGTGGGATGGATGCCTTGCGGGATTGTGGGATTGATGCCTTTTGGGATGCAAGGCTTTTGTGATGAATGCGTTTTGGGAAGGATGCCTTCTGGGACTATGAGATGAGTACCCCATAGGGTTGATGCCTTATGGGGTTGTGTCATGAATGCCCCTTTGACTGGATACCTTGTGGGATTGATTCCTTATGGTATTTTGGGATGGATGCCTTGTGGGATGGATTTCTTGTGGGATGGTGGAATGAATGCCATGTGAGATGGATGCCTTGTGGGACTGTGGGATGGATGCCTTGCGGGACGGATGGTTTGAGTGGTTTGATTATGGATGCCTTGTGGGATGGATGCCTTGTGGGATGGATGCCTTGTGGGATGGATGCCTTGTGGGATTGTGGGATGAATGCCCCTTTGAATGGATGACATGTGGATTGTGGGATGCATGCCGTGAGGGACTGTGTTAATGGATGCCTTTTGGGCTGGATGCCTTGTGGTATTGTGGGATGGATGCCTTGTGGGATGCATGCCTTGTGAGATTTTGGAAAAGTTGTCTTGTGGGATGGTTGCCTTGCGGGATTGCGGGATGGTTGCCTTGCGGGATTGCGGGATGGTTGCCTTGCGGGATGGTTGCCTTGTGTGGTTATGGAATGGATGCCTAGTGGTATTGTAGGATGGATGCCATGTGGGCTGGGTGCCTTCTGGGAATGCAGAATGGATGCCTTGTGGGACTGATGCCTTGTGGTATTGTGTGATGGATGCCTTGTGGAATGGGTGGCTTTTGGGATTCTGGTATGGATGACTTGTGGGATTGTGTGATGGATGCCATGTGGGATGGATGCGTTATGGGATCATGGGATGCATGCCTTGTGGGATTGTGGGATGGATGCCTTGCGGGACAGATGCCATGTGAGATGGTGGGATGGATGCCTTGTGGGATGGATGCCTTGTGGGATGGATGCCTTGTGGGATGTAGGATGAATGCCCCTTTGGTTGGATGACGTGAGATTGTGGGATGCATGCCTTGAGGGACTGTGGTAATGGATGCCTTTTGGGATGGATGCATTGTGGGATGGATGCGTTCGTGCGATGGATGCGTTCGTGCGATGGATGCGTTCGTGCGATGGATGCGTTCGTGCGATGGATGCATTCGTGCGATGGACGCGATGGATGCGTTCGTGCGATGGACGCGATGGATGCGTTCGTGCGATGGACGCGATGGATGCGTTTGTGCGATGGATGCGTTGTGCGATGGATGCGTTGTGGGTTCGTGCGATGGATGCGTTGTGCGATGGATGCGTTGTGGGTTCGTGCGATGGATGCGTTGTGCGATGGATGCGTTGTGGGTTCGTGCGATGGATGCGTTGTGCGATGGATGCGTTGTGGGTTCGTGCGATGGATGCGTTGTGCGATGGATGCGTTGTGGGTTCGTGCGATGGATGCGTTGTGCGATGGATGCGTTGTGGGTTCGTGCGATGGATGCGTTGTGCGATGGATGCGTTGTGGGTTCGTGCGATGGATGCGTTGTGCGATGGATGCGTTGTGGGTTCGTGCGATGGATGCGTTGTGCGATGGATGCGTTGTGGGTTCGTGGGATGGATGCGTTGTGCGATGGATGCGTTGTGGGTTCGTGGGATGGATGCGTTGTGCGATGGATGCATTGTGGGTTCGTGGGATGGATGCCTTTGGGGATGGATGCCTTTGGGGATGGATGCCTTTGGGGATGGATGCCTTGTGGGTTCGTGGGATGGATGCCTTGTGGGTTCGTGGGATGGATGCCTTGTGGGTTCGTGGGATGGATGCCTTGTGGGTTCGTGGGATGGATGCCTTGTGGGTTCGTGGGATGGATGCCTTGTGGGTTCGTGGGATGGATGCCCCTTTGGCTGAATGACTTGTGGGACTGTGGGATGGATGCCTTTTGGGATTGATGACTTGTGGGACTGTGGGATGGATGCCTTTTGGGATTGATGACTTGTGGGACTGTGGGATGGATGCCTTTTGGGATTGATGACTTGTGGGACTGTGGGATGGATGCCTTTTGGGACTGTGGGGTGTATTCTTTGCGGGGTGGATGCCATTTCGGTTTGCTGGATGGATGTCTTGTGGGATTGTGGGATAGATGCCTTGTGCGATGGATGCATGATGGATTGTGGGATGGATGCGTTTTGGGATCGATGCCTTGTGGGACTGTGGGATGCATGCCATGTGGGATGGATGCCTTGTGGGGCTGTGGGATGAATGCCTTCTGGGATGGAAGCCTTTTGTGATGGATGCCTTTTGGGAAGGATGCCTTGCGGGATTGTGGGATGGATGCCTTGTGGGATGGGTGCCTTCTGGGACTGTGAGATGAATACTCCGCAGGGTGGATGCCTTGTAAGGTTGTGTGATGAATGCCCCTTCGACTGGATACCTTGTGGGTTGGATTCCTTATGGTATTTTGGGATGGATGCCTTGTGGGATGGACATCTTGTGGGACTGTGGAATGAATGCCATGTGGTATTTATGCCTTGTGGGACTGTGGTATGTATGCCATGTGGGACTGTGATATGTATACCTTCTGGGATGTAAGCCTTGTGGCGTTGTGGGATGGATTCCTTGTGGAATGGATGCCTTGTGTGGTTATGTGATTAATGCCACCTTGACTGGGTGCATTTTGGGATGGATGTCTTGTGGGGTAGTGGAATGGATGCGATGTGGTATGGATGCCTTGTGCACTAGGTGCCTTCTGGGATTTTGGGATGGATGCCTTGTGGAATGGTTGGCTTTTGGGATTTTGGAATGGATGCCTTGCGGGATGCATGCCTTGCGGTATTGTGGGATGAGTGCCTTGTGGGCATGATGCCCTGTGGGACTGTGGGATGGATGCCTTGTAGCATGGAAGCTTAGTGGGCCTGAGGGATAGATGCCTTGTTTGTTTGTGGGACGGATGCCTTGCGTGGTGATGGGATGAATGCCTTGTGCTTTTGTGGGATGGATTCCTTGTGTGATGGATGCCTTGTTGCGGGAAGTCCTGGCAAGCAATCACATAGAGACTTAATAAATCTTGTGAAAGGCACTTTAATGGCGTTACAGCCCGGTTTATATAGACAGAGCACTAAGTCACAAGACTCTTCACGAGACTCTTCTAGCTACCAATTGGCTAATAGCACTAGCATGGCATAAATTGATTTGCGACCTTAAAGCATGCATTTACACCGTCACACCTCTCCCAACTTCCCATCCTGCTTCAGCATCTGGGTCAGGCTCGAAGGTTGGATTGCTCACATGTCCATTGCTTGCTAAAAACCCCCAACAAATCCCCCTTCTTAATTTTGAGCAATCCAAACCAATGATGGGAACAACGAGGAAATTATGATGGTGAGTTTCTTCATATTTTCTCTTAATTGCTGCAGTTGCTTATGAATAGAGAAAGAATGGTTAGACAGATTCATGCGACGCGTTTCATCTAAAATCTTTACAACCTTAACCTAGGGCTAATAACAGAAAAATTTCACAGCGGTTCTTATTTTACTACACAGCATGCCTAACACTATCTAAATCTTCAGTTAATTCTGTCTGTCCCTTTTTAAACAGGTTTTCTATCCCTACACGCAGTCACGCATTATCTAATTTGTTAAAGGTCTCTAGCACGAGGCAAACGTGCAAGTCAGTTCAGCTCTCGTTGATTCTTGAGTTCTTCTCACGCAGTGTCCAACTGGACACTCTTATCTGCTCGCTGCTGCAAGTGGTTATTGCTCTTTCTTATTTTTTGTTCCTCTGAAGTAGCTTCTAGAATGCGGCTACGTGCCTATGTCAACATCCCATATGGCTGGTCCACTATATGCTTATTCTCTTTTAAAATACATTCCTACAATTCCCCCTTTTTCTTCTTGAGCCAGCCATACGTTCTTCATGGTATATTTAATCATTCTTGTTACCTTTTCGAAAACACAAAGTACAATCATTAATACAATAGCGACCAATAATAGGTGGAATTAACAAAGAAACAAAGTCTCCCACAGAAGGAATGGGAGACAACCAAGTCAATAAGCTGATCATATAGAAGTAGTCCCATATTGTTTTCCCACGATGCCCCCGTTTGCACATGCCAAACCTGACCGGGGCCCAGTTACAGGGAGAATCAGGAGGTCCTTCCCCAACAGGAAAACTCTGCAAAGTGCGTCCACCTCACAGACAGACACTCCACCCTTCAGCAAGTGGCCCCAGCCCCGGTCCCCAAAACAGGACACCTGGCACTCATTTTTCCAATGTGGGGCACTTGGGGCTTGTTTACCCAAGGGCTCCCCCCACAAGGCCAGCCACACCTTGAAGGAAAGCCAAAAGGCAAACTTGTCCCCTCCTCCTTAAAGGACCATGGGAACCACCCATATGTCAACCTAGGACATCTGCGGATCTGGTTCTGACATCTATGGTGTTAAAATAGCCTCTTATTATTACTTGACTTCTTTTCTGGGGGTGGGATCACGACCTAATAACTGTCATTCAGTAAAAAAATTCAATATAAACTTATTTTTACAAACCCCTTAAACCATTTCTGACAAATTCTAACACTCTAATTAAACATGTTCAAAAAAAAAGTTCGCCAGACACGGCCATTGATAAACAAAAGGATTATTTCCCATTCGATTTGCCCACGTTACCCACATGTTCTGTGTGAGATTAATAGTGTGGGGAACATAGGGGGCTTCTAACAATTTATTTTGATGATAAAGCCTTTACAGATGAGTCATGTCACTGCGGCTCCTTCCATGGTTTTACCCATCCAGAAGGAATCCATCGGAGACCTTCACCTGTGAGCAAACACATATATCCTCTTCCAGTTAGTTTCACTTCAGCTGGTCCTTCCCCAAGTCCTGTGTTGAGATTTTTATACTGCACCAAAATTTTTTGTTGTTCATCTAACCCGGTTTTTAAAACTGCACTATGAATTACCATAGGTGGATCTTTTCTTTCTCCTGTGAGATGCAGGTAATTTAGCACATACACACATAATCTTTCTGCTGGGGTACTGGGCTCTCCCCCTTTTTGTTTTTGAAGCGAATCTTTCAGTGTTTGATGGGCTCATTCGACCATTGCTTGTCCTGTGGGGGAGTGAGGAATACCAGTGGTGTGCTGAATACCCCAAGCGAGACAAAATGGTTGAAATCTGAGAGGTATATGCAGGGCCATTGTCAGTCTTGAGGGATAACGGGACTCCTAAAACTGCAAAACTGGAATATAGATGTTTTTCAACATGTTTAGCAGTCTCTCCAGTTTGAGCTGTCGCCCACACAGCCATAGAAAATGTGTCAATGACAACATGGACATATTTCAATCTGCCAAACTCTACAACATGTGTCACATCCATTTGCCACAATTGCAAGGGCCGCAGTCCTTTAGGGTTGACCCCGAGGCCAACTCCAAACCCTATTTTCTGACAGGCTGGACAGGACTTCACGATCCCTTGTGCATCTGTCAAGGCAAATGAAATTGTCATGCTAACATTTTTGCTGATTGGTGGAAAAGTGCATGGGAATTTTTTGCTTGCTCAAAAATATTTACAGGTGGACCAGTCCAAGCTGGAGCTACCAATTGATTGGCTTTATTGTTTCCAATGGCCAATCCTTCAGTCATTAAGTGACTGCAAATATGGGTGATGAAATATGAGTGACGTCTGTCATTTAAGGTCAATAATAATTCTCACAACAGCTCAGCAAGCAGCTTATTCGAGACCTCACGAAGCATAGCCCTTTCGATGCGCCACACTACTCCAACCACATAGAGAGAGTCTGATACAATATTCAGTGGTTGATCATTCCAATGTTGAAATGCCAATATTACAGCTCGGAGCTCTAATGTCTGCAAGGAGTCTATAGTCCCTCCCTGGATGATGTGACTATTCCATTGACCAGGCTCCTTTTCCCAGGTGACTCCTGCCTTTTTAGTTTTCTTTCCTGCATCGGTGAAAACAGTGATACCGTTTACCGGTGTTTCAGACCAATACGGCTGTTCCTCAAAGGTCTGGTTTTGCAGCATAGGGATCATGCGGTGAGCAGGATAAATATTTGTGAGGAGACCTGTGAAATCTGCGCAGGCAATTTGCAAAGCAAGAGAATTTCTAATGAGCCATTCTAAATATTCCTGAACCAATGGCACAATAATTGATTGTGGATCCGCTCCTGCTATTTCCTGTATTCTAGATCGCCCTTTCATAATTAATTGAGCAATTATTTCAATTCGGGTCTCAACGGTTTTTCTCTGCCTCATTGGAGAAAATATCCACTCTAAAATGCATAAAGGATTTGGCCCTTCCTGCATCCATTGGATGATGAGGGCAAGTGGCCAATCTCTACCTTATTGTAAATCGACAATCATAAGGACAATAGGATACTGAGGACTAAATTGAGCTGCATGACATTGAGATATTTTTTCACTGATTTTGCTCAATGCACACTGCTGTTCAGGACCAAGCTCACGTTTCTTGTTAGCTTGAGTACAGGTGCCTAATAACTGAATTAAAGGTTTTAAATCATCATTTGTTATGCCATAGATACCTCTTACCCACGGAATATCACCAACCAGCTTCTGGATATCATTGAGCGTTTTGATGTCTGATTTGATTTCTAGTTTTAGTGGCCTGACACTACTTCCTGTGATGATCCAGCCCAAATATTTCCAAGGTGATTGCCGCTGAATTTTTTCAGGGGCAAATTTTAACCCCCTCTTCTCTAATTCTCTGGACATTGCTATTAAAATGGTTTCTTTTTGCAAATGTTTTCCAGCAATTAATATATCATCCATATAGTGATAAATTACCAGTTGCGGATATTTCTTTCGAATTGGTCCTAAGGCCCAGGCAACAAATGCCTGGCACATGATAGGAGAATTTTTTCATGCCTTGAGGCAAGACCAGCCAATGATATCTTTCTGCCGGTTTGGCCTTGTTAACAGAGGGAACCGAAAAGGCAAACTTTTCTACATCGTCTTTACACAGTGGAATTGTGAAAAAACAATCTTTCAAGTCAATAATCAGTAAATCCCAGTCCTCAGGCAGCATAACAGGAGATGGCAAACCCGGCTGCAAGGATCCCATATTTTCCATGACTGCATTAACTACCCTTAAGTCATGCAACAATCTCCACTTCCCACCTTTTTTTGGAATAGTGAAGATTGGTGTGTTCCAGGGGCTGTTTGAAGGAACAATATGTCCTGATACTTGTGGCGATCCTGTTGAGCTGAATCCTCTGTCTCCTCGTTCTGCTATACCCGGTCGAGGAACACAAGATTTAAAAGGAACCAGTTGAGCTATGCGGCTACCTTTTGGAATAAAAACAGGTGGTGTTAACAAATAAACCATTATTTTTACAGTTCCTACAAAATCAGCATCCATTACTCCAGGCAAAACAAAAATACCCCATCTAGAGGTTGAAGATCTTCCTAACAATAAGTCACTAAGACCATGACCTAATGGCCCTTGAATATTGCTATCTATTAGATGCACTCCGGTGTCTTGTAGAGTGACGTCTACGGCTGTTCCATGTCCACTCCATCACTTCCTGCTGTGGCAGAGGGAATGGTGTCGAGGCATCCTTTTGCTGTTGGGATGCTGCCCAAGCCCCCTGCATTTGTGTCATCGCGCAAGAGGGTGTGGCGCTCCTGTTCCCGTTTCCCTTACCTTTACCGTTGCATTCTAATGTGTTATGGCTATCCTTTTGACAATGAACACACCATTTTGATCGTCTTAAAGGTTTACATTGAATTTTCCAGTGACCTAATTTGCCGCAATTAAAACACTTCTTTTTTCTCTTTGTCTCCCTTTTTTTGTTTTAACAAGGGGGCAATGACTCCTTTCATAGTAGGAGCTCCTTGCAAGGCATCAGCAACATAGGCCGCATTATTCATTTGCGTGGTGCGTTCAGCCAGTTCAATCATATCAGCTACCTCTGAATTTTTTGGTAGCGTCCCTAAGACCCTTTTGGTTTTTTCATTGGCATTATCAAAGGCCAGCATTTTAAACATTTGCTGTTTCATGGCCTCATTAAAATCAGGGTGATTATCAATGGCAGAATATAATTTGTCTACACACTGTACATAGCTATCATTTGGCCCTTATTGACATGCGTGAACCCATAGGGCTTCCCTGGCTCATGCACTGAAAAAATGGCCTGCAGTGCTAGTTGTTGAGATAACTGCAGAACTTCTGTTGAAAATTGAGACTGCATTTGTACAGAGGCAAAAGGGCCCATACCCAATAGCATTTGGCCTGAATTCCATATAATGGGTCATTTTGTTGGCGCGGTTTAGCTTGCTCTGCATCACACAATCTCTGCCAAGCTCTTTGGAACATGAGCTGTTGTGAAGGAGTAAGCAAAACATTTGCAACCTGTGTACTATCGGCTGGAATCAACAAATCAGTAGTGAAAATATAGCGAATTATTTGTTGAGTGAGCTGTGACTGCAACCCATACTGCGCAATGGCAGACCGAGCTTTTTCTAGCATTTTCCAATCAAAAGACTCCCACTTTTGACCTGTTGGGGATAAAATAAGAGGGAAAGCCTGCAGAAAAAAATGACCCCTCAACAATTGCATCTTTGATGATTCCTCTCCAGCGCTGAGTGGATTCCTGAGGATCTCTGGCTCTGGCGAAGAGATGCTCTGGAGGCGGCAGCGGCGGGGCAGACGGTTGCAGAGCTGAGGCTTGTGGAGAAGCGCCTTCGGGCGTGAAGGGGTTAAAAGTTTTAGATCTGTCCAGTGAAGCAGCAACCGCTGTTTTTCCAGCTAGGGTGTGATGCTGTAATTCTAGCTCGCTGAGGCGTGCCATCACATCTCTCATGCATTCGTCCACTGATGGGGAGGGCCGGTCGGGGTTGTCCTCGGGGCTGGTATCATCACCCGAGGGCGGGGATGACGGGACAGGCGAAAAAGGGAGCGGTGGATAAGTACCCGCCCCTGATCTGCATAATGGGCCACCCACTGCTGTTTTTGCCTTTGTTGTTACTTCCGCATTCGTCTCAGTCTGTTTCAGGCTGAGAAGCGAGGCGCTGCCTGGCAGAGCTCCGCCAGGTGAAACAGGGGGCGGCGCAGGCGGTAGCGGCGGCGGCCTGGGAGGGAGCGGCGGCGGCGGCGGGTTAGGGGGGGAACGTTTAACTCGGGAGGTGGAGTCCCGAGGACCTGGAGTCACAATATTCTGCGCGAAGGGATTTAAAGGAGACGAAACCGCCATGGATGCAGGGTCGGCCCCCCCTTTTTTCTCCTCTCCGGGAGTCAAAGCCGCATATGCAGCAGCAGCAGCAGCCTGTTCCCCTTTCATTGTGCTCAAAGTCTCTCTTATTTGTTTCCACAGTATTGAACGTTTATAGGCTTCTTTGCCACTCTTTCCTCCGTTACTAACTTCATCCCACAGACTCGTGCCTATGGCTTCCCAGGCAGACAGCTCAAACGCTGTTTTCACCCCGGATATCAAGTTTCTGTCCCGTGCCCACTGCAGCAGACCCTTCAGGGCTTGTGCGTCATAAGAAATTCCTCTCACAGAGAGCATATCTTGGAGGAGCTTAATTACCGCTTCCTTCACTTTGGTAAGCGTAAACCCCATCTCCTCCCCGACCGCTCACTGAGTGAGAATTCACAACAGGACCAGTTGTCCTCTGGTGCGCACCGTCTCCGTCCGCTGGGCACTGCGGAACGACTGTCGCCGGGGCAGCGACAACTTTCGGTCGGCTTTCCACCCTCTCCATCTGCTTTTCTTCACGCTGACAGCATCAGCTTCTAGCAGCGGTTCTGAGGGTCCCTGTTCAGGCACCAGTTGCGGGAAGTCATGGCAAGCAATCACATAAAGACCAATAAATCTTGTGAAAGGCACTTTAATGGCGTTACAACCCGGTTTATATAGACAGAGCACTAAATCACAAGGCTCTTCACGAGACTCTTCTAGCTACCAATTGGCTAATAGCACTAGCATGGCATAAATTGATTTGCGACCTTAAAGCATGCATTTATACCGTCACACCTTTCCCAACTCCCCATCCTGCTTCAGCATCCGGGTCAGGCTCGAAGGTTGAATTGCTCACATGTCCATTGCTTGCTAAAAACCCCCCAACAGGATACCACATCTGACTAAGGCCCAATGCAGCTCAATATCCTCTTTATAAGAGTAAGAAAAAAACAGATGTTGAGGATGCTACACTGTTCCTTATGTGCCTGACTCTTTCCCAGGCTATTCACTCTTCCAGACTTCAACAGTCCTTGTCTTCAGCACTTCCTGAGCAAAAGGCTGCCGTTTAAACCAATTAAATGAATGTCTCCATCACACTCTCCTCCCATTCCACCCTCAAGTCCTTCCTCTGCCTTTGCATTGGTACTGGCACTTTCTCAATCAAGCAGTGAGCTGTCTCATGGAGCAAAATTTAAAATCACTAGCTTTCAGATGTCCAGTTCCTCAGACCGATTCCCTACATAGCAACATAGATGTCACTGGTGGCAAAAAGGGAAGAGGGGCCAAAGAAAGCAGTTTCATCTCAGCTGTAATGTGATCCACACACATGTATACCTCTAAGGGAAGATTTAGTGATCACTTAAATAGCATGCACAATTTTCTCCAAAACTTCTCAGCGTTTTTCATCACTTAGTCATCAGCATTAAGTTCCACATAAATGTTAGGAGAGGAAAGTTACTGGTCTGAAATACAGGTTTCTTAGAAGTTTAAAACAAGTTGACCGGGTGACTGAGGAAATGCTTCCTCAGAAAGTAATATAAATTCCAGACTTGAATTAGTCCAGTGATTTTGCCAAAAATCAGAGCTCTTCCAATAAGACACAGAATAGACTGGTTAAGAGTGGTAAGGCTAAGTTTTGAATTACTGCCCTACAGCAATACTTGGGAGAGAAAAATATAACAGAACAACAATTATAACCAATTTGAACATTAAAATATAACATTTTTCCAATTCACTTAAAAGTATTACCTACCTTTGAGATGAGATGGAGTTCAGGATCCTGCATGGAAAAAGCAGGGCAATAAGTAAGATGACAACCCTGGAATTCAGGAGAGCTAACTTTGGATTCTTCAAAGATCATCTACTTGGAAGAATCCCATGGGCTAGGGCTCTAGAAAGTAGGTGGGGTCCAAGAGAGCTGGTTAATATTCAAGCACCACTTCCTTCAAGGTCAAGATCGGTGCATACCTGTAAGTAAGAAGTCAAGCAAAGGAGGCAGGAGACCTGCATGGATAAGCAAAGAGCTTCTGGAAAAACTCAAGTGGAAGAAGGAAGTTTACAGAACGTGGAAAAAGGGACTAGTCACTTGGGAGGGAAATAGAAATGTCAGAGTATGCAGGGATGCAACGAGGAAGGCTAAGGCCCACTTAGAATTAAATCTGGCAAGGGATGTCAAGGACAACAAGAAAGGCTTCTTCAAGTACATCAGTAGCAAAAGAAAGACTAGGGAAAATGTGGGCCTACTGCTGAATGAGGCAGGTGCCCTGGTGACAGATGACACAGAGAAGGCAGAGTTACTGAATGCCGCCTTTGCTTCAGCCTTTACTACTAAGGCTGGCCCCTCAGGAATCCCAGAACCTAGAGGTAAGAGAGAAAGTCTGGAGAGAGGAAGACTTTCCCTTTTGTCTTAGTTTAGACAGTTGTTCAACCACCCAATGACCCCTCCCCACCAGAGAAGAGGAATCAGGAAAAGGAGACCCATGGGTTGAAATGGAAACGGATTTAATAAAAAAAACAAAGAACAAATAGTAATCCTAATACTAAGATGAAATACAAAAGGTTATACTCAGACAATATAGTGGTCACGAGCTGTGCACTCCCAGCAGTGAGTGCTCATGTCATACACTGTGAGCACCACAGCTCCAGCGAGAGTGGGACAATCACAGCAAATGGGAGAGTAGGCCTCGGGAGCAGAGCAAGGGGCGAGACTCTCCAAGGACAGTGGCCATTGAGCAAGAGAGAGAGAGACCCCTCCCTAGCAAACTTTCTAATTTATATTGATAGTGACATTTATGGTACAGAACACTTTTGTTGGCCAGTCTGGGTCAGCTGCCCTGGCTTTTGCTCCTCCTGGCTTTAGCACCTGGATAGTCTGAAACTGCAAAAGACCTTCAGCACTATGGAAACCTGCATACCATGGCTGGCCACAAACTAAAACGAAGTGTCTTATCAACCTCATTCTCACAGAATCAGGTGCTGTAGTCTTCTCAAAACTGCAGCTTCCCTGAACAAAAAAATGATTCTATAATTCCAGCCCAGCAAAACCAGGACAGTATTCCACCCTTTACTCCATACCAATTATTTCACATCCAATTCACTACTATGTCTCCTGTCTCTCAATCTACATATATACACACAGGTATCATTCCCTTAGGTAAAGGGCCATCCTTATAAAGAGTTAATCAAGTTAATTTAGTCAAAAACTGTAGGTTCTTTCTATCATAATAGTCTCTCGGGGCAGGAAAAATGGTGTGGCATTCACTCAGTTGGCAGATCAGGACCAGGCCCCAATATAGTGTGACAGATGGGGAAAGTTGGGTGCAGCAAGATCATTTGTCATGCACCTGGAGTTCACAACCAACACATCCACATTAATGGCCTGTGGTGTAGATGCTGACCTCGGGTCAATTACTAGGTGCCAATTGCTGAGGCTTTCTCCTTCATTAATCTGGGTAATTCTTACTATAATAAATAACTAGAGAAAGAATGACAAGCAGTATCATATAACAATATGCATCATATGGTTCAAATTATTGACTCTTCTCACCCAAAAAAGTACTCAGGGCTAAACCATATCAATTAGTCTACCACCTGATGCTTCCTCCCCAGTAGAGAAGGAGAATAGAGGGAAAAAGGAAGAAGCCCCGTAAGTGGAAGTAAAAACAGATCTAAAGAAATAACAAGTCTGATAGAACAAACGACAAAGCATGGAAGGTTCTACTTAGCCCAGTCCTTGATGCCAAAAAAATGAGCAGAAGGCCAGCAAAAAAGAAGTCCCAAGAAAAAGAACACCACCCTCAGTGAGCTCCCTCCTTTTATAATGAATGTGATTAAGTGGTATGGGATACACCTGTGAGTCAGCTGCCTTGATTGGATCTCCCAGCTGACTCAGGGCTACTCATGGCCTGCCTGCATGGCTGGCCCATGGGTCTGTGCCTGGGGAACCTGGACACCATGTAAGAGACCGACAGTCTGGGAAAAGGATATCTCAGCATTGCCAGGATGTCTCAACACTCAGTGATAAGTATAGAGACCGACAGTTATGTCTCAACATTGTGTGTGCTTGGCACCCACCTTCCTGCAGCTGGAGAGAGGCTACTGTGGGAAACAGACAGGCTCAGCATCCCCCTTCCTGCATCTAAAAGAGAGATACCACAAACAGGATGCATTTGTTCTCAGCAACCTCATTCCTGCATCTGAAGGGAGATAAGCAGGACAATTCACACGAATACTACAAACAGGACTCATCAGCACCCATGCTCCAGCAACAAGGAGGTCTTCAAGAGGAAAATGAAGGAGGGATGGAGATTGCTCCTAACAACCCTCTAACAACCCTTGGAGTGATACCTGGTGCCTGCACTGGTAGGCCAGACGTATTCAAAGCAGTGTGTGGCAGAAACGCCTACCTGGAGTCAGTGGGTGGAGAAAGAGACTATATCTAGCAACAGCAGCTCACAACTAATTTGAAGATCTTCCCCACCAATCAACGACCGGACTTGCGCGACATCGCTGGATCCGTGGTGGTAACCCCCCCCCCTCTCCTCTATCTCTCGTAATACTGCTTATTCTTATATCCACTTCTTTCCTATTTGTGGTGGTTTAGACCCTGCCAGGACCCGAGACCACGTTGCCACTGCCCTTCCCCCACCCTCAGACAGGGATGGGGCAGGGATTAAAATACAAACCCCGGGGTTGAGATAATGAAGATTTAATACAATAGTGTAACAACAACAACCTGAACAACAACAATAACAGTGATGATAATGTACAGAACAAGAGATATACCGCACAGACACAGCACGAGGGTACAGAGCAGGACAAAAACCATTCTGCACTGCCCGCGCCTGGGCACCTGGACATGACAGCATGTATCATATACCATGTCAGCATGGTATTGAATAACCCAGCTATAGCTCCCTCCCAACTGCTGGGGAAAATTAACCCCATCCTAGCTGAACCAGGACATTATTGCTCTTTAATGTTTTAAGCACACACAACTTTGTAATAAACCATAGAGAGTCCGTGACATTTGACCTCATTTGTGTCTTACTTTCACCTCTGGGATCAAAACAAATCTCCATTGGCCCGAATCGGGTCAAGATATTTTAATTGGAGTCACGGACAGGATCCCATTGGTGAAAGTGTCACGAGTAATTTTTTGAGGCATTCAGACTACATGCCTGTGGAGGAGGGGTCCGCAGAGCATTTCTGCAAATAAGTGATCGCTCACATGGAGGAGGCTTCCACAGGGCATTTGAGTCTGTACTTGTAGTCCGCCACTAGACTACCTGCCTGTGGAGGAAGGGTCTTCACATCTTGTTAACCCTGAAATTCTGTTCAAACTTCTAGAAACCTTTAATGCTCACACGTAAATTTCCAGGCAAGAATGGGCTAAAGATAATTGGTTTAGCTTGTAAAGTATAGCTGATCGTAACTCTGTGTTGCAAAAGGATCTGAAAGTAGAACCCGGTAAGGGTAAATCAGTTGTCTGTGCAGTACTGGGAGCTGGTTTGGTGGCGGCCACACAACATCGAGCCAACCAGCAGACCTGAGAAGGGAAAGTCATTGAAACATTTGAAACATTATGAAACTTGGTCGAATCACTCAGGGAGGAAGTTAAGGAACTCAAATGTAAATTAGAGGATGCAGAGTCCCTCTGTGAGTACTGGCAACAAACATCGTATGATTATGGTGCAGATGTTGATGAATTAAAGAAAGGTATGGCAGACCTAGGTATGGCTATCAGACAAGTCAGTCCTATTTACCCACAAAAAGAGCTTCAGGAAGCGAAGGTTAAAGTAGATGAGACCACTAGTCTGCGCCCGGTTATTAAATCAGAATTTGTACATGAGGGGAGTGATGATGAGATACCTACTATTGTGACAAAAGAGATTCCCTATTCAGCTACTGAATTGGCCAAACTTAAAAAGGATTTTGGCCAGGCCAATAAAGAATCCAAGACTGAGTATGTTTGGCGGGTCTCATTGACTGGGGGAGACCAGATTAGATTAAATGAAAAGGAGGTGGAGGGATATTGGGGACCAGAAGTATTTCTAACTACCAGAGACACTTACCCAATGAGCCGCCTATTGGGCCGGAGGGTTAAGCCCCCTGGAGAGGGGCGATCCGATAGCTATTGTCGGGACCATGGAACAACTAGTAGAAAGCATGCAAAAGGTGGCTTGCCTGCAAATGATGCATGACTGATGGTTGGTCCCCCACCAAGAAACTCCTATGTCATCACTGGTAGATCTGGAAAGGATGACCCCATTAATTCATGGGCTTCCTGATTCTTTAAGGTCGGTGGGCATTCAATTACAGGAAAAAATTAAGGCTATTACCCCTGTGGAATGATTAGGGGAGGCAATAGCCCCACCTAAAACCTGAGACCCCCGACAAAAGAAAATTTGGACTTGGGGCGATGTTGCCCAGGAGTTAATTAATTACGGCCAAAAATATGGCCCTGTCACCAATCCATCCCATTGATCAGAAACAAAATTGGTATGCTGGACAACTCCTTACCCTCCTAAAAATCCTGGTGAAAATGTAATCCTTGTGTCCCTCCCTCTAAATAATAGAAAATAAAAGTCAATTACCAAATCGGCAAGATCTTTGGACTTGAGGGTTGCAGAAGGGAATTCCACGTGAACTTATTAATGGGCTTCCCACTGAGGTGCTGGGAAAGCTGGTGCTTGACCAGGTTCCCCAGGCACAGACCCATGGGCCAGCCATGCAGGCAGGCCATGAGTAGCCCTGAGTCAGCTGAGAGATCTAATCAAGGTAGCTGACTCACAGGTGTATCCCATACCACTTAATCATGTTCATTATAAAAGGAGGGAGCTCAGTAAGGATGGAATTCCTCCTTTCCCTGAGGCTCCTTGCTGGTGGTCTTCTATTCCTGCTGTTGGCATGGAGGACTACACTGAGTAGAACCCTCTATGCTTTATGTTAATTGTTGTTTCAGTTTTGTTATTCTATTAAATCTGTTTTCTGCTTCAACTCATGGGCCTTCTCCCTTTTTTCCCTGATTCTCCTTCCCAACTGGGGAGGGAGCATCAGGTGATAGACTAACTGATACGGTTTAGGCTGGAGTACTGACTAAACGTAGATAGAGCTTCATTCCCCAGTTTGGCCAGGTAAGCCCTCTGTCTAAGACTCATGTAGGGACTGGACCAGTGGCGGTAAAGGCTGATGCCCCTCAGCTCATTGATTTATTGGATCCCACTCTCAAACCTGACACAGAGCAGAGAAACTCGATGCCCCACTTCCCCAGGGCAGGGGCGGGGAGGCGGGGGCTGGATGTATATTAGGCAGCTCACCCATAGCAAAAACAAGGATGTTTTGATAATTGCTATTGTAGGTCCCCACAGACAATCCATAATCTTTTTGATAGACACAGGGGCTAGGATATTGGCTCTCAAATTAGAGGATGCGAAGATTTGTGGTGTTGTAGCAGCCAAACAGCCACTTCAGATCATGAATGCATTTGGCACCACACAATCAGTAGCCACCGCCGAAGTCAGCATTTTTCTCCCCTGGGAGGATGATTCGGTTATTGTTACTATGGTGATAGGGGAATTCCCATTGAGATTGTTAGGGATCGACATCCTACAGGGATGACAGTGGGTGGATGACAAGGGGGGACAATGGGCCTTTGGCACTCCCTCGCTGCAGATACGCCTGTTGCAATCAGCACCACCTCTCCCCCGCTCCAGATTAACTAACGTTAAACCATATTTGTTGCTCTTGGGAGCCAGGGGTGGAATTGCCCCTGTGATAGATGATCTGAAGGAAAGGGGGATAATTATCCCAGTCCACTCTCCCTTTAATTCTCCAGTTTGGCCTGTAAAGAAGCCCAACAGCAAGTGGAGACTAACAATAGACTATTGTAGGCTGAACTCAAATACTGACCCATTGACTGCTGCAATGCCAAACCTTGCCGAGCTCATCGCTCTTATACAAGAGAGGGCACACCCCATCATGGCCACTCTGGACATCAAGGATATGTTTTTTATGGTTCTGCTGCAACAAGATAGGGATAGGTTTGCTTTCATATGGGAAGGACAGCAATATACTTTCACGTGTCTTCCACAAGGGTATAAACACTCTCTCACTTTAGCACAAGCACAGGAGCTTGAGCAGATCCCCAGGGAAGACGGGGTGGAAGTTTACCAATATATGGATGACATACTCTTTGTTGGGTGTCAGGCAGAAGCTATACAGACCACCCAGAACCATATTATTTCACATCTAGAGAAAATACCTTTGCAAATTCCACCTGATAAAATACAACTGCCCTCTCAGGAGGTAAAGTTTTCAGGCATATGGTGGAGAGGAGGTAAAACATGTATCCCACCAGACACCCTGACCACCCTGGAACAGATTGAAAGACCAGAATCCAAAAAGGAATTGCAACATGCACTGGGATTGCTGGTATTTTGGCGAAAACGCATACCTGATTTTTCCATCATAGCGAGACCCCTATATGATTTATTACAAAAAGGGGCGCACTGGCAGTGGACTGAAGTGCATGAGTAGGCTCTAAGGCTGTTAATATTTGAAGCAACTACACATGAAGCCTTGGGCCCAATCCACCCTTCTGATCTAGTTCATACTGAGTGGGGTTTTGTCAAGTGGCTTGTCTGTGCATCTGTAGCAAAAGGGACCACAAGGGCGGATCCAACCCATTGGCTTTTATTCTCGTAGCTTCAAAGATGTGGAGAAGAGGTACTCCCCTTGGGAGAAGGGATTGTTTGCAGTAAGCCTAGCTCTGCAGGAAGCTGAGAGAACAATCTGCCAACAGCCAATAACGCTTAGAGGTCCATTTAAAGTACTGAAACTGATATTGTCAGGGACCCCACCTCCTGATGGGGTGGCCCAGCGAACATCAGTAAGGAAATGGTATGCCCAGATTGAGCATTACTGTGAGATTTTTAAAGTCACCAAAGGGACCCCCATAATGTTATCAATCCAGGAAGAGACAGATAGCGAGACTAATAACATAAACCTCCCTCCAGTAATACAGGTGGCCCCCCCTTTTACTAAACAACTGAGGAACGCTTGGTTCACCGATGCTTCTGCTAAGCGTGAGGGGAAATTTGGAGATATCGGGCAGTTGCTTTACAAGCTGACACCGAAGAGCAAATCATCACAGAGGGAGAAGGTAGCATGCAAGTGGGAGAATTAGTCACAGTATGAAGCATTTTTCAGCATGAATCTCAAACTACCTGTCTATATCTATACTGATCCTTATGCTGTCTTTAAAGGCTGTACCAAGTGGTTTCCCTTTTGGGAGCAAAATGGGTGGGAGGTTAACTGCATCCCAGTCTGGCAGAAGGAAAAATGGCAGGATATTCTAACCATTGCCAGACAAAAATCTTTTTCTATAGCATGGGTAGCAGCTCATCAGGATAATAAATCCCCTACAAGTCAATGGAACAACCGAGCGGATTAATTAACCCGTTTGGCAACCTTGCAAACCACCCCCATATCAGAAGACTGGGAAAGACTCCTAGAATGGCTGCACGTTAAAAGGGGACATTCAGGAACCAAAGATTTATACTGTGAAGCTCATGCTCAGGGTTGGCCTGTAACCTGAGAACAGTGTAAAACTTGTATCTCTGTCTGTGAACAGTGCCACACTCGCCTTGAAAAACACCCCCTAGAAGTTGACCCCTTACATTTAAGAACAGGAAAGGGACTATGGGAAGTGTGGCAAGTAGACTATATTGGCCCTTTCTGAAAATCAGAAGGCAAACAATATGTGTTTGTGGAGGTAGAAATTTTATAAGTGCTGGTACAGGCAGAAGCTTTCTCCAGAGCAACTGGAGAAAACACGGTAACTGGTCTGAAACTATGGTTTGGAACATTTCCAGAACCCCAAACAATCCGATCAGATAATGGTTCTCATTTTACAGCTAGGATTGTCCAGGATTGGGCAAAACAAGAGGGGATCAGGTGGACCTTACATACTCCCTATTATCCCCAGGCAAATGGGATTGTGGAAAGGACCAATGGTATGCTAAAGCAATTCTTGAAACTGCACAAGGCTGAATGGGCCCCACAGCTGCGGGATGCTGTCACAACTGTTAATAGCCAATGGGGGGTAAACAGATGTCCAAAATTGACCGCTTTTTATCCCAAAGCTTCCACTATTCTGCCCGCTCCCATCAGATTAGACCACCCGAAACATCCCTCTCACTGTCCTGGACAACCAGTCCTGGTGGACCTCCCCACTGTGGGGCAGGTTCCCCTGGTATTAGAAACCCCTCTGAACAGATAGAAGGCCGAAGATGCCCACAACAAAGAACATAAGATCAACACCAGGTGGATCGTCCCATCTTGGTGTAATTAATCTTTCACTCCGGTTCCCATAAATGAACCGAGAATATGTTTGTTTTTTCTTTTTCAGGTGCTGCTAAAGTCCATGACAACGAGGGACAGGTGTGCAGGAGAGAAGTGTACAACTGTTTATAATCACGGTTTTGCATCTTCTATTCATTTTCTCCCTAAGGAGACCAATGAACACTACTTGTAATTGGGAAAACAAGTTAGATTACATAAAACTAGAGTGAGCACGGGGAATTTTGATATTTACAATAGTCTTCATATTATTCTTTGTGTTAATAATAATCTGGAAACTAAAAATTTAAACAATCTGGGGGCAAACTTGTGATTGTCTTCTAACATGTATTGGTTAACCTGGACAGTGTTGTTTTGGGGAATTACCCTGGAAACCTCTGAAAAACAAATCCCCACTCTCTCTTGGACCCTGTGGTCCACGAATGAATTTGTTATGCTAGGGATGCAAGTTGCCAAAGTTTATAATCTTACTGATTGTTGGATATGTGGTGGACCTTTTGGTCTAACCAGCTGGCCGTGGGTCTCACATCCTATTTCTCCCGAGTGGCTGGTAAGCTGCAATAGTGAAATAAAAAATGTAACCCTCTGGGAAGATGCATCAGCACCACAGCCTATTCAGTTCCCTGGGAAGGGGTCTAAGCCCACAGCAAAAAGTGATAAACCGTACAAATGCAAGAAGCAACAGTGATAAAGGCACTCAATTCTCCAAAAGTAATTCCAATACCAAATACCAAAGGAGTCCACCCAGGGACCATCCCGCCCACATCAACATAGTGAGTAGATGAGACCTCTGGTAAATTTGTTAAAGCTTCAGCCCTGGGTTTCATCTAGATAGACTTGGAGGTGCCACTGAGGCCAAGTCAGACCATACCTCACATCAAAACCACCTCGGTTAAGAAAAAAAGGCGGGTCCTAGTCATAGGTGACTCACTTCTAAAGGGAGTGGAAGGCCCTATATAAAGGCCAGACCCACTTCTTAGGCAAGTCAGCTGCCTCCCTGGGGCCAGGATTAAGGATATACTGAGAAAACTCCCTACCCTAGTTCAGCCCTCAGATTACTACCCATTACTGATATTTCAAGTAGGCAGTGATGAGGTAGCCACCAGAAGTTTAGGGGCAATGAAGAGAGACTTCAGGGCCCTGGGACAGCTGGTTAAGGAATCATGAGCACAAGTGGTGTTCTCCTCCATCCCACCAGTTGCAGGGATTGATGAGGGGGTAAACAGGAAGACCCAGCAGATTAACTCCTGGCTCTAAGACTTTGGTTTCTTTGATCATGGGTTGATCGTCAGGACACCAGACATGCTGGAAAAAGGTGGGGGAAGCCTAACCCAAAGGGGGAGAAGGATCCTAGGACAAGAGCTAGCAGGACTCATTGCAAGGGCTTTAAACCAGCTCTGAAGGGGGACGAGGATGGAACCAGAATTAATAAAGTGATGCCTGGGAGCAGCATGCCAGTGCTTGTGGACAATAGTGCTAGCAAGTTCTTGCAATCTGTTGTCTCAGTGGAGGTGGGGGATGGTGATCCATGTAGTAGCAGAGACATGAGGAGTAGTGATAGGTTGGAAGCTACAGAAGAGCGTGGTCAGGTGGGAACCAGGGCTTGTCCCCCCAAAAAAGTGGCAGGACAATTAGCCCAGCTGAAATGCATCTACATGAATGCATGCAGCATGGGCAACAAACAGGAGGAGCTGGAGGCCATGGTGCAGCAGGAAAACTATGATATAGCTGCCATCACAGAAACTTGGTGGGAAGACTCGCACAACTGGAGTGCTGCAATTGATGGCTACCAACTTTTCAGAAGGGATAGGCAAGGAAGGAGAGGTGGTGGGGTAGCCCTCTATGTTAGGGACAGAACTGAATGCCTAGAACTTAAAAATGTAAATGACAGTGTGGAGTGTTTATGGGTAAGAATCAAGGAGAATCCCACCAAGATGTCTGCCTTTAGACCCCCCAACCAGGATGGAGAGTCTGATAAAATATTCTATAATCAGCTGGCAGAGATTCCACAATCGCTCGCCCTTGTTCTCATGGGGGACTTCAACTTCCCAGATGTCTGCTGGAAATATAACACAGCAGAGAGGGAACAGTCCCGGAGGTTCCTAGAGTGTGTGGAAGACAACTTCCTAACACAGCTGGTAAGGGAGCCAACTAGGGAAAGTGCCCTACTGGACCTGCTGCTTGTTAACAGAGAAGGTCTTGTGGGGAATATAAAGTTTGGAGGTCATCTTGGGCAGAGTGACCATGAAATGAGAGAGTTTTCAATTCTTGGAGAAACAAGGCAGGGAGCCAACAGAACTGCCACCCTGGACTTCTGAAAGGCAGACTTTGGCCTGCTTAGGAGCATGGCTGAGAGTGTCCCTTGGGAGGCAGTCCTGAAGGTCAAAGGTGCCCAGGATGGCTGGGCATACTTCAAGGAGGAACTCTTAAAAGTACAGGAGAAGGCCATCCCCAGGTCCCGAAAAATGAGCCGGCGGGGAAGAAGGCCAGCCTGGCTAAATAGAGAGCTTTGGCTGGACCTCAGGAACAAAAGTCTACGGCCTTTGGAAAAGGGGGATGACAACTTATGAGGAGGACCAAAATGTAGGGAAGGTATGCAGAGGGAAAATTAGAAGGGCCAAAGCTCAAGCAGAACTCGACTTGGCCGCTACGGTTAAGGATAATAATAAGAGGTTCTTTCAGTATCTCAATAGGAAAAGGAAGACTAGGGAAAATGTTGGCCCACTGATGAATGAGATGGGCACCCTCGTGGTGGAAGACACAGAAAAGGTGGAGTTACTGAATACCTTCTTTGCCTCAGTCTTCACTACCATAGCAGTCCCTTGTGAATCCCAAACCGTGGAGGCAAGAGGGAAGGTCTGGAGAGAAGAAGACTTTCCCTCGATAGAGGAGGACTGCGTTAGAGACCATTTGGCCAAATAGGACATCCATAAGTCCATGGGCCCTGATGGGATGCACCTGCAACTGCAGAGAGAGCTGGCAGATGTTACTGCTGAGCCACTCTCCATCATCTTTGAAAGGTCATGGAGCCAAAAAAGCCAACCGTATCCTGGGCTGCATCAAAAGCACGGCCAGCAGGTCAAGGGAGGTGATTCTGCCCTTCTGTTCTTGTGAGACGCCTCATGGAATACTCTGTTAAGTTCTGGGGCCCCCAACATAAGGATAGGGAAGGACTGGTAGGTTATGTGGTGGTTGGAGGCCATCTTGGGCTAAGCGATCATGAAATGATACTGTTCTCGATCCTTAGCCCAGTTAGGAGGGGGGGCAGCAAAACTTTCACCATGGACTTCTGAAGGGCAGACTTCAACCTCTTTAAAACACTGGTTGAGAAAGTCCCTTGGGGGAATAGTCCTAGAAGGCAAAAGGTTTCAGGATGGATGGACTCTTTTCAAGAAGAAACTGTTAGAGATGCAGGAGCAGGCTGTCCCCAGGTGTCGTAAGACAAACTGGCAGGGAAAGAGACCGGCCTGGCTGAACAGGGAGCTTCTGCTGGGACTAAGGAGAAAGAAGAAAGTCTACCACCTTTGGAAGAAGGGGCAGGCTACTCGGGAAGAGTATAGGGATTTAGTTAGGTTGTGTAGGAAGAACATTAGGGAGGCAAAAGCCCAGCTTGAACTCAGCCTGGCCACTGCCGCAAATGAAAATAAGAAGTTTTTACAAATATATTAACAATAAAAAAAGAACCAGGGAGAATCTCCATCCTTTATTGGATGCGAAGGGGAACACTGTTACCAAGGATGAGGAAAAGGCTGAGTTACTTAATACCTTCTTTGCCTCGGTCTTTAATGGCCAGACCACTTATCCTCGTGCTATTCAGTTCCCTGAGCTGGAAGATTGGGATGGAGATCAGAATAAACCCCTCATAATCCAGGAAATAGTAGTGAAGGACCTGCTGAGTCAATTAGACACCCATAAGTCTATGGGGCCGGATGAGATCCACCCGAGAGTACTGAGGGAGCTGGCGGAGGAACTTGCTAAGCCTCTCTCTATCATCTATCAGCAGTCCTGGTTATCGGGTGAGGTCCCGGATGACTGGAAACTTGCCAGTGTGACGCCCACCTACAAGAAGGGCAGGAAGGAGGATCCGGGGAACTACAGGCCTGTCAGCCTGACCTCGGTGCCAGGGAAGATTATGGAAAGGTTCATCTTGGGGGAGATCATGCAGCAAGTGCAGGACAACAGGGGGATCAGGTCTACCCAGCATGGGTTCATGAAGGGCAAGTCCTGTTTAACCAGCCTGATCTCCTTCTGTGATCAGGTGACCCACCTAGTGGATGAGGGAAAAGTGGTGGATGTTGTCTACCTGGACTTCAGTAAGGCATTTGACACTGTTTCCCACAGCATTCTGCTGAAGAAGCTGGCGGCTCATGGTCTAGACAGGTTTACTCTTCACTGGGTTAAAAACTGGCTGGCTCGCCAAGCCAGGAGAATTCTGGTGAATGGAGTTAAATCCAGATGGAGACCGGTCACAAGCGGTGTCCTCAGGGCTCGGTCTTGGGGCCAGTCTTGTTTAATGTCTTTATCGATGACCTGGATGAGGGGATCGAATGCACCCTCAGTAAATTTGTAGATGACACGAAAATGAGTGGGAGTGTCGATCTGCCTGAGGGTAGAGAGGCTCTGCAGCGGGATTTGGACAGGCTGGAGCAATGGGCTGAGGCCAATTGCATGAGGTTAGACAAGGGTAAGTGCTGGGTCATGCACTTTGGCCATAACAACCCCATGCAGCGCTACAGGCTTGGGAAAGTGGCTGGAAAGCTGCCTGACAGAAAAGGACCTGGGGGTGTTGGTTGACAGCCGACTGAACAGGAGCCAGCAGTGTGCCCAGGTGGCCAAGAAAGCCAATGGCATCCTGGCCTGTATCAGAAACGGTGTGACCAGCAGGAGTAGGGAGGTGATCGTGCCCCTGTACTCGTCACTCATGAGACCACACCTTGAGTACTGTGTCCAGTTCTGGGCACCACAGGATAAGAAGGACATTGAGGTGCTGGAGAGAGTCCAGAGAAGGGCAACGAGGCTGGTGAGAGGTCTGGAAAACCTGCCTTATGAAGACTGGCTGAGGGAACTCGGGTTCTTTAGCCTGGAGAAGAGGAGACTGAGAGGAGACCTTATTGCTCTCTACAACTACCTAAAAGGAGGTTGTAGTGAGGCTGGTGTTGGTCTCTTCTCTCAAATTGCTAATGACAGGATGAGAGGAAATGGCCTCAAGTTACGTCAGGGGAAGTTTAGGTTGGATATTAGGAAGAAGTCCTTTACTGAGAGGGTGGTTGGGCACTGGAACACGATGCCCAGGGAGGTGGTGGAGTTGCCGTCCCTGGGGATGTTCAAAAAACGGGTTGATGAGGCACTTGAGGCCACGGTCTAATGGTTAGGATTATGATGAGACTTGATGACTCTGGAGGTCCCTTCCAACCATAATTATTCTATGATTCTATGACATGAACCTGTTGGAACAAGTCCAGAATAGGGCCACAAAGACTAATTAGACAGGTGGAGCACCTCTGCTATGAAGACAGGCTGAGAGAGTTAGGGTTGTTAAGCCTGGAGAAGAGAAGGCTCCGGGGACACCTTATAGCAGCCTTCCAGTATATGAAGGGGGCCTACAAGAAAGCTAGAGAGGGACTTTTTACAAGGGCATTTAGTGATAGGACAAGGGGTAACAGTTTTAAACTGAAAGAGGTTAGATATTAGGAATAAGTTCTTCACTGTAAGTGTGGTGAGACACTGGAACAGGTTGCCCAGAGAAGCTGTGGATGCCCCATGCCTAGAAGTGTTCAAGGCCAGGTAGGTAGGGCTTTGAGCAACCTGATCTAGTGGAAGGTGTCCCTGCCCATGGCAGGGATGTTAGAACTAGATTATCTTTGAGGTCCTTTCCAACCCAAACCATTCTATGACTCTGTGTACATTTGGCCTGTACCCAGAGCTAAACTATAGCAGGTGTTCTACCACCCAACGACCCCTCCCCAGGTGATAAGGGGAATCGAGGGGAAAAAAAGGGAGAAGCCCTGTGGGTTGAAGTAGAAACAGATTTAATGAAATAAAAAAACTAATACAGTCACCAACATAAAGTGTATAAGATGATAGTCAGCCGCATACTTAGGGTCAGCAGTAGGAGCAGAAGGCCAAAAGAAAGGAGCCAAGAAAAGGAATTCCACCCTCACTGAACTCCCTCCTTTTATCATGTGCTTGATTTAAGTGGTATGCAATACACCTGTGAGTCAGCCTAGGTCAGCTGCCTTGATTGGATCTCCCAGCTGACTCAGGGCTACTCATGGCCTGCCTGCCATGGCTGTTCTGACATGCAGAATCAAACTCTATAACTCGGGAAAAGTTATATAGCACGTATGTTTATTACAGCACTGGGTGCAAGGGGGATCGCTCCTCCTAACTTGCACACCTGGGGCTAGAAGCACGCTCCTTTTATAGCATGAAGTGTTACATATTCAAAAGTTTACATCAGGTGGGAATGAGGATTACATCATTGGGAGGGTCTTAGGGAGGAGATTTACGGTAAATCATTATAATATTCCATGCCTCTTGCTCCGCCTGGTTGCGCCTGCACGGTGCATCCTGGTGGTCGTCTTTGGGGTTTTCACAAGGAAGGCTCCGAGTCTTCCTCAAAATGTCCTTTTCACCTTTGCTTGCTTTGCACATCCAGACCAGTCTGTTCTGGTCCCTGGGACCCCTTGATTAGCACTGTGGTTCTTATCAGTCCCTCCTTCCTGAGGGAATATTGTCCTTGGGGCCCCTTAGCCAACAGTGTTTGATCACTCAGGCCTGTCTGTTCCCTCGGGCAAGTTCTTCAGTTCTTCCCTTATCTTACTAAACATGTCTCTGAGTTAAAACTGTCCTTTGTTCACACAGTCGGCTAATTTCGGCTGCTGGTTAGTGCCTACAATTCTAAGTGTATTATTAACCTCTTCCTCATCAGTCCCATGCTTCTGTTCCTGGGAAACCAGGTCAGACTCTATGATTCTATGATTAACAAATGTATCAATTCCTATACAAGACAACTTCCTTAGTCATCCCTCTGTACAAGGATGAAAAGCATATCACAACCAGAAGATGAAATATACTCTTTAAAGAAAATCAGTTTACCACAGTTTTAAAAATTTCTTTCCATTGAAGAAAGTCAGATATTTTAATAGAAGTGGAATGAAGATGCTGTTTAGCCACTAATCATTCATTTTTATCAAAGAGAATGAACCCCTACTTTTGCATAACAACTTTCGCTTAAACAACTACTTTTTCTATTACTGTAGCTCTAGCAGTAGCAACAGAAGCCAGAAAACTGCGTGGCTTTCAGTTAAGAAAAAACTTAAAAATCAATTAGTGTGATACCGTTAAAGCGACTTATAAAACTATTAAGACAAAAAGATTTATAAAATAGTAAAATAATATGTGGGAACTAGTACAGGCAGAACCTTTGAACATGTACAAGGCTATCCTTGAACCACAGGAAAAAAGTTTTGTTCTTTTGCTAGACTCCTCTAACAGATGACCAAAGAACAGAACTTTACACGTAGTCCTATGGAGTCTAAATCTACATTTGTTTTACATAAAAAACAGCTTGTAAGTCAAGGTTTAAAATAAGGACTGAACCTCAACTGAAGAGAGATACAACTATTATCCTCCTTCCTTTATCTCGGAAACAATAGGAAAATTTAAACCAGTGAAGCTTCCCAAAAAGTGCAAGGGTTAAAAAGATTAGCTTTACCTTTCTTTTCTTTAATTATTGCTCTATTTACTCAAAATTAAACACTTCTTACCTTTAATAGAGTGGTAACAGACAATACAGACTTGCTTCCTTCTCCATATAGTATAATTTGCATTTTTGTATGCAATAGTACAAAATAAAAACCTGAACCAGAAAAAGAATGAATTAGGTATTATAGACAAATCCTCAGTATTTCCTGAATTAAGTTCCTATGGCTACTCACACTTCTCTTGCTAAACCAGACTGAATTATATAAAGCACGTATACACATTCTTGGGAGGAAGGAAGGAGAAAAGGAGGTTTAGAACACATATCTTAAGATACATTTCCTTCTGGGGAAAAGGGAAGATATGAGAAAGAGAACATTTTTTATTAGGAAGCTCAAAAGCCCCATAGTTTGGGCCAGACATCTGTCGTAGTTTAACATCCGTAGGCAGCTAAACACCACATAGCCTCACTCACTCACTCCCCGCACAGTGGGATGGGGGAGAAAATCTGAAGGGTAAAAGTGAAAAAACTCGTGAGTTGAGATAACTTGTGAGTTGACAGTTTAATAGGTAAAGCAAAAGCTGTGCGTGCAAGGAAAACAAAGCAAGGAATTCATTCACCTCTTCCCATCAGCAGTCAGGTGTCCAGGAAAGCAGGGCTCCATCATGCATAACAGTTATTTGAGAAGACCAACGCCATCACTCTGAACATCCCCCCTTCCTTCTTCCCCCAGATTTTATTGCTGAGCATGACATCATATGGTGTGGAATAACCCTTTGGTCAGTTTGGGTCAGCTGTCCCAGCTGTGTCCCCTCCCAGCTTTTCATGCACATCCAGCCTACTCACTGGTAGTGCATTATGAGCAGAAAAGGCCTTGATGCTGTGTAAGCACTGCTAACCAATAACAAAAACATCCCTATTTTATCACCACTCTTTTTATCACAAATCCAAAACATAGCACCATATTAGCTACTATGAATAAAATTAACTCTATCCCAGCCAAAACCAGTACAACTTCAAAGTCAGACAAGCCTGCTTTTGATCAGGAGTTCCTCTTATCCTATTCCCCAAGAAGGGTGTGAGAAACCGACAGTCTGGGAGAAAGATGGAAAAGGATATCTCAGCATTGCCAGGATGTCTCAACACTCAGTGATATGTCTCAACATTGTCTGTGCTTGGCACCCTCCTTCCTGCAGCTGGAGACGGACTATTGTGGGAAACCGAGAGGCTCAGCATCCCCCCCTTCCTGCATCTGAAGGGAGATAAGCAGGACAATTCACACGAATACTACAAACAGGACTCATCAGCACCCATGCTCCAGCAACAAGGAGGTCTTCAAGAGGAAAATGAAGGAGGGATGGAGATTGCTCCTAACAACCCTCTAACAACCCTTGGAGTGATACCTGGTGCCTGCACTGGTAGGCCGGACGTATGCAAAGCAGCGTGTGGCAGAAACACCTACCCAGAGTCAGTGGGTGGAGAAAGAGACTATATCTAGCAACAGCAGCTCACAACTAATTTGAAGATCTTCCCCACCAATCAACGACTGGACTTGCAAGACATCGCTGGATCCGTGGTGGTAACCCCCCTTCTCTCTCCTCTATCTGTTGTAATACTGTTTATTCTTATATCCACTTCTTTCCTATCGCTCTTTAATTTTTTTTAAGTACACACAACTTTATAATAAACCATAGAGAGTCTGTGACATTTGACCTCATTTGTGTCTTAATTTCATCTCCAGGATCAAAACTAATCTCCCTTGGCCTGAATCAGGTCAAGAAAAAGGGCACTGAAACTGATCCATACCATACATTTCTGAAAAAAGGCTGCATCCTATTTCACCTTGAACACCTCTGCATACTGTGCCCTGGCACTGCTCCATAGCATTAGCCAGGCTAAGACTTTGGGCAGTGCATGTCATGATTACATACTAACCAAAACCTACACCCATCTCATAGGATCCTAATATTCTAGGAAGCTTCAAATAAGGAAGATAGACAAGTCATGCTAACACCTGTGACTCCAGGAAAGTCACCAGCTGAAAAGCTCTAGAGCTCTTCTAAATGTCAAGCAGCAAGACCAAAAGTTTTTAGCAAGATGGATTTCAGTGCTAAATTCATGACTGTATAATTTCAGGAACAGCATCTACTGAAACACTGAACAGAACCTGTGAGGAGAAAAACTGGACTCCGCACGATTCAGTGTGAATCAAACAGAAGCCGATTTATTTACTTTGTCTGTCCCTTTTATATAATCTTTCTTTCCCTAGACACGGTCACACATTATCTAATTGGTTAAAAGTCTCTAGCACAAGGCAAACATGCAGCTCAGTTCAGCTTCCATTGGTTCTTTAAGTTCTTCTCACGCAGTGTCCAATTGGTCACTCTTATCTGCTTTTTCTGTTTACTCCTGCATTCCTTAGTGGAGCGGTCATTGCTCTTTCTTATTTTTTCTTCCTTTGAAGTAGCTTCTAGAATGTGGCTACGTGCCTAGGCCAACATCCTGTATGGCTGGTTCACTATGTGGCCATTCTCCTTTAAATACATTCCTACAAACCTGAATATGCTGCTTTGCATATTTTAACATTTCCTCTAAGGTGAGTTGCTGAAAGCACAGTAGTCCTTGAGAAATTTTGAATAATCCTTTTATGATTAAGGTCTTCCAAGCAACTCCTGGTCCTGTATAAGAACTCCCTGCTATCTTTTCTTAAAAGCTGCCATTGCATTTCTTAAATGTTATTATTGCCACAAGAAACTAGAGAACCTTTTCTTCCTCTGAGTTATGGAATAGTTTAGTCTGGAATGGAAAATAATGAACTATATCAGTAGCTTAAGATAATTACAGAAATACAGTTGGGATAAGAATAGATAGAAGTAGATTCAGGCATAGAAGACGCAGAACTATGATCCATACCCTTTCATGTTTTCAACTAATCAACACTGTCTAAAACTTGTCTGACAAATGCTACAAGCATTCCTTAGATGTCTACAAAAGCTAGCCTTCTGCACATGGCCAGAAATGCCTACATTAAGCAGTTAAGCACTTAGCCCCTGCCAACACTCTCTCAGATCCAGATATTAAAGAGAGCAGCACTTCAAATTTCCTGCTGTGAGCAGGTCTTTACACATTGTCAGGTCTCCACAAAATAAACAAAAATTAGAATACTGCCCATATCTTCCATCTATGTCTATGATAAAAACCTTCAGAGAAAAAACAAAAAACCAATATGTCCAGAACCAAGAACATCAAGGACAAGTCATAACTCATTACATCAAAATACGTATCTGTGTAGCAGGATGCTCTGCCTCAGAGGGGGAAAAGACTCGACACTTGCCCCACTCTGCATGTTCTCTAGTGAAAGAAAACTACTAGGTATGCTAGAAGGTCACGCTGTGCCTTGGTGTTGAAAAAAAAACACCACTCTGGACCAGCTAGACCCAGACAGAGAAAAAAATAGAGGACTGATTGCCTACATTTAGCCAGCACCCAGGGATAAATCCTAGCAGTTAGGCTATGACCCAATGCTCCTTCCCCAGTTGAGAAGGAGAACCGGGAAAAAAAGGAGAAGGCCCGTGAGTTGAAGTAAAAAAACAGATTTAATGAAGTAACAAAACCAATTGGTCACTCTTATCTGCTTTTTCTGTTTACTCCTGCATTCCTCAGTGAAGCGGTCATTGCTCTTTCTTATTTTTTCTTCCTCTGAAGTAGCTTCTAGAATGCGGCTACGTGCCTAGGCCAACATCCTGTATGGCTGGTTCACTATGTGGCCATTCTCCTTTAAATACATTCCTACAATTCCCCCTTTTTCTTCTCGAGCCAGCCATACGTTCTTCATGACACCTTTAATCATACTTGTTGCTTTTTTCAAAACACATGGTACAATCATTAATACAATAAAAACTATACATATGTTTTGCCAATCACCAGGCCCAACACAAAGGACGCAGCCAGCAGCAAAACAATCCAGCAACCAGACTCCTCCGCGCGCAGAAAAGTCAGCACATGGGGGATTACTGGGGGTACAAACAAGTCAAACAGATCACACATAATAGACATCAACCCCAGCGACCCCAGGAATGACACAGCACGACCAATAATAGGTGGAATTAAAGAAACAAAGTCTCCCACAGAAGAGATGGGAGACAACTAAGTCAATAGGCTAGAAGGATATATACGATAGAAGTAGCCACATATTCTTTCCCCACAAAGCCCGCGTTTGAAAATGCCAGACCTAACTGGGGCCCAGTTGCAGGGAGAGTCAGGTGGTCCTTCCCCAACAGAAAATTCTGCAGAGTGCATCCACCTCACAGACAGACACTCCACCCTTCCTGCAAGTGGTCCCAGCTTTTATGCCCAAAACAGGACACCTGGCACTCGTTTACCCAAATGCGGGGCACCAGAGGCTTGTTTACCCAAGGGCTCTCCCTACAAGGCTGGCCACACCTTGGAGGAAAGCCAAAAGGCAAACTCATCCCCTCCTTTTAAAGGACCATGGGAACCACCCATATGTCAACCTTAATTCAGGGCTCGGGGTTCAGACCCCAGCACTACAACATACGAGTACTATGCCTTGCTTTAAGATATCTAATAACCATCCCGTCCAATCCGATAGCTGCATGTAAGGGGTACCTATATACCCTGCACCACATTCAGGCTAGCAAAGCCATACTACACCATCTCTGGTCACATCTCTGGCATTGACACAATACCCACGACTCGCAGTTCCTACAGCTAGGACATCTGATTTCCTTCGTCACCAGTGTCTTTCGTTGATTCATGCGGATCTGGTTCTGACAGCCATGGTTTCATCCACTTTGCCGGTACCCATTTGGATCCATGATCCGTAACGACACATGCATATCCCCTTCCCCAGGTTAACAACTGTGCCGGTCCTTCCCAAGCTCCTGTCACTCCATTTTTAACCATAACTTTACACTGTCCTTGGTTTACATTGTCCAGCTCCCCCTTCAATCCTGCTCCATGCTTCACGACTGGCGGTACTAGACTATCCTGTGGCAGACGTAAAAAGTTCAGTACATATATAGCCTTATTTAATCTATCTGCAGGTGGCAGTCCTATTTCTCCCCCTTTTTGTTTTTGAAGCAGGCACTTGAGTGTCTGGTTCATCCGTTCTACAATAGCTTGACCCGTCGGAGAATGTGGAGTACCTGTAACATGTACTATGCCCCAGAGTTGGAAAAAAAGACTGAGTGGATCAAGCCACATATCCTGGTCCATTGTCGGTTTTGATTTCCCATGGGACACCTAGGGCTGCCACTGCAGAATGCATGTGCCTTTGAACATGCTTACTAGACTCTCCAGTTTGGGCTGTGGCCCATACAGCAAAGGAAAAGCGATCTGGCCTATCATGGCATCCTGGAAATATGACTGAACCTGATCTTCCAATGAAGAAGACTATGACAGTGAAGAACATGAAGCAACAACCAAGATGACTGCAGCAGCGTCTGTAGTCAATGGATTGAGGTTAATTCAAGATAAAGAAAGATGTCTGTACACCTACGGATGGTACAGAGGCTGTGGTCCACCCATATGTCAAAGGGCCGAATGAAGTGCTGTGGTCTGAACCCTGAGCCCTTAATTAAGCTTGACATATAGGTGGTTCCCATGATCCTTTAAAAGGAGGGGATGAGTTTGCCTTTTGGCTTTCCTCCAAGGTGTGGCCAGCCTTGTAAGGAAAGCCCTTGGGTAAACAAGCCCCAGGTGCCCTGCATTTGGGTAAATGAGTACCAGGTGTCCTGTTTTGGGCATAAAAGCTGGGACCACTTGCAGGAAGGGTGGAGTGTCTGTCTGTGAGGTGGACGCGCTTTGCAGAGTTTCCCTGTTGGTGAAGGACCTCCTGACTCTCCCTGCAACTGGGCCCCAGTCAGGTTTGGCATTTTCAAATGTGGGCTTCGTGGGGGAACAATATGTGGCTACTTCTGTCTTATATGATCAGCCTATTGACTTGGTTGTCTCCTATCTCTTCTATGGGAGACTTTGTTTCTTTGTTTATTCCGTCTATTATTTGTCGTGCTGTGTCATTCCTGGGGTCGCTGGGGTTGATGTCTATTATGTGTGATCTATTTGACTTGTTTGTACTCCCAGCGATCACACATATACTGACTTTTTTATGTGCAATAGAATCTGGTTACTGGTTTGTTTTGCTGCTGGCTGCATCCTTTGTGCTAGGCCTAGTGATTGGCAAAACACCATTTCACACACAGTTGGTGTCTCGTCACCTCCTCCCCAGACCATTGTGGACACTCTATGCAAATATGTCAGGGGTGCACTCTGCACAAACTTTCACAGCATAGGTTTATTGCATGGCATCTCATCAGGATCTACAGTCTCCTGCCAGTCACCATAAATCACATCTCACACAGCTAATTCTCTTAGGTACTTAATACCTCTCTCCACGGTGGTCCATTTGGTCGGGCGACATTCCATATCTTCCTTTAAAAGATACCTGGTCCTTACTGCTGCCAAGAGTCACAGCCAGAGGCTGTGAGGTTTTTTTATTCTCCCAAGCTCCTTGTCAGTGCCTCTGTCTCTGGCCAGGGATCCCAACTGCTTGGCTTCTCTTGCATCCAAGTCTATGGTATCAGCTCCAGCTTCCCAGCATTGGAGCAACCAAGCAATAAGTGATTCGCTTCCCTGACAGCCAAAGTCCTTTCTCACATTTCGCAAGTCCTTCATAGAGAAGGCTTTAACAATTACCTCTGCGTCTGAGTCTTCCTCCCGTGATGGCCCTGCTTGAGGAGTACACTCTTCATTACCAAAGATAAAGGACAGGGAAGGAGGACCTTCTCTCTCATCTTCATCAGAGAGATCCTTTTTCTCATCAGTGCAAGCTGACTGTTTTTTATATTTCTTTCTGGTCACGGGGGCAACTGGTACTGGTTCAGACTGAGTAGGAGTGGCCACAGCAGCTGTAGGAGTAACTGCAGTGCTAGTTGCCAGGGGCTGGATAGCAGCAGCACTCATTGGTGGGGAAGTTGGAACAGTGCCAGCGCTCATTGCTGGGGTCTGAGTATCAGCAGTGTGTGTTGCATAACACCCACTGCTGCACCTATCCCACTTCTAACACCAATATTTCATCTGACACCACCCCAGAAACACATTCAGGAAAACCGATTTTAATAACAGTGATAAAAACATGCTGTTTTGATAGTGATAACTGTATCTAGAATCCTCATAATAACCACATCTGATATCCTCAGGATCTGGTATAGCCAGCTTGGAATGAAAGAGGTGTATAATTTCCCCAAGTAGGATAGAAGTTCACAGGTAAAGTCACTGCAAGATACATCACAACATAGCTCAGTATCGTACACCATATTGCAATGCAAACTCTCACACAGTGCCTGTAACTGCTAATGCACAAAACAATACTAACAACACCTAAACACTAACACACCATATACCCTACATACCACATGGAAGGCAGCATTGTTGTCCTGGTTCCCCAGGCATAGACTCATGGGCTAGCCATGCAGGCAGGCCATGAGTAGACCTGAGTCAGCTGAGAGTTCTAATCATGGCAGCTGACTCACAGGTATATCCCATACCACCTAATCATGCTCATTATAAAAGGAGGGAGCTCAGTGAGGGTGGAGTTCTTCTCCCTGAGGCTCCTTGTTGATGGTGCTCTGTTCCTACTGTCAGCATTGAACCAGGCTGAGTAAAACCCTTTATGTTTTGTGTTGATTGTTGTTTTCTGTTTTGTTATTCTATTAAATCTGTCTATACTTCAACTCACGGGCCTTTTGCTTTTTATTCCCAATTCTCCTTCCCATCTGGGGAGGGAGCATTGGGTGATATACTAACTGCTACAGTTTAGCCCTGAGTACTGGCTAACCGTAGACAATTGTATTAATGAACATAAAAATAAACACAACAAAAGCATGAAACATTTCACCCAAGAGCGATGTGATTGTGAGCTGTCTGTTTTATTTCCAAACCTTTGAGACTTTCAAAGAAAAAGATCTGACACTCACAACTGAGCAAACTGGAGTTCAAACTACTCAGGCAATCTGTCAGAGCACCGGTTGAGCCCCACGTTGGATGCCAATAATCTGTCAAGGTTTGAGGCTGGGCTGGTCACTAAACGGATGGCAGATGCTCTCTGTTAACCCCTCTCCCTTCCCGGACAGGGGAAGGGAAAGAAGAAAAGGGAGAGAGACTTACGAGTTGGGAATAAAACTAAAACAGCTTGAACGAAACTATCACAACAAAGAGAGAAATATAATAGCGAGAAGAAAAATAATGAACTATTTACAAATATGTACAAAACCAGTATCACGCTTCCTCCCCCGAATCATATACTCCCCCCCGATAATGCTCATGTCCCCACTGGTGCTGAAGAGCAGCTCTGGGAAGATCCAAGGCTGGGCTACTGGAAGCAGTGGCAGGCAGGAGCTGAATTCAAGAACGTGCAAATCATGGACAGAACCTTCCCAGGACACCGGCCATAGAAGACGAGCAAGGGCAGGAAGAAGCAAGGGGCAAGAGAGAAGACCCTTGCCCCCCGTGATCCCTCAGCTTTATACTGAGATTGACGTGTATGGGATGGAATACCACGTTGGTCAGTTTGGGTCACCTGTCCTGTCCACTTCTCCCCCCAGGTGTGACCCTTCTGCACCCTGACACTAAGGGAGGCCCCAAGGCGGCACCAAGAGAATTCGGCAGCGACCTTGGCTTCTGGAAGATTAAGTATAAGCAAGAGCCTTTCTGCAAACCATTTTACTGAGAGCTCAGTACTAACTAGCAACATGGAGCGTTATCACTTCTAGGAGCAGACAGTGCCTGAAAACATGTTCTTGACTTCAGAAAGTGCAGTCTTAGAAAAGACTGAACTGAAAACTAAAATCACTGAAAGGAAAATTGGTTCTGTTTTAGCCAAACCTGGACACCCCACAAGAACAAGGGCAAGCAATCACGAGATTTCTCCCAAGTGCCTATAGAGTATTTCATCAACCTCTCTGTCTTGGTTGGGTGGTCTATAACAGACTCCCACTACAACATCAGCCTTGTTGGCCTTCCCCAGATTATAACGCAAAGACACTCAGCCCTGTCTTCACTGTACTTGTGTTACAAGCTTTCGTAACAGTCCCTAACATACAGGGCCACCGCCTTTCCTTTCTTGTCTATCCTTTCTGAAGAGTTCATAGCCATCAACTGGAGCACTCCAGTAATGCGAGACATCCCACCATGTTTCCATGATAGCAACTACGTCATAGTTTTCCTGTCGCATCATGGCTTCTAGCTCCTCCTGTCTGTTACCCATGCTGCGTGCATTGGTATAGATGCACTTCAGATGGGCTAATGTTCCCAGCACCTTTTTGCATTTAGAGGTCCTAATTCCAGCCTGACCATTCACAGGTGTTACCACGGTTACTAATCCATCAATATCGCCTTGCATCTTGGCTACCCTGCATGTATCCATCCCTTACCTCCACTGAGATGGCAGAGCCAGGGTCCTCGCTAGCACAACATCCCACAAACCCTGTCAGTCTTCAGATGGGCTTATATCTAGGAGGTCCAGTTTTGTCCCCTTCCCCCTTCAAATCTAGTTTAAAGCTCTCTCAATGAGCCCTGCTAACTCCTGCCCCGAGATCCTTTCCCCCCTCTGGGACAGGTGCTTCCCATCTGTTGCCAAAAGGTCTGGCATCCTGTATACTAAAGGTTATGACCTGGTGGCAATTACAGAGACATGGTGGGACAGCTCACATGACTGGAATGTGGTCATGGATGGCTATGTCATTTTTAGGAAAGATCGGTCAGTGAAGCGAGGTGGTGGAATTGCTCTCTATGTGAGGGAGCAACTAGAATGTATTGAGTTTTCTCCAGGGACTGATGAGGGGCAAGTTGAAAGTCTGTGGGTAAGAATTAAGGGGCAGGCAGGCATGGGTGATACAGTTGTGGGGGTCTATTACAGACCTCCTGATCAGGACGAGGGAGTTGATGAGGCTTTCTACAGGCAGCTGAAAGCAGCCTCACAACTACAGGCCTTGGTCCTCATGGGGGATTTTAACTACCCCGATATCTGCTGGAAGACTTACACAGCCAGCCATTCACAGTCTAGGAGGTTCCTCCAGTGCATTGATGATAACTACTTAATGCAAATGGTGGATAAGCCGACTAGGAGAAGAGCGCTGCTGGATCTTGTACTTACCAACAAGGAGGGTCTTGTTGAAGCAGTGATGGTCGATGGCAGCCTTGGCTGCAGTGATCATGAGATGGTGGAGTTCAGGATCCTGTGTGGGAGGAATAGAGTACCTAGCAAGACCAGAACCCTGGACTTCCGCAGGGCCAACTTTAGCCTCCTCAATCAATTGTTAAGGGAAGTCCCATGGGACAGGGTGCTAGATGGTAAAGGGGCTCAAGATAGTTGGTCAACATTCAAGGACCACTTCTTGCAAGCTCAGGATCAGAGCGTCCCAATGGGTATGAAATCAAGTAAGGGAGCTAGGAGACCAGCATGGTTAAACAAAGAACTGCTGGGCAAACTCAGGTGGAAAAAAAGAATCTATGGATCATGGAAGGAGGGGCTGGTCACTTGGGAGGAATATAGGACAGTTGTCAGAGGATGTAGAAAGGCAATTAGGAAAGCTAAGGCCTCCTTGGAACTTAACCTTGCAAGTCAGGTCAAGGATAATAGAAAGGGCTTTTTCAAATACATAGCTAATAAAACAAACACTAGAGGCAATATAGGCCCACTGATGAATGAGGTGGGTGCCCTAGAGACAGAGGATGTAAAGAAGGCAGAGGTGCTGAATGCCTTCTTTGCCTCTGTCTTTACTCCTGCAGGCTTTCCCCAGGAGCCCCTGATCCCTGTAGCCCCAGAAGAAGTCAGGATAAAGGAGGAGTTTGCCTTGGTAGATGAGGATTGGGTTAGGGATCAGTTGAGCAATCTGGATATCCATAAATCAATGGAACCAGATGGAATGCACCCAAGGGTGCTGAGGGAGCTGGCAGAGGTCATTGCTAGGCCACTCTCCATCATCTTTGGTAAGTCATGGAGAACAGGAGAGGTGCCTGAGGACTGGAGGATAGCAAATGCCACTCCAATCTATAAGAAGGGCAAGAAGGAGGACCCGGGTAACTATAGACCGGTCAGCCTCACCTCCATCCCTGGAAAGGTGATGGAACAGCTTGTTCTTGGCACTATCTCTAGGCATATCAAGGATGAGGGGGTCATTAAGAGCAGTCAACATGGTTTTACCAAGGGTAAGTCATGTTTGACCAACCTTATTACCTTCTATGAGGAAATAACTAGGTGGATAGATGATGGTAGAGCGGTAGATGTGGTTTATCTTGATTTCAGTAAAGCATTTGACACTGTCTCCCACAGCATCCTTGTAGATAAGCTGATAAAGTATGGGTTTGGTGATCAGGTAGTGAGGTGGATTGTGAACTGGCTGAAGGAATGAAGCCAGAGTGTTGTGGTCAATGGGACAGAGTCTAGTTGGAGGCCTGTGACTAGTGGAGTCCCTCAGGGGTCGGTACTGGGACCGGTGTTGTTCAATATCTTCATCAACGACCTGGATGAGGGTACAGAATGTATCCTCAGCAAGTTTGCTGATGACACCAAACTGGGAGGAGTGGCTGACACACCAGAGGGTTGTGCTGCCATTCAACGAGACCTTGATAGACTGGAGAGTTGGGCGGGGAAAAACTTAATGAAATTCAACAAGGGCAAGTGTAGAGTTTTGCATCTGGGGAAGAACAACCCCATGTACCAGTACAGATTGGGGACTGACCTGCTGGAGAGCAGTGTAGGGGAAAGGGACCTGGGGGTCCTGGTGGACAGCAGGATGACCATGAGCCAGCAATGTGCCCTTGTGGCCAAGAAGGCCAATGGCATCCTGGGGTGTATTAGGGAGTGGTTAGTAGGTCAAGAGAGGTTCTCCTTCCCCTCTATTCTGCCTTGGTGAGGCCACATCTGGAGTACTGTGTCCAGTTCTGGGCCCCCCAGTTCAAGAAGGACAGGGAACTGCTTGAGAGAGTCCAGCGCAGAGCCACAAAGATGATTAAGGGAGTGGAACATCTCCCTTATGAGGAAAGGCTGAGGGAGCTGGGTCTCTTTAGCTTGGAGAAGAGGAGACTGAGGGGTGACCTTATTAATGTTTATAAATATGTAAAGGGTGAGTGTCATGAGGATGGAGCCAGGCTCTTCTCAGTGACATCCAATGATAGGACAAGGGGCAATGGGTGCAAGCTGGAACATAGGAGTTTCCGCATAAATGTGAGGAAGAACTTCTTCACAGTGAGGGTAACAGAGCACTGGAACAGGCTGCCCAGAGAGGTTGTGGAGTCTCCTTCTCTGGAGACATTCAAAACCCGCCGGGACATGTTCCTGTGTGACCTGACCTAGGTGTTCCTGCTCTGGCAGGGGGATTGGACTAGATGATCTTTTGAGGTCCCTTCCAATCCCTAACATTCTGTGATTCTGTGATACTGTCATCCCAAAATCCCACAAGGCATCCATCCCACAAGGCATCCACGCCACAGTCCCACAAGGCATCCATCCCACAAGACATCCATACCATAATAACATATGGCATACATCCCACAAGACATCCATCCCACAAGGAAAACAACCCACAAGGCATCCATTCCACAATCTCACAAGGCATCCAGCCCACAATCCCACAAGGCATGCATGCCAAAGGCATCAATCCCACTATCCCACACGGCATCCATCCCACATTCCCACAAGACATCCATCCCAGAAGGCACCCATGCCCCACAATCCAACAAGGAATCCATAGCACAATACCACCGGCCTTCCATTCCACAAGACATCCGTAGCACAATAACACAAGGCATCCATCCCACAAGGAATCCATCCCACAAGGCATCCATGCCACAATCCCACATGGCATGTGTCACACAAGACATCCATGCCACAATAACACCAGGCATCCATCCAACAAGGAATCCATCGAACAAGGAATCCATCCCACAACCCCACAAGGCGTCAATCCCAGAACTCATCCACCCACAATCCCACAAGGCACCCATCCAACAATCCCACAGGACATCCATCCCACAAGGAATCTATCCCACATTCCCACAAGGCATCCATCCCACAGTCCCAAGAGGCATGCTTCCCACAATCCCACAAGGCATCTATCCCACAAGGCATCCATCCCAAAATCCCACATAGCATCCATCCCACAATCCCAAACGGCATGCATCGCACAAGGCATCCATCTTATAAGGTATCCTTCTCACAATCCCAAAAGGCATTCATCCCAGAAGGCGTCCAACCTAGAGTCCTACAAGGCAACCATCCCACAATCCCACACGGCGTCCATACTACAACGCATCCATCCCACAAGGCATCCATTCCACATTCCCACAAGGCATCAATCCCAGAAGGCATCCATGCCGCAGTCCCACATGGCACCCATCCCACAAGACATCCATGCCGCTATAACACATGGCATCCGTCCCACTAGGAATCCATCCCGGAAGGCATCCAGTCCACATTCCTAAAACGCATCCACCCCACAATAACACATGGCATCCATCCCACAAGAATTCATCCCACAAGGCATCCATTCCACAGTCCCACAAGGCATCCATCCCACAGTCCCAAGAGGCATGCTTCCCACAACCCCACAAGGCGTCTATCCCACAAGGCATCCGTGCCACAATCCCACAAGGCATCCATCCCACAAGACATCCATACCATAATAACATATGGCATACATCCCACGAGACATCCATCCCACAATACATCCCTGCTACAATAACATAAGGCATCCATCCCACAAGGAATACAACCCACAAGGCATCCATTCCACAATCTCACAAGGCATCCAGCCCACAATCCCACAAGGCATGCATGCCACAAGGCATCTGTCCCACTGTCCCACACAGCATCCATCCCTCATTCCCACAAGGCATCCATCACAGAAGGCATCCACCCCAAAATCCAACAAGGAATCCATAGCAGAATACCACAGGCCTTCCATCCCACAAGACATCCACACCACAATAACACAAGGCATCCATCCCACAAGACATCCACACCACAAGGCATCCATCCAGAATCCCGCAAGGCATCCATCCAACAAGGAATCCATTCCACAAGGCATCCATCCCACAATCCCTCATGGCATCCATAGCACAAGACATCCATTCCCCAGTAACACAAGGCATCCACCCCACAAGGAACCCATCCCACAAGGAATCAATCCCACGATCTCGCAAAGCATCCATCCCACAAGGCATCCATCCCAAAATCCCACAAAGCATCCATCCCACAATCCCAAACGGCATGCATCCTAAAAGTCATCCATCTCATAAGGTATCCTCCTCACAATCCCACACGGCGTCCATCCCATGATCCCACAAGGTATCAATCCCAGAGGGCATCCAAGACGCCGACCATCATGGCATCCATCCCACAATGAATCCAGCTCAGTAACACATGGCATCCATTCCCGAAGGAATCCATCCCACAAGGCATCCATGCCACAGTCCCAAGAGACATGCTTCCCACAGTCCCACAAGGCATCCATCCTACAAGGCATCCATGCCACAATCCCACAAGGCATTCATCCCACAAATCCACAAGGCATCCATCCCTCAAGGCATCCATTCCACATACCCTCAAGGCATCCATTCCACATTCCCACACGGCATCCATCCCACAATAACACAACTCATCCATACCACAAGGAATCCATTCCAAAACCCCACAAGGCATGCATCCCACAATCCCACAAGGCATCCATCCTACAAGGCATCCATGCCACAGTCCCACAAGGCATCCATCCCAGAAGGCGTCCAACCTAGAGTCCTACAAGGCAACCATCCCACAATCCCACACCGCGTCCATCCTATAACGCGTCCATCCCAAGGCATCCATCCTTCAATCCCACAAGGCATCCATCCCACAAGACATCCATACCATAATAACATATGGCATACGTCCCACGAGACATCCACCCCACAAGACATCCCTGCTACAATAACATAAAGCATCCATCCCACAAGGAAAACAACCCACAAGGCATCCATTCCACAATCTCTCAAGGCATCCATTCCACAATCCCACAAGGCATCCATCCTACAAGGCATCCATGCCACAAGCCCAAAAGGCATTTATCCCACAAAACCACAAGGCATCCATCTGAAGTGCTGGGGTCTGAACCCCCAGCCCTGAATTAAGGTTGACATATGGGTGGTTCCCACAGCCCTTTAAGAGGAGGGGATGAGTTTACCTTTTGGCTTTCCTCCAGGGTGCAGCCGGCCTTGCAAGGAAAGCCCTCGGGTAAACAAGCCCCAGGTGCCCTGCATTTTGATAACAAGTGCCAGGTGTCCTGTTTGGGGATAAAAACTGGGCCCACTTGCAGGAAGGGTTGGAGAGTCTGTCTGTGGAGTGGACGCACTTCACAGAGTTTCCTGTTGGGGAAGGACCTCCTGACCACTCATGCAACCGGATTGCATTCAGGTCTGGCACATACAAACACGGGCTTTGTGGGGAGGCAACATGGGGTTACTTCTGTCATATGTAACTGCCTTGTTCTCCTGGTTGTCTCCCATCTTCTCTGTGGGTTATCTCGTGTCTCTGTTTGTTCCATCTGTTATGAGCGATATTGTGTCATTCCTGGGGTCGCTGGGGTTGATGTCTGTTATTCGTAATCTATCTGACTTGTTTGTACCCCCAGCGATCCTCTATATACTGACCCCTTTACGTGAAATAGAACCTACGTACTGGATTGTTGTTCTACTGCTGGCTGTGTCTTTTGTACTGGGCCTACTAATTGGCAAAACACCATCCCACAGTCCCACAAGGCACTCATTCCCGAAGGCATCGATCCCGCGTTCCCACAAGGCAACCATCCCACAATCCCACCGTGAATCCATCCTACAACGCATCCATGCCACAACCACACAAGGCATCCATCCCACAAGGCATTCATTCCACAGTCCCACAAGGCATCCATAACACAGTCCCACAAGGCATGCTTCCCACAGGGCATCCATCTCACAATCACATTAACCACTCATCTCACCAAGCATCCATCCCGAAATCCCACAAGGCATCCATCCCACAATCCCACAAGGCATCCATCCCACAATCCCACAAAGCATCCATCCCACAATCCCACAAGGCATCCATCCCAGAAGGCATCCAACCCACAATCTCACAAGGCAACCTTCCCACAATCCCACACGGCGTCCATCCTACAACGCATCCAACCCACACGGCATCCATTCCGCAGTCTCACAAGGCATCGATCCCAGAAGGCATCTATGCCGCAGTCCCACATGGCACCCATCCCACAAGATATACATGCCACAATAAAATATTGCGTCCATCCCACAAGGGATCCATCCCACAAGGCAACCATCCCACAGTCCCACACGGAGTCCATCCTACAGTGCATCCATCCAACAAGGCATCGATCCCACAATCTCACAAGGCATCTGAAGTGCTGGGGTCTGAACCCCAAGCCCTGAATTAAGGTTGACATATGGGTGGTCCCCATGGCCCTTTAAGAGGAGGGGATGAGTTTGCCTTTTGGCTTTCCTCCAAGGTGTGGCTGGCCTTGCAAGGAAAGCCCTTGGGTAAACAAGCCCCAGGTGCCCTGCAATTTGGTGATGAGTGCCAGGTGTCCTGTTTGGGGATAAAAGCTGGGCCCATTTGCAGGAAGGAGTTGGAGTGTCTGTCTGTGGAGTGGATGCACTTCACAGAGTTTCCTGTTGGGGAAGGACCTCCTGGCTCTTCATGCAACTGGATCCCAGTCAGGTCTGGCACCTGCAAACTCGGGCTTTGTGGGGAGGCAACATTGGGTTACCTCTATTGTGTGTGATCACCCTATTGTCTTGGTTGTCTCCCATTTTCTCCATGGGTTACCTTGTATCTTTGTTTGTTCCATCTATTACGGGTCATGCTATGTCATTCCTGGGGTCGCTGGGGTTAATATCTATTATTTGTGATCTATCTGGCTTGTTTGTACCCCCAGCAATCCCCTATATACTGACTCCTTTACGCGCAATAGAATCTACTTACTGGATTGATTTTCTGCTGCTGGCTGTGTCCTTTGTAGTGGGCCCAGTAATTTGCAAAACAGGCATCAAGCCCAGAAGGCATCCATGCCGCAGTCCCACATGGCACCCATCCCTCAAGACATCCATTCCACATTCCCACAAGGCATCCATGCCACAATCCCACAAGGCATCCATCCCACAATACTACTGTCCTGGGTTGCAATGTATTCTATTACCATGAGCCGTTGAAGCCTGGCGCAGGTGTTCCTTGCCCCCCCCCCCCCCCCCCCCCCCCGGGACTATTCTTCTGTTAATGCGCCCATCAGGGCCTTGCCCCAGGACTCACCATCCCTATGTGAGATGCTCCGGCCAAGGGGGGGAGGGGGGGAGCCAAGCATTTCCCGCCGGGGATATTTGGCGGTTTGGAACAGCGCGAGGGGCCTTACCCGCTGGGGATCCCAGAGGACAAGGACTGCACCGCCGCCGGATTTTTGGAGGAGGACCAGTTTCTTTTTCTACAAGATCACCGCTTCAACGGGATCATCTAAAAGAGAACTGCAGCTGCCACCGAAATCGGATTGCTCAGACTTTTTTTTTTTCTCTACGGACCACCGCTTTAACAGGACCATTTCAGAGAGAACTGCAGCTGCCACTGGATCGGACTGGTACCAGCACCCTGCCCGGCAGGGTGCCAGGTTGTATCCCTGACTCTGTCAGGCCTGTAACCAGTTTCTCTGTATTATAGTTTTGTTGTATACATTAGTAAAAACTGTTATTCCCATTTTCCTCATATCTTTGCCTGAAAGCCCCTTAATTTCAATTCTATAACAATTTGGGGGGAAGGGGGTTGTATTTTTCTGTTCCAAGGGGGGCTCCTGCCTTCCTTAGCAGACACCTGTCTTTCAAACTGGGACAACTACAGTGCATGTATCCAACAAGGCATCCATCCCACAATCCCAAAGCACATTCTTCCCTCAAAGCATCCATCCCAGATTGCATCGATCCAGCGATCCCACAAGGCAGCCACAGGGCTTCCATCCCACAAGGCAACAAACCAACAATCCCACAGGGCATTCATCCTACAACACATCCATGCCACAAACCCACAGGACATCAATCCCACAAGACATCCCTGCTACAATAACTTAAGGCATCCATCCCACAAGGAATCCGTCCCACAAGGCACTGTCCAACAAGGCAACCATACCACAATCCCACAAGGCATGCTTTCCTCACGGCATCCATCCCACGATCCCACAAGGCATCCATCCCACAAGGCATTCATCCCACAATCCTGCATGGCATCCATGCAACAATAACACAAGGCATCTATCCCACAAGCCCACAGAGTATGCATCCCACAAGGCATCCGTCTCATAAGCATTTTACTCACAGTCCCAGAAGGCATCCATCCCAGAAGGCATCCAACCCACAGACCCACATAGCAACCATCCCAAAATCCCACTCGGCGTTCATTCTACAATGCATCCATCCCACAAGGCATCCATCACACAGTCCCACAAGGCATCAATCCCAGAAGGCATACATGCCGCAGTCCCACATGGCACCCATCCCAAAAGACATCCATGCCACAATAACACAAGGCATCCATCCCACAGTCCCAAGACGCATGCTTCCCACAATCCCACAAGGCATCTATCCCACAAGGCATCCATCCCAAAATCCCACAAAGCATCCATCCCACAATCCCAAACGGCATGCATCGCACAAGGCATCCATCTTATAAGGTATCCTTCTCACAATCCCAAAAGGCATTCATCCCAGAAGACGTCCAACCTAGAGTCCTACAAGGCAACCATCCCACAATCCCACACAGTGTCCATACTACAATGCATCCATCCCACAAGGCATCCATCACACAGTCCTGTGGGAGTTTGGCTTGTGAGTAACGGACATGGAGTGTTAGAGCAGGTGCACGAACAGGCTACTGTGCAGGCGCTAGCAGCCAAGATTAGGCCTCAAGGACGTACTGTCCTTGCAGAGTAGTACAAGAAACTAAGTTACATAAGATAGGGAACTAACAGGCAAGGCGGAGAATATGATAATTAGAGGCTGAAGCATAGGTTAAAAGTTAATGATTGATGTAGAAGTGGTCTAATGAAAACCTAAGAAAAAGATAATAAGATATGCTTAGTCGTGGTGATTTGACAGAAGAATGATATATAAGTAAATGTATCTGCGCAATAAATTGAGTTCTGCCGACCTCATATGAGAGTGCAGTCTCCCTCCGTCGATTCCTACAATTAATTACTGTATTGTTTCCACGGTGGTTACTTAAACATAATATTTTACTTTCTTGACTACATGGTTTCTAGTTACAGACAATGCTGGGCCTTAGCTGCTTGTACCACCTGTTCGCTTCATGTACTTTACCTGCTGGTACCACCTGTATGTTCTGTGTGCTTTCTGTGATTACTAAAACAAAACACAGTTACTCCCTCATATGATTCGATTAGGCCTAACTTGATTTTAGCTAAACTAAAATCATAAAATCATCAAAATCATCAGAATCTGATCAGATTGGTAACAATATAAGGAAATTGGAATAACAGTTTTTACTAATATACACAACAAAACAGTAATACAGAGAAACTGGTTTAAAGCCTGACAGAGTCAGGAATACAACCTGGCACCCTGCTGGGCAGGGTGCTGGTAGCAGTCCGGTGTAGTGGTAGCTGCAGTTCTCTTGGAAATGGTCCTGTTGAAGCGGTGATCTTGTAGAAAAGAAGTCTGGTCCTCCTCCGAAAATCTGGTGGTGGTGTAGTCCTTGTCCTCTGGGATCCCAGCAGGTAAGGCTGCCCGTGCTGTTCCAAACCCCAGATTTTATCCCCGGTGGGAATGCTTGGCTCCCTCCCCCTGGCCTGAGCATCTCACAAAGGGATGGTGAGTCATGGGGCAAGGCACTGATGGGCGCATAAACAGAAGAATAGTCCAGGTGCAGGCCACCTATGGGTCATGCGGCAAGGCATTGTTGGGCCTATTAACAGAAGCTAGTCCCGAGGGGGGAGGCAAGGAACATCGGCACACCTGGTTTCAACAGCTCATGGTAATAGAATACATTGTAACCCAGGACATTATCCACCCCTTATTCTATTACCATTTGCATCACCCCAAATCAATACTTTTCTTAAACTCTGCACACACACACATATATATATATACATACATATACAATGAAACTCTACACTCAGTTCTCACTTAAAATAAGGTCCCCTTGTGGTACACACCGGGTTTCCCCATCTTTCTGCATTACCCACCAAGTATAACCTGGTCCCTGAGCAAAGACAACCCCACGGACCGGTTTGTCTTTGCTCGAGGCAGAATTAACCCAAACAGTTTTCCCAAGCATACCTCTCATGTGCACTACTGGAACCTTATCCCCGTCTGTTGTTCGTAAGGATTCAGATTGAGCAGGGCCTGCTCGGTTCGTGGAGCCTCAGGTGTTAACTAACCAGGTGGCTTTTGCTAAATGCATCTCCCAGTTTTTGAAAGTTCCTCCACCCAGTGCCTTCAAGGTGGTTTTAAGCAGTCCGTTGCACCGTTCAACTTTCCCAGCTGCTGGTGCATGGTAAGGAATGTGGTACACCCACTCAATGCCATGTTCCCTAGCCCAGGTGTTGACAAGGCTGTTCTTGAAATGAGTCCCATTGTCGGACTCAATTCTCTCAGGGGTGCCATGCCTCCAAAGGACTTGCTTTTCAAGGCCCAGGATGGTGTTCCAGGCAGTAGCGTGAGGCACAGGGTAGGTCTCCAGCCATCCAGTGGTGGCTTCCACCATTGTGAGCACGTAGCGCTTGCCTTGGCGGGTTTGAGGCAGTGTGATGTAGTCAGTTTGCCAGGCCTCCCCATACTTGTACTTGGACCACCGCCCACCATACCACAGGGGCTTCACCCGCTTGGCCTGTTTGATCGCAGCGCACGTCTCACAGTCATGGGTAACCTGGGAGATACTGTCCATGGTTAGATCCACCCCTCGGTCTCGTGCCCACTTATAGGTGACATCTTTGCCTTGATGGCCTGAGGCATCATGGGCCCACCGAGCTAAGAACAACTCTCCTTTATGCTGCCAATCTAAATCTATCAGGGACACCTCTATTTTTGCAGCCTGATCTGCCTTCTCGTTGTTGCGATATTCTTCATTAGCCCGACTCTTGGGGACATGAGCATCTACATGACGGACTTTCACAGGTAGCTCCTTTACCCGAGTGGCAATGTCCTTCCACTCATCAGCAGCCCAGATTGGTTTTCCCCTACGCTGCCAGTTGGCCTTTTTCCACCTTTCCAGCCAACCCCACAGGGCATTGGCTACCACCCATGAATCAATGTAGAGGTAGAGCTTTTGCCACTTCTCTCTTCCAGCAATGTCCAGGGCTAATTGGACGGCTTTGAGTTCAGCAAATTGGCTCGACCCACCCTCTCCCTCGGTAGCTTGTGCACCCCAGGATGCCATTGGCCTTCTTGGCCACAAGGGCACATTGCTGGCTCATGGTCATCCTGCTGTCCACCAGGACCCCCAGGTCCCTTTCCCCTACACTGCTCTCCAGCAGGTCAGCCCCCAACCTGTACTGGTACATGGGGTTGTTCTTCCCCGGATGCAAAACTCTACACTTGCCCTTGTTGAATTTCATTAAGTTTTTCCCCGCCCAACTCTCCAGCCTATCAAGGTCTCGTTGAATGGCAGCACAACCCTCTGGTGTGTCAGCCACTCCTCCCAGTTTGGTGTCATCAGCAAACTTGCTGAGGATACATTCTGTACCCTCATCCAGGTCGTTGATGAAGATATTAAACAACACCGGTCCCAGTACCGACCCCTGAGGGACTCCACTAGTCACAGGCCTCCAACTAGACTCTGTCCCATTGATCACAACTCTCTGGCTTCTTTCCTTCAGCCAGTTCACAATCCACCTTACTACCTGATCACCAAACCCATACTTTATCAGCTTATCTACGAGGATTCTGTGGGAGACAGTGTCAAATGCTTTACTGAAATCAAGATAATGTGCCAATCCTGATGTGCCAGGCCATCGGATCCACACTGGCCAAGACCCGATTCTCCCGTGCCTCTTCCTGGCTAGAGGCAGGGCCCCTCTAGGCCTGGTTATCATCCGTTCCCTGGGCATACCTGCTAGATGTTTCTTCAAGGGGATCCGACATATCATCCTCCCTTCTGTAATACCTGGCAGCTCGGTCAAGGGAGGCTGAGGCTACTTTCGCTTTAGTGGAACCCCCTCGGTTAGTGTTTTCCCTTTTGAGTTCATGAACCCGTGCTGCCAGGACAGAAGTGGGTTTCCCATCCCACCTTCTCATGTCTTCCCCACAGTCACGCAGGAAGAACCACAGCTCAGATCATGGGGTGTACCCTCTCTCTCTAGCTGGGGGATGTCGGACTCTGGCTCTGGGGTTTATGACCTGCACTGGTGCCACATGAGAGCTGCTCCTCCTTACCTCCTCCATCACCTCCTCCCTAATCTCTTCTTTGAGGTCCCTAGCCACAGCAGCGACATGAGCTTTCATTGGGCCATCGACTAAACTCTCATAGTATCTGAACCTGTTGGCAACAGAACCCACTGTCTCTTGGTTGTCATCAGCATTAATTGTTGCAATGAACGTGGCATATTGCTGTGGCCCCAGCTTTGCCAGGTTCCACAGCATCTGCCCTGTACATTTGACCTTGTCGGGGTCATTATCATGCTGTCCGTCCCTCCCAAAGAGTACCTCTAACACTGCCACTTCCCTCAGCTGTTGGATCGCTTCCTCAAGGGTCTTCCATTGCATTCTATGATGGCACTCCTGCATTCTCTCTCTGTGGACAAACCTTTCCCTCACACTCATTAAAAGCCGCTCCCAGAGAGAAAGGGGCCCCGGCTCCCTCACAAAAACCTGGTCCACCCCTGAGTCTTGGGTCAAGGATCCCAAATACCTGGCTTCACCACTATCCAGTTGTACGCCTTTACCCATAACGTCCCAAACCCGAAGTAACCAGGTTGTACAAGGCTCACGCCCCCGTCGCGCAATGTCTTTTCGCATATTACGGAGACTGTCGAACGACAGGGATTCGATGATAATTTCAGGCTCTGACTCCCCTGCTGCTTGTGAGGGCTCTGGTTCATCACCATCATTAACTGGGCGTACTGATTTGGCCTTGCATTTCCTCCTCTGCACAGGGGCGACTGCCACTGGCTGTGGCTGTCCTTGTGGTTCAGCTGGACCCTGCACGGTTGTAACATCTGTGGGTTCCACTGCTGCGCCATCAGACTCTCCCTCTTCAGGACGAGGTTTCCCACTAGTTTGGAAGGTGTGTTACCTCAGCATCTTGTGTATTTCCTTCACCAGTACCCCCACCCAATTCGGCTGGTCCATTTCTGAGGTGGGCTGTTGGGCAATCCAAGTCCATCTAACCTTATCTCTGATGGCTAAGTAGAGTAGGCCTATTAGCAACACCTGGATAGTATCTAGGGGAAATCCAAACCCTTTGAAAGCTGGTGGAGTAGACCCAAAGAACTGGTTGAATGGTTGGGAGAAAACTTCCCCTGGTGTTATTTCCTCACAGAAGGTACCATTTTTAATGTAATCCCAAAAACATACGCTGAGCGTGTGATAGCCCTTTATCCATGTGCCCACATTCCACAGGAGATTAAAAACCCATGAAATCCTCACCTTATCAACCAATAGTGCAAGCTGGATAGCAGCCACAGTAGCCTTAGTCAGAGGACCCATGTTTAGATAAGGGGCTGCAAAGGGGAAAAGTATAGCCACGACCACGTGCCACCTGAAGCAAGGTAAACTAGACCACATGGTGCTGCCTAACAAAGTTCCCATGTTCAGCGCACAAAAAATCAGGTTACCCAGGAACTGTTATTCCTTTTTCACCCTTTTTCCTCAATGCCCTCGTGCCCCACGTTGGGCGCCAAAATGTGTCTTGGTTTGAAAGACAGGTGTCTGCTAAGGAATTCCTACCCATCTAGAAGGAATCCACTGGAGACCTTCACCTGTGAGCAAACACATATATCCTCTTCCAGTTAGTTTCACTTCAGCTGGTCCTTCCCAAAGTCCTGTGTTGAGATTTTTATACTGCACCAAAATTTTCTGTTGTTCATCTAACCCGGTTTTTAAAACTGCACTATTAATTACCATAGGTGGATCTTTTCTTTCTCCTGTGAGACGCAGGTAATTTAGCACATACACAGCTTTAGCTAATTTTTCTGCTGGGATACTGGGCTCTCCCCCTTTTTGTTTTTGAAGCAAATCTTTCAGTGTTTGATGGGCTCGTTCAACCATTGCTCGTCCTGTGGGGGAGTGAGGAATGCCAGTGGTGTGCTGAATACCCCAAGCGAGACAAAATTGTTGAAATCTACGAGAGGTATATGCAGGGCCATTGTCAGTCTTGAGGGATAATGGGACCCCTAAAACTGCAAAACTGGAATATAGATGTTTTTCAACATGTTTAGCAGTCTCTCCAGTTTGAGCTGTCACCCACACAGCCATAGAAAATGTGTCAATGACAACATGGACATATTTCAATCTGCCAAACTCTACAAATGAAATTGTTGTGCTGACATTTTTGCTGATTGGTGGAAAAATGCATGGGAATTTTTTGCTTGCTCAAAAATATTTACAGGTGGACCAGTCCAAGCTGGAGCTACCAGTTGATCAGCTTTATTGTTGCCAAAGGCCAATCCTTCAGTCATTAAGTGACTGCGAATATGGGTGATGAAATATGAGTGACGTCTGTCATTTAAGGTCAACAATAATTCTCGCAACAGCTCAGCAAGCAGCTTATTCGAGACCTCACAAAGCATAGCCCTTTCAATGCGCCACACCACTCCAACTACATAGAGAGAGTCTGATACAATATTCAGTGGCTGATCATTCCAATGTTGAAATGCCCATATTACAGCTCAGAGCTCTAATGTCTGCAAGGAGTCTATGGTCCCACCCTGGATGATGTGACTATTCCATTGACCAGGCTCCTTTTCCCAGGTGACTCCTGCCTTTTTAGTTTTCTTTCCTGCATCGGTGAAAACAGTGATACCGTTTACCGGTGTTTCAGATCGATACGGCTGTTCCTCAGAGGTCTGGTTTTGCAGCATAGGGATCATGCGGTGAGCAGGATAAACATTTGTGAGGAGACCCGTGAAATCTGCGCAGGCAATTTGCAAAGCAAGAGAATTTCTAATGAGACATTCTAAATATTCCTGAACCAAAGGCACAATAATTGATTGTGGATCCGCTCCTGCTATTTCCTGAATTCTAGATCGTCCTTTCATAATTAATTGCGCAATTATTTCAATTTGGGTCTCAACGGTTTTTCTCTGCCTCATTGGAGAAAATATCCACTCCAAAACGCATAAAGGATTTGGCCCTTCCTGCACCCATTGGATGATAAGGGCAAGTGGCCAATATCTACCTTGATGTGAATTGACAATCATAAGGACAATAGGATACTGAGGATTAAATCGAGCTGCATGACATTGAGATATTTTTTCACTGATTTTGCTCAATGCATGCTGTTGCTCAGGACCAAGCTCACGTTTCTTGTTAGCTTGAGTAGAGGTGCCTAATAACTGAATTAATAGAATAACTGATAATTTTTGGGGTGTTTTTTGGGTTTTGTTTTTTGTTTTTTGTTTTTTTCAACTAGGGCGTGATGTTGTAATTCCAGCTCGCCGAGGCGTGCCATCACATCTCTCATGCATTCGTCCACTGATGGGGAGGGCCGGTCAGGGTTGTCCTCGGGGCTGGTATCATCACCCGAGGGCGGGGATGACGGGACAGGCGAAAAAGGGAGCGGTGGATAAGTACCCGCACCTGATTTGCATAATGGACCACCCACTGCTGTTTTTGCCTTTGTTGTTACTTCAGCATTGGTCTCAGTCTGTTTCAGGCTCAGAAGCGAGGCGCTGCCTGGCAGAGCTCCGCCAGGTGAAACAGGGGGCGGCGCAGGCGGTGGCGGCGGCGGCGGGTTAGGGGGGGAACGTTTAACTCGGGAGGTGGAGCCCCGAGGACCTGGAGTCACAATATTCTGCGCGAAGGGATTTAAAGGAGACGAAACCGCCATGGATGCAGGGTCGCCCCCCCCCTTTTTTCTCCTCTCCGGGAGTCAAAGCATATGCATATGCAGCAGCAGCAGCAGCCCGTTCCCCTTTCATTGTGCGCAAAGTCTCTCTTATTTGTTTCCACGGTATCGAAAGTTTATAGGCTTCTTTACCACTCTCCTCCGTTGCTAACTTCATCCCACAGGCTCATGCCTATGGCTTCCCAGGTAGACAGCTCAAACGCTGTTTTCACCCCGGATATCAGGTTTCTGTCCCATGCCTGCTGCAGCAGGCTCTTTAGGGCTTGTGCGTCATAAGAAATTCCTCTCACAGAGAGCATATGTTGGAGGAGCTTAACTACCGGTTCCTCTTCCTTGGTAAGCGTAGACCCCATCTCCTCCCCGACCACTCACTAACCTTTTAGTGAGATTCAGAACAGGACCAGTTGTCCTTTGGTGCGCACCGTCTCCGTCCGCAGGGCACTGCGGAACGACTGTCGCCGGGGCAATGACAATTTTCGGTCGGCTTTCCACCGTCTCTGCCTGCTTTTCTTCACGCTGACAGCATCAGCTTCTAGCAGTGGTCCTGAGGGTCCCTGTTCAGGCACCAGTTGCGGGAAGTCATGGCAAGCAATCACATAGAGACCAATAAATCTTGTGAAAGGCACTTTAATGGCGTTACAACCCGGTTTATATAGACAGAGCACTAAATCACAAGGCTCTTCACGAGACTCTTCTAGCTACCAATTGGCTAATAGCACTAGCATGGCATAAATTGATTTGCGACCTTAAAGCATGCATTTATACCGTCACACCTTTCCCAACTCCCCATCCTGCTTCAGCATCCGGGTCAGGCTCGAAGTTTGGATTGCTCACGTGTCCATTGCTTGCTAAAAATCCCCCAACATTCATCCACCATTAATCCCACAAGGCATCCATCCCACAGTCCCACAGGGCATGCACCCAAAGGGCATCCATCTCACAACCCCATTAACAACTCATCCCACGAAGCATCCATTCCAAAATCCCACAGGACATCCATCCGACAAGGAATCCATCCCACATTCTGACAAGGCATCCACCCCAAAATCCCACAAGGCATCCACCCCGAAATCCCACAAAGCATCCATCCCACAGTCCCACAAAGCATCCATCCCACAATCCCAAATGGCATGCATCCCACAATCCCAGAAGGCATGCATCCCAAAATCCCACAAGACATTCATCCCACAAGGCATCCATGCCACAACCCCACAAGGCTTCCATCCCTCAGTCGCACAAGGCATCCATCCCATAAGACATCCATTCCACAATAACACTAAGCATCCATCCAACAAGGAATCCATCCCACAAGGCATCCATCCCACAACCCCACAAGGCGTGAATCCCAGAACTCATCCACCCACAAACCCACAGGGCATCCATCTCTCAACCCCATTAACAACTCACCCTCTGAGCATCCATCCCAAAATCCCACAAGGAATCCATCCTACAATCCCAAAGGGCATGCATCCCACAAGGCAACCATCTCATAAGGCATCCTTCTCACAAACCCACAAGTCATCCATCCCATAAGGAATCCATCCCACCAGGCATCCATGACACAATACATCCATACCATAATACCTTTTGGCATGAATCCCACAAGACATCTATCCCACAATCCTACAAGGCATTCATCCCACGCACCCACTATCCATCCAAACTACAATCCCACAGGGCATGCATGCCACAAGGCATCCAGCCCACAATACCACAAGGCATCCAGCCCACAAGGCATCCAACCAACAATAACACAAGGCATCATTCCCACAAGGCATCCTTGCCCCAATCCCACAAGGCATCCATCCCACGAACCAACACGGGATCCATCCCACAAGGCATCCATCCCACAATCCCGCAAGGCATCCATCCCACAAGGTATCCATCCCCCAAGGCATCCATCCCACAAGGTATCCGTCCCAAAAGTCTTCCATCCCACAATCCCGCAAGGCATCCATCCCGCAAGGAATCCATCCCACAAGGCATCCATGCCACAATCCCACATGGCGCGTATCCCAGAAGTCATCCAGCCACAATCCCACAAGGCATCCATCCCACCATCTCACAGGGCATGCATCCCACAAGGCATCCATCTCAAAATCCCATAAACAACTCAGCCCACCGAGCAACCATCCAACAAACCCACAGGGCATCCATCCCTCAAGGCATCCAACCCACAGGCCCGCAAGGCATCCATCCCATAAGGCATCGATCCCGTGATCCCACAAGGCATGCATGCCACAGTCCCACAGGGAATCCATCCTACAATGCATCGATGCCACAACCACACAAGGCATCCCGCCCACAAGGCATCCCTGCTGCAATAACATTAGCCATCCAACCCACAAGGAATCCATTCCACAAGGCATCGATTCCACAGTCCCACAAGGCATCAATCCCAGATGATATCCATGCCGTAGTCCCACATGGCACCCATCCCAAAAGACATCCATGACACAATAACACAGGGCATCCGCCCCACTAGGAATCCATCCCACAAGGCATGCATACCACAGTCCCACAAGGCGTCCACCCCAAAATGCATCCATGCCACGTTCCCACAAGGCATCCATTCCACGATCCCACACGGCATCCATCCCACATTCCCACAGGGCATCCATCCCAGAAGGCATCCATCCCACAATCCAACAAAGAATCCATAGCCCAAGACCACAGGCCTTCCATCCCTCAAGACATCCATACCACAAGGAATCCATCCCACAAGGCATACATCCTACAATCTCACAAGGCAACCATCCCGCAAGGCAACCATGCCACAACACCACAAGGCATGCATCCCACATGACATCCGTGCCATCATAACATATGGCATGCATCCCACAAGGCATCCACCCCTCAATCCCACAGCGCATCCATCCCTCAACGCATCCATCCCACAGTCCCACAAGGCATCCATCCCAGAAGGCATCAATCCCGCAATCCCACAAGGCAGCCATCCCACAATCCCACAGGGCATCCATCCGACAACGCATCCATGCTACAACCCCACAAGGCATACATCCCACAAGGCATCCGTGCCACAGTCCCATAAGGCATCCAACCCACAAGACATCCCTGCTACAGTAACATAAGGCAACGATCCCGCAAGTAATCCATCCCACACAGCATACATTCCACAATCTCACAAGGCATCCAACCCACAGTCCCACAAGGCATGCATCCCACAAGGCATCCATCCAGCAATCCCGCAAGGCATCCATCCCACAAGGAATCCATCCAACAAGGCATCCATGCTACACTCCCACATGGCATGCATCCCACAAGACATCCATACCATAATAACATATGGCATGCACCCCACAAGGCATCCATCCCACAAGACACCCCTGCTACAATAACATAAGGCATCCATCCCACAAGGAAAATGTCCCACAAGGCATCCACCCTGCGATCTCGCAAGGCATCCATCCCACAAGGCATCCATTCTACAATCCCACAAGGCATGCATCCCTCAGTCGCTCAAGGCATCCATCCAACAAGGCATCCCTGCTACAATAACTTAAGTCATCCATCGCACAAGGAATCCATCCCACAAGGCATCCATACCACAGTCCCACAAGGCATGCTTCCCCCCAAGGCATCCAACCCACGATCCCACACGGCATCCATCCCACAGGGAATCCATCCTACAATGCATCGATGCCACAACCACACAAGGCATCCCGCCCACAAGGCATCCCTGCTGCAATAACATAAGGCATCCATCCCACAGGGAATCCATCCCACATGGCATCCATGCCACAATCCAACGTGGCATCCATCCCACAAAACATCCATGCCACAATAACAGAAGGCAACCATTTTACAAGGAATCCATCCCTCAAGGCATCCATCCCACAACCCCACAAGGCGTGAATCCCAGAACTCATCCACCCACAATCCCACAAGGCATCCATCCCACAGTCCCACAGGGCATGCATCCCACAGGGCATCCATCCCACAGGGCATCCATCTCACAACCCCATTAAGAACTCATTCCACCGAGCATCCATCTCAAAATTCCACAAAGCATGCATCCCACAATCTCAAAGGGCATGCAACCCACAAGGCATCCATCGCATAAGGCATCCTTCTCACAATCTCACAAGGCATCCATCCCAGAAGGCATCCAACCCAGAGTCACACAAGGCAAACATCCCACATTCTCACACGGCGTCCATCCTACAGTGCATCCATCCCACAAGGAATCCATCCCACATTCCCACACCGCATCCATCCCAGAATAACACAACTCATCCACCCCACAAGGAATACATCCCACACGGCATCCATTCCACAATCCCACAAGGCATGCACCCCAAAATCCCTCAAGGCATCCATCCCGCAAGGCATCCTTACCACAATCCCACAAGGCATCTATCCCTCAATCACACAAGGCATCCATCCCACAAGGCATCCATGCCACAATCCCAAAAGGCATCCATCCCACAAATCCACAGGGCATGCATCCCACAAGGCATCCATCCCACAATCGCACAGCGCATCCATCCATCAAGGCATCCATCCCACAATTCCCAAAGGCATCCATCCCATAAGGCATCCATCCCGCGATCCCACAAGGCATGCATGCCACAGTCCCACAAGGCATCCATCCCTCTATGCTTCCATCCCATAATCCTGCATGACATCCATTCCACAAGGAATCCATCCCACAAGGCATCCATGCCACAATAACAAAAGGCATCCATACAACAAGGAATCCATCCCACAAGGCATCCATCCCACCATCCCACAGGGCGTGAATCCCAGAACTCATCCACCCACATTCCCACAAGGCATCCATCACAATATCCCACAAAGCATGCATCCCACAATCCCAAAGGGCATGCATCCCACAGGGCATCCATCTTATAAGGCATTCTTCTCACAATCCCACAAGGCATCCATCCCAGAAAGCATCCAACCCACAGTCCCACAAGGCAACCATCCCACAATCCCACACGGCGTCCATCCTACAATGCACACATCCCACAAGACATCCATGCCACAATAACACATGGCATCCGTCCCACTAGGAATCCATCCCACAAGGCATCCATGCCACAATCCCACATGGCATCCAACACATAAAACTTCCATGCCACAATAACACAAGCCATGTATCCCACAAGGCATCCATCCCACAATCCCATAAACAACCCACGAAGCATACGTCCCAGAATCCCACAGGGCATCCATGCCACAGTCCAACAAGGTATGCATCCCACAAGGCATCTATCCCACAATCCCTCAAGGCATCCATCCCAGAAGGCATCGATCCCACGATCCCAGAAGGCAACCATCCCACAGTCCCACAGGGCATCCTTCCTACAACAAATCCATGCCACAACCCCGCAAGACATTCATTCCAGAAGGCATCTGTGGAGGAATGGCTTGCTGAACAGGGCCGAATGTAACAACTGTGAGCACAGGGCTGAATGTAGCAGCTGTGAGCAATCAGTACTGATAACGGGAGCTGTACTGCTGATAGCTGTAGCTTCCCAGGGTCACTCTGACCTGGGAGCTTGCGGAAAGCCCCGAGACAAGCCCGGACAAGTCCGAAGCTAGTGGAAAGTTACAAGGTAGAACCTGCGGGAAGAATCCAGAAGTAGATAACCGCAAGAGGCTGGAATATGCAAATGTAGCTCTGTACTTAACCAATCAAATCTAGACGAGTAGGCATAATTTGTGCTTAGCCAATTAGACATAGATATGTAGGCATAATTTAACATAAGTAGGCATAATTAACCTCCAGTGTATAAAAGGCATAGCAGAACTTGAATAAAGTGTTGAAGCTTGCTTATAACTCATACTGAGTTGTGCCTTGCTTCCCTCGCCTTCTCCGCCATTCTGCAACAGGCATCCTTGCCACAATCCCACAAGGCATCCATCCCACGTCTTCCATAGCACAGTCCCACAGGGCATCCATCCTGGAAAGCATCCCTGCCATATTCCCAGATGGCATCCATCCCACAATGCATCCACCCAACAATCCAACAAGGAATACATAGCAAAATAACACAGTTCTTCCATTCCTCAAGACATCCATGCCACAATAACACAAGGCATCCAACCCGCAAGGAATCCATCCCACACAGCATCCATCCCACAATCTCACAAGGCATGCATCCCATATGACATCCATACCATAAAAACACATGGCATGCATACCACAAGGCATCCTTCCTACAATCCTACAAGTCATTCACCTCACAAACCCACAAGGCATGCTTCCCCCAAGGCATCCATCCCACGATCCCACACGGCATCCATCCCAGATTCCCACAAGGCATCCATCCCACAAGGCATCCATCCCACAATCCCGCAAGTCATCCATCCCACAAGGAATCCATGCCACAAGGCATGCATGCCACAGTCCCACAAGGCATGCTTCCCCCAAGGCATCCATCCACGATCCCACACGGCATCTATCCCAGAGTCCCACAAGGCATCCATCCCTCTATGCATCCATCCCATAATCCTGCATGACATCCATTCCACAAGGAATCCATCCCACAAGGCATCCATGCCACTATAACAAAAGGCATCCATACAACAAGGAATCCATCCCACAAGGCATCCATCTCACCATCCCACAGGGCGTGAATCCCAGAACTCATCCACCCACATTCCCACAAGGCATCCATCACAATATCCCACAAAGCATGCATCCCACAATCCCAAAGGGCATGCATCCCACAGGGCATCCATTTTATAAGGCATTCTTCTCACAGTCCCACAAGGCATCCATCCCAGAAAGCATCCAACCCACAGTCCCACAAGGCAACCATCCCACAATCCCACACGGCGTCCATCCTACAATGCACACATCCCACGAGACATCCATGCCACAATAACACATGGCATCCGTCCCACTAGGAATCCATCCCACAAGGCATCCATCCCACGAACCCACACAGGATCCATCCCATAAGGCATCCATGCCACAATCCCACATGGCATCCAACACATAAAACTGCCATGCCACAATAACACAAGCCATGTATCCCACAAGGCATCAAACCCACAATCCCACATGGCGTGTATCCCACCATCCCACAGGGCATGCATCCCACAAGGCATCCATCCCACAATCCCATAAACAACTCAACCCACGAAGCATACGTCCCAGAATCCCACAGGGCATCCATGCCACAGTCCAACAAGGTATGCATCCCACAAGGCATCTATCCCACAGTCCCTCAAGGCATCCATCCCAGAAGGCATCGATCCCACGATCCCAGAAGGCAACCATCCCACAGTCCCACAGGGCATCCTTCCTACAACAAATCCATGCCACAACCCCGCAAGACATTCATTCCAGAAGGCATCCTTGCCACAATCCCACAAGGCATCCATCCCACGTCTTCCATAGCACAGTCCCACAGGGCATCCATCCTGGAAAGCATCCCTGCCATATTCCCAGATGGCATCCATCCCACAATGCATCCACCCAACAATCCAACAAGGAATACATAGCAAAATAACACAGTTCTTCCATTCCTCAAGACATACATGCCACAATAACACAAGGCATCCAACCCGCAAGGAATCCATCCCACACAGCATCCATCCCACAGTCTCACAAGGCATGCATCCCACATGACATCCATACCATAATAACATATGGCGTGCTTCCCACAAGGCATCCATCCCACAATCCCACAAAGCATCCATCCCACCATCCCACAAGGCATCCATCCCACAATCCAACAAAGCATCCATCCCGCAATCCCACAGGGTATGCATCCCAAAAGGCGTCCATTCCACAGTCCCACAACGCATCCATCCCACATGACATCCATACCATAAAAATACATGGCATGCATACCACAAGGCATCCTTCCTACAATTCTACAAGTCATTCACCTCACAAACCCACAAGGCATGCTTCCCCCAAGGCATCCATCCCATGATCCCACACGGCATCCATCCCAGATTCCCACAAGGCATCCATCCCACAGGGCATCCATCCCACAATCCCGCAAGTCATCCATCCCACAAGGAATCCATGCCACAAGGCATGCATGCCACAGTCCCACAAGGCATCTATCCCACAAGTCATTCATGCCACAATAACACATGGCATCCATCCCAGAATGAATCCATCCCTCAAGGCATTCAATCCACAATCCCAGAACCATCCATTTCAGAGTCCTAAAAGGCATGCATCCCACAATCCCATAAGGCGTCCACCCTACAAGACATCCATACCATAATAACATATGGAATGCATCCCACAAGACATCATTCCCACAATCCTACAAAGCATTCATCCCACAAACCCACAAGGCATCCATCCTCCAATCCCACAGGGCATCCATCCATCAATGCATCCATCCCACAGTCCCACAAGCCATCCATCCCAGAAGACATTGTAACCACAATCCAAGAAGGCAACCATCCCACGGTCCCACAGGGCATCCATCCTACAATGTATCCTTGCCACAATCCCTCAAGGCATCCATGCCACAAACGCACAAGGCATACATCCAACAAGATTTCCATGCCACCGAAACACAAGGCATTCATCCGAGAAGGAATCCATCCCACAATCTCACAGGCCATGCATCCCACAAGGCATCCATCCCACTATCCCACAAGGCATGCATCCCAAAAGGCATCCACCCACAGTCCCACAAGGCATCCATCCAAAAAACCCACAGGGCATCCATCCCACAAGGAATCCATCCCACATGGCATCCAGTCACAAACTCAAACATCCCTCAGTCCCACAAGGCATCCATCCCCAAGGCATCCATGCCACAATCCCATAAGGCATCCATCCCACAATTCCACAAATCATTGATCCAAAAAGGCATCCACCCCACAGTCCCACAAGGCATCCATCCCACAAGACATCCAGTTCATGATAACATATGGCATGCATCCCACCAGACATCATTCCCACAATCCTACAAGGCATTCATCCCACAAACCCACAAGGCATCCGTCCTGCAGTCTCACAGGGCATGCATGCCACAAGGCATCCATCCTACAATCGAACAGGGCATCCATCCCACAAGATATTGAACCCACAATCCCACAAGGCAACCATTGCACAATCCCACAGGGCATCCAGCCTACAACGCATTGATGCCACAGTCCCAAAAGGCATACAACCCACAAGGCATCCATGCCACAAATCCACAATGCATCCTTCTCAAAAGACATCCCTGCTAAAATAACTTAAGGCATCCACCCCACAAGGAATCCATCCCAAGAGGCATCTGTTTCACAGTCCCACAAGGCATACATCACACAAACCCACAAGGCATGCATCCCACCAGGCATCCATCCCACGATCCCGCAAGGCATCCATTCCACAAGGAATCCATCCCACAAGGCATCCTTGCTGCAAGCCCACATGGCATGCATCCCACGACTCATCCAAGCCACAATAACACGAGGCATCCCTCCCACAAGGAATACATCCCACAAGGCATCCATCCCACAGCGTCACAAGGCATCCATCCGACAAGGAATCCATTCCACAGTCCCACTAGGCATCCATCCCACAAGGCATCCATGGCACAATCCCACATGGCATCCATCCCAAAATCCCACTAGGCATCCTTCCCACAATAACGCAAGTCATCCATCCCACAAGGAATACATCCCACACGGCATCCCTTCCACGATCCCACAAGGCACCAACCCACAATCCCGCAAGGCATGCATCCCACAAGGCATGCATCCCACAAGGCATCCATCCCACAGACCCACAAGACATGCATCCCACAAGGCATCCATGCCACAGTTCCTCAAATTATCCATCCCAGAAGGCATCCATCCCACAATCTTACAAGGCATCCATGCCACAAACCCACAGGGTGTACATCCCACAAGGCATCCATGCCACAATCCCACAAGGCATCCATCCCACAAGACATCCAATTCATAATAACATATGGCATGCATCCCACAAGACATCATTCCCACAATCCTACAGGGCATTCATCCCACAAACCCAGAAGGCATCCATCCTACAATCGAACAGGTGATCCATCCGACAAGGCATCCATCCCACAATACCACAAGGCGTCCATCCAAGAAGTCATCGAACCCACAATCCCACAAGGCAACCATTCCACAGTCCCACAGGGCATCCAGCCTACAGCGCATTGACGCCACAGACCCACAATGCATATATCCCACAAGGCTTTAATGACACAAACCCACAATGCATCCATCTCAAAAGACATCCCTGCTACAATAACTTAAGGCATCCATCCAGTTGGGGAGACAACTGAGTCTGTTAGGGACAAGCCCAAGAGCAATATGCTAGGGCCTGAAGGAAGGTGGTCTAGGGAGGATTTTCGATCATTGAAGAGAAGGGATAGATGTTTAGGCCCTGACCACAAGGCCTCCTGCCTCCCAGGGGTCCCACCAGCGCGCTCTGCTTGCTATCTGAAATGCCTGTACACCAATGCATGCAGTATGGGGAATAAACAGGAGGAGTTAGAGGTCTGTGTGCGGTCTAAAGGATATGACCTGGTGGCAATTACAGAGACATGGTGGGACAGCTCACATGACTGGAATGTGGTCATGGATGGCTATGTCATTTTTAGGAAAGATCGGTCAGTGAAGCGAGGTGGTGGAGTTGCTCTTTATGTGAGGGAGCAACTTGAATGTATTGAGTTTTCTCCAGGGGCTGATGAGGGGCAAGTTGAAAGTCTGTGGGTAAGAATTAAGGGGCAGGCAGGTATGGGCGATACAGTTGTGGGGGTCTATTATAGACCTCCTGATCAGGACGAGGGAGTTGATGAGGCTTTCTACAGGCAGCTGAAAGCAGCCTCGCAACTACAGGCCTTGGTCCTCATGGGGGATTTTAACTACCCTGATATCTGCTGGGAGACTTTCACAGCCAGCCATTCACAGTCTAGGAGGTTCCTCCAGTGCATTGATGATAACTACTTAATGCAAATGGTGGATAAGCCGACTAGGAGAAGAGCGCTGCTGGATCTTGTACTTACCAACAAGGAGGGTCTTGTTGAAGCAGTGATGGTCGATGGCAGCCTTGGCTGCAGTGATCATGAGATGGTGGAGTTCAGGATCCTGTGTGGGAGGAATAGAGTACCTAGCAAGACCAGAACCCTGGACTTCCGCAGGGCCAACTTTAGCCTCCTCAATCAATTTTTAAGGGAAGTCCCATGGGACAGGGTGCTAGATGGTAAAGGGGCTCAAGATAGTTGGTCAACATTCAAGGACCACTTCTTGCAAGCTCGGGATCAGAGCGTCCCAATGGGTATGAAACCAAGAAAGGGAGCTAGGAGACCAGCATGGTTAAACAAAGAACTGCTGGGCAAACTCAGGTGGAAAAAAAGAATCTATGGATCATGGAAAGAGGGGCTAGTCACTTGGGAGGAATATAGGACAGTTGTCAGAGGATGTAGAAAGGCAATTAGGAAAGCTAAGGCCTCCTTAGAACTTAACCTTGCAAGTCAGGTCAAGGACAATAGAAAGGGCTTTTTCAAATACATAGCTAATAAAACAAACACTAGAGGCAATATAGGCCCACTGATGAATGAGGTGGGTGCCCTAGAGACAGAGGATATAAAGAAGGCAGAGGTGCTGAATGCCTTCTTTGCCTCTGTCTTTACTCCTGCAGGCTTTCCCCAGGAGCCCCTGATCCCTGTAGCCCCAGAAGAAGTCAGGATAAAGGAGGAGTTTGCCTTGGTAGATGAGGATTGGGTTAGGGATCAGTTGAGCAATCTGGATATCCATAAATCAATGGAACCAGATGGAATGCACCCAAGGGTGCTGAGGGAGCTGGCAGAGGTCATTGCTAGGCCACTCTCCATCATCTTTGGTAAGTCATGGAGAACAGGAGAGGTGCCTGAGGACTGGAGGATAGCAAATGCCACTCCAATCTATAAGAAGGGCAAGAAGGAGGACCCGGGTAACTATAGACCGGTCAGCCTCACCTCCATCCCTGGAAAGGTGATGGAACAGCTTGTTCTTGGCACTATCTCTAGGCATATCAAGGATGAGGGGGTCATTAAGAGCAGTCAACATGGTTTTACCAAGGGTAAGTCATGTTTGACCAACCTTATAGCCTTCTATGAGGAAATAACTAGGTGGATAGATGATGGTAGAGCGGTAGATGTGGTTTATCTTGATTTCAGTAAAGCATTTGACACTGTCTCCCACAGCATCCTCGTAGATAAGCTGATAAAGTATGGGTTTAGTGATCAGGTAGTGAGGTGGATTATGAACTGGCTGAAGGGAAGAAGCCAGAGAGTTGTGGTTAATGGGACGGAGTCTAGTTGGAGGCCTGTGACTAGTGGAGTCCCTCAGGGGTCGGTACTGGGACCGGTGTTGTTTAATATCTTCATCAACGACTTGGATGAGGGTACAGAACGTATCCTCAGCAAGTTTGCTGATGACACCAAACTAGGAGGAATGGCTGACACACCAGAGGGTTGTGCTGCCATTCAATGAGACCTTGATAGGCTGGAGAGTTGGGCGGGAAAAAACTTAATGAAATTCAACAAGGGCAAGTGTAGAGTTTTGCATCTGGGGAAGAACAACCCCATGTACCAGTACAGGTTGGGGACTGACCTGCTGGAGAGCAGTGTAGGGGAAAGGGACCTGGGGGTCCTGGTGGACAGCAGGATGACCATGAGCCAGCAATGTGCCCTTGTGGCCAAGAAGGCCAATGGCATCCTGGGGTTTATTAGAAAGGGAGTGGTTAGTAGGTCAAGAGAGGTTCTCCTTCCCCTCTATTCTGCCTTGGTGAGGCCACATCTGGAGTACTGTGTCCAGTTCTGGGCCCCCCAGTTCAAGAAGGACAGGGAACTGCTTGAGAGAGTCCAGCGCAGAGCCACAAAGATGATTAAGGGAGTGGAACATCTCCCTTATGAGGAAAGGCTGAGGGAGCTGGGTCTCTTTAGCTTGGAGAAGAGGAGACTGAGGGGTGACCTCATTAATGTTTATAAATATGTCAAGGGTGCGTGTCATGAGGATGGAGCCAGGCTCTTCTCAGTGACATCCAATGATAGGACAAGGGGCAATGGGTGTAAGCTGGAACATAGGAGGTTCCACATAAATGTGAGGAAGAATTTCTTCACAGTGAGGGTAACGGAACACTGGAACAGGCTGCCCAGAGAGGTTGTGGAGTCTCCTTCTCTGGAGACATTCAAAACCCGCCGGGACATGTTCCTGTGTGACCTGACCTAGGTGTTCCTGCTCTGGCAGGGGGATTGGACTAGATGATCTTTTGAGGTCCCTTCCAATCCCTAACATTCTGTGATTCTGTGATTCTGTGATCCCACAAGGAATCCATCCCACAATGCATCCATTTCACAATCCCACAGGGCATCCATCCCTCAAACCCCCAAGGCATGCATGCCATAACACACCCATCCCACAATCCAACAAGGCATCCATCCAACGATTAATCCATCCCACGTTCCCATACGGGATCCATCCCAAAGGCAACCATCCCACAACGCATCCATCCCACAATGCATCCATCTCTCAATCCCACAAGTTATCCAGCCCAAGGGACATCCATCCCACAAACCCTCAAAGCATCCATTCCACAAGGCGTCCGTCCCACAGTCTCACAAGGCATCCATCCCACAGTTCCACAAGGCATCCATTCCAGAATTCATCAATGCCACAGTCCCACACGGTATCCATAGAGCAATCCAACAAGGCATCCATCATGAAATCCCGCTGGGCATCCATCAGACAAGGCATCCATCTCACTATCCCCAAGGTATGCAGCCCACCAGGCATGCATCCCACAATCCCACAAGGCACCCCTCCCAAAAGACACCCATCACACAAGGCATCCATCCTAAAATCCCACAAGGCATCCACCCCACAAGGCATCCACCCCACAGTCCAACAGGGCATACACACCAAGGGCCATCCGACCCACTATCACACACGCCATCCATCCCACAAGGCATCCATCCGACAGTCCTACAAGGCATCCAACCCACAAGGCATCCATCCCACAAACCCACAAGGCATCCTTCCCTGAAGGGATCCATCCCACAAGGCATCCATTCCACATTCCCACAAGGCATCCATCCCATCATCCCACAAGGAATCCTTCGAACAGGGCATCCATCCCCCAGTCCCACAAGGCATCCGTCCCACAATCCCACAAGACATCAGTCCCACAAGGCATCCGTCCCACAATCCCACAAGACATCCATCCCACAAGGCATCCGTCCCACAATCCCACAAGGCATCCATCCCACAAGGCATCCATCCCACAAGGCAACCATCCCACAAGGCAACCATCCCAAAATCCCACAAGGTATCCATGCCACAAGGCAACCATCCCAAAATCCCACAAGGCAAGCATCCAACAAGGCATCCATCCAACAGTCCCACAAGGCATCCATCCCACAAGGCATCCATCACCCTGTCCCACAAATCATCCATCCCACACGGCATCCATCTCACAATCCCACAAGGCATGCATACCACAATCCCACAAGGCATCCATGCCACAATCCCACAAGGCATCCATCCCCCAAGGCATCCATCCCAGAATCCCACACGGTATCCTTTCCACAAGGCATCCATTCCACAATCCCACAAGTCATCCATCCCACAATCCCACAGGGCATCCGTCAGACGAGGCATCCATCTCCCTATCCCCAAGGCATGCAGCCCACATGGCATGCATCCGAGAATCCAACCACGCATGCATCCCACAGTCCCACAAGGCATCGATCCCACCATAAAACCATCCTACAGTCATACAAGGAATCAATCCCACAAGGCATCCATGCCACAGTCCCACGAGGCATGCAACCCACAATCCCAAAGGGCATCCATTCCAGAAACCCACAAGGTATCCATCCCACAATACATCGATTCCTCAGTCCCACAAGGCATGCATCCCACAAGGCATCCATCACAAATCCCACATGGCATCCATCCCACCAGGCATCCATGCCACAATCCCACATGGCATACATCCCACAATCCCAGGAGGCATACATCCCAAAATCCCATAAGTTATCCATGCCACAATGAATCCATCTCACAATCCCACAAGTCGTCCAGCCCAAGGAGTATCCATCCCACAAACCATCCATCCCACAAGGCGTCCATTCCACATTCCCATGAGGCATGCATACAACAAGGCATGCATCCCACAATCCTACAAGGCATCCATCCCACAATCCAACAAGAAATCCATCCACAAAGGCATCCAGCTCCCAATCCCACAAGGCATCCCTTCCAGACGGCATCCATCCCACAGTCCCACACGGCATCCATCCCACAGTCCCACACAGCATCCATCGAACAATATCATAGGGCATCCATCCCAGAAGGAATCCATTCCACCATCCAAAAACCATCCATCCCACAATCCCACAGGGCATCCGTCAGACAAGGCATCCACCTCACTATCCCCAAGGCATGCAGCCCACGAAGCATGCATCGCACAGTCTCACCAGTCATGCATCCCACAGTTCCATAAGGCATGGATCCCACAAGAAAACCATCCTACAATCACACAAGGCATGCACCCCCTAAGGCATCCATCCCAGCAACCCTACAGGGCATCCATGCCAAAAGGCATCGATCCCACAAGACATTCATCCCACAAGGCACTGATTCCACAGTCCCACAAGGCATCAATCCCACAAGGTATCCATTCCACATTCCCAACAGGCGTGCATCCTACAGTCCACAAGGCATCAGTCCAACAAGGAAACCATCCTACAATCACGCAAGGCATGCACCCCCTAAGGTATTCATGCCATAAACCCACAGGGCGTCCATCCCACAATCCCACAAGGCATCGCTCCCAAAAGACATCCATCGCACAAGGCATCAATCCCGAAATCCTACAAGGCATCCATCCCACAGTCCCACAAGGCATCCATCCCAAAAGGCATCTGTCCCACAAGGTATCCATCCCATAACCCCACAGCGCATCCATCCCATAAACCCAGAAAGCATCCATCCCACAAGTCATCCATCCCACAAGGTATCCACCCCAAAACCCCACAAGGCATCCACCCCAAAAGGCATCCATGTCACAATGCCACAAGGCATGCATACCACAAGGCATCCATCCCTCAATTCCACAAGGCATCCATCCCACAATCCCACAAGGCATCCTTTCAACAAGGCATCCGTTCCACATTCCAGCACGGCATCCAACCCACAATACCACAGGGCATGCATTCCACAATGCGTCCATCACAAAATCCCACAAGGCAACCATCCCACATGGCATCCATCCCGCAAGGCATACATCCCACAATCCTACAAGGCATGCATCCCACAAACCCCCAAGGCATCAATCCCAGAAGGCATCCATTCCACAACCCCACAAGGCAGCCATCCCAAAATCCCACAAGGCATCCATCCCACAAGGCATCCATCCCACAAGGCATCCATCCCACACTCCCAGAAGGCATCCATCTCACAATCCCAGAGGGCATCCATCCCAGAACGCATCCATCCCAAAATCCTACAACGCATCCATCCCACAAGGCATCACCACCAAAATCCCACAGGGCATCCAGCCCAAGGGGCATCCATCACACAATCACACATGGCATCCATTTCACAATGCATCCAACCCACACTCCAACAAGGCACCCATCTCACAATCCCAGAGGGCATCCATCCCACAACGCATACATCCCACAGTTCCATAAGGCATCCATTCCTCAAAACATCCATGTCACAGTTCCACAAGGCATCCATTCCACAATTCATCCATCCCACAGTCCCACACAACATCCATTAAACAATCCCACAGGGCATCCATCCCAGAAGGCATGCATACCAGAATCCAACAAGGCATCCATCCCACGAGGACTTTATCCCACAAGGCATCCATCACACAATCCCACAAGACATCCATTATCCAGTCCCACAAGCCATCAGTCCCACAAGGCAACCATGCCACTAGGCATCCTTTCCACAACGCATCCGTTCCACAAACCTGCACGGAATCCATCTCACAATCACACAGGTCATCAATTCCACAAGGCGTCCATCATCAATTCCAACAAGGCATCCAGCCCACAAGGCATCCATCCCACAATCCCACAAGGCATAAAACCCACAAGGCATCCATTCCACAATCCCAGAAGGCATCCATCCCACAGAGCATCCATCCCAGAATCCCACAAGGCATCCATCCAACAATGCATCCATCCCAAAATCCTACAAGGCATCCATCCCACAAGGCATCCATGCCTCAATCCCACAAGGGATCCACCCACAAATCCATCCATTCCTCAATCCCACAAGGCAGGAAAACCATAAAGCATCATCCCCCAGTCCCACAAGGCATCCGTTCCATAATGCATCCATCCCAAAATCTCACAAGGCATCCATCTCACAAGGCATCTATGCCACAGTCCCAGAAGGCATGCATCCCACAGTCCCACAAGCCATGCATCCCACAGTGCCACAACGGATCGATCCCACAAGGCATCCATCCCACAATGCCACAAGGCATCCGTCCGACACGGCATCCATCTCACTGTCCCCAAGGCATCCATTCCACAAGGCATCCATCTCTCAATTCCACAAGGCATGCATCCAACGATCCCACAAGGGATCCATCCCACAAGTCATCTATTCCTCAGTCCCACCAGTCATCCATCCCACAAGTGTGAGAACCTAAGTTTTAGGCCGAAAACTTCGTTTCTCACAACTGGGGGCTCGTCCGAGATCCAAGTCACCTGCGACGGACCGCCGCTGCCGCGCAGCAGGAGGGTGCACCCCGCTCTGCTTCAGCAGTCCTGTGAACCGGCGACGGTGGCCCTGCAGAGAGTTGACAAGAGACCCGAGATTGTTTTAAAGCGGCAGGATCAGTAAGCAGCTAGGTAGGGACAGGAAGGGCTATAGGGGGTACTTTGGCCTTGAGAAATCCGAAAACAAGATATAAAGATAAAGAGAAAATGATTCGGTATTGTGTTCAGGTTTGGTCCAGAAAAACAGAAACAAAATTATTTTGGCCGCCATACGGATCTGACGAAGATTGGGTCTGTCTGACTTTAAATTTAGCTATAAGTAGTAAAACTCCCCGATCTGAGGAGGAATCAGCTTATGCAGTCTGCTGGATACAGGAGACAAAGCTGTTTCTTCTAACTCAGCAAAAACTGGCAGAAAAGGCACGACAAAGAAATTGGGATCCTTTAGATTATTTACCTCCACTTTCCCCACCACACCCCTCTCTTTATCCAAGCCCACCCCTCTCCCCAAGCCTCCCTCCTTTCTCAAGTTCCTCTCTTTCCTCGGGTCCCCATCTTTTACCAGGCTCTCCCTTTTATCCAACTTCTACACCTGTGGCAGCTGCCACTGTGCCAGCAGCGCCTGTCGCGGGGCCCGCCGCTGCACCTGTGGTGCCCACAGAGCCTGCGGCACCGGTATCGCCGGTTCCGGCACCTGCAGTGTCCATCAGGGGGCCCGCAGCGGCTGCCGCTGCAGCTGTAGCGGCTGCGGCGCCTGCTACGGTGCCTGCGGCTACCGCTCAAGGGGGTGTGTATGACGATATGCTCGAACTGGAAGAACCAGAGGGGACTGGTTCCTCAGCCTTTGTAGCTAGCCCATCCCTTAGTCTAATTGAATTAGAACCTATGAATGGCAGCAAATCTGAGACTAAGAAGTTCCAGAGGCTGATAAAAGAACTGGAACAGTGTAAAACAGACATTAAAAATTTCCCCTTTCCTGGGAATAACACTAGCAGTACTACCCCTGATACTTCCATGTACCCCCTTAGGGAAGTTCCGATGGGGGTGGGAACTATCGGTTATGTAAGTGCCTCCCTTAACAGCTGGGAGGTGAGCAGTTTTAAAAAAGAGATTAAATCCCTGATAGACGATCCCATTAGTCTGGCAAAACAAGTTGATCAATTTCTGGGGCCCAATATCTATACCTGCGCCGAAATGACGTCTATTTTAGGCCGGTGGTTCAATGGGGAAGAAAGGGAAATGATTAGATGAACGGCTATGTGAGAGTGGGAGAGGAGGCATCCCCCAGGACAACAGGTTATCCCAGCGAACTAGATATATCCAATAAGGGACTCAAACAGGAATAATAGCTCCGCTATAGATAGAGGAAATATGCATGATCTACGAGAACTAATAATTACCAGAAATAAGGATGCAGTACCCCAGCCTCAGAATTTTACTAAAGCCTTTGACATTCAACAGGGTAGAGATGAGACCCCGACTGAATTCTTGGAGAGGCTTAAGGATAGAATGCAAAGATATTCGGGGCTGGATCCTGAGAATCAGCTAACACAAGGGTTGTTAAAAGTTAACTTTGTAAGTAAATCTTGGCCTGACATTAAAAAGAAACTCCAAAAGATAGAGCCACTGGAAAATCTTCTAAAGGAGGCCCAGAAGGATTTATGTAAGAAGGGAGGAGGAGAAACAGAAACCAAAGGCGAAGACAATGATCTCTTCCATGGAAATTCCTTAAGAACTATGTACTCGGGTTGTCTTCTTCCTTATCATCCCTTAAGGTACGTGGATTGTTGGCTCAAACTCCTCCTCTGGAAGTTCCAATACACACCTTCCAGGTGGGAGACTGGATCCTAGTGCGTGCCTGGAAGGAATCAAAGCTCCAGCCCGAGTGGGAAGGACCTTTTCAAGTACTGCTAACCACTGAGACTGCTGTGAGAACTGCAGAGAAGTGGTGGACTCACTACACACGATTAAAGATTTCTATAGATCCTGATGCCTTGGAGACAGACGATTCACCAAAAAACAAGATCAGCAGTCCTCACACCGGAGAATCAAGAGACTGAGTGAGACCTGGAACCTGACAAAGGAGAACTGTCATATTTCAAAGCAAAGTATCCTCAAAAGGGGGGTTATGGGTATTCTAATTGTGTGTACATTACCTTTTAAAAGTTTTTTTTTGTATTTTTGGACTTTATAAGCAACCCAGTAGAATGTAACAAGTGAGACTAAATTGTAAACCAGTCTGCTGTTTATAAACAACAGGCTTATTGGTACAACCATCTAAAATATAAGGCAGGATGCTGTTTAATTTCAGCACTGAAGAAAGGATTGCTATAGTCCTTTTTAAATGCTAGTAACAATTGGATGAACCAAATTCAAGTTGAAGGAGGCAATATCTCTCTTATTAACTATGATAGGGAGCTAAATCTGGCCACATTAGTTACATACAAAACTGAGACAAAACTTAATAGAGAATCCAAGTCTTACTCCCTCGTGGGAGATTTTACAAACAGATGCAGTGTTTTGTGTCAGATTGTTGGTATAATTTTACACCATCTCTCTCTTCAAGAATTGTGTTGGACTTGTCACCTCAGTGGGAGGAATGACCATCAACTGATGGCAGATACAATCAGCACACCCAGACCAACGTTTCTGTGGCCTTAAGGGGTATACAGGCCATGCTGCTATGGGTATAGACCGTAGAATCCGGATAATAAGGGAAGGTTCCCTACCCGAAGGAATTCGGAGAATTATCTGGGATACTGTAAAAAGGTATCAGTCGTGGGGTAGTTGATTAACTGACCCAACTGACTTGACCATTGCTGTCATATTAACCGTGACCCAGGCCTCAGTGTCTCCCATACACCTGATAATGGCTTTGGGCCTGAACCATAAGGGAAGATCCTATGGAACATGGGGTATGGGTTTATCATGAGGCTGGGAAATGGCAGACAGTTGACATGCACATCAGAAGGGCAGCAAGGATTCATTTGTGAGCAACACCATCAGAGCTCAGGGTATCCGTCCTGATACCGAGCAGGGTGTGTGCCACTTTGAAATACATCCAAATGGAAGTACTGAGACCCTGCTTGTGTATACAGCCAAGGGTTGTGCTTGCATGAGGACATCATCATAGATGATATCACTGTAAATATTAGCAGTCATATTAATCTGTTAATCTCTGCGTCTGCAAATCTCCCTAATAGAGTAGTACACGTTATGTACACTGCACCTATTTAATCTGATTACACAGCTGTCCTATACACACTTTGGAATGTTCTTAGTGATAGTTTTAGACATTAGATTTGATAACTTACAAAGAATACAATTCTAATATCTTAGAATAGGCAATCAATGTGCGAAATCACAAAAGAGTAAAAAGAAAAGATGGGGGAATTGTGAGAGAGAACTTTTCGCTGTGTTGTGAGAATCATATTTTTGTAGAATCAAGAAAAACACCAAGGCCTTGTACAGCCAGGTGCCAGATAGGATAGAAGGATGTGAGAACCGACTTATGTTTTTGTGTAGCACTACAGAGAGAAAAACACCAAGGCCTTGTACAAAAATACCAAACTAGAAAGGAGCCTAGTATAAAAATGGTCCTGTTCAGTACATCCTGGTACGAGATGATATAGAAGGACAAAAGCTATGACGTGCGGAAAAGACTCTATAACTCTCGTAAAGTTATAAAGTAGGTATGTTTATTCAGCGCCGGGTGCAAGGGGGATCGCTCCTCCGAACTTGCACACTTTGGGGGCCAAAAGGGTGCTTCTTTTATGGCACTAAGTAATACATATTTGTGGAGGAATGGCTTGCTGAACAGAGCCGAATGTAACAGCTGTGAGCGAGCAGTACTGATAATGGGAGCTTTACTGCTGATAGTTGTAGCTTACCAGGGTCACTCTGACCTGGAAGCTTGCGGAAAGCTCCAAGTCAGGACAAGCCCAAGGCTAGTCAGGACAAGCCCGAAGCTAGTGGAAAGTTGCAAGGTAGAACCTGCGGGAAGAATCCGGAAGTAGATAACCGCAAGAGGCTGGAATATGCAAATGTAGCTTTATGCTTAACCAATCAAATATAGACGAGTAGGCATAATTTGTGCTTAGCCAATTAGACATAGATATGTAGGCATAATTTAACATAAGTAGGCATAATTAACCTCCAGTGTATAAAAGGCATAGCAGAACTCGAATAAAGTTGAAGCTTGCTTATAACTCATACTGAGTTGCGTCTTGCTTCCCTCGCCTTCTCCACCATTCTGCAACACATATTCATGAGGAGTGTATCATAAACATTACATCATTGTATCAGGTCATTATAATATTCCACGCCTCTTGCTCCGCTTGGTCACGCCTGCGCAGTGCTCCCTGGTGGTCCTCTTCGGGGGTCTCAGGAGGAAGGCTCTAGGTCTTCCTCAGTTGGCTGCGCATGCTCTCTGGGCCTCTGGCTCTTCTCCAGGCTCAAATGCTCAACCTTTCCCCCTTATCAGAAGGAGCAGGACCCTTTCTCCCCTTTCCCAATGACCTCCTTCTAATCAGCGGCCTGTAGCACCTGTTTTGTCTAGCAAGCAAGGTCTCCAAGCGGGAGAGGCAAGATTACATACTTTACATACTTTCCAAGCAAGAGCTGCATATTTCTCTAATTAAACTATTTCTATTAACTCTTTTGCCCCCCGTATCAGCTATGCATAACAACTTTTTTTATCCAACGTCGGGACAAAATACTATAGAAATGCTTTCTTTCCTTTGTAATGGGGCACATCTCTACTTCGGCCATGGGGTGGCATGTCCGCGATTAAACTCGCGAATAAACGGAGCTGCTTCACCATGATCCTCGCCTGAGCAAACTTTTTCGGCCTAAAACTTCCTGTCTCACACATCCACCCCACAATTTCACAGGGCATCCATCCCAAAGGGCATCCATCCAATGATCCCACAATGCAACCATCCCACAAGGCATCCATGCCACAAACCCACAAGGCATCCATCTCAAAGTTCCACAAGGTATCCTTTCCACACTGCATCCATCCCATAGGCCCAAATGGCATCCATCTCACAGTCCCAAAAGGCATCCGTTCCAGAAGGCATCCAACCCACAAGGCATCCATGCCACAAACCCACAGGGCATTCATCCCAAAAGACATCCACCCACAAAGCATCCATTCCAAAATCCTACAAGGCATCCATCCCACAGCCCCACAGGGCATCCATCCGACAAGCCATCCATCCAACAAGGAATACATCCAACAATCCCAAAAGGCATCCATCCCACAAGGCATCCACCACACAATATGACAAGGCATCCATCCCTAAGATCCACAAAGCAACCATCCCGCGAGGCATCCAACCCAAAACCCCACAAGGCATCCATTTCACACGGCATTAGTCCCACAATCCCACAACGCATCCAGACCACAAGGCAACCATCCCACAAAGCATCCATCCCATAAACCCACAACGCATCCATCCTACAAGGCATACATTCCGCAAGGCATCCATCCCATAATCCCACAGGTCAAACATCCCAGATGGCATCTATCCCGCAATCCAAAAAGGCAACCATCCCACAAGGCATCCATACCACTATCCCTCAGGGCATACATTGGACAAGGCATCCATCCCAGAAGGCATCCATCCCCCAGTCCCAAAAGGCATCCATCACTCACCCACAAAGCAACCATCCCTCAAGGCATCCATCCCAAGACCCCACAAGGCATCCATCCCACAGTGCCAGAAGTCATCCATCCCAAAGGGCATCCATCGCACAGTCCCACACGGCAACCAATCCACAAGGCATCCAATCAACAAGCCATCCATCCTAAATCCCTGAAGGCATCCATTCCACAAGGCATCCATTCCACAATGCATCCATCCCGCAGTCCCACAATGCATCCATCCCACAAGGCATCCGTTCCACAGTTCCACAAGGCATCCATCCCAGAAGGCATCCATCCCACAATCCCACAATGCATCCATCCCTCAGACACACAAAGCAACCATCCCACGAGGCATCCATCTCACAAGGCATTAATCCCACACTCCCACAGGGAATTCACCCCAGAATGCATCCATCCCACAATCCCAAAAGGCATCCAACTCACAAGGCATCCATCCAGCAATCCCACAGGGCATACATCTGGCACGGCATCCATCCAACAATGCATCCATCCCAGAATCGCACAAGGCATCCAGCCCAAGGGGCATCCTAACCACAGTCTCACAAGGCATCCATCCCACAAGGCATCCATCCCAAAACACCACAAGGCATCCATCCCAGAAGGCATCCACCCCACAATCCCACAATGCATCCATCCCATATGGCATCCATCACAAAATACCATAGGTCATCCAGTCCAAGGGGCGTCCATCCCACAGTATCACAAGTCATCCATCCCACAAGGCATCCATCCCATTAACCCACGACACATCCATCCCACAAGGAATCCATTCCACAAGGCATCCATCCGAATATCCCACATGGCATCCATCCCAGAATCCCACAAGACATCCGTCCCAGAAGACATCCATCCCACAGTCCCAAACGGCATCCAATCCACAACGCTTCCATCCCACAGACACAAACGGCATACATCCCACAATCCCACAAGGCATAAATCCCACAAGACATCCATCCCACAAAGCATCCATCCCGCAATCCCACAAGTCTTCTATCCCAGAAGGCATCTATCGAAGAAGACATCCATCCCAAAATCCCACAAGGCATCTGTCCCAAAATGCATCCATGCCAGAATCCCACAAGGCATCCCTCCCACAAACCCACAAGGCATACATCCCTCAGACGCACAGAGCAACCAGCCCACAAGGCATCCACCCCAAAAAACCACAAGGCACACATGCCACAAGGAATCCAGCCCACAAGGCATCCACCCCAAAAAACCACAAGGCACACATGCCACAAGGAATCCATCCCACAGTCCAAGTGGGCATCCATACCACAAGGCATACATCGCACAGTCCCACATGGCATCCGTTCCACAAGGAATCCGTCCCAGAGTCCCACAAGGCATCCATCTCACAATCCCACAGGTCATCAATCCCAGATGGCATCTATCCCACAGTCCCAAAAGGCATCATACCCGCAGGGCATTCATCCCCCACTCGCACAAGGCATCCATCACCCAGTCCCACAAAGGAACCATCCTACAAGGCATCCATCTGACAATCCCACAGGACATCCATCCGACAAGGCATCCATCCATCAAGGCATCCGTCCCACAGTCTCATAGCGCATCCATCCCACAAGGCATCCACCCCACAATACTACAAGGCATCCATCCCTCAGACCCACAAAGCAACCATCGCGCGAGGCATCCAACCCAAAACCCCACAAGGCATCCATGTCACAAGACAGCCATCCCATAAACCCAAAACACATCGAACCCACAAGGCATACATCCCCGAAGGCATTCATCCCACAATCCCAGAAGGCATCCATCCCACAAGGCATCCATCACATATTTCCACAAGGCTTCCACCCCAGAAGGCATCCAGCCCACAGTCCCAAAATGCATCCAACCCACAAGGCATCCAACCCACAGTCCAACAAGACATCCATCCCACAAGGCATCCATCCAAAAATCCCACAGGGCATCCATCCGACAAGGCATCCATCCCACAGGGCATCCATCCCACAATCCCACTGGGCATCAATCTCGCAATCTGACAGGGCATCCCTTCAACAAGGCATCCATCTAAAAAGGCATCCAACCCACAGTCGCACGAGGCTTTCATCCCACAAGGCATCCATCCCATAAAGCATCCTTTCCAAAATCCCACAGGTCATCCAGCCCAAGGGGCATCCATCCCACAGTCTCACAAGACATCCATCCCATAAAACGACAAAGCATCCACCCCACAAAGCATAAATCCCAGAAGGCATCCATCCCACAATACCATAAGGCATCCATCCAACAAGGCATTCATCCCACAATCCCACAAGGCGTCCATCCCACAAGGCATCCATCCCACAACCCCAAAAGGCATCCATCCCACAAGGCATCAATCCCACAATCTCATAACGCATCCATTTCGCAAGGCATCCGTCGCACAGTCCCACAAGGCATCTATCCCACGAGGCATCCATCCCACAGGGCATCCATCCCACAATCCCACAGGGCATTCATCCTACAAGACATCCATGCAACAAGGCATCCATCCCACAATTGCACAAGGCATCCAAGACACAAGGCATCCCTCCCACAATCCCAAAAGGCAGCCTGTAGAGGGTTTTTTAGCAAGCAATGGACATGTGAGCAATCCAGCCTTCGAGCCTGACCCGTATGCTGAAGCAGGACAGGGAGGTGGGAAAGGAGTGACGGTGTAAACGCATGCTTTAAACCAATCTATGCTTCGCGCTAGTACTATTAGCCAATTGGTAGCTAGATGAAGTTGCGTGATCTGGTGCTCTGTCTATATAAACCGGGTTGTAACGCCATTAAAGTGTCTTTCACAAGATCATATTGGTCTCTATGTGATTGCTTGCCTTGGTTTCCCGCTACTGGCGCCTGCACAGGGACCCTCAGGACCGCTGCTAGAAGCTGATACTGTCAGCGAGAAGGAAGCAGACGGAGAGGGTGGAAAGCTGACCGAAAGTTGTCGCTGCCCCGGTGACAAACGTTCCACAGTGCCCAGCGGATGGAGACGGTGCGCACCGGAGGGCAACTGGTCCTGTTCTGAATCTCACTAAAAGGTTAGTGAGCGGTCGGGGAGGAGATGGGGTCTGCGCTTACCAGAGAAGAGGCAGCGGCAGTTAAGCTCCTCCAACATATGCTCTCTATGAGAGGGATTTCCTATGAGACGCAAGCTCTTAAAAACTTGTTGCAGTGGGCACGGGACAGAATCCCTGGGGTTGGTACAGCGTTTGAGTTGTGCACCTGGGAAGCCATAGGTCTAAGTCTGTGGGACGAGATCAGCAATGGAGGAAAGCATGGAAAAGAAGCATGCAAATATTCCACGCTGACCGAACGACTCGGGAGGAATCTCACCAGCAGAAGGTGAGCAGTTGGGGAGGAGATGGGGAACATGCTTAATAAAGAAGAAGAAGCGGTTATTAAGCTCCTCCAGCATATTAATTCCTAAGGGAGGAATTAAACACGATGAGCTTACTGCTCCGGAGGCTGTTAATTTGGTGCCGGGAACACGGATTCCTTGCTGAGCCTCAAGATGCCTTTAAAACTGAGACATGGGAAGAAATCGGGAAGTGCCTATGGGAGGCGGTCAGTAGAGGAGAAAAAGTCTTAAAAAGGTTAGCTACCACTTGGCGGTTGATTTTAACAACTTTACAAGATATGGAGGCTGAGCGGGCAGCGGCGGGCGGCTGCGGGGCCGTGCCCAGGGCAGCGGAGCGGCTCGATCGGCATTCCCCCCGCCCCCACCCCCGCACTGTGGCAGCAGCTGGAGCTTTCGCGGCTTCAGGGCCCTCGCCACCAGAAGCGTTTCCTGCTGGAATCAGAGTGTTCGACCGAATGCCTGTTCCATCCCCACCTATTCCAGCAGCGCCCCCGTTGGGAGAGGTGTCTGGGATGGAAGAAGAGGCAATGGACACAGACGAACACTGGCCTGTGCCGCCGCCACCTGATCTTAGCAGTCGCCGAACCGTTTGGGTGCAAGAACCGTTGGAGAAGCTGGAAAAGTTAGACACAGACAACTACAAGTGGGAGAGACTGATGGAGGAGGAGGAGAAAATCATTGCAAGATTTCAAAAGGAGTGTGGTTGGGGGGTGGGCAAGCTGGGACAAGAGATGAAGAGGGGGGAGGCGGGAAACGCGGGGAAAGGATTTGATCTGGGTCAAAGATGGAAAAGAGTTATTAAAAAAAAAAAAACCCTACAAAGAAAAACCAACACCACAGAAAACAGGGTGCAAATGAGCCATATATGCAATTTCTAGATCGGTTGCGAAATGCACTTGATAGGGCACCTTTGTCTGTTCCTGCACGAGAAGCATTACTCATGTCTTTAGGTGTTGAAAATTCTAACCCAACCTGCAAGCGTATTTTACAGAGTCTGCCTAAAAACTCCAGTATTTCTGAAATGATGGATGCTTGTTCGTGGGTTGGAACACCTGAAGAGCATGCTGGTTTCATGGCCTCAGGTTTTGCTGCGGCTATCCGACCCTTGGTACAACAAGGTAATGGTAATCGAGGCCCAAAATGTTACAACTGTGGGATGTCTGGGCACATTAAGGTACAATGTAAAGCTCCAAAACACAAAAACACAGGTTGTGGAGTCTCCTTCTCTGGAGACATTCAAAACCTGCCTGGACATGTTCCTGTGTGACCTGACCTAGGTGTTCCTGCTCTGGCAGGGGGATTGGACGAGATGATCTTTTGAGGTCCCTTCCAGTCCCTAACATTCTGTGATTCTGTGATTGCTGTCATATTAACCGTGACCCAGGCCTCAGTGTCTCCCATACACCTGATAACGGCTTTGGGCCTGAACTATAAGGGAAAATCCTATGGAACATGGGGTATGGGTTTATCATGAGGCTGGGAAATGGCAGACAGTTGACATGCACATCAGAAGGGCAGCAAGGATTCATTTGTGAGCAACACCATCAGAGCTCAGGGTATCCGTCCTGATACCGAGCAGGGTGTGTGCCACTTTGAAATACATCCAAATGGAAGTACTGAGACCCTGCTTGTGTATACAGCCAAGGGTTGTGCTTGCATGAGGACATCATCATAGATGATATCACTGTAAATATTAGCAGTCATATTAATCTGTTAATCTCTGTGTCTGCAAATCTCCCTAATAGAGTAGTACACGTTATGTACACTGCACCTATTTAATCTGATTACACAGCTGTCCTATACACACTTTGGAATGTTCTTAGTGATAGTTTTAGACATTAGGTTTGATAACTTACAAAGAATACAATTCTAATATCTTAGAATAGGCAATCAATGTGCAAAACCACAAAAGAGTAAAAAGAAAAGATGGGGGAATTGTGAGAGATAACTTGTGTTTTCGCTGTGTTGTGAGAATCATATTTTTGTAGAATCAAGAAAAACACCAAGGCCTTGTACAAAAATACCAAACTAGAAAGGAGCCTAGTATAAAGACTGTCTTGTTCAGTACGTCCTGGTACGAGATAAAGTAGAAGGACAAAAGCTACGCATAACCACCTGTTTTTGAGAATGTTGTGTCTTACATGGATCAGGAGATAGGGTGCACCTGAGAAAATATTGCCATCCAGACTTAACAGATTCCACAACTAGGCATAAACAGCCGGCTGGTAAAAGAAAGACCTATTATGGAAACTGGAAAAACCTCTTATGGAAACTTATTGTAATAGAATGCGTCGGGTAGGCTGTGAGCCTGGAGTATCCAACCAATGGAGAAACAGGAGAGAATAACCCGCGTCGGGATAAAATACTATAGAAATGCTTTCTTTCCTTTGTAACAGCGTGCGTCTCTACTTCGGCCAGGGGGTGGCGCGCCTACAATTGCACTCGCGAATAAACGGAGCTGCTTCACCATGATCCTCGTCTGAGCAAACTTTTTCGGCCTAAATCTTCATTTCTCACAGTTCTGAGGCGTTCTCGGTGGCAGGATGCAGTAGGAGCTGCCGCAATAGCAAATGTAGATCGTGCAGGTGGTGATCCAAGAGAGGCACTTAAGGTTTTCCCTGAAGATGGAAAAACAACACCCTCATATACCAAAAAAAAGAAAACCAACCAAAAAAAACCCACCCACAGTAAAACAGGGTGCAAATGAGCCATATATGCAATTTCTAGATCGGTTGCGAAATGCGCTTGACAGGGCACCTTTGTCTGTTCCTGCACGAGAAGCATTACTCATGTCTTTAGGTGTTGAAAATTCTAACCCAACCTGCAAGCATATTTTACAGAGCCTGCCTAAAAACTCCAGTATTTCTGAAATGATGGATGCTTGTTCGCGGGTTGGAACACCTGAAGAGCATGCTGGTTTCATGGCCTCAGGTTTTGCTGCGGCTATCCGACCCTTGGTACAACAAGGTAATGGTAATCGAGGCCCAAAATGTTACAACTGTGGGATGTCTGGGCACATTAAGGTACAATGTAAAGCTCCAAAACACAAAAACACAGGAGAAGGCTTTGATGGTGTCTGTAATCGCTGTCAGAACTATGGGCACCGTGCTAGTGAATGTCGCTCCAAATGGAGAAAGAGTGGTACACCTTTGGAAAACGGGGTAGCGAGTGCTCTGAGGCCAGGCGCGATGAAAACCGGTCTCAGGCTGCTTGGATGGTGTCTCCACCACCACAGCAGGGAGTGTCGGAGTGGATGTGGAAACAATAATAGAAACAACATTGACTGATTCACAGGTACAATGTATCCCAACTAATATGAGTGGTCCGCTAGGACATGGGTTGAGTGCCCTGTTGTTAGGGCGTTCATCTACAACCCGAAAAGGTCTTTTTGTGTTACCTAGAGTAATTGATTCTGATTTTACAGGCACTATCTCTATAATGGTATGGACGCCATCACCCCCTGTACACATACCGGCAGGAGCAATTGGACAAAGGCCATATCAAACCAACCACAAGTCCCTGGCATACTCCAGTATTTACAATTCCGAAAACGAGCGGGAAGTGGCGATTATTGCATGATCTTAGGAAAACCAATGAAGTAATGGAGGATATGGGGCCCTTGCAGCCAGGTCTACCATCTCCGAACATGATTCCAAAAAGCTGGGACATATTAATTATTGATTTGAAAGATTGCTTTTTTACCGTTCCACTGCACCCAGATGATTATCAAAAATTTGCCTTTTCAGTACCATCAGTAAACAAAGGTGAACCCATGAAAAGATATCACTGGGTAGTATTACCACAAGGAATGAAAAATTCACCCACAATGTGTCAATTGTATGTGGCCTGGGCACTTGCTCCTATATGAAAAGCATATCCGAAACTACTTAGATATCATTATATGGCTGATATTTTGAATAGCAGGGGAGCAACTGAACGGGGAGCGATTAATAGCTGAGCTGGAACAAGCGCTAAAATTAGGGGGACTGCAGATAGCTCCTGAAAAGGTACAAAAAACAGAGGTGTTGGAGGTACCTTGGCTGGGAAATTACCAAGGCAACCATTAGGCACAAAAAATTAGAAATTCGAACACAAGTATGTACCCTAAATGATGTCCAGAAATTGTTAGGAGATCTTAACTGGGTAAGGACAGTATGTGGCCTTACCAATGCAGAGCTAGCGCCGCTAATGGAGCTGTTGAAAGGAGGAGGTGGTGCTGAGGCACCTCGGACATTAACAGAAGAAGCAAAGCAAGCTTTAAATCACATAAGCACTAAGATTGTCACAGCTTACACGCATCGCTGGAACCCAGAGTACGGGATAGGGCTATTGATTATTAATCATGAACAACATCCTTTTGCTTTGATAATGCAGTGGATTACAGGGAAGGACTCACTGCTCATTTTGGAATGGGTATTTTTGTCACTGCAGCCAAAACGCACAATCACTACACCAGTAGAAGCTTTAGCACAGTTGGTAATAAAAGGTAGGCATAGAGTTGTAGAAATAGTTGGCTTTGAACCCACTTTTATAGTGATACCTTTAGTAGCCAAGTATTTACAGTGGTCATTGCGTCACTCAGATAGCATTGTTAGACTATAACAGGGAATTAAAGGTGCATTTGCCACCTCATAAATATTTCATTCTATTGCAGCTTGGTCAGTTAGAAGAACTACCCAGACTGTTGGAACGTACGGTACGGGGCGATACGGTATTTACAGACACCGGTGGAAAATCTCAGAAGGCAGCATTAACCTGGGCAGAAGTACGTACATGTTTGTGTAGATTGCTTTTCCCTTGCTGTATGGGCCACAGCCCAAACTGGAGAGTCTAGTAAGCATGTTTAAAGGCATATGCGTTCTGCAATGGCGGCCCTAGGCATCCCACGGGAAATCAAAACCGACAATGGACCGGGATATGTGGCTCGATCCACTCAGTCCTTTTTCCAACCTTGGGGCATAGTGCATGTTACAGGTACTCCACATTCTCCGACGGGTCAAGCTATTGTAGAACGAGTGAACCAGACACTCACGTGCCTGCTTCAAAAACAAAAAGGGGGAGAAATAGGACTGCCACCTGCAGATAGATTAAATAAGGCTATATATGTATTGAACTTCTTACGTCTGCCACAGGATAGTCTAGAACCGCCAGTCGTGAAGCACGGAGCAGGACTGAAGGGGGAGTTAGACAAGGTAAACCAAGGACAGTGTAAAGTTATGGTTAAAAACGGAGTGACAGGAGCTTGGGAAGGACCGGCACAGCTAATAAGCTGGGGAAGGGGATATGCATGTGTCGTTACAGATCATGGATCCAAATGGGTACCGGCATGTTCCCATGATCTGCTGGGGGGTTTTTAGCAAGGAATGGACATGTGGGCAATCCAGCCTTCGAGCCTGACCCAGATGCTGAAGCAGGATGAGGAGTTGGAAAAGGAGTGACGGTGTAAATGCATGCCTTAAGGTCGCAAATCAATTTATGCCACGCTAGTACTATTAGCCAATCTTGTTAGAAGAGTCTTGTGATTTAGTGCTCTGTCTATATAAACCGGGTTGTAACGCCATTGAAGTGCCTTTCACAAGATCATGTTGGTCTCTATGTGATTGCTTGCCATGACTTCCTGCAATGGTCCTTTGAAAGGAGGGGATGAGTTTGCCTTTTGGCCTTCCTTCAAGGTGCGGCCGGCCTTGTGGGGGGAGCCCTTGGGTAAACAAGCCCCAGGTGCCCCACATTGGATAAATGAGTGCTAGGTGTCCTGTTTTGCGGACGGAGGCTGGGGCCACTTGCGGAAAGAGTGAAGTGTCTGTCTGTGAGGGGGACGCGCTTTGCAGAGTTTTCCTGTTGGGGAAGGACCTCCTGAATCTCCCCGCAACTGGGCCCCGGTCAGGTTTGGCATTTGCAAATTGAGGCTTTGTGGGGAAACAATATGGGACTACTTCTTTATGATCAGCCTATTGACTTGGTTGTCTCCCATCTCTTCTGTGGGAGACTTTGTTTCTTTGTTAATTCCACCTATTATTGAATTCCACCTGTTATTGGTCACTATTGTATTAATGATTGTACCTTGTGTTTTCGAAAAGGTATCAAGCATGATTAAAGATGCCATGAAGAACGTATGGCTGGCTCAAGAAGAAAAAGGGAGAATTGTAGGAATGTATTTAAAAGAGAATGACCATATAGTGAACCAGCCATACGGGATGTTGGCCTAGGCACGTAGCTGCATTCTAGAAGCTACTTCAAAGGAAGAAAAAATAAGAAAGAGCAATAACCGCTTCACTAAGGAATGCAGGAGTAAGCAGATAAGAGTGACCAATTGGACACTGCGTGAGAAGAACTTAAGAACCAACGGGAGCTGAACTGAGCTGCATGTTTACCTTGTGCTAGAGACTTTTAACCAATTAGATAATGCGTGACTGCGTGTAGGGAAAGAAAGATTGTATAAAAGGGACAGACAAAGCAAATAATACCCCATCTGTTTGATTCACATTGAATTGTGCGGAGTCCAGTTTGTTCTCCCACAGATGCCTTGTGGGATGGATGCCTTGTGGAACTGTGGGATGGATGACTTGTGGGATGGATGCTTTGTAGGACTGTGGGATGGATGCCTTGTGGGGTGGATGCCTTCTATGATTGTGGGATGGATGCCTTGTGGGATTTTGCAATGGATGCTTTGTGGGGTGAATGTCTTGTGGCATTGTGGCATGGATGCCTTGTGGGCTGGATGCCTTGTAGGGTTGTGGAATGGATGCTTTGTGGGACGGATGTCTTGTGGAATGAATGACTTGTGGGACTGTGGCATGGACGCCTTGTGGAATGGATGCCCTGTGAGATTGTGGAATGGTTGCCTTGTGGAAAGGATGCCCTTGGGACTGTGGGATGGATGCCTTGTGGGGTCTATGTATTGTGGGATTGGAGGATGTATGTCGTGTGGGGTTGTGGTATGCATGCCTTGTGGGATTGTGGGATGGATGCCTTGTGAGATTTAAAGATGGATGCTTTGTGGGATGGATGCTTTGTGGGATGGATGCCCTGCGGGTTTCTGGGATGGATTCCTTAGGGGGTGCATGCCTTGCGTGATTGTGGGATGCTTTCCTTGTGGGATCGATGCCTTGTCGGACTGTGGGTTGCATGCCTGTTGGGATTCTGGGATGCATGCATAGTGGGCTTCATGCCTTGGGGATAGTGAGATGGATGCCTTGTAGGACGGATGCCCTGCGGGATTGTGGAATGGATGCCTTGTTGGATTGTGGAATGGATGCCTTGTGGAAAAGTGGGATTGATGCCTTCTGGAAGGGATTCCTTTTGGGATTGTGAGATGGATGCCTTGTCTGGAGAATGGCCTGTGGTCTTGTGAGATGCATGCCTTGTTGGATTGTGGAATGGATGTATTGTGGGTGGATGCCTTGTGGGTTGGATGACTTGTGGAACTGAGAGATGGATGAGTTGTGGGATGTATGCCTTGGGGATACTGAGATGGATGCCTTGTCGGAGGGATGCCTTGTGGAATTGTGGGATGGATGCCTTTGTGGATGGATTCCTTGGGGGACTGCGGGATGGATGCTTTGTTGGTTGGAAGCCTTGTGGGTTTGTGGCATGGGTGGCTTGTGTGATGGATTCCTTGGGGGACTGCGGGATGGATGCTTTGTTGGTTGGAAGCCTTGTGGGTTTGTGGCATGGGTGGCTTGTGTGATGGATGCTGTGTGGTACTGTGGGATGGATGCCTTGTGGGATGGATGCCTTGGGGATTGTGAGATTGATGCCTTGTCAGACGGATGCCTTGTGGCAGTGTGGGATGGATGCTTTGTGGGGCGCATGCCTTGTGGGATTGTGGGGTGCATGCCTTGTGAGATCGATGCTGTGTGGGAATGTGGGATGCATGCGTTGTGGAATTCTGGGATGCATGCCTTGTGGGATGCATGCCTTGTGGAATTGTGGGATGGATGCCTTGGGGGATTATGGCGAGGATGCCTTGTGGGATTGTGGCATCGATGCCTTGTGGGATGGGTGCCTTCTGGGATGGACGCCCTGTGGGTTTCTGGGATGGATGCCTTGTGGGATGCATGCCTTGTGGGATTTTGAGATGGATGCCTTGTGGGATTGAGGAATAGATGCCTTGTGGGATGGATGCCTTGTGGGATTGCGGGATGGATGCGTTATGGGGTCATGGGATGGATGACTAAGGGCGTGCATGCCTTGCGTGATTGTGGGATGCTTTCCTTGTGGGATCGATGCCGTGTGGGATTGTGGGATGCATGCCTGGTGGGCTGCATGCCTTGGGGACAGTGAGATGGATGCCTTGTCGTATGGATGCCCTCTGGAATTGTGGAATGGATGCCTTTTGGGATGGATGCCCTGTGAGATTGTGGGATGGATGCCGTGTTGGACTGTGGGATGGATGCATTGTGGAATGGATGCCTTGTGGAACTGTGGGATGGATGCCTTCTGGGATTGAGAGAAGGATGCTTTTGTGGATGGGTTCCTTGCGCGACTGCGGGGTGGATGCATTGTTGGATGGGTCCCTTCTGGGATTGTGGTATGCATGCTTTGTGCGAAGGATGCTTTGTGGGACTGTTGGATACATGCCCCTTGGGCTGGCTGCCTTGTGGGATTATGGGATGGATGCCTCGTAGGATGGATGCCTTGTGAGATTTTGGGACGGATGCCTTGTGGGATGGATTCCTTGTGGTATGGATGCGTTGTGGGGTTGTGGGATGGATGCCTTGTGGGATTGTGGGATGGATGTTTTGTGGGGTGGATGCCTTGTGGTATCGTAGGATGGATGCCTTGGGGATATTGAGATGGATGCCTTGTCGGACAGATGCCTTGTGGCACTGTGGGGTGCATGCCTTGTGGGATTGTGGGATGCATGCCTTGTGGGTTCAGTGCCTTGTGGGACTGTGGGATGCATGTCTTGTGGAATTATGGGATGCATGCCTTGTGGGATGCATTCCTTGTGGAATTGTGGGACGGATGCCTTGTGGGATTATGGCGAGGATGCCTTGTGGGATTGTGGCATGGATCCCTTGTGGGATGGATGACTTCTGGGATGGAGGCCCTGTGGGTTTTTGGATGGATGCCTTGTGGGATGCACGCACTGTGGGACTGTGGGATGCATGCCTTGTGGGACTGTGGGATGTACGCCTTGTGGGATGAATGCCTTGTGGGATTGTGGGATGGATGACTTGTGGGATGGATGCATTGAGGAATTGTGGGATGGATACCTCGATGGATGAATATCTTGAGGGATGGATGCCCTGCGGGCTTCTGGGATGGATGCCTTAGTGGGTGCATGCCTGACGTAATTGTAGGATGGTTTCCTTGTGGGATCGATGCCTTGTGGGACTGTGGGATAAATGCCTGGTGGGACTGTGGGATGCACGCCTGGTGGGCTGCATGCCTTGGGGATAGTGAGATGGATTCCTTGTCGGATGGATGCCCTATGGGATTGTGGCGAGGATGCCTTGTGGGATTGTGGCATGGATGCCTTGTGGGATGGATGCCTTGTGGGATTTTGAGATGGATGCCTTGAGGGATGGATGCCTTGTGGGATTTTGAGATGGATGCCTTGAGGCATGGATGCCTTGTGGAATTGTGGGATGGATGCCTTGTGGAATTGAGGGATGGATGCCTTTTAGGATATATGCCTTGTAGGATTGTGGGATGGATGACTTGTGGGATGGATGCATTGTGGGATTTTGGGATGGATGCATTGTTGGATGGATGCCTTGTGGGATTCTGGTGTGAATGCATTGTGGGATGGTTGCCTTGTGGGATTATGGGATGGATGCCTTACGGAATGGATGCCTTCTGGTTTGGATGCCCTGTGAGATTGTGGCATGGATGCTGTGTGGGACTGTTGGATGGATGCATTGTGGAATGGTTGCCTTGTGGAACTGTGGGATGGATGCCTTCTGGGATTGAGAGATGGATGCCTTTGTGGATGGGTTCCTTGTGGGCTTGTGGGATGCATGCTTTGTGTGATGGATGCCTTGTGGGACTGTGGGATACATGCCCCTTGGTCTGGATGCCTTGTGGGATTGTGGGATGGATGACTTGTGGGATGGATGCTTTGTAGGCCTGTGGTATGGATGCCTTGTGGGGTGGATGTCTTGTATGATTTTGGATTGGATGCCTTGTGGGATGGATGCCTTGTGGGATTTTGGGATGGATGCATTTTTGGATGGATGCCCTGTGGGTTTCTGGGATGGATGCTTTGTGGGTTCGATGCCTCGTGGGATTATGGTGTGGATGCCTTGTGGGGTGCATGCCTTGTGGGACTGCGGGATAGATGCCTCGATGGATGAATGCCTCTTGGCATGTATGCCCTGTGGGTTTCTCGGATGCATGCTTTAGGGGGTGCATGCCTTACGTAATTGTAGGATGGTTTCCTTGTGGGATCGATGACTTGTGGGACTGTGGGATAAATGCCTGGTGGGACTGTGGGATGCATTCCTTGTGGGCTGCATGCCTTGGGGATAGTGACATGGATTACATGTCGGACGGATGCCCTATGGGATTGTGGCGAGGATGCCTTGTGGGATGGAGGCCTTGTGGGATTTTGGAGTGGATGCATTGTGGGATGGATGCCTTGTGGGACTGAGGGATGGATGGCTTTGTGGATGGATGCCTTGTGGGATTGAGGGATGGATGTCTTGTGGGATGGAAGCCTTGTGGGAATTTGGGATGGATGCATTGTTGGATGGATGCCTTGTGGGATGGATGCGTTGTGGGTTTTAGGAATAGATGCCTTGTGGTATGGGTGCCTTGTGGGATTGTGGCATGGATGCCTTGTGGGATGGATGCCTTGTGTGACTGTGGGATTTATGCCTTGTGGTATGGATGCCTTGGGGGATTGTGGGACGGATGCCTTGGGGATTGTGGAATGGATGCCTTGTGGGACTGGAGGATGGATGCCTTGTGGGATAGTGGGATGGATGCCTTGTGGAACTGAGGGATGGATGCCTTGTGGTATGCATGCCTTTTGGGTTTTTGGGATGCATGCCTTGTGGAATCGATGCCTTGTGTTGATACGGGGACAAAAGAGTTAATAGAAATAGTTTAAAGAAGTATGCAGCTCTTGCTTGGGAACCTTGCCTGCTAGACAAAACAGGTGCTACTGGCCGCTGATTAGTAGAAGACCGTTGAGAAAAGGGAGAACGGCTCCTGCTCCTTCTGATAAGAGGAAGGGCGGTTCCCATCATCCCAGCATTCGAGCTGGGAACCGACGCCGTGGCCTGGAGAAGAGCCAGAGGCCCACAGAGCACTGCGCAGGCGCAACCAGGCGAAGCAAGAGGCGTGGAATATTATAATGACCCGATACAATGATGTAATGTTTATGATACACTCCTCATGAATATGAATTACTTAGTGCTATAAAAGAAACACGCTTTGGCCCCCCAGGTGTGCAAGTTCGGAGGAGCGATCCCCCTTGCACCCAGCGCTGAATAAACATACCTACTTTATAACTTTACAAGAGTTATAGAGTCTTTCCTGCGCGTCAGTTGGCGACCCAGATGGGACGTCTCTTCTCAGCTGCAGGATCGGCTGAGGGACGAACGTCCTAGGCGCGCCCCAGACCTTTCTGGAGGAACTCCGCTCCTCGGCCGCTCACTGCGGGAGCAGACAACGACCATCTACACTTGCGGACAAACGGTATGTTTTATTGGAGTAGCCTGTAAGTTGTACGCGTGGCTGGGGCAGCTGGTAAATCACACAGAGACGTCTGGCGTGCAGCATAGTCCCTATAAGGAAGGAGTCTCCGTTTGGTGGGGAGCCGGCTGGGGAAGGCGGGGTAGGGGATTCGCTGACTGCTCGCAGTCCTCGGAGTGGATCGAGTGAATCCCTAGGGAACAGCTGTGTGTGAGTACGTAACTTTAGGAGCCCGCTATGGAATTCGCTGACCGATAGAGTAGCCGCTAGCGATCCTCAGGGTGGATCGAGTGAATTCAGAGGTAATATGCATGAAATGAGTGTGTGGATATGTATGCAGTATATGTTTGTCTGAAGTGTTGAAGTGCCCTAACTAATAACAAATCATTATTGGTTGAGTTGTGGTTCAGAGTCTGAGGCCTAAGGCTCCGAAGGCAGGGATTCAAGTCCCCTGAGGGTTCGGGTCCCCCTTTTCTGACGGGTTCGGTGGAAATTGAATTATGGCTAAAGATCTATGGCTTATGATTTATGCTGAAACATTGTGACTTACAACTTTATGTGTGAGTGTAAGGAGCTCCTTTGCGTGGCTGTGGGCTGTGTGTTGTATGATTGTTTGGTGTGTGGAGCTCCGATCCGCTCGTCCGCTGTCCCGCGGGGGAAAGAGGGGGGGGCGGTCGGAGACGAACGAAGTGTAAGCGTGTGATATTTGAGACGCCTGAGCTTAATTGCCGGTTCACTCGGCTAAAGTGGGACCCTCAGTTAAGGACTGAGTGTTAACCGTCTGTGTCTTTAGCGCGAATCACACAGTGCAGGAAGTCATGGCAAGCAATCACATAGAGACTTAATAAATCTCGTGAAAGGCACTTTAATGGCGTTACAACCCGGTTTATATAGACAGAGCACTAAGTCACAAGACTCTTCACGAGACTCTTCTAACTACTAATTGGTTAACAGCACTAGCGTGGCATAAATTGATTTGCGACCTTAAAGCATGCATTCACACCGTCACACCTCTCCCAACTTCCCATCCTGCTTCAGCATCCGGGTCAGGCTCGAAGGTTGGATTGCTCACATGACGATTGCTTGCTAAAAACCCCCCAACAAATCCCCCTTCTTAATTTTGAGCAATCCAAACCAATCATGGGAACAATGAAGAAATTATGATGGTGAGGTTCTTCATATTCTTTCTTAACTGCTACAGTTGCTTATGAATAGAGAAAGAGTGATTAGACAGATTCATAGAACTCATTTCATCTAAAATCTTACAACCTTAACCTAGGCTAATAACAGAGCAATTTTTAACAGCAATTCTTATTTTACTACACAGCATGCATAACATTATCTAAATCTTCAGTTAATTCTAACTATCCCTTTTTAAACAGGTTTTCTATCCCTACGCGCGGCCACGCATTATCTAATTTGATAAAAGTCTCTAGCATGAGGCAAATATGCAAGTCAGTTCAGCTCTCGTTGTTTCTTGAGTTCTTCTCACGCAGTGTCCAATTGGTCACACTTATCTGTTCACTCCTGCAAGCTGTCACTGTTCTTTCATATTTTTTCTTCCTCTGAAGTAGCTTCTAGAATGCGGCTACGTGCCTAGGCCAACATCTCGTATGGCTGGTTCACTATATGGTTTTTCTCTTTTAAAATACATTCCTACAATTCCCCCTTTTTCTTCTTGAGCCAGCCATACGTTCTTCATGGTATATGTAATCATGCTTGTTACCTTTTCGAAAACATAAAGTACAATCATTAATACAATAGCGACCGATAATAGGTGGAATTCAATGACAGGTGGATTTAACAAAGAAACAAAGTCTCCCACAGAAGAGATGGGAGACAACCAAGTCAATAGGCTGATCATAAAGAAGTAGTCCCATATGGTTTTCCCATGAAGCCCCCGTTTGCAAATGCCAAACCTGAGCGGGGCCTAGTTGCATGGAGGGTCAGGAGGTCCTTCCCCAACAGGAAATTTCTGCAAGGTGCGTCCACCTCACAGACAGACACTCCACCCTGCCACAAGTGGCCCCAGCCCCTGTCCCCAAAGCAGGACACCTGTCACTCATTTATCCAATGTGGGGCACCTGGGGCTTGTTTACCCAAGGGCTCCCCCCGACAAGGCCGGCCACACCTTGAAGGAAAGCCAAAAGGCAAACTTGTCCCTTCGACCTTAAAGGACCATGGGAACCACCCATATGTCAACCTAGGACATCTGCGGATCTGGTTCTGACATCAATGGTGTTAAAATGGCCTCTTATTATTACTTGACTTCTTATCTGGGGGTGGGATCATTACCTAATAACTATCATTCAGTAACAAATTCAATATAAACTTATTTTATATAAACCTCTTAGCCTATTTTTACAGATTCTAAGACTCTAATTAAACATGTTCAAAAAAGAAAGTCGCCAGACGCGGCCATTGATAAACAAAAGGATTATTTCCCATTCGATTTGCCCATGTCACCCACATGTTCTGTGTGAGATTAATAGTGTGGGGCTTCTAACAATTTATTTTGATGATAAAGCCTTTACAGACGAGTCTTGGCACTGCGGCTCCTTCCATGCTTTTACCCATCTAGAAGGAATCCAACGGAGACCTTCACCTATGAGAAAACACATATATCCTCTTCCAGTTAGTTTCACTTCAGCTGGTCCTTCCCAAAGTCCTGTGTTGAGATTTTTATACTGCACCAAAATTTTCTGTTGTTCATCAAAACCGTTTTTTAAAACTGCACTATGAATTACCATAGGTGGATCTTTTCTTTCTCCTGTGAGACGCAGGTAATTTAGCACATACACAGCTTTAGCTAATCTTTCTGCTGGGGTACTGGGCTCTCCCCCTTTTTGTTTTTGAAGCGAATCTTTTAGAGTTTGATGGGCTCGTTCGACCATCGCTTGACCTGTGGGGGAGTGAGGAATACCAGTGGTGTGCCGAATACCCCAAGCGAGACAAAACTGTTGAAATCTACGAGAGGTATATGCAGGGCCATTGTCAGTCTTGAGGGATAATGGGACTCCTAAAACTGCAAAACTGGAATATAGATGTTTTTCAACATGTTTAGCAGTCTCTCCAGTTTGAGCTGTCGCCCCTACAGCCATAGAAAATGTGTCAATTACAACATGGACATATTTCAACCTGCCAAACTCTACAGTATGTGTCACATCCATTTGCCACAATCGCAAGGGCCACAGTCCTTTAGGGTTGACCCCGAGGTCAACTCCAAACCCTATTTTTTGACAAGCTGGACAGGACTTCACGATCCCTTGTGCATCTGTCAAGGGCAAATGAAATTGTCGTGCTAACATTTTTTGCTGATTGGTGGAAAAATGCATGGGAATTTTTTGCTTGCTCAAAAATATTTACAGGTGGACCAGTCCAAGCTGGAGCTACCAATTGATCAGCCTTATTGTTTCCAATGGCCAATTCTTCAGTCATTAAGTGACAGCGAATATGGGTGATGAAATATGCGTGACGTCTGTCATTTAAGGTCAATAATAATTGTCGCAACAGCTCAGCAAGCAGCTTATTCGAGACCTCACGAAGCATAGCCCTTTCGATGCGCCCCACCACTCCAACCACATAGAGAGAGTCTGATACAATAATTCAGTGGCTGATCATTCCAATGTTGAAATGCCCATATTACAGCTCAGAGCTCTAATGTCTGCAAGGAGTCTATAGTCCCTCCCTGGATGATGTGACTATTCCATTGACCAGGCTCCTTTTCCCAGGTGACTCCTGCCTTTTTAGTTTTCTTTCCTGCATCGGTGAAAACAGTGATACCATTTACCGGTGTTTCAGAGCGATATGGGTGTTCCTCAGAGGTGTGGTTTTGCAGCATAGGGATCATGCGGTGAGCAGGATAAATATTTGTGAGGAGACCTGTGAAATCTGCGCAGGCAATTTGCAAAGCAAGAGAATTTCTAATGAGCCATTCTAAATATTCCTGAACCAATGGCACAATAATTGATTGTGGATCCGCTCCTGCTATTTCTTGAATTCTAGATCATCCTTTCATAAATAATTGCTCAAGTATTTCAATTTGGGTCACAACGGTTTTTTCTCTGCCTCATTGGAGAAAATATCCACTCTAAAATGCGTATAGGATTCGACCCTTCCTGCATCCATTGGATGATAAGGGCAAGTGGCCAATCTCTACCTTCTTGTGAATTGACAATCATAAGGACAATAGGATACTGAGGATTAAACCGAGCCGCATGACATTGGGATATTTTTACACTGATTGTGCTCAATGCACACTGCTGTTCAGGACCAAGCTCACGTTTCTAGTTAGCTTGAGTAGAGGTGCCTAATAACTGAATTAAAGGTTTTAAATCATCATTTGTTATGCCACAGATACCTCTTACCCATTGAATATCGCCAACCAGCTTCTGGATATCATTGAGCATTTTGATGTCTGATTTGATTTCTAGTTTTTGTGGTCTGACACTACTTCCTGTGATGATCCAGCCCAAATATTTCCAAGGTGATTGCTGTTGAATTTTTTCAGGGGCAATTTTTAACCCCCTCTTCTCTAATTCTCTGGTCATCGCTATTAAAATGGTTTCTTTTTGCAAATGTTTCCCAGCAATTAATATATCATCCATATAGTGATAAATTATCAATTGCGGATATTTCTTTCGAATTGCTCCTAAGGCCCAGGCAACAAATGCCTGGCACATGATAGGAGAATTTTTTCATGCCTTGAGGCAAGACCAGCCAATGATATCTTTCTGCCGGTTCGGCCTTGTTAACAGAGGGAACCGAAAAGGCAAACTTTTCTACATCGTCTTTACACAGTGGAATTGTGAAAAAACAATCTTTCAAGTCAATAAGCAGTAAATCCCAATCCTCGGGTAGCATAACAGGAGATGGCAAACCTGGCTGCAAGAATCCCATATTTTCCATAACTTCATTAGCTGCCCGTAAATCATGCAACAATCTCCATTTCCCACCTTTTTTGGGAATAGTGAAAATCGGTGTGTTCCAGGGGCTGTTTGAAGGAACAATATGTCCTGCTTTTAATTGCTTCTCTACTAGTTCTTTGATTTTTAGCAGCCTTTCGTGTGTAAGCGGCCACTGATCTATCCATACTGGTTCTTCTGTTTTCCATTTCAATTTCAGGATTGGCTGCTCAGCAGCGGCCGCCACTAAAAAGGCTGACTTACCATTTGAGCTCCCATTTGACTTAGTAAGTCTCTGCCAATTAGTGTAATAGGCACATTCATGATGTAGGGTCTGGTAGTAACTATTACACCACCAGGAAACTGAAATGTAATCACCTCTTTGCTAATTTGGGTTGACTGTGTTCCGCCAATTCCATAAATACCGGATGGAGGAAAAACTGTAGGCCATGTATCAGGCCACTGTAATTTTGAGATGATTGTCACATCAGCCCCTGTGTCGATTAGCATTTTTGCCTGTTTTTTCTGGCCATTTTTGTTATCATGATTATCACACATTCAGGTTTTGCTCTTCCTGTGTCTAAAGACAAGTATACTTGCGGCGATCCTGTTGAGCTGAATCCCCTGTCTCCTCGTTCTGCTCCACCTGGTCGAGGAACACAAGATTTAAAAGGAACCAGTTGAGCTATGCAGCTACCTTTTGGAATGAAAACAGGTGGTGTTAATGAGTAAACCATTATTTTTACAATCCCTACAAAGTCAGCATCAATTACTCCTGGCAAAACAAAAATACCCCGTCTAGAGGTGGAAGATCTCCCTAACAATAAGGCACTAAGACCACGACCTAATGGACCTTGAATATTGCTATCTATTAGACGCACTTCGGTGTCTTGTAGAGTGACGTCTACAGCTGATTCCACGTCCACTCCGGCACTTCCTGACGTGGCGGAGGGAATGGTGTCGAGGCATCCCTTGCTGTTGGGATGCTGCCCAAGCCCCCTGCATTTGTGTCATCGCGCAAGAGGGCGTGGCACTCCTGTTCCCGTTTCCCTTACCTTTACCCTTGCATTCTAATGTGTTATGGCTATCCTTTTGACAATGAACACACCATTTTGATCGTTTTAAAGCTTTACATTGAATTTTCCAGTGACCTAATTTGCCGCAATTAAAACACTTCTTTTCTTTTTTCTCTTTGCCCCTTTTTTGTTTTAACAAGGGTGCAATGGCTCCTTTCATAGTAGGAGCGATAGCTCCTTGCAAGGCAGCAGCAACATAGGCCGCGTTATTCATTTGTGGGGTGCGTTCAGCCAATTCAATCATATCAGCTACCTCTGAATTTTTTGGTAGCGTCCCTAAGACCCGTTTGGTTTTTTCATTGGCATTATCAAAGGCCAGCATTTTGAACATTTGCTGTTTCATGGCCTCATTAAGATCAGGGTGACTGTCAATGGCAGAATATAATTTGCCTGCAAACTGTGCATAGCTATCATCTGGCCCTTGCTTGACATGCGTGAACCCATAGGGCTTCCCTGGCTCATGCACTGAAAAAATGGCCTGCAGTGCTAGTTGTTGAGATAACTGCAGAACTTCTGTTGAAAATTGAGACTGCATTTGTACAGAGGCAAAAGGGCCCATACCCATTAGCATTTGGGCCTGAATTCCATATAATGGGTCGTTTTGTTGGCGTGGTTTAGCTTGATCCGCATCACAATCTCTGCCAAGTTCTTTGGAACATGAGCAGTTGTGATGGAGTAAGCAAAAAATCTGCAACCTGTGTACTATCAAATGGAATCAACAAATCAGCGGTGAAAATATAGCGAATTATTTGTTGAGTGAGCTGTGACTGCAACCCATACTGCGCAATGGCAGACCGAGCTTTTTCTAGTATTTTCCAATCAAAAGACTCCCACTTTTGACCTGTTGGGGATAAAATAACAGGGAAAGCCTGCGGAAAAAAAGACCCCTCAACAATTGCCTCTTTGATGATTCCTCTCCAGCGCTGAGTGGATTCCTGAGGATCTCTGGCTCCGGCGAAGAGATGCTCTGGAGGCGGCAGCGGCGGGGCAGACGGTTGCAGAGCTGAGGCTTGTGGAGAAGCGCCTTCTGGCGTGAAGGGGTTAAAAGTTTTAGATCTGTCCAGTGAAGCAGCAACCGCTGTTTTTCCAGCTAGGGTGTGATGCTGTAATTCCAGCTCGCTGAGGCGTGCCATCACATCTCTCATGCATTCGTCCACTGATGGGGAGGGCCGGTCGGGGTTGTCCTCGGGGCTGGTATCGTCACCCGAGGGCGGGGATGACAGGGCCGGCGAAAAAGGGAGCGGTGGATAAGTACCCGCCCCTGATCTGCATAATGGGCCACCCACTGCTGTTTTTGCCTTTGTTGTTACTTCCGCATTCGTCTCAGTCTGTTTCAGGCTCAGAAGCGAGGCGCTGCCTGGCAGAGCTCCGCCAGGTGAAACAGGGGGCGGCGCAGGCGGCGGCGGCGGCGGCCTGGGGTGGGGGCGCGGCGGCGGCGGGTTAGGGGTGGAACGTTTAACTCGGGAGGTGGAGTCCCGAGGACCTGGAATCGCGAAATTCTGCGCGAAGGGATTAAAAGGAGACGAAACCGCCATGGATGCAGGGTCGGCCCCCTCTTTTTTCTCCTCTCCGGGAGTCAAAGCCGCATATGCAGCAGCAGCAGCAGCCCGTTCCCCTTTCATTGTGCTCAAAGTCTCTCTTATTTGTTTCCACAGCATTGAACGTTTATAGGCTTCTTTGCCACTCTTTCCTCTTACTAACTTCATCCCATAGACTCGTGCCTATGGCTTCCCAGGTAGACAGCTCAAACGCTGTTTTCACCCTGGATATCAAGTTTCTGTCCCGTGCCCACTGCAGCAGACCCTTCAGGGCTTGTGTGTCATAAGAAATTCCTCTCACAGAGAGCATATCTTGGAGGAGCTTAATTACCGCTTCCTTCACTTTGGTAAGCGTAGACCCCATCTCCTCCCCGACCGCTCACTAACCTTTAGTGAGATTCAGAACAGGACCCGTTGTCCTCCAGTGCACACCATCTCCGTCCGCTGGGCACTGCGGAACGTTTGTCACCGGGGCAGCGACAACTTTTGATCAGCTTTCCACCCTCTGCGTCTGCTTTTCTTCCCGCTGACAGCATCAGCTTCTAGCAGCTGAGGGTCCCTGTTCGGGCGCCAGTTGCGGGAAGTCATGGCAAGCAATCACATAGAGACTTTATAAATCTTGTGAAAGGCACTTTAATGGTGTTACAACCCGGTTTATATAGACAGCACTAAATCACAAGACTCTTCACGAGACTCTTCTAGCTACTAATTGGCTAATAGCACTAGCGTGGCATTAACTGATTTGTGACCTTAAGGCATGCATTTACATCATCACACCTTTCCCAACTCCCCATCCTGCTTCAGCATCCAGGGCAGGCTCGAAGGCTGGATTGCTCACATGTCCATTGCTTGCTAAAAACCCCCCAACATGGTAAACACTTTGTCCATGATCGTTTGGTTTCTAAAACCAATTTTGGCAGGTGTTTCTTTAATGTTTGATTTATCCTCTCCACTTTTCCTTAAGAGAGGGGATGCCATGGAGTATGAAACTCCCACTTTCTCTCTAGGGTGTTCATTCACTCTTGGGGGATACGTGAAATGAGCTGACTTCCCTTGTCTGAGTCAATATACCCTGCAATCCCATATCTGGGAATTATTTGTTGCTATGTTACACAGCTACTGCAGATTTGTTTAGCTACTGTGTACAGTCCTGTGCAGGCATATTTTCTTAGTACAGCATCACACGTTGCCTGAACTCCCCAATGACTCCCTTGATGCGAAATAGTTAAAATTTGTCTCATTACTTGTTTATTCACCAGTTCCCTGCCAACAGGGAGGATCCATAGCCCGCCTGACTCTTTTGTTCCTAATTCCTTGAAAGTTGTTATCTCCTTTTCACTGAATACTTGCTTCTCAGGCAGAGGCCTTATCTCTGGCACTAGAGACAGTCTCATGATCACCTCTGGCTTTAAAGCGGCCTCCTTCGCTTTTCCATAATTTACAACCAGAAACAATTTCTCCTCTCTTTTCAACTCAGGGCGGTCTCGTTTAAGGTGGCCCTCCTGCCCACAATAAAAACACTTTCCTGGCGTTTGATTTTGGGGATTTTGGGAAGGGGCTATCCCTGATCTCTCATTTGTATTTTTTTATTCTGATTCTAATCTAAAATACGTGATGTCGGGTCCCGCAACAATGATAATTAACCCAACGCAATCTATTTAAGGGTGTACTGGCTCTGCAGCGTATACACTGAAGCTCAAGGCAGCAGCTAGGATAAAACTCCTGCCTCCCCTTTGCAGATATTATGTAGTTATTACAATTCAAACACTTTGATACCTTTTCGAAAACACAAGGTACAATCATTAATACAATAGTGACCAATAACAGGTGGAATTCAATAATAGGTGGAATTAACAAAGAAACAAAGTCTCCCACAGAAGAGATGGGAGACAACCAAGTCAATAGGCTGATCATAAAGAAGTAGTCCCATATTGTTTCCCCACAAAGCCTCAATTTGCAAATGCCAAACCTGACCGGGGCCCAGTTGCGGGGAGATTCAGGAGGTCCTTCCCCAACAGGAAAACTCTGCAAAGCGCGTCCCCCTCACAGACAGACACTTCACTCTTTCCGCAAGTGGCCCCAGCCTCCGTCCGCAAAACAGGACACCTAGCACTCATTTATCCAATGTGGGGCACCTGGGGCTTGTTTACCCAAGGGCTCCCCCCACAAGGCCGGCCGCACCTTGAAGGAAGGCCAAAAGGCAAACTCATCCCCTCCTTTCAAAGGACCATTGCAGGAAGTCATGGCAAGCAATCACATAGAGACCAACATGATCTTGTGAAAGGCACTTCAATGGCGTTACAACCCGGTTTATATAGACAGAGCACTAAATCACAAGACTCTTCTAACAAGATTGGCTAATAGTACTAGCGTGGCATAAATTGATTTGCGACCTTAAGGCATGCATTTACACCGTCACTCCTTTTCCAACTCCTCATCCTGCTTCAGCATCTGGGTCAGGCTCGAAGGCTGGATTGCCCACATGTCCATTCCTTGCTAAAAACCCCCCAGCAGATCATGGGAACATGCCGGTACCCATTTGGATCCATGATCTGTAACGACACATGCATATCCCCTTCCCCAGCTTATTAGCTGTGCCGGTCCTTCCCAAGCTCCTGTCACTCCGTTTTTAACCATAACTTTACACTGTCCTTGGTTTACCTTGTCTAACTCCCCCTTCAGTCCTGCTCCGTGCTTCACGACTGGCGGTTCTAGACTATCCTGTGGCAGACGTAAGAAGTTCAATACATATATAGCCTTATTTAATCTATCTGCAGGTGGCAGTCCTATTTCTCCCCCTTTTTGTTTTTGAAGCAGGCACGTGAGTGTCTGGTTCACTCGTTCTACAATAGCTTGACCCGTCGGAGAATGTGGAGTACCTGTAACATGCACTATGCCCCAAGGTTGGAAAAAGGACTGAGTGGATCGAGCCACATATCCCGGTCCATTGTCGGTTTTGATTTCCCGTGGGATGCCTAGGGCCGCCATTGCAGAACGCATATGCCTTTAAACATGCTTACTAGACTCTCCAGTTTGGGCTGTGGCCCATACAGCAAGGGAAAAGCAATCTACACAAACATGTACGTACTTCTGCCCAGGTTAATGCTGCCTTCTGAGATTTTCCACCGGCGTCTGTAAATACCGTATCGCCCCGTACCGTACGTTCCAACAGTCTGGGTAGTTCTTCTAACTGACCAAGCTGCAATAGAATGAAATATTTATGAGGTGGCAAATGCACCTTTAATTCCCTGTTATAGTCTAACAATGCTATCTGAGTGACGCAATGACCACTGTAAATACTTGGCTACTAAAGGTATCACTATAAAAGTGGGTTCAAAGCCAACTATTTCTACAACTCTATGCCTACCTTTTATTACCAACTGTGCTAAAGCTTCTACTGGTGTAGTGATTGTGCGTTTTGGCTGCAGTGACAAAAATACCCATTCCAAAATGAGCAGTGAGTCCTTCCCTGTAATCCACTGCATTATCAAAGCAAAAGGATGTTGTTCATGATTAATAATCAATAGCCCTATCCCGTACTCTGGGTTCCAGCGATGCGTGTAAGCTGTGACAATCTTAGTGCTTATGTGATTTAAAGCTTGCTTTGCTTCTTCTGTTAATGTCCGAGGTGCCTCAGCACCACCTCCTCCTTTCAACAGCTCCATTAGCGGCGCTAGCTCTGCATTGGTAAGGCCACATACTGTCCTTACCCAGTTAAGATCTCCTAACAATTTCTGGACATCATTTAGGGTACATACTTGTGTTCGAATTTCTAATTTTTTGTGCCTAATGGTTGCCTTGGTAATTTCCCAGCCAAGGTACCTCCAACACCTCTGTTTTTTGTACCTTTTCAGGAGCTATCTGCAGTCCCCCTAATTTTAGCGCTTGTTCCAGCTCAGCTATTAATCGCTCCCCGTTCAGTTGCTCCCCTGCTATTCAAAATATCAGCCATATAATGATATCTAAGTAGTTTCGGATATGCTTTTCATATAGGAGCAAGTGCCCAGGCCACATACAATTGACACATTGTGGGTGAATTTTTCATTCCTTGTGGTAATACTACCCAGTGATATCTTTTCATGGGTTCACCTTTGTTTACTGATGGTACTGAAAAGGCAAATTTTTGATAATCATCTGGGTGCAGTGGAACGGTAAAAAAGCAATCTTTCAAATCAATAATTAATATGTCCCAGCTTTTTGGAATCATGTTCGGAGATGGTAGACCTGGCTGCAAGGGCCCCATATCCTCCATTACTTCATTGGTTTTCCTAAGATCATGCAATAATCGCCACTTCCCGCTCGTTTTCGGAATTGTAAATACTGGAGTATGCCAGGGACTTGTGGTTGGTTTGATATGGCCTTTGTCCAATTGCTCCTGCCGGTATGTGTACAGGGGGTGATGGCGTCCATACCATTATAGAGATAGTGCCTGTAAAATCAGAATCAATTACTCTAGGTAACACAAAAAGACCTTTTCGGGTTGTAGATGAACGCCCTAACAACAGGGCACTCAACCCATGTCCTAGCGGACCACTCATATTAGTTGGGATACATTGTACCTGTGAATCAGTCAATGTTGTTTCTATTATTGTTTCCACATCCACTCCGACACTCCCTGCTGTGGTGGTGGAGACACCATCCAAGCAGCCTGAGACCGGTTTTCATCGCGCCTGGCCTCAGAGCACTCGCTACCCCGTTTTCCAAAGGTGTACCACTCTTTCTCCATTTGGAGCGACATTCACTAGCACGGTGCCCATAGTTCTGACAGCGATTACAGACACCATCAAAGCCTTCTCCTGTGTTTTTGTGTTTTGGAGCTTTACATTGTACCTTAATGTGCCCAGACATCCCACAGTTGTAACATTTTGGGCCTCGATTACCATTACCTTGTTGTACCAAGGGTCGGATAGCCGCAGCAAAACCTGAGGCCATGAAACCAGCATGCTCTTCAGGTGTTCCAACCCGCGAACAAGCATCCATCATTTCAGAAATACTGGAGTTTTTAGGCAGGCTCTGTAAAATATGCTTGCAGGTTGGGTTAGAATTTTCAACACCTAAAGACATGAGTAATGCTTCTCGTGCAGGAACAGACAAAGGTGCCCTGTCAAGCGCATTTCGCAACCGATCTAGAAATTGCATATATGGCTCATTTGCACCCTGTTTTACTGTGGGTGGGTTTTTTTTGGTTGGTTTTCTTTTTTTTGGTATATGAGGGTGTTGTTTTTCCATCTTCAGGGAAAACCTTAAGTGCCTCTCTTGGATCACCACCTGCACGATCTACATTTGCTATTGCGGCAGCTCCTACTGCATCCTGCCACCGAGAACGCCTCAGAACTGTGAGAAATGAAGATTTAGGCCGAAAAAGTTTGCTCAGACGAGGATCATGGTGAAGCAGCTCCGTTTATTCGCGAGTGCAATTGTAGGCGCGCCACCCCCTGGCCGAAGTAGAGACGCACGCTGTTACAAAGGAAAGAAAGCATTTCTATAGTATTTTATCCCGACGCGGGTTATTCTCTCCTGTTTCTCCATTGGTTGGATACTCCAGGCTCACAGCCTACCCGACGCATTCTATTACAATAAGTTTCCATAAGAGGTTTTTCCAGTTTCCATAATAGGTCTTTCTTTTACCAGCCGGCTGTTTATGCCTAGTTGTGGAATCTGTTAAGTCTGGATGGCAATATTTTCTCAGGTGCACCCTATCTCCTGATCCATGTAAGACACAACATTCTCAAAAACAGGTGGTTATGCGTAGCTTTTGTCCTTCTACTTTATCTCGTACCAGGACGTACTGAACAAGACAGTCTTTATACTAGGCTCCTTTCTAGTTTGGTATTTTTGTACAAGGCCTTGGTGTTTTTCTTGATTCTACAAAAATATGATTCTCACAACACAGCGAAAACACAAGTTATCTCTCACAATTCCCCCATCTTTTCTTTTTACTCTTTTGTGGTTTTGCACATTGATTGCCTATTCTAAGATATTAGAATTGTATTCTTTGTAAGTTATCAAACCTAATGTCTAAAACTATCACTAAGAACATTCCAAAGTGTGTATAGGACAGCTGTGTAATCAGATTAAATAGGTGCAGTGTACATAACGTGTACTACTCTATTAGGGAGATTTGCAGACACAGAGATTAACAGATTAATATGACTGCTAATATTTACAGTGATATCATCTATGATGATGTCCTCATGCAAGCACAACCCTTGGCTGTATACACAAGCAGGGTCTCAGTACTTCCATTTGGATGTATTTCAAAGTGGCACACACCCTGCTCGGTATCAGGACGGATACCCTGAGCTCTGATGGTGTTGCTCACAAATGAATCCTTGCTGCCCTTCTGATGTGCATGTCAACTGTCTGCCATTTCCCAGCCTCATGATAAACCCATACCCCATGTTCCATAGGATTTTCCCTTATAGTTCAGGCCCAAAGCCGTTATCAGGTGTATGGGAGACACTGAGGCCTGGGTCACGGTTAATATGACAGCAATCACAGAATCACAGAATGTTAGGGACTGGAAGGGACCTCAAAAGATCATCTCGTCCAATCCCCCTGCCAGAGCAGGAACACCTAGGTCAGGTCACACAGGAACATGTCCAGGCAGGTTTTGAATGTCTCCAGAGAAGGAGACTCCACAACCTGTGTTTTTGTGTTTTGGAGCTTTACATTGTACCTTAATGTGCCCAGACATCCCACAGTTGTAACATTTTGGGCCTCGATTACCATTACCTTGTTGTACCAAGGGTCGGATAGCCGCAGCAAAACCTGAGGCCATGAAACCAGCATGCTCTTCAGGTGTTCCAACCCACGAACAAGCATCCATCATTTCAGAAATACTGGAGTTTTTAGGCAGACTCTGTAAAATACGCTTGCAGGTTGGGTTAGAATTTTCAACACCTAAAGACATGAGTAATGCTTCTCGTGCAGGAACAGACAAAGGTGCCCTATCAAGTGCATTTCGCAACCGATCTAGAAATTGCATATATGGCTCATTTGCACCCTGTTTTCTGTGGTGTTGGTTTTTCTTTGTAGGGTTTTTTTTTTTTTAATAACTCTTTTCCATCTTTGACCCAGATCAAATCCTTTCCCCGCGTTTCCCGCCTCCCCCCTCTTCATCTCTTGTCCCAGCTTGCCCACCCCCCAACCACACTCCTTTTGAAATCTTGCAATGATTTTCTCCTCCTCCTCCATCAGTCTCTCCCACTTGTAGTTGTCTGTGTCTAACTTTTCCAGCTTCTCCAACGGTTCTTGCACCCAAACGGTTCGGCGACTGCTAAGATCAGGTGGCGGCGGCACAGGCCAGTGTTCGTCTGTGTCCATTGCCTCTTCTTCCATCCCAGACACCTCTCCCAACGGGGGCGCTGCTGGAATAGGTGGGGATGGAACAGGCATTCGGTCGAACACTCTGATTCCAGCAGGAAACGCTTCTGGTGGCGAGGGCCCTGAAGCCGCGAAAGCTCCAGCTGCTGCCACAGTGCGGGGGTGGGGGCGGGGGGAATGCCGATCGAGCCGCTCCGCTGCCCTGGGCACGGCCCCGCAGCCGCCCGCCGCTGCCCGCTCAGCCTCCATATCTTGTAAAGTTGTTAAAATCAACCGCCAAGTGGTAGCTAACCTTTTTAAGACTTTTTCTCCTCTACTGACCGCCTCCCATAGGCACTTCCCGATTTCTTCCCATGTCTCAGTTTTAAAGGCATCTTGAGGCTCAGCAAGGAATCCGTGTTCCCGGCACCAAATTAACAGCCTCCGGAGCAGTAAGCTCATCGTGTTTAATTCCTCCCTTAGGAATTAATATGCTGGAGGAGCTTAATAACCGCTTCTTCTTCTTTATTAAGCATGTTCCCCATCTCCTCCCCAACTGCTCACCTTCTGCTGGTGAGATTCCTCCCGAGTCGTTCGGTCAGCGTGGAATATTTGCATGCTTCTTTTCCATGCTTTCCTCCATTGCTGATCTCGTCCCACAGACTTAGACCTATGGCTTCCCAGGTGCACAACTCAAACGCTGTACCAACCCCAGGGATTCTGTCCCGTGCCCACTGCAACAAGTTTTTAAGAGCTTGCGTCTCATAGGAAATCCCTCTCATAGAGAGCATATGTTGGAGGAGCTTAACTGCCGCTGCCTCTTCTCTGGTAAGCGCAGACCCCATCTCCTCCCCGACCGCTCACTAACCTTTTAGTGAGATTCAGAACAGGACCAGTTGCCCTCCGGTGCGCACCGTCTCCATCCGCTGGGCACTGTGGAACGTTTGTCACCGGGGCAGCGACAACTTTCGGTCAGCTTTCCACCCTCTCCGTCTGCTTCCTTCTCGCTGACAGTATCAGCTTCTAGCAGCGGTCCTGAGGGTCCCTGTGCAGGCGCCAGTAGCGGGAAACCAAGGCAAGCAATCACATAGAGACCAATATGATCTTGTGAAAGACACTTTAATGGCGTTACAACCCGGTTTATATAGACAGAGCACCAGATCACGCAACTTCATCTAGCTACCAATTGGCTAATAGTACTAGCGCGAAGCATAGATTGGTTTAAAGCATGCGTTTACACCGTCACTCCTTTCCCACCTCCCTGTCCTGCTTCAGCATACGGGTCAGGCTCGAAGGCTGGATTGCTCACATGTCCATTGCTTGCTAAAAAACCCTCTACAGGCTGCCTTTTGGGATTGTGGGAGGGATGCCTTGTGTCTTGGATGCCTTGTGCAATTGTGGGATGGATGCCTTGTTGCATGGATGTCTTGTAGGATGAATGCCCTGTGGGATTGTGGGATGGATGCCCTGTGGGATGGATGCCTCGTGGGATAGATGCCTTGTGGGACTGTGCGACGGATGCCTTGCGAAATGGATGCGTTATGAGATTGTGGGATTGATGCCTTGTGGGATGGATGCCTTTTGGGGTTGTGGGATGGATGCCTTGTGGGATGGACGCCTTGTGGGATTGTGGGATGAATGCCTTGTTGGATGGATGCCTTATGGTATTGTGGGATGGATGCCTTCTGGGATTTATGCTTTGTGGGGTGGATGCTTTGTCGTTTTATGGGATGGATGTCTTGTGAGACTGTGGGATGGATGCCCCTTGGGCTGGATGACCTGTGGGATTTTGGAAAGGATGCTTTATGGGATGGATGCCTTGTGGGATGAAAGCCTCGTGCGACTGTGGGTTGGATGCCTTTTTAGATGGATGCCTTGTTGAAGGGATGCCCTGTCAGATTGCGAGATTGATGCCCAGTGGGATTGTGGGATGGATGCCCTGTGGGATGGATGCCTTGTCGGATGGATGCCCTGTGGGATTTTTGGATGGATGCCTTGTGGGATGGATGTCTTGTTGGACTGTGGGTTGGATGCCTTGTGGGTTGGATGCATTTTGGGACTGTGGGCTGGATGCCTTCTGGGGTGGAAGCCTTGTGGAAATATGTGATGGATGCCTTGTGGGATGGATGCCTTCTGGGATTGTGGGATGAATGCCTTCGGGGATGTATGCCTTGTGGGTTCGATGTGTTTTGGGTTTATGGGATGGCTGTCTTGTGACATGGATGCCTTGTGGGGTTTTGGGTTGGATGCCTCGCGCGATGGTTGCTTTGTGGGTCTGAGGGATGGATGCCTTGTAGTATTGTGGGGTGGATGCCTTGTGGGATGGATGCGCTATGAGACTGTGGGACGGATGCCTTGATGGATGGATGCCTTGTCGGATGGATGTCCTGTGGGATTGTCAGATGGATGCCTTGTAGGATGGTTCCTTTGTGGGACTGGGTGATGGATGCCTTGTGCGAGTGGGGGATGAATGCCCTGCGGGTATGATGCCTTTTGGGACTGTGGGATAGATGCCATCTGGGATTGATGACCTGTGGGATTGTGAGATGGATGCCTTGTGGGACTCTGGGACGGATTCCTTGTGGAACGGATGCCATGTGGGACTGTGCGATGTATGCCTTGTGGTATGGATGCCCACTTGGACTGTGGGATGGATTCCTTGTGGCATGTGTGCCTTGTGGTTTTTTGGGGTGGATGCCTTGTGGGCTGGATTCCTTGTGGCATGTGTGCCTTGTGGTTTTTTGGGGTGGATGCCTTGTGGGCTGGTTGCTCTGTGCGTCTGAGGGATGTATGCCTTGTGGGTTTGTGGGAGGGATGCCTTGTGGGATTATGGCATGGATGCATTGTGGGACAGATGCCTTGTGGGATTTTGGGATGGATGTCTTCTTCGATAGATGCCTTCTGGGATAGAAGACTTGTGGGATTGCGGGATGGATGCTTTGTGGGATGGATGTCTTGTGGGATTGATGCCTTGGGGGATTGTGGGATGTATGCCGTTTGTGTCTGTGGGATGGAAGCGTTGTGGATTGGATGCCGTTTGGGACTGTGGGATGGATGTCTTCTGGGACGGATGTCTTGTGGGATTCTGTGATGTATGCCTTGTGGGGTGGTAATCAGATTAAATATGTGCAGTGTACATAACGTGTACTACTCTATTAGGGAGATTTGAAGACGCAGAGATTAACAGATTAATATGACTGCTAATATTTACAGTGATATCATCTATGATGATGTCCTCATGCAAGCACAACCCTTGGCTGTATACACAAGCAGGGTCTCAGTACTTCCATTTGGATGTATTTCAAAGTGGCACACACCCTGCTCAGTATCAGGACAGATACCCAGAGCTCTGATGGTGTTGCTCACAAATGAATCCTTGCTGCCCTTCTGATGTGCATGTCAACTGTCTGCCATTTCCCAGCCTCATGATAAACCCATACCCCATGTTCCATAGGATTCTCCCTTATAGTTCAGGCCCAAAGCCATTATCAGGTGTATGGGAGACACTGAGGCCTGGGTCACGGTTAATATGACAGCAATCACAGAATCACAGAATGTTAGGGACTGGAAGGGACCTCAAAAGATCATCTCGTCCAATCCCCCTGCCAGAGCAGGAACACCTAGGTCAGGTCACACAGGAACATGTCCCGGCGGGTTTTGAATGTCTCCAGAGAAGGAGACTCCACAACCTCTCTGGGCAGCCCCTTACAGTGTTCTGTTACCCTCACTGTGAAGAAGTTCTTCCTCACATTTATGTGGAACCTCCTATGTTCCAGCTTACACCCATTGCTCCTTGTCCTATCATTGGATGTCACTGAGAAGAGCCTGGCTCCATCCTCATGACACTCACCCTTTACATATTTATAAACATTAATAAGGTCACCCCTCAGTCTCCTCCAAGCTAAAGAGACCCAGCTCCCTCAGCCTTTCCTCAGAAGGGAGATGTTCCACTCCCTTCATCACCTTTGTGGCTCTGCGCTGGACTCTCTCAAGTATTTCCCTGTCCTTCTTGAACTGGGGGGCCCAGAACTGGACACAATACTCCAGATGTGGCCTCACCAAGGCAGAATAGAGGGGAAGGAGAACCTCTCTTGACCTACTAACCACCCCCTTTCTAATGCGTCCCAGGATGCCATTGGCCTTCTTGGCCACAAGGGCACATTGCTGGCTCATGGTCATCCTCCTGTCCACCAGGACCCCCAGGTCCCTTTCCCCTACACTGCTCTCTGTGGGAGTTTGGCTTGTGAATAACGGACATGGAGTGTTAGAGCAGGTGCACGAACAGGCTACTGTGCAGGCGCTAGCAGCCAAGATTAGGCCTCAAGGACATACTGTCCTTGCAGAGTAGTACAAGAAACTAAGTTACATAAGATAGGGAACTAACAGGCAAGGCGGAGAATATGATAATTAGAGGCTGAAGCATAGGTTAAAAGTTAATGATTGATGTAGAAGTGGTCTAATGAAAACCTAAGAAAAAGATAATAAAGATATGCTTAGTCGTGGTGATTTGACAGAAGAATGATATATAAGTAAATGTATCTGCGCAATAAAACGAGCTTTCCGGATAACTCACATTGAGTCGTTCCTGATTTCTCCAGTCCCGTCCCGCAGCTCTCCAGCAGGTCAGCCCCCAACCTGTACTGGTACATGGGGTTGTTCTTCCCCAGATGCAAAACTCTACACTTGCCCTTGTTGAATTTTATTAAGTTTCTCCCCACCCAACTGTCCAGCCTATCAACGTCTCGTTGAATGGCAGCACAACCCTCTGGTGTGTCAGCCACTCCTCCCAGTTTGGTGTCATCATCAAACTTGCTGAGGATACATTCTGTACCTTCATCCAGGTCGTTGATGAAGATATTGAACAACACCAGTCCTAGTACCGACCCCTGAGGGACTCCACTAGTCACAGGCCTCCAACTAGACTCCATCCCATTGACCACAACTCTCTGGCTTCTTCCCTTCAGCCAGTTCACAATCCACCTCACTACCTGATCACCAAACCCATACTTTATCAGCTTATCTACAAGGATGCTGTGGGAGACAGTGTCAAATGCTTTACTGAAATCAAGATAAACCACATCTACCGCTCTACCATCATCTATCCACCTAGTTATTTCCTCATAGAAGGCAATAAGGTTGGTCAAACATGACTTACCCTTGGTAAAACCATGTTGACTGCTCTTAATGACCCCCTCATCCTTGATATGCCTAGAGATAGTGCCAAGAACAAGCTGTTCCATCACCTTTCCAGGGATGGAGGTGAGGCTGACCGGTCTATAGTTACCCGGGTCCTCCTTCTTGCCCTTCTTATAGATTGGAGTGGCATTTGCTATCCTCCAGTCCTCAGGCACCTCTCCTGTTCTCCATGACTTACCAAAGATGATGGAGAGTGGCCTAGCAATGACCTCTGCCAGCTCCCTCAGCACCCTTGGGTGCATTCCATCCGGTCCCATCGATTTATGGATGTCCAGATTGCTCAACTGATCCCTAACCCAATCCTCATCTACCAAGGCAAACTCCTCCTTTATCCTGACTTCTTCCGGGACTATAGGGATCAGGGGCTCCTGGGGAAAGCCTGCAGGAGTAAAGACAGAGGCAAAGAAGGCATTCAGCACCTCTGCCTTCTTTACATCCTCTGTCTCTAGGGCACCCACCTCATTCATCAGTGGGCCTATATTGCCTCTAGTGTTTGTTTTATTAGCTATGTATTTGAAAAAGCCCTTTCTATTATCCTTGACCTGACTTGCAAGGTTAAGTTCCAAGGAGGCCTTAGCTTTCCTAATTGCCTCTCTACTTCCTCTGACAACTGTCCTATATTCCTCCCAAGTGACTAGCCCCTCTTTCCATGATCCATAAATTCTTTTTTTCCACCTAAGTTTGCCCAGCAGTTCCTTGTTTAACCATGCTGGTCTCCTAGCTCCCTTTCTTGATTTCATACCCATTGGGACGCTCTGATCCTGAGCTTGCAAGAAGTGGTCCTTGAATGTTGACCAACTATCTTGAGCCCCTTTACCATCTAGCACCCTGTCCCATGGGACTTCCCTTAACAATTGATTGAGGAGGCTAAAGTTGGCCCTGCGGAAGTCCAGGGTTCTGGTCTTGCTAGGTACTCTATTCCTCCCACACAGGATCCTAAACTCCACCATCTCATGATCACTGCAGCCAAGGCTGCCATCGACCATCACTGCTTCAACAAGACCCTCCTTGTTGGTGAGTACAAGATCCAGCAGTGCTCCTCTCCTAGTCGGCTTATCCACCATTTGCATTAAGTAGTTATCATCAATGCACTGGAGGAACCTCCTAGACTGTGAATGGCTGGCTGTGTAAGTCTTCCAGCAGATATCGGGGTAGTTAAAATCCCCCATGAGGACCAAGGCCTGTAGTTGCAAGGCTGCTTTCAGCTGCCTGTAGAAAGCCTCATCAACTCCCTCGTCCTGATCAGGAGGTCTGTAATAGATTTCTGGCTTCCCTCTTCTAAAGGAATACAGAAGAAGGCATCCTTTAAATCAATTACTGTAAACCACTGATCAGTTCCTTTTATGGATGTTAGTAAGGTATAAGGATTAGCAACCACCGGATGAACATCCTGGACAGTCTGGTTTATAGCTCTCAGATCCTGCACCAATTGGTATTTGTTCAAATGGGGTTCCTTTATAGGTAAAATAGGAGTGTTGTACTCTGATTGACACTCACGTAATAGTCTGTAAGTCATAAAATTCTCTATTAATGGTTCCAACCCCACTCGTGTCTCACTTAATGTAGTATTTTTTTTGTCTTACTGACTGTGCTCCGGGTTTTAATGTGACAGTTACTGGTTCCGCAGCTTTTGATCATCCTGGAACTCCAGAGGCCCATACCAAAAGATTTGCAGCATCTGTTACTTCCTCTGGTACTCTGCTCTCCTCCAGTGCTGGCAATCCCTCATGTAGTAAAAATACTTGCGCTTCCAGTGCTTTTTCTTCTGGTATTTCTATGTGAATATTATCACTTTCAAAAGTAATCTGAGAATTTAGTTTACTAATCATAGAATCACAGAATCATCTAGGTTGGAAAACACCTTGAAGATCATTGAGTCCAATCATCAACCTAACACTGACAGTCCTCAACTACACCATATCCCTGAGCGCTATGTCAACACGACTCTTGAATACCTCCAGGGATAGGGACTCCACCACTGCCCTGGGCAGCCCATTCCAATGTCTAACAACACATTCTGTGAAGAAATTCTTCCTGATATCCAGTCTAAACCTCCCCTGGCACAACTTGAGGCCATTACCTCTCATCCTATCACTTGTTACTTGCTTAAAGAGACTCATCCCCACCTCTCTACAACCTCCTTTCAGGTAGTTGTAGAGGGCAATGAGATCTCCCCCCAGCCTCCTCTTCTCCAGACTAAACAGCCCCAGTTCCCTCAGCCGCTCCTCATAAGACTTGTGCTCGAGACCCTTCACCAGCACCGTTGCCCTTCTTTGGACACACTCAAGTATTTCAATGTCTTTTTTGTAGTGAGGGGCCCAAAACTGAACACAATACTTGAGGTGTGGCCGCACCAGTATGGTAAGATCACTTCCCTGGTCCTGCTGGCTATGCTATTCCTGATTCAAGCCAGGATTCCATTGGCCTTCTTAGCCATGCTGCTGGCTCATGTTCAGCCAGCTGTCAATCAACACCCTCAGGTACCTCTCTGACTGGCAGCTTTTCAGCCACTCCTCCCCAAGCCTGTAACACAGTTGGGGGTTGTTGTGGCCAAAGTGCAGAACCTGGCATTTGGCCTTATTGAAACTCATAAAATTGGTGTTAGCTCATTGATCCAGCCTGTCTAGGTCCCTCTGTAGAGCCTCCCTACCCCTGAGCAGATCAACACTTCCACCCAACTTGGTGTTGTCTGCAAACTTACTGAGGGTGCACTCAATCCCCTCATCTACATCACTGATAAAGATGTTAAACAGGAGTGGCCCCAATACCGAGCCACTCGTGACCGGCCGCCAATTGGATTTAACTCCATTCACCACAACTCTTTGGGCCCGGCCATCCAACCAGTTTTTTACCCAGCAAAGCTTATGCCCATCCAAGCCATGATCAGCCAGTTTCGCCAGGAGAATTCTGTGGGAAACTAATGCTGTGGGAAACTCAGCATATCTCTTCCCAATAATGGCATTTGGGCAATTGGGTACGTATAAAAATTTATGAGTAAATACTCAAGACCCAAATCTACATTCAATTGGTTGAAAAAATGGCCTTACTTCCCTAACCCCTGTAGCACCAAAAATAGGTAAATTTTGCTTACTTAATTTGCCTTTACAAGTGTTAATACTGAGTATGCAGCTCCTGTGTCTACTAAAAAACCCAATATTTTCATTCCCCAACTTCAGGGTCTCCTTCAGTTTGAATCTTGGTCTAAAATGAGCAATTCAGTAATATTTGGGTTTTCTGCTCTCTTCAGGATTCTTTTCTGGGGTCTGTTCTGAGGGCATTCTTTCTTCCAGTATCCCTTTTTTCTACAAATAGCACACTGATCTCTCTCCAGAGAAGGGTAAAAATTCCTACCACCTCCTTCCCCCTGCTGATTCCTTCTCCGGTTATCATTATTCCATCCCCTACCTCTCCGATTCCCTTTGGCTATAGCTGCCGCCAATAGCTGAGCATCTTTAACCTTCTCTCTAATTTGCCATTTCTTTTCTTCCTCATCTCTATTATTATACACTTTCCAAGCCACTTCCAGCAACTTGCTTATAGACCTGGCATCCGCTCCTTCTGTTTTCTCCAATTTCTTTCTAATGTCTGGATTCGATTGCCCTATAAATATGTTGACAAGCGTTAAAGAATCTGCCTCCCACTCCGGGTCTAAATCTGTATACTTTCTGGCAGTCTCACATAGCATCTCATAAAAGGCAGATGGTGCTTCATCCTTTCCTTGCAGCACCTGACAAAGTTTTGACAAATTTTTAGATTTGGGAATAGCATTCCTTACACCAAACAAAATCAGTCTCTGATATTCAGTCAAAAGCATTCTCTGTGCCCAACTATTAAGGTCCCAATTTGGATTGGCTGCCAGAAAGTAATCCTTTAAGAGTCCTGACTTGGCATCCTGCACATGCACTCTCTCTGCCTCCTCCTGAGCTTTTGCCACCACGGCTCTCTTTTTCTTATAAGTAAACAGAGTAGTCAGAGTAACTTGTATATCTGTCCAATCCAGATCATGATTTTCTATAATGGTTTCTAATGTTTGTGCCACCTTTTGAGAGTTCTCCTGATAATTCCCTGCCATTTCCTTCCACGCTCTCAAATCTGCTACCGAAAAGGGAGTTTTAACCCACACTGGCTCTCCTTCCAGTCCCACTGCTTGTCTTAAAGGGGCTTGAAGAACTGCTCCTCCCCATCTAGTCCTGCCCGCAATAGGGCTATAATTTTCAACACCTGCCGCCTCCTCTTTCAGTCCCTTTTCTGCGGCCTTTCCAACATCCTCTTTCAGTCCCTTTTCTGCCCAATTTTCATCCTCATTACAAGCAGCATTTTTAACCTGACTTTCATTCTCATTACAACTAACATATTTAACCCTCCTGGGTCTGGGAGCCACTAACAATTGAACATCATCCTCTTCCTCTTCCCCAACCTCCTTATACTTTTAATACACCTTTTACCAATACTACAAGCCAAACAGCAACGTCTAAAAGATTTATCTCAAAGTTTTTCCAAAGCTAGCACATTTGCATCTGTAGCCACCAACCCACATTCTTTTCTGGTTTTATAATCATTTCTCAGAGTAAAGAATAAATTCACATATGGTGTTTCATCCCATTTTCCTTCTTGTCTACAGAACAACATTAATTGTAAAATAGTGTTATAATCCAATGTTCCATTTTTTGGCCACTTTTTGTGATCGTCTAATGCATAAACTGGCCAACGATGATTACAATATTCAACCTATTTCTTACGAGTTAACGGGTCCCCTCCATATTCTCTCCAATATCTCAATATACAACCTAAGGGGGAAACCTTAGGTATTCCCCCCTCCACAGATGTAGCAATATTGCCCATTATGCCTTTATACCACATCAAATTCTACACACTCCAGTTGTCAGCATACAAACACAGGAGAAAACTTCCTAGCAGCTGCAAATTCCTTTAATCCAATACGTATGATCTACTCAAGGAAAAAAATTATTAGCAATGTCTCAACCCGTCTCAAAATGGCAACTCACCACACACCAAGGAACCACCAAGGGAAGTCCGCGGAAAAGAAATCCAGTGCGTGCTGGAGTTCCACTTGTGATTCCCAGGCGTCGAGAAGCATCAGTCGAGAGTGAACCTTAAAGCAATCCACTGGATTCCATCTGAATCACCAGGAAACTGTCACCTAAAATGAAAGACTCTCAGAACAAAAGTTTGTTTAGAAAGGAGACATGGCTTTATTCAGGTCTGGGTGCTAGGTGGAAAACATCCACAAATCTAGAACACCTATTATGGATCTCTGTGGGAGTTTGGCTTGTGAGTAATGGACATGGAGTGTTAGAGCAGGTGCATGAACAAGCTACTGTGTAGGCGCTAGCAGCCAAGATTAGGCCTCAAGGACGTACTGTCCTTGAAGAGTAGTACAGGGAACTAAGTTATATAAGATAGGGAACTAACACTTAGGCAAGGCGGAGAATATGCTAATTAGAAGCTGAAGCACAGGTTAAAAGTTAATGATTGATGTAGAAGTAGTCCAATGAAAACCTAAGAAAAAGATAATAAGATATGCTTACTCGTGGTGATTTGACAAAAGAATGATATATAAGTGAATGTATCTGCGCAATAAAACGAGCTTTCCGGATAACTCACATTGAGTCGTTCCTGATTTCTCCAAGTCCCGTCTCCGCAGATCTCTAATGATTATTTATAAGGTTTACAAAGCACCACCTAACTAATACAACTATTCCTCCTACCTATTACATTTTCATTACATTATGTAAGTCTAACACATGCGTAGTTCTACCTCGGAGCACCTGCAAAACCTCACGCGACCCCTTTTCTTGATAAAGATAGGAATGTTCCCATCTGGCAGTAGCTTTACATTCTTGACATAAAAGAGTGGGCCTTGAGCTGATTAACGGCTCTGTTTTGTCTTTTCTTTATCACTGTCCCCCAACACCCTTAACTAAGTCTAAAATTAATGTAAAGACATTCTCACAGGTTTCATGCAAAAACAGAGAATACTAGACTACACATCAAATCTGCAAAAACAACCAGGCCTTGAGCCTTTGGAATGTAGTTTTAAGGCAACAGGTATTAGTTCTTTTAGTCCATAGCCGTAGGTTTCATGTCATGAGAGTCCTTTAGGGTAGGTCAAAATGGTATGACCTGCATCTGGAGCTCTCATCTGGTATATTTGGTTCAGTCCATATTCACAATTAGTGGTGAGGATGTTGATGTTGGCAAAAATTGTTGAGAGCTGAGGTTCGTTCTTCATGTAGAGAGCCCACAATCTGACTGTAGTCTGGGATATGCATTCTCCAGAAACCCATGATGCCTAAGAAAACTTGTGTCGCCTTTCTGTTGGTTCGTGGAGACTTAGCTGTTATTTTGTTAATTACATCAGGGCCAGTCACAACACAGTGCTTCTGCAACTCACATTCAGTTAGGCTAACCTCAGCTTCAACTATAGTCAGTTCCTGGGATTCCCACATCACTCCAGCAATAGAAATGGATTCTGTCCCAAGGTAATTAGGCAGCATTATGGTGCATTGTGCACCAGTGTCCACCAGAGCCTTGTATTTTTGTGGTACCGATGTGCTAGGCCATCAAACCCACAGAGTCCAGTAGACTCAGTTATCTCTCTCCCCCACCTGGCTGGAGGCAGGGCCCCTCTAACCCTGAACAAAGTTCCCGTTGTTGGCATATGGGTCCAAGTGACACACATGGACTACACTTCTACTGTCCTTAGTCACACATCATAAATTAGGATCTGAAGCCCATCTATGCCATCAGAGGGGCGGCCCACTGGAAACCGGAGCAGCACTTCATCTGGAAAAGCCCCACTCTTGCAATCTCTGTGATTTGCAGTTCATGCACACGAGCCTATAAAACTGACATAGGCTTTCTGTCCCATTTTCTCATGTCCTCTGCATGGTTGCTCAAGAAAAAACATAGGGTATCCTGCAATGTGTATGGTCTTTCTCGAGCAAGCTTTTCACGGGAGCGCCTTCTCTGAATGGCCAAAACATACATTGGCACAGACGATAGAAAGTGTAACCTATCCTGATTGTTCTGCTTCGCGTGTGCCAAGTACTTTTGAAAAGTGGTGGTATACACCTTAGCTTTTTCATATGCTGTCAAGCCTGGTTTCTGGAGAATGTCCCTCATGTCAGCATCCAAAGAGTGGACTGCATCAGCCCTCATGTCGTCTCTGGGTAATGATGGCACCCGTAGCTGCTCCAGCTGGTTTGCAAACACCAAATACATTTTTTTTCTGTACATTTCATCACTGCTTTACCAAAAGCCCCATGATGAGTGGAACAGCAAAACTTAGAAGAGGACCAATAAACCCACCAGCTTGCTTCACCGGTAGCTTCTTTCTTTTGAAGGACACACTTTTACTACACAAGTATTTAATGAATTTGGAACCTTTTTTCAGTATGCCTGTCTGACAGGATGTTAATGGAATGTTTCCCTTTGTCTACAGTTAGCCTGTACTCAGGGCTAAACTGTAGCAGTTGGTATATCACCCAAGACTCCCTCCCCAGATGGGAAGAAGAATCGGAGGGAAAAAAAAAAAAAGGAAAAGGCCTGTGAGTTGAAGTACAGACAGATTTAATAGAGTAACAAAACAGAAACAATCAACATGAAGCATAAAGGGTTCTACTCAGCCTAATTCTCAATGGTGACAGCAGGAACAGAGCACCACCAACAAGGAGCCTCAGGGAAAGGAGGAACTCCACCTTCCCTGAGCTCCCTCCTTTTATAATGAGCATGACTAGGTGGTATGGGATACACATGTGAGTCAGCTGCCTTGATTGGAACTCTCAGCTGACTCAGGGCTACTCATGGCCTGCCTGCATGGCTGGCCCATGGGTCTGTGCCTGGGAAACCAGGACACCATTCCACCCCTTATCCCATGCCATCTACTTCAGGCCCAAGTGTCTGCTCTTCCTGTTCCTCAATATTTACAAAAGTATCACTCCTTTATTCCATGGCCGTGGGTTCATCTCATGATAGTCCTTTAGGGTAGGTCAAAACGATGCAAAGTTCATCTGGAGCTCTAGTCTGGAATGCTTACTGCACTCCAGTTACTGGTGAAAAAGTTGGTATTGGGGAAGTATTAACAGGCAGCATCATATAACAGTTAACATCACACAGTTCCAAGTACTGCCTGTTCTCACCCAGAATCAGATCTCCTTGTGGAATGCACTTTACCTGTCCATCTTGCATTATCCACCACGTGCACCCAGGCCCTTGAGCAAAGGCAACCCCACAAGTGGGTTTGCCTTGGCTCAAGGCAGGACTAACCCAGACTGTTTTCCCCAACATATTTCTCACGTGTACCACTGGGACTTTGTCTCCTTCTACAGTATGGAGATCTGACTGAGTGGGACCAGCTCGATTGACAGACGCCCTAGTATTAACTAACCAAGTAGCTTTCACTAGATGTTGGTCCCAGTTTTTAAATGTCCCATCACCCATTGCTTTGAGTGCAGTCTTCAGCAGCCCATAGCATCACTCGACTTTGCCAGCAGCTGGTGGATGGTAAGGGATGTGGTATATCCATTCTATCCCATGCTCCTTAGCCCAGGGGTCTATCAGGCTATTTCAGAAATGGGTTCCGTTGTCCTACTCGATCCTTTCTAGGGTTCCATGGCACCACAATATTTGCTTTTAAAGACTCAGAATAGTGTTACAAGCAGTGGCATGGGGCACAGCATATGTTTCTAGCCATCCAGTCATGGCTTCCACCATAGTGAGCACATAGCGCTTGGCTTGGCATGTTCGCAGAAGTGAGATGCAGTCAGTCTGCCAGGCCTCACCATATTTATATTTCAGCCTGTTCCCTCCATACCACTGGCATCTTACCCATTTGGCTTGTTTAATTGTGGCACATCTTGCACTCTGTCCTGGTTCGGCCAGGATAGGGTTAATTTGCACCAACAGCTGGGAGGAAGCCACCACTGGGCTATTCAATTCCATGCTGATATCATGTCTGGGAGGCCAGGCGCCAGGAGTGAAAGTGGAGCTTTTGTCCTGATCTGTACCCTCATGCTGTATCCTTGTGGTATATCTCTTATTTTGTAAATGATTATCACTGTTGTTGTTCGGGCAGTTGTTGTTGCACTGCTATATTAAATCCTCCTTATCTCAACCCCAGGGTTTATATTTTACTCCCTGTCCTGTCCCAATCCAAGGGTGGGGGAGGGGCAGCAGCAACGTGGTCTCAGTCCAGCAGGGTCGAAACCACCACACACTCATGGATGACTCAAGCAATAATGTCCATGGTTAAGTCCACCCCTCAGTCGCGAGCCCATTTATATGTCGCATCTCGACTTTGATGGCCTGATGTATCATGGGCCCATCGAGCTAAGAATAATTCACCCTTGCGTTGCCAGTCCAGATCCACTTGAGATACTTAAACCTTTGCAGCCTGATTCACCTGCTGGTTGCTTTGATGTTCTTCATTGGCCTGACTCTTGGGTATGTGGGCATATACATGGCATACCTTTAAAACCAGCTTGTCTAATTATGCAGCAATATCTCGCCACAGTGAGGCAGCCCAGACGATCTTGCCTCTGCACTGCCAGTTATTTTCTTTTCATTGTTTTAGCCACTTAGGGCATTTGCCGCCATCCACGAGTCAGTGCACAGATAAAATATTGGCCATTTCTCCTGCTCGGCAATATCTAAAGCCAGCTGGATGGCCTTTACTTCTGCAAACTGACTTGGTTCACCTTTACCCTCGGCTGCTTCTGCAACCCGTCGCGTAGGATTCCACACAGCAGCTTTCCACCTATGCTGTTTTCCTACAAGATGACACGATCCATCAGTGAACAAAGCAAGATGCTTCTCCTTTTCGGGTAGGTCACTGTAAGGGGAGGGCTCTTCAGCGTGCAGCACCTTTTCTCCTAGGGGCACTCCAAAATCTTTGCCTTCTGGCCAGTCCATGATTACTTCCAGAATTCCTGGGCAATTGGGATTTCTTCTTCTAGCCCGCTGAGTGATCAGTGAAACCCACTTACTCCACATCGCATCAGTTGCATGGCGTGTGGATGGAGTCTTCCCTCTAAATATCCAGTTCAGCACTGGCAATCGTGGTGCCAGGAGGAGCTGTGCTTCTGTGTCAACTACTTCTGAACTGGCTTGAACTCCTCCATACGCTGCCAGTATTTCTTTTTCAGTGGGAGTGTAGCGGGCTTCTGATCCTCTGTATCCTCGGCTCCAAAACCCTAAGGGTTGACCTCGAGATTACCCTGCTGTCTTTTGCCAGAGGCTCCAAGTAGGTCTATTCTCCCCAGCTGAAGTGGGTGGCTAAAACAATGGAAAGAAAATAACTGGCAGTGCAGAGGCAAGTCCGTCTGGGCTGCCTCACTGTGGCGAGATATTGCGGCATAATTAGACAAGCTGGTTGTAAAGGTACAACACGTAGATGTCCACATACCCAAGAGTTAGGCCAATGAAGAACATCAAAACAACCAGCAGGTGGATCAGGCTGCAAAGGTAAAAATATCTCAAGTGGACCTGGACTGGCAACGCAAGGGTGAATTATTCTTAGCTCGATGGGCCCATGATACATCAGGCCATCAAGGCCGAGATGTGATGTACAAGTGAGCTCATGACCAAGGGGTGGACTTAACCATGGGCACTATTGCACAAGTCGTCCATGAGTACGAGACATGTGCCACAATTAAACAAGCCAAATGAATAAGATGCCAGTGGTATGGAGGGAGCTTGTTGAAATATAAATAAGGGGAGGCCTGGCAGATTGACTACGTCTCACTTCTAGGAACACGCCAAGGCAAAAGCTATGTGCTCACTATGGTGGAAGCCACCCCTGGATGGCTAGAAACATATGCTGTGCCCCATGCCACTGCTCATAACACTATTCTGGGTCTTGAAAAGCAAATATTGTGGCGCCATGGAACCCCAGAAAGGATCGAGTCGAACAATGGAACCTATTTCCGAAATAGCCTGATAGACCCCTGGGCTAAGGAGCATGGGATAGAATGGATATATCACATCCCTTACCATCCATCAGCTGCTGGCAAAGTCGAGTGATGCTATGGGCTGCTGAAGACTGCACTCAAAGCAATGGGTGATGGGACATTTAAAAACTGGGACCAACATCTAGTGAAAGCTACTTGGTTAGTTAATACTAGGGCGTCTGTCAATAGAGCTGGCCCCACTCAGTCAGATCTCCATACTGTAGAAAGAGACATAGTCCCAGTGGTACATGTGAAAAATATGTTGGGGAAAACAGTCTGGGTTAGTCCTGCCTTGAGCCAAGGCAAACCCACTTGTGGGATTGCCTTTGCTCAAGGACGTGGGTGCACTTGGTGGATAATGGCAGAGGATGGACAAGTAAATTGCATTCCACAAGAAGATTTGATTCTGGCTGAGAACAGGCAGGAATTTGAACTGTATGATGTTACTGGTCATATGATACTGCCTGTTACTACTTCTCTAGCTTAAAAATCAGAGATCAATGAAGAATGAACATCAGCACCCAGTGACTTTCCCAACACCAGCATCCTTGCCACAAATTGTGAACATGGACTGAACAACGCATACCAGATTAGAGCTCCAGATGCACATTGCAGCATTTCAACCCACCCTAAAAGACTATTGCGACATGAACCCATGGTTGTGGAATAAAAGAACTGATACTTCTGTAAATACTGAGAAATGGCAAGAGCAGCAACTTGGGCATGATGTAGCTGGTATGGGATAAGGGGTGGAAAGATGTCCTGATTTCCCAGGCACAGACCCATAGGCCAGCCCTGAGTCAGCAGAGAGTTCCAATCAAGGCAGCTGACTCACAGGTGTATCCCATACCACTTCATCATGCTCATTATAAAAGGAGAGAGTTCAGTAAGGGTGGAGTTTTTCTTCCTAAGGCTCCTCCCTCCTGGCCTTCTGCTCCTGCTGTTGACATCAAGGACCAGGCTGATTAGAATCTTGTATACTTGATGTCAGTGATTGTCTCTGTTTTATTTCATTAAATCTGTTTCTACTTCAACCCACAGGGTTTCTCCCTTTTTTCCCCGATTCTCCTTCTCAGCTGGGGGGGGGGGGGTGTCATCACATGGTAGAATAAGTGCTACAGTTTAGCCCTGGGTACAGGCTAAACGTAGACACCATGCCAGAGCAGCCAAGTAACCAGTGGCTCACCTTCATGCCAACTATAGTCTTTACAAATGTCTCTCAACTCAATAAGGGACAGAGTACGAGCAGTCACTGCTTTATAACCTCTTTTCTTGTGTATTGCCTCTTACATACAGGGGCAAATAGTACAGATGTGTGATGCAGCTGCCCTGCGTACTCAATTACCCAGGTCTGAGTATCTGCAATGCTTCCTGGTGGGGCTCAGATTACTGCAGGGCCTGCTGCAGAAGTTGTGGCAGTTACAGAGCACCCACCTCTATGCCAAGGCTTCATTTTAAGCAGGACAAGAAAATTATTCAAAAGGTCTGATAACCCGAGCACAATTGTAGAAGCATCCTAAGGGTGTTCCAGAGTTTCATTCACGGATTCATGGAATTGTCAGAGTTGAAAGGGACCTCTAGAGATCAACTAGTCCAACTCCCCTGCTTTAAAGCATGATCCCCTAGAGCACATCACTCAGGACTGTGTCCAGGCGAGTCTTGAAAATCTCCAGAGAAGGAGACTCCACAACTTCTCTGGGCAGCCTGTGCCAGTGCTCTGTCATCCTCACTCAAAAGAAGTTCTTTCTCATATTTAAATAGAACCTCCTATGTTCCAGCTTGTGCCCGTTACCCCTTGTCCTGTCACCGGGAACCACTGAAAAGAGTCTGGCTCCATCCTCCCTCAACCCACCCTTTAGGTATTTACGAATATTAATTAAAACACCCTTCAGCCTTCTCTTCTCCAGGCTAAAGAGTCCCAGCTCTCTCAGCCTTTCCTCATAGGGGACATGCTCCAATCCCCCAATCATCTTCGTTGCCCTCTGCAGGACTCTCTCCAGTAGGTCCCTGTCTCTCTTCAACTGGGGAGCCCAGAACTGGACACAGTATTCCAGTTGTGGCCTCACCAGGGCAGAGCAGAGGGGGAGAATGACCTCCCTTGACCTACTTGGCCACACACTGCCCTATGCAGCCTAGGGTGGCATTGGCCTTCTTGGCAGCAAGGGCACACTGCTGGCTCATGGATAATTTTCTGTCTGCCACGACTCCCAGGTCCTTCTCCTCAGAACTCCTTTCCAGGAGGTCACCCCCTAACCTATCCTGGTGCCTGGCATTCTTCTTCCCCAGGTGCAGCACCCTACACTTGCCCTTATTGAACCTCATGAGGTTCTTCTCTGCCCAGCTCTCCAGCCTGTCCAGGTCCCACTGGATGGCAGCACAGCCCTCTGGAGTGTCAGCCACCCCTCCCAGCTTGGTATCATCAGCGAACTTGCTGAGGATACACTCTGTCCCCTCATCCAGGTCACTGATGAATATGTTGAACAAGACCAGACTGAGTATTGACCCCTGGGGGACACCATTGGCTACAGGCCTCCAACTTGACTCTGCTCCATTAATCATAACCCTCTGTGATCTGTCACACAGCCAGCTCTTGATCCACCTCACCGTCCCCTCATGTAACCCACACTTCCTGAGTTTCCTAATGAGGATGTTATGGAAGACAGTGTTAAAAGCCTTGCTGAAGTCAAGGTAGATGACATCTGCTGCTCTCCCCTCATCCAGCCAACTGGTTATAACATCATAGAAGGCTAGAAGATTGGTCAAGCATGATTTGCCCTTGGTAAATCCATGTTGACCACTCCCAATAACTTCCTGTTCTTCAACATGTTTGGAGATGACTTCCATAACAAGTCGCTCCATCACCTTCCCAGGGATGGAGGTGAGACAAACCGGCCTGTCGTTCCCTGGGTCCTCCTTCTTGCCCTTTTTGTAGACTGGAGTGATGTTGGCCTTCCTCCAGTCTTCAGGCACCTCTCCTGTTCTACACGACCTTTCAAAGATGATGGAGAGTGGCCCAGAAATAACATCTGCCAACTCTTTCGGCACTTGCAGGTACATCCCATCAGGGCCCATCGACTTATGGATGTCCCGTTTGGCCAAGTGGTCTCTAACACGGTCCTCCTCTATCAAGGGAAAGTCTTCTTCTCTCCAGACCTCCCCTCTTGCCTTCAGGATTTGGGATTCATGAGAGACCGCTATAGTAGTGAAGACCGAGGCAAAGAAGGTATTCAGTACCTCTGCCTTTTCTGTGTCTTCCATCACCAGGGCGCCTGTCTCATTCATCCATGGACCAACATTTTCCCTAGTCTTCCTTTTTCTATTGAGATACTCAAAGAACCTCTTCTTAGTATCTTTAACCGTAGTGGCCAAGTTGAGTTCTGCTTGAGCTTTGGCCTTTCTCATTTTCCCTCTTTCCCTCCCTTCATTGCTCATCACCATGTCATAGAAATCAGAACTTGGTGTAATAATAATTGAATTTATTATACCATAACCTAACACTATAAAATATAACAGGGCAGCACCTCTAAGGTCACAGCCAAAAGCGATAAACCATACAAAACCAAGAAGAAACAGCATTAATGCCACCCAGAGCTCCAAAAGCTAAATATCAGAGCAGTCCACCCATAGATCATCCCATCCACACCAACATACTGAATGGTTGTCATGTCCGGTGAAATCCGTGAAAGCTTCAACCCTGGGATTCTCCCAGCTGAGCTATTTAATTCCAGGTCCAAATAAATGTTGCATGCTAAATAAGTCATTTACATTTAGCCTGTATCAGGGTTAACATAAAGGGTACAAGGTTATACTCAGCCTCATCCTTGGGATCAGTAGAAGGAACAAGAGGCCAAGAGGGAAAAGCCCCAGAAAGAGGAACCTCCCCACCCTCACTAAACTTCCTCCTTTTATAATGAGCTTGATATAAGTGGTATGTGATACACCTGTGAGTCAGCTTGGGGCAGCTGCCTTGATTGAATCTCCCAGCTGACTCGGGGCTACTCATGGCCTGCCTGCCATGGCTGGCCCATGGGTCTGTGGCTGGGAAACCAGGACACACCTACCAAATTTGCAAGCCGTTGTTGGAAAGGGGAGATCAAACTGAACCAAAAAAAAAAATAGCTCAACTTTGCTTACCAAACCATGGCCCTGTTACCAATACCATGTATCTTCTGAATTAACGCTGGACTTCAAATTACCTAAAAGTTCATTTCAGTGGTTAAACACACAGCCAGCTTGTTCCTTTAATTCCACAGATACAGACCTTGTGTCTATATGTGCAAATGCCTAAAAAATTAGAGTTATGCAGATAAGCAAGCAGGCCTGTCCTCTGTGTGTGACCAAAAACTGGGCTTCTTATCAGAAGCCAGGTATAAATACAATAGCCAGCTTTTACTTTCATGATAAACATTGGGCTACATTCTTCCGTCTGCACAGAATCTCATCACGTATTACTTGCATCTCCGAAAACACAAAATATCATAAAAAAAGAATGTAAGTTGTGTTAATCAAATTGTTTGAAATTTTAATTGAGATCCATGTTTATTTTGTAACAGTTTCTCAAAGGCTATGCTACGATGAAATACAAGAATCATTTTGAATGAGGCTAAAAAAAAGCACACATCTCAGGAAATAATTCTGCATTTGGAGAAGACTGGATGGAGAAGACTGAATAAAAAAGCCTGATTTTAATTAAGATCTATAGCATTACCAAGAGCATTAGGGAACATCCTTGCAAAAATTCCTCCCTCTCTTTAGTTCAGGCTTTGCAAAGAAAGTTTTTCAGAGGTACGGAGGCACCTCTAATCTCAAGGCAATAATTGAGAATTAGAAGTCCTTAGCATCCTTAAACATAGAGCTAGACAAGTATTTTCTAAACAAACTTAACTTTACAGTAATGAGCTCCTACTTTTCAACCCACATTTTAGCACTCATACCTATGACTTTTAGTACAATATCTTTGTGTCAAGCGTCAGAGTTTCATTTCACAAAAAATAGGAACCTGATCCCATACAGACAAGTCTTCGCTATATTTATGTTTAAAAATATTAATTTTCAAAAATGATGATTTATAAAAAAATAGTCTGCTGGTAACTTTCTTCTAGCTTATGTTTACCACAGATTCTACTGAGCTTTTCCTAATTTAAAGCATCCCTTTTAGAATGCCCTGCTGCCTCCATGTGGAATCTGTTTCCTCCCTCACCACTCCCCCTCTCAAAATGTAATGAAAAAAAAAAATCAGTATCTGACAATTTCAAGCAAAAATATAAAGCACTACAACATTACCTACATTGATTTTTACTGAACTATGTTATTAAACACTCTAGGAGCTTTGTGGAAATTTAACCAGTCAGTGGTAAAAAGGCACAGGATTTTTGTGCTCCGAGACCTCCAGCAACAATGTTTTTTCCCCAGCCTGAAAGTTAGGGACCGCTGTTAGGAAACAGCAAACAGTCTGCCCAGAAAATTCACAGGTACCCAATTGGCCACTTACATTAGAACCCACCAGATTTTACTGATTCTTCTGCCACAGACAGCCTGCAAATCTATAACAAGAGTTTACTTCTATGGCAAGAGCAAAAGAGGTAAAGTTACTCTTACATATTCCCAGGGATGGTGTAACAGTGATACAAGCTATTCATTATTAAAATCCTCACAAAGCTATCCAACTCTCTGGTAGTTTCTGTTTCATGGTATTATATAAATGGGAAAGTTATTTTTTACATATGACAGAAGTTTAGTTGTACATGAAGAAAGCTAACTTTGGTCCACTTCTCCAGCTTCCTAAGGACAGCATATTGGAAAGATGACCACTGACAGTTCAAAAACCAATGTAAAAGCTACCAAAAGTAATTGAATATTTCATTCCTAAACCTGCACAGTGTGGTTATTTGTCCTAGTCATCCATCTTTTGATTCTGTGTGTCCACTAATGGTTAAGTTTTTAAGTCTTCAGCTTGTTCATTATCTTCCTTATCTACATCATCTACTTGACTAGTTTCCTTTTCTTCTGCTTCTCCTTCATCAACACTTTCATATTCTACTTGTTCCAGGTCTGTTCCATCTATAAGTTCTGCCTGTACTTCTTCCATCTGTATTTGATTTACATGCTCAACACGTAACTGCTCCACATGAACTTCAGCACCTTGTTCAGTCTGAATGTGTTCAACTTCCAGGTAACTAATTTGCACCTGTTCTTGCAGTTCCTCCATCTGTGTGCCTTTCACTTGACTGTCCTGTATGAGATTCTGGTGCATCTGTTCCACAGTTACCTGTTCAGGATCCACTTGTACCTGAATTACTGGTAGGACATGGACTTGCTCCACTTGTTCTATTATAGTCATTGATGTTACCGGTTCAGCTTCCACAGCTTCCACTGGAAGAACCTCTTCTGTCACTATTCGTTCTGAAATATTGTGCATGTCTTTCAGATGCCTTCTCAGCTCACTGCCTTGCATAAACCACAAATCACACAAGGTACAGTGGTTGGGTTTGTCACCGGTGTGTATTACCAAATGGTCTTTAAACTGATCCCAGCTGTTAAACACGCTGTTACAAACCTGAAACAAAAGATACAGTATGTTAAACAGTGCCAAAAGAAATATGACAAAGTATAGTGCCTATTTCAGATCATAGCTTCACATGGACTTCAGGAGAGCAGATTTTGGCCTCTTCAGGGAGCTGCTTGGTAGAGTACCATGGGATAAAGCCCTGAAGGGAAGAGGAGCTGTGGTGGTTTGACTTTGGCTAAATGCCAGGTACCCACCAAGCCGCTCTATCACTTCCCCTTCTCTCAGCAGGGCAATAAGGGGGAAAGAAAATAAGACAGAAAAAAAACAACCCTTGTGGGTAAAACAAAAGCAGTTTTAATGTAAGCAAAGCATAGCAAGGTCCGCGCGCGGAAGCAAAAAAAAAAGAGAACAGATTTATTCTCTACTTCCCATTAGCAGGCGATGTCGGGCCTTCTCAGGAAGCAGGGCTGCAATACATGTAGTGGTTGCCTCGGAGGACCAAGGGTGACCCCACCCCCCTTCCTCCTTTTTCCCAGCTTTATACTTAAGCAGACATCATATGGTATGGAATATCCCTTTGGTCAGTTCAGGTCAGCTGTCCTGGTTGTGTCCCCTCCCAAGATCTTGCCCACCCCATCCCACTGGGGGAAAATGTTGGAAAGAGCCTTGGTGCTGTGTAAGCACTACTCAGCAGTAGCCACAACACCAGTGTGTTATCAACACCCTTCTAGCTCCCAACATAAAACACAGCACCATGAGGGCTGCTATAGGGGAAAATCAATTCTGGCTCAGCCAAACCCAGTACAGGGGCCCAAGAAAGCTGGTTGATATTCAGGGATGACCTCCTTCAAGCTCAGGAGCAATGCATCCCAACAAAGAGGAAGTCAGGCAAAAAAGCCAAGAGGCCTGCATGGATGAACAGGGAGCTCCTGGACAAACTCAAACATAAAGCCTACAGAGGGTGGAAGCAAGGACAGGTAGCCTGGGAGGAATATGAGGAAATTGTCCGAGCAGCCAGGGATCAGGTTAGGAAAGCTAAAGCCCTGATAAAATTAAATCTGGCCAGGGATGTCAAGAGCAACAAGAAAAGCTTCTATAGGTATGTTGGTGATAAAAGGAGGACTAGGGAAAATGTGGGAAGGAAATGGGAGAACTGGTTGCCCAGGACATGGAGAAGACTGAAGTACTCAAAAACTTTTTTGCCTCGGTCTTCACTGGCAACTGCTCAAGCCACACCACCCAAGTCACAGAAGGCAAAGTCAGGGATGGGGAGAACAAAGAACCACCCACTGTAGGAGAAGAGCAGGTTTGAGAACATCTAAAGAACCTGAAGGCACACAAGTCCATGGGACCTGATGAGATGCATCCACAGGTACTGAGGGAACTGACAGATGAAGTTGCTAGGCCATTATCCATATTTGAGAAGTAATGGCAGTCTGGTAAAGTTCCCACTGACTGGAAAAGGGAAACGTAATCCCAATTTTTAAAAAGGGAACAAAGGAAGACCCAGGGAACAACAGGACAGTGAATCTCACCTCTGTGTCCAGCAAGATCATGGAGCAGATCCTCCTGGAAACCATGCTAAGGCACATGGAAAATCAGGAGCTGATTGGTGACAGCCAACATGGCTTCACTAAGGGCAAATCGTGCCTGACAAATTTGGTGGCCTTCTACAACAGGGTTACAGCTTTGTTGGATAGGGGAAAAGCAACTGGACTTGTGCAAAGCATTTGACTGTCCCATATGACATCCTTGTCTCTAAATTGGAGATACATGGTCTTGACGGATGGACCACTAGGTGGATAAGGAATTGGCTGGATGGTCACACTCAAAGAGTTGCGGTTAACGGCTCAATGACCAAGTGGAGATCAGTGACAAGTGGCTTTCCTCAAGGGTTGGTATTGGGACCGGTGCTGTTTAACATCTTTGCTGGTGACATGGACAGTGGGATAGTGCACCCTCAGCAAGTTTGCTGACGACACTAAACTGTGGTGCGGTCAACATGCTGGAGGGAAGGGATACCTTGACAGACTGGAGAGATGGGCCCATGCAAACTGCATGAAGTTCAACAAGGCCAAGTGCAAGGTACAGCACCTGGGTTGGGGCAACCCCAAGCACAAATACAGGCTGGGCAGAGAACGGATTGAGAGCAGCCCTGAGGAGGACTTGGGGGTGTTGGTTCATGAAAAGCTCAACATGAGCTGGCAACGTGCGTTTGCAGCCCAGAAAGCCAACCATATCCTGGGCTGCATCAAAAGAAGAGTGGCCAGCAGGTCGAGGGAGGTGATTCTGCCCCTCCACTCTGCTCTCATGAGACCCCACCTGGAGTACTGTGTTCTGCTCTGGGGCCCCCAACATAAGAAGGACACAAACCTGTTGGAGTGAGCCCAGAGGAGGACCACGAAGATGATCAGAGGGCTGGAGAACCTCTCCTATGAAGACAGGCTAAGAGTTGGTCTTGTTCAGCCTGGAGAAGAGAAGGCTCCGGGGAAACCTTATAGCAGCCTTCTAGCACCTAAGGGAGCCTACAAGAAAGCTGGAGAGGGACTTTTTACAAGGGCATTTAGTGATAGGATGAGGGGTAATGGTTTTTAACTGGAAGAGGGTAGATTTAGATTCGATATTAGGAAAAAATTCCTTCCTGTGAGTGTGGTGAGACACTGGAACAGGTTGCCCAGAGAAGTTGTGGATGCCCCCTCCCTGGGAGTGATCAAGGCCAGGTTGGATGGGGCTTTGAGCAACCTAGTCTAGTGGAAGGAATCCCTGCCCATGGGTAGGGAGGTTGGAACTAGATGATCTTTAAAGTCCCATCCAACCCATATCATTCTATGATAGTGTATCTTCTTTGTACTTGGATTAAAAAACCATGTACATTGGAGGTAAAAGCTGAGAAGTCAGTTTCAGATGAACAGAAAGCATGGTATTTATTTATTTTTAAGAAACAGTGCCATTTTGAGTTGTGTGTACACAGGATACTGACTCATAAATTTTGTAGGTACAGCATTTGAAAATTTTCTTATTTTAACTGTATGTGAAATTCATGTACAGATTCACGCCCCAATAAATGTCTGGTGTTAGAATTTTGGGTGGAAAGCTATTTATGTAATAATATCATATGATGAAAGTAGAATACAAACTGTCCTTTTACTGAAGTTCTAGATGCGGTACTACTAGCCAACTTTTCCTTAGCTTTCATTTGTTCATGGCATTGTAAGATTTACCTAGCTAGACTAAACTCTTCCATTTTGCCAATTCAAAAAACACCTGAGTGATTTCAGCAGATAAGAATCTCATAAAACTCCATCCCTTTAAGTCTCTTCCACCTAAAAGTACTGCTTTGACTGTAGACATACTATTTTCACAAAGCACTTGAGCACACTTCATTCCCTTCAGCTGGCACTGAGGTAGGTAGCCTGAAGACAACACACAAAGACATTGCAGAAATGAATGAGGTACCAGGGTAGAAGAGGGAGAAAAATCGGGTAGAGTCAGGCTCGGAGTGAAAGAAATGGCTCAGGGGTCTTAGTCCATGCAAGTGTTCTTGGCTACAGAAGGAAACAAAGAATATGCATTTCACTGTTGGCAAATTTTTTTGAAACAGAATGTTCTATCTCCTCAATTTTCAGCAACAGCATGGAAGGATGATGGAGTATCTGACAGGGATTAACTCAAGAACAAGTCTGTGTAATGGAGCTGAATAACCCCATTTTGCTGTTGAGTCTTAAGACCCAGGTTTAAGACCGTTTGTTATGCAAGTGACATGCTTTTTGTCCCACCCCAGGCTCATGTTTTAGAAAGTTGTTGCACACACACTTCTTAACATACTAACCTTATAGATAAGCACTTAAAATTACTTAGTCATACATAAAGGTAATGACTATCAGAAATGCTCAAGCAATATGGAGTCTAATTCAGTACTCAAGGCATACAATGCTGAGCACTAAAAATGATCATCAAGCAAGCAAAATTTTGTTTTCTCCTCTTTATTCAGTGAACCAAGATTGAATAGTGTTCAATAAATAAAAATTTAATTCTAATGACCAAAAAAAATAAAAACAAAAAGAAAAATTTATCCAAGAATTTCTGTAGTTGGTGAAGCAATTAAACCAAAGGGTCACAGAGATAAAGCAGTAACTTCAATGAAGCTACAAGATATAACTTTGTGTTATACAGTAGTTCTCATGTTCAAAACAAACTTATCTTTAAGACAAAGGTATGCGCCCTAGAATTATCTTCAGTCTAGCATAACAACTAAACAATGCAACAGCATCTGTGAAACATCTGATTAAATGATTTGATTAGCAACGCACGGAATTCATTCATCTCCTGCAGTATTCACTGCTTTCTGTCAATGAGATCGCTCTCTCTTTTTTGGAATAAATAAACCTGTCCTGGTTTCCCAGGAACAGACCAGTAGGCCAGCCATGGCAGGCAGGCCATGAGTAGCCCTGAATCAGCTGGGAGTTTCAGTCAGTGCAGCTGCCCCAAGCTGACTCTCAGGTATATCCCATAGCATTTACATCAAGCTCATTATAAAAGGAGGGAGTTTAGTAAGAGTGAGGAGTTCCTCTTCAGGGGGCTACTTTCTGTTGGTCTCTTGCTCCTAAGCACTAGGGTGAGTATAAGCTTGTACACTTTATGTTGGTATTAGTTTTGTTATTTAATTAAATTGGTTTCTATTTCAACCCATGGGGCTTTTCCCTTCCCCCCCCCCAATTCCCCTTCTTAGCTGGGGAGGGGTCATTGGGTGATAGATGCAACTGCTACAGCTTAGCCCCAGATACAGGCTAAACACAGACAAAAGTCAATATCCAGTGGTTTTCTTTACTGCACAACCCAATTTAACCTCAAACCACAGCCATTCTGTGAACTAAGATGAGAGCCTTCAGGAGGGGAGAGGGGGAAGTATGTTCTTATTTGAGACTGTCACAGCAGTGAAGCAACAAAATAGCAAATAAAAATGCTACAACTAACCTCTAGCTTTTCAGAACCAACTTTTAAAAGCTAAGTAACCTTCTTCTGAACAGCTTTTCAAATGTCAGTTATGTATAGTGACCAAGTACCCTAGCTATATACAGCGTTTATATTTGCGTAAAAGACATTACAGACTATCATCATAAGTTGGAACAACTTTCCAAGCCAAGTCAATATATTGGTATCAAGCAGAAGAATAATAAAATAGGAAATGTAGTGCTTTGTATTTTGGACTTCAGTGAAGCATGCTCACAAGCAGGAAAGGCATAGGTCAGTGCATTGAGAGCCTTGAAAAGGAAGCAGAAAGATCAGTAAAAAGCAGATGAACACTTACCTACCCCTAAGAATCTCTGATTAAGTATTATGAAGCTCCATATCGGTAATTCCATATTTTAAACAAAGCTACTTGGATATAAGAGTTTACTGTCCTGTTGTGGTTGAATGCAAACTTTATAGTTTATTTTACTAAAAGAAGTTATTGGAGACATAAGCCCACTCTCACTGCCTTTCCTGCTCAGCATAGGAAGGAGGTATCTAGCATCAGACTCTGCTACTTCCATTACCCACCTGACATTCATACAGCTTCTTTCTTCCCTTTTTAGCTCCAGCTCCTGACTGACAGGCTGTCAGGTGACATTTGAGTGTGCTATTCCTAGCAAAACGTTCATGGCAGTTTGGACATTCAAATGGTTTTTCACCTGTTAAGACAGACACAGGGATTTGTAAGCATATAAAACCAGCCAGTCTTCAGTCAGTTCTCCCTTCTTCCCCTCTCTTTTGTGTAGGTTGATAAATATGATGTAAAGACATGGCCAAGTGGATTATTCTACAGAAGAGAAAGATATTCTGTGTAAACTTTATTTATGTAAATAAAAGGGCAAAAATCTAATGTGGAGTCATAACTCATTTATTAAAGGAAAACCCAAACAAAACTAAACATTTGTGTCATTTAAGGCACATTTAGGTTTTTATGGAAGTTAGATTACTCTTCTGATGAAATATTTTAAAGAAATAGCAGCTATTTCTCTTTTCACCTGATAATATTAACAGACTCAACCTTGTATATACAAAGTGACACATTTAAGAAAGAAGTATTTAAATAATACAAAGTTTTATTTTCAATAACAATAAAGGCTTATGCTTGAGGGCTGAAACTGAGCTCCAGAAAAAGTTGGCACAGAATGACCATGAAGTAACAAGGCATCAGTATCAAAACAAACAAAACCCCAAAACTTTCATCTGAAGTAGTATATTGTTATTACCATCATCAAGTAGTAACAATGAAATTAGTAAACAGAGACACCAGTTGTTCATCATGCATGAGCGCAATGAAAGTACAAAAAATTAGGAACAGTGGTTATCTTCTGAAAATTTGATAATTAATCTGTGGAGGTACTGATATCAACATAACTACTGAAACAAACTACTTTATGAACTCCAAAAGAGGCTGAGGCATTTCAGTGAGTAATGTAAGAATCCATTCTAGCTAGATTAAGTTTAAAAGCCTACATTTTCATGAATGCAGTAATTATTGGCTACTGAGATGGAAAGCCAATAGACCTCTATTTTAAGAAATAAAGATATTGAGAAGTGCCTAACTAGCTTTTCAAAGAAAATCCACAAGTAGCCTATAATTCTCCCTTATACTCCTAAAGGCCACAGAAAAACATTAAATGGTGGAAATATGCCCCTTAATGGTTAGAAAAGGCTATGTTTTTTGGAGACTGTTGTACAGGTAATACAGAGGATGCTGAACTGCCATAAGTCTTGTAGATTAAGAATCACGGACTTTGTGCAAGCAACCAAATATATTAGCAAGCCAAGAGGATACTACAGAACAAAATTCACACCACAGACCTTCACCTGCCCTGCGATCTGGTCACATTTTAAAGTGTTACTTGAAGCAAAGCAACACCCAGTGAAGGACAGATTTATTCTATTCTTTCTCAAATTCTTCAATAATCTTCAACATATTCTGAGAAAAGTATCTGAAAGTGACAATTCAAAGACAACAGCGGCGATATCCAAAGGCCAAAAGACTTAGTGTGACTTTTTGCACAGTGCAAATCAACACTGCGTCCTTGGCTGCACTGGTCACAGCAGTGATGGAAAACCTCTAGTTTGAGAAATGCACTGGTGAGCTGGGGTATTAACTCCTCTGCTAAAGGTGACAACTTGCTTCTTTTCCCCCAGGTGTCATCAAACTATGAGTTTAGTCTCATCTAAGTGAGATTTTATAGAGAGGGAAGGTTCTGGCCTGATCAAAAGAAATTATTTTTTTTTTTCCTCATTTATGTGAATGGGTGACATTTCACTTGCCAATCTTCAGTACCTCACAGGACAGAAATTCTGACCTAAGATAGTCCAATGTTATGCTAGTCCTATATAATCCTACAGCCAACAGCCACAGGAAGGAGATTGCCCAAAATAAATATTTTTTTAACCCAAAGACCTTCATAAGAACACAGGGATTTTTATTTGCCTAATATGTAAGAAATACCAGGGAATTCAACCATAAATCTGCCATATCATTATTTAGGTTGGGTTTAGAGAGAAATAATAAGCCCAGTTGGGTTGTTTGTATTGTTTTTTTCTTCCCCCGCCCCTCTCCCCCCAAACACAACAAAGGCAGGTATTTATCAAATGAACTTCTTGGGATCATTTATTCAAGGTACATAAGTAGATTCAGTTTATTCACTCCTAGGGAAGATGTTATTTGCAGTTCAAATACTTCCTGTAAAACATATTTTAGATTTATGAAGAATGGCAAAGACCTTGATTAATTTTTCCCAAGAGTCCTGTATAATTTGCATACAAATTACTTCATTTACAGGGTTTTCAGACAAGGACTGATTAATTTGGCTGCTTGGAGCACATCACAACTCCTTCACTTCTACCTTTGCTTATGTGAGCACACATACTCTCCATAAAAGGAAAAAGAAAAAAAAAAAAAAAAATAAAAATCAAGAAGGCCTAACTTGGAGAAATATTCAGCAGTCAAAATTCCCAGTAAAATCAGAGGGAATCAAAGCTGTTCTATGTCTCTTCCTGCTAGGGGATATAAGCTTTGCAAAATACCAGGACTGGACAAGCATATTGAGAGCAGTATCTCCATTCTAAGATTGATTTCTGTATGAGGAAATCACTCTTCTTGTGTAAGACAAGTTAGAGCTACTGAACTCAACAGATAAACATTCAAGTGCAGCCTTGCAAAATTTCTGTCCTATGAGTTACTTATGACTGGCAAGTGATATCTCATTCATTCTCATAAAGGGAAAGAGAGAATCATTGGATCAAGCCAAAAAGCCTTCCTTTTTATAAGTTCTGGACATGACTTTGTTAGTACATTCAGTTATACAAGACAATTTTAAGGTTTTTTCCAGAGACTCAGAAGCTGCTTAAGGCACTGTACGCGTGTGCAAGAAAAACTCCATGGTTCTCCTTCCTTTCTTTTATTGAGACTAAGATAACAGCCGTTGGCAACACCAAATTCCTACATCAAAAAGAATTACCAACTCTGATAAGGTGTCTATTTCTGTTCCAATTGTTACTTTCATGTTATTGCTGGTGTTGTGATTAAGCAGCAACAGGATCAAATACTTTGTAGGACATTTTCTCCCTGACCTTTTAATTTCATTTTCATATTCAACCAGTGTTATACAGAATTAAGAACTTAGAAAGCCTTTGACTCAATGGGAGTTTTTCCACTGACCTTAGGAGACCACAGTTAAATGGTAGTATCTGGTTTAATTTTAATCTTAAGGCTTTCAAAATGCTGAACTTGAGCAACCTGGTCTAGTGGGAGGTGTCCCTACCCATGGCAGAGGGGTTGGAACTAGATGATCTTTGAGGACCCTTCAAACCCAAACCATTCTATGATAATTAGATTCCACGTGTTATATTTGTATCAATAAATATTGAGTAAAGTACCCTGCATCTCCTCTGAAATGCTAAATTGCTTCATCCCCAAAATCCTTTGTCACAACAGCAAGCAACATAGTGTGATGCTTAGGTTACTCGGTTAATCCGTCACAAACTTTTCTCAGAAAAGACTTCTGTTAAGTAGCTTGTATTTGGCTTGGTCATAATGGAGAAACATTCCCTATTTCATAGGGGATAAGTATTTGCCAAAGACTTTTTATAAATGCAACTTTTAAGGGGCTACTGGAAATAGATTGGGTACAGTGTCATACATCAATACTCAGCAGTCCCATACACAGATGCAAAACAAGTTCAAATTAAAAGGCTTTAGCAACAACAACAAGCCACAACATAAATAGGACTGCTACCCACTGTTAAATTCTTACTGATGACTCATGGCTGACATATTAAACAAAAACATCTGAAAGATTAGGACAACATATACTTTACATTCAGAGATCTATCTATATAACGCTCAGTACCTATTCAGATAGTACAGACTTTTCTGTGAGATGAATAGCATCTTAACCTCCCATATTATATAGAAGGAGCACTGTTTTGCCAATTACTAGGCCTAGTACAAAGGACGCAGCCAGCAATAGAGCAAACCAGTAAACAAGTTCTATTGCACACAAAAGGGTCAGTACATGGGTGATCGCTGGGGGTACAAACAAGTCAATGAGGTTACACATAATAGACATCAACCCCAACAACCCCAAGAATGATACAACACAGCCAACAACCAGAGGTACAAACAAAGCAACAAAGTCTCCCATAGAAAAGATGGGAGACAACCAAGCCAAGAGGCTAATAACAGGATAGAGGCAAACTCACGTTGTTTCCACAGAGCCCGCATTCACAAGTACCAAACCTGACCGGGGCCAGTTGCAGGGAGACTCAGGAGATCTTTTCCCAACAGGGAGACTCTGCAAAGTGCGTCCACTTCACAGATACCCTTCCTGCAAGTGGTCCCAGCTTTTATTCCCAAAGCGGGACACCTGGCACTCATTTACCCAATGGCTTTCCCTGCAAGGTTGGCCACACCTTGGAAAGCCAAAAGGCAAACTCATCGCCTCCTTTTGAAGGACTGTGGGAACTACCCATATGTCAATCTTAATTCAGGGCTTGGGGTTCAGACTCCAGCACTTCAAGCACAAGTCATTTTGTACTCAAAAGATGCTATCCAGATTTCAGAGTGTCCTGGTTTGGCTAAAACAGAACCAATTTTCCTTTCAGTGATTTTACTTTTCAGTTCAATCTCTTCTAGGACTGCACTTTCTAAAGTCAACAACATGCTTTTCAGACACTCTCTGCTCCTAGAAGTGATAATGCTCGATGTTTATAGTTAGTACTGAGCTCACAGTACAATGGTGTGCAGAAAAGCTCTTGCTTATACTTTATCTTGCAGAAACCAAGGTCACTGCCAAATTCTTTTGGTGCTGCCTTGAGGCCTCCCTTAGTGTAAGGGTGCACCTGCAGGGAGGAGTGGAAAGGACAGGTGACCCAAACTGACCAACAAAGTATTCCATCCCATACATATGAAGCTCAGTATAAAGCTGAAGGATCATGGGGGGCAAGGCCTGCTTGCCCTCTTCTCTGGCCTGCCCTCGCTCGTTTTCTATGGCCGACGTCCTGGGAAGGCTCTGTCTGTGATCTGCGTGTTCCTGAATCCAGCTCCTGCCTGTCGCTGTGTCCAGGAGCCCAGCCTGGGATCTTCCCAGAGCTGCTCTGCAGCACCAGTAGGAATGTGAGCATTATCGGGGGGAGCGTGTGACGCGGGGGGAGAAGCTCGATACTGGTTTTGTATATATTTGTAAATATTATATTATTTTTTCTTCTCATTATTATATTTTTCTTATTATTGTTATAGATTCATTAAAGCTGTTTTAGCTTTATTTCCAACTGATAAGTCTCTCTCCCTTTTCTTCATTCCCTTCCCCTGTCCAGGAAGGGAGAGGGGTTAACAGAGAGCATCTGCCATCCGTTTAGTGGCCGGCCCAGCATCAAACCATGACACAGAGGCAGATTTTACAGTAACAAAAGTCTACTATAGTCACTAGAAATGTTTTGCTGTGTTTGTTAATTAATGAAGAAAATCAAATCATAGATGAGGTGTCAAGAGCAAGGATGAAACTTTCAAACAAGATGGTACAATAGAGTTGTTGGGGGGGGGTATTTTATGCCTACTAGGCGTTAATAGGCATTTGTTCAGAAGTTCTGTTAAAGAAACCCTTTAAACTGTGTATTCCACTGAGAAGCTCACAGTTCATACCATATTTCAACAGAAACATTTACTAGCAGAATTGTGAAAAAAAGAGTAGCTCCTCAGCTTGGTACTTCTGAAGAAAACATGCTTTAAGAAATAATTTTATAAATAAATCTTTAAGATTTAATAGACCTGAGAGAGAAGCTTCATTAGTGCTTTCTGGTTTTAGGTGCCTATTTTTAACCACCTCAGTCCCTTAAAGTTTATATCAATGGAAAATAAAAAAATAATTAAAAAAAAAAAATCCACAAACCAGCATTTTAGTTGTAACTAGAAGTAAAATATTTCCAGCACTCAGGACTCACATGTTCTCTTCAGCATATTCTCTATTTCCCCGAAACACACAAAACCATAAAATGCTAGAGCCAGAGCCAGAAGTACAGAACCATAGCAGTGTTCTTACCTGTGTGCTTCCGGAGGTGCTCTTTAAAATGTCCAAAGTGGTCAAACTGCTTATCACAGTACTGGCATATGTGTATTTTTTTGCCAGGTCTTTGCTTCTTGCTGGCACCACCTTCATCAAGGTGGTAACAGGTGAGGTGCTGTTTCAAAGCACTCTCTCGTAGGTACCTTTTATTGCATATGTCACATTTGTAACTCTCAGTAGAGTGTGTTTTCATGTGTTCCTTAAAATGGTAAAACAATTTAAATGAACGGTTACATTTCTCACAGTGGAATAAGTTCTTCACATGTGACAGCTGCAGTTCCACAATTTCAATACTTTCTACCTGTTTGCACGACAGATCAGTTGCACTGTCACCTTCTTCTTGGATCTGGCATTTTGTCTCTCCCTGACGATACTTACTGGTGATATCTGCCAAGAGAGCCAAAGCAGATTCATCTGATGTACCCGTTGTCTGTATGTACTTTATGGACTGCTCTGCAGAAGCTACATCAAGTGTTTCGATGCTGTCATCTTCCACTTCAATTGTCCCCTCAGCAATCTCAACCTCAATTTCAATAGGCTCCGATTCTGCAGATGGCAGTGTTTCTGTGATAACGTTAGAGGTTTCAGCTATCTTCCTCTTTTTCAGTTTCTTTTTACCTTGTGTTTGATTTGATTCTAAGGGTGATGAATTTTCTTTGTTCCTGCAAAGCATTTGCATAAACATAGTTAAGATCCATGAGCACTTACATAACAATTCCTGCCTGATACTGAGCTTCTGCAATAAACACTCACTAGCTATTTCTCAAAGACCACATAACCTGCATACATTTCAGAAGCTAATTTGTCCTTAATCTATACTCCTTAGAGCTGTAGAATAGCACAATTAAATCTGTGGAGCCTTTGACATAACAATACACACCACCTATCAAGAAGAAGGGCCAGTTAGCCTAATGACATAGGCTTATCTAAGAAACTTATGAAATTCTGTATTTGGAAAGAAAACTTCCCCAAAGGAAGTTCTTTGGCCTGCCTACTCAGAAATCAGAAATAAAATTCAAGTCCTTCCTATGCTATTCACCTCTTAAACTCTGGAGTGCATGCAATTGCCTGCAGCACTTACAGCTTGTTAGAAAACATTACAGCTGTGACTTCACACAATGATTGTTATAACACCTTGTACTCAGGAAAGCACACAGCTAACAGCTGAGGTGAAAAAAAAAAAAAAGCCACTGGGATGCAGAAAGAGTATTCTATCTTAATTTTCTGGGCTTAAACACAACCCCCAGCTCTGTTCCTCTTCTTGCACCATAAACAAACAACCCCCTTCCTCCTAGATGTCAGGGATAGCATCCTGTCTCAAACACAGACAGAGCTGAGTAGGCCAATGTTTTCAATTCACACCCTCATGGTTATCCACAGCACTTAAAAGCTGGAGGTTTTACTACTGATTATCAGTTTTGAAAATGAGTGGCTATCTTCCCCTCAAATCAGACTGACAAGAGTAATTTGTTCTTTTACCTTCCTTTGCAGCCTGATAAATCCTTTTATGTAACCTACTCCCTATCACTTTCATGTTTTCTAGTAATAGGAGAGAGAAGGTTTTTCTCCAGTATCTGTACATCATCTGGCTAATGATCTAATGCAGGATACAGCTAATTAAATTGTACCTTACTATATTCAGATACAGGAAGACAGAGCAGCTAAAAATATAGTTTCATCTAGCCTGGATTTATGATGCCTTTTTGATGCATTTATGAGGTGACAGTTACTTTGCACATTACTGCAAGGAGCTCCAGGTTCACATACCAAAATAATAATCTGCTCAGCAAAGAGGAGACTACTGTCTTTGAGCACATTGTGTGGCTCAGGTGTGAAACTTTGAATGGAGATACGCACTTACAACACAACTGTACTTCAAGGAATAACAGCTGGTTGTTTTCTTTCTAGCCTAGATTATGTGATGCGCAACTGATGCATTACACAAATGGTTAGTTCTATAATAATCTCTACTTTAACTGAACTTTCTGAAGCTTATTCCTTTCAGTCAAAATATAGAGTTGAAAATATAACTCTAAGAATAGACTGGCTTGAACATGTGTTTGTTAAGCAAAACATTTGTTTCCCCATACCATAAGAATTACAACATTTACTAGTGATGCATAACCAACAAACTGCATAACATTATACAACAGTAGGAAATGATTGCAAGCTGGACAGTTTAGCTCGACAGACTGATTTGAATCCTGGTTCAACAGCTCTACTGGTGTACGCAGACTAAAAGTGATATCAATTAGAACATACTTTTTCAGTGTCTTAAATTTCTCAAGCAGACAGCAAAGGTCTGCTTTTTTCCTGAAAAAAAAAAATAAAAGTTATTTTGGTGATACCATGCTTAATCTTAATAATGTCAAAAAGAAAGGTGTTGGTGGGGTTGAAAGGTAGGACTAGAAATGCACAATCCCATCTTTCCTATTAACAAAAAAATTACATACTTATTCAGCTCTGCTACCAATCCACAGAACAAGCACAGAATAAGTTGATTCAAAGAAAATCAACACTGATGTTGAAAACCAAGTTTCCAGTGTACCATGTGATGGAGGTTTTGGTTTTGTTTTTTTTTTTTTTTTAAACAAACAAACAAGTTAACTGGCTACTAGAGGAACTTGGGGCCAATGCCACTCTCTTTAGCTAGTGTGTCTATGGGGAGATAAAGATGAAGCAGCAGTCTTTCCTTAGCCGGAACACAAAGACCATTCAGCAGGTCTAGAAGAGAAAGCAAGGATAACTGTAATGCTGGGAGGCATTTATTGCCCCTCCCTCTGCTTCATGACAGAAGAACAGTGTAGCATACAGAAGGAATGAGAACATGACAGCACTTTGTGAAAGGGAAAGAAGGGGAAGAAAAACAGCATGATGGGAGTGGCACCTGCTTTTCTCAGGTTGAAGTTTGGTAATGGAGTACAGTTCCTGGTACTGGATAAAAGGTGCCACAGCAACATTTGATTAAATAGTGATCCCATATAAAACTGATAGTAACAATTACATTTGTTCAAGAAGTTTGAGAGATTAATTTTGCACCAAGAAGTTTTAAAATCACTGCTTATTCTCTTGAAAGCAAAAAGCTGCATGAAATCAAAACACCAGCACAAACTTTTTAGTGTGGTCTAATTACCTGAGACACATCATCACTGTATACCCAGCTGTCAATCAGGTGTAGGCAGTCAGATAGCACAGAGACCTGGTTATCAGTTACCACAAAGTCACAACCCTACAATGTCTGCAACATTTACCAGACATGCCACTTGTCATCAAGTTCCAGACCAAAGAATGTGACATTCATTTTTTAGCCTTTATAATTCTGACCCGTATCTTATAGTAGAAGAGCATACAGTCCCACACAAGTTTAGGAGGTTCCACAATAAAGAACAGCACTGCAAAATACTGGCAGTCAGCTCTTGTAAAAGGATTCTTAAGACTCCACATTTCAGTTTTAGGAAGAAAAAAAGGCTTATGGTTTACCTGATTTCAAGTGCTTTGATCGCTTCTAACATCTGTAGATACTCAGCTGCTTTCCAAACGTCATTTGCTTCTTCCTCACCTTGGACCATTAGTTTTGCTGTATAGGTGAACTCAATTAGGTGACGAAATGCCATGTTACTTACACCTGTTTACAAGCAAGAAAAACAGCCTCTTTTAGCAATTCCTCAGTCTCATCTATCTGCTGAATTTTGCACACTTGCCTGCTCACCATTTTGCTCACAGTACGCTGACAGCCAGTTTCATGAAGGTACCACCCTTGAAAGGCTCATGTTGGAATAAAGTCTGCTATAGAAACATGTGAATCTGGAACAACTACAGAGTCGTGCCACGACAAAGATAAAAGGATAAGATGGACAAAAAGTTGTTTGTACAGAATAATAAAAAGTATAAATTTAAACATAAAAGTATGATCTCTCTCCCAAGAGACGTCTGAGCAGCAAGTTACCAGAAGCTGAAGTATTGCTTCAGGAAATTATTCCTTGCCTACCAGGCAAGTATTGCTCCACATCTATCCTGTTCTTGCACCCCAGCCAAAGCATCTTTTTCTTTTAAATTTTTCTTCAGGGGAGGTTTTTTTCCAGTGGCAACAGCTACCTGTACTGGTTTTGACTGGGATAAAGTTAAATTTCTTCATAGAAGCTAGTATGGGGCTATGTTTTGGATTTGTGCTGGAAACAGTGTTGATAATACAGAGATGTTTTCATTATTGCTGAGCAGTGCTTACACAGAGTCAAGGCCTTTTCTGCTCCTCACACTGCCCCACCAGCAAGTAGGCTGGGGATGCACAAGAAGTTGGGAAGGGACACAGCCAGGACAGCTGACCCCAACTGATCAACGGGGTATTCCATACCATATGACATCATGCTCAGCAATAAAACTGAGGGGGAGGTGGGTGAAAGGGCCACTGCTCGGGGACTGGCTGGGCATTGGTCAGTTGGTGGCAAGCAATTGTTTCTGTTTGTATCACTTGTCTTTCTTGGGTTTTATTTTCCTCTCTTTGTTATTTTGTCTCTTTTCCTTACCATTTAAAAAAAAAAATATTTATTTTTTATTATTAAACTGTTTTTATCTCAACCCATAAGTTTCTCACTTTTACCCGTGCAATTCTCCCCACCCCATCCCACTGGGGGGAAAATGAGTGAGCCAGGCTGCGTGACGCTTAGTTGCCGGCCAGGGTTAAACCACAACACTACCTCAGAACAACTCAAGAGCTGAGATATAGAAAGCAAATCAATATGACCAAGCATGCATTTAAGCCCATACCAAGGATGCTACATTAATTTTGAACTTGGGCACACAACTCTGAAGGTTTTTATTTGCATGAATCAGACTACCTTGGGGCTAGACTCTTCTCAATGGTGCCCAGTGATAGGACTAGGAGCAATGGACACAAACTGGAACACAGGAAGTTCTATCTGAATGTGAGGAAAAACTTTACTTTGAGGGTGACAGAGCACTGGAATAGGCTGTCCAGAGAGGTTGTGGAGTCTCCTTCTCTGGAGACATTCAAAACCTGCCTGGACGCGTTCCTGTGTGACCTGATCTAGGTGATCCTGCTCCGGCAGGGGGATTGGACTAGATGATCTTTTGAGGTCCCTTCCAATCCCTAACATTCTGTGATTCTGTGATATGATCTTGTGTGACCTGCTCTAGGTGAACCTGCTTTGGCAAGGGTGTTGGACTACATGATCTTCAGAGGTCCCTTCCAACCCCTACCATTGTGTGATTCTCTGATACCTTCAATCTCCACTAATGGCTCCTGAGTGAAATCTTGGAAGAATTTGTAGAAGAACTGGCTACAGGCAGCAAGAACAGCCTTGTGAGCTTTGAAATGGTGACCTACAAAGAGAGACAAAAAGTTTGGTTTAGGATAACACCTTCCTTACTCATAGTGCAGAATAAGTGCAAATGCAGATAACAGATGCAGAGCCACCCAGTCTACAAATCTATTCCAGCAGCATATAGTCACGTAGTATGTCTCCTTGTAACATGGGATACCACTACAGCTAGCCTGTCCCATCTCATGCAGACCCTTGCTGCTATCATTGACCTTGTTGAAGCTCTGCAACTCAATCATCTCGAGAATTCACTTACTCCAGAGTGTTTCTCTTTTCAGATATTTAAGTTACAGGAAATTCCTGTGCAAACTTTTCCCTGTATGTCTTGGGCTCAGCTCTCAGGTTTAATCCAGGCTCTCCTTGGTTTTTGCTGCTCTTGCATGTGGGTGCATTTTATCATCACTCCTGCCCACATAAAGACCCTGCAGAACAAAAGTTCTGCTATGTTCTTCCTGTTTTCCAGACTCTGTATTCTCCATCACTGTGTTTCTCCCTGGTTCAGGCATGACTATTCATAAGGCTCCATGGGACAGAGGTAAGAAAAGCAACATGGATTAGAACTATACAGCTGCACAAGAAAACAGTTTTGAGCTCAACACATGGATTTAGTAATTCTAGGGAAAGAACAAACATTCAAGATAAGTTTTGTGCAAGAGATGTCTGTGAAACTACAGTGATTCCAGAAGAGTAATTTTTTCTTAGTTTGCTTACTTTTTTCTAATCCAGGCTCTGTAGGACCCTTTTCCTTCAAGTGAGTTCTTGCTATCCTTTTAAGAATCAGGTGGTACTCCTTTAGCTAGGTCTGTCCTAGTGAACACTGCCTATCTTCCTTGAAGTGCTCATCCATTCTAAGACATGTTTGGGATAAGAAGCAATCTTAGGTGATCTATCAGACAACACCTTTTCTAATGAGAAAATAAGCACTTATATCTCCGTCTTCCTTTTAAACTAATACTTATGTCTTTAGAGCACAAAGAAAAATAAAAGTGAGTTATTCTACCCTATTTTAAATGTCCATGAAAATAGTAGGCAGATACCAGAGAAGCAAGAAAACAATCTTATTTCATGCTGTTTTGTTGTTTTTTTTTAAAAAAAAACACAAACAAACAAACACAAAAAACAATCAAATAATATTTATATAAGTCCTCTGCATGCAAACAGTCAGCTCAAGTTAGGGAAAGATATTTTTACAATGTTTTGGAAATCCTTAGACAACACATTAAATATAGTACAGCAGTTTCAAAGTGGGCTTCTATCTGAAAATATTTGGTGCTTTATTTGGAAAAGCAGAAGGAAAATTATTAGCCACTGCTGGAAACTCTGTTCACCCCAAGATTTTAAATGAAACTCTGCAAACAACTTGCACACCAATACAGAACCAAGAATTTGTTAGCAACCCAGTTTGACAGCTGACCTGTGACAAACCCAACAGCTTCACAGCACAGCTTTCAGAACTCTCTGTATACCAACTGGTTCTCAGGCCTGTACGTACGTACCATCGACAATCAGAGTGATATCCGTAAACTGGTTCTGCTCACGCTGTTCATTCAGTCTATCCAAAATAACTTTATAGTGTTCAGGGAATTCCTGGATACGTTCCATCATTTCTTTGGCTTCCATGGAAAAAGGACAGGACAACTAGGCTGCAAAAGATGTGGTAGGACAGTAAAAATACTGCACTGCTCAGTAAATACTATACACAGTCAGGTTACTCTACAAACATAGAATCGTAGAATGGCTTGGGTTGGATGGGACCTTAAATATCATCTAGTTCCTGTGGAGAGTTTTACTGAGAGCTGGCTGCGTGACAGGGGGCACGCAGACACCATGGTGCTAGTCGACCAGAGGAACAGCAGATAAGCAAGAAGCTATGTAGGCACTAATTATTGCAAAGATAGCATATCCTTGCAGGTGCTGAAGCTAGACGATAATTGGATGTGATAGGTCATCATGACCGAAGTTCAAAGAAGTAGGCCTGAGAACTGTAACCGCAAGCGCGCACAACAAAAGGAGCTAGTGTTGGGAGAAGTAGCCAATAATGAGCTTAGCTTTTGCAATATGTATGAACCTAATTAACAACTGTATAAAGAGGTGCTAACCGCTGTAATAAACGAGACTTGCTGATCATCTTTGGTGGTCGTGTTGCTTGTTCTCCCGCCGACTTCCACAAATGGTGACCCCGACGTGATACCACGGTGGAGCGGCGAGTGAGCTCGGGTCCTACAGCAGCCGGGACGGCGAATAAGCACCTAAACCAAAAAATTCCTCGAGGCGGCAATTAGGCACTGAGGAATTCGTGGAGGGGTGCCGCGCCCTGGGTGACCTCATCGGAGAGCCCGGCCGATACGTGCTGCCGAGACCTTGCAAGGCTGCAACAGCGCTGACGAGTAACAAGGAAATGGAAAGGCAAGCAGCATATAATTTATTTACGTGCTTTTTAAAAAAGCGACAGATTAAGGGGATAGATCCCGAAAAGGAGCTCCCTGGGCTCTTAGATTATGGGTATGCTAAGGGTTGCTTTCAAAACCCGCATACTGTTCATGAATTAGAGGAATGGAGGAAGCTGGGGGATAAGATCTGGGAGGCTGTGTTAGATGATGATAAGACGGCAAAAAAGCTGGGAAAGCAGTGGCGCGTAGTGCATAATGAATTGCTACAATATCAGATAGAAAAAAGGGCGGCTCAGCAGGCTAACGAGGCCCAGGAAAAGAATAGGGGGTATGCCGGGTGGTCCGATTGCCCCTTGCCTCCTGCCGTATCTACGGTTGTGTTACCACCGCACGCCGGTGAAGGAGCTAGCGCTCCGCCGCCCGCCCCTGAGCCACCTCCAGCGGCTATACCCGTTACCCCCTCAACACCCTGGCCGGAGGCACCCCCACCAACTCCCCCGATAGCCAATGCGCCTGTCCCTGGGGCGCAGAGTGACCTGGCGGGGGCCATTGCTCAAGGAAGGCGAGAGATGTGGGCGGCATTGGCAAAAGATTGTCTGGAGTCTGGGGATGGGGAGGCCATGGAGGCTGCAAAAGAGCTGGCTTGTCCGGTGTTTTTTTCTCCCTTGCAGGGAGGGGGGCTTCAGGCTGCCATTACGGCGCTGGATTGGAAACTTTTGTCCCAATTGCGATCCACTGTCAGTCAGTTTGGAGTAAAGAGCGAGCCAGTTAAACAGATGTTAGATTATATTTGGGGAACACATATCCTGATGCCCACGGACTGTCGAGGCATTGCTAAGCTTATTTTTACACAGCATCAGCAGCTGCTATTTAATGCACACTGGCAGAGTCTGTGCCAACAAAGCGTGTCGGTAAATCGAGGCGCTAGAGACCCGCTGCAAGGGGTTACCCTAGAAGAATTAATGGGGATGGGACCATTCACGTGTACTGAGGCTCAGGCTCTGGTTGGACCAGATAAGTGTAGAGAATCCATGCGGCTAGCGAGAGAAGCGATGGATAGGGTGAAGGAGCCAGGGGGTGTTCCCTCATATATGAACATAAAGCAGGGCCGGGAAGAGTCATTTGGCAGCTTTATTGATAAAATTGCTAGTGCCATTCAGAGAGCAGGGGTTCCTGATTATATGACGGGTACAATGCTTAAACAGTGTGCCCTGGAGAACTGTAATGCTGCTACTCGAAGTGTATTAAACACAATGGGAGCAAATTGGAGTATTGAGGAGGCCCTTGAGCGTATGGCTAGTATACCGATCGGGCCACAAGCGATGTTAGTGGAGGCCATTAAAGAATTGGGGGTGGGATTGAAAGAACAAGCAAAAGCGAGCCAGAGTCAGGTGTTAGCTGCTCTTGCGCCCCTGCAAGCCTCTGCGATAGCCAGTTCTAGAGCTCCATCTACTGGCCGTATCAAGTGCTACCGCTGTGGAGGATTTGGACACTTGCGGAGAGAGTGTCAAGCATCAGGAATATGGTGCCATAAGTGCCGTGAGGACTCCCACGATACCAGAGCTTGTCGTCGGCGTTCGGGAAACTTCAATACCAGCGCGCAGAGACACCACAGCAGCCGCGCCCCGACACAAGTAGCTGCTGTCAGCCAACCCTCAGCTCAACCAACCTGCACCCCGCCACAGCAGGGAGCCTCGGCCTGGACGTGGCAGCCGCAGTGACAGTAACGCTGATGTCACCCACACCCGAGAAAGTTCCCACGGGCATCAAGGGACCAATTGTGATCAATGGACAAGCCCTAGGAGCCCTACTTTTGGGACGCTCGTCTGCATCTATGATGGGCCTGTTTGTTTTGCCAGGAGTTATCGATGCTGATTTTACCGGAGAAATACAAATAATGGTGCACACTCCCTTTCCTCCAATACGAATCGAGAAGGGACAACGCATCGCTCAATTGATCCCACTTGAACAAATGACGAAATCCATCTCCCCCCGGGAGGCCCGGGAGCGAGGAGAGCACGGTTTTGGCTTTTCTGGAGGACTTACTTTGTTGACAATAAACCTAACTGACAGACCCAAACGTAACCTTGTTTTGGCATACCATGGGGAGACAAGGACCCTCCAAGGGTTATTGGATACCGGAGCTGATTCCAGCATCGTCAGTCCCGAGTATTGGCCCCAGAGCTGGCCGCTTCAATCTGCTATGGCAACAGTGACGGGAATAGGAGGACTAACACTGGCACGAAAATCACCAATGTTGACCATCACGATAGATGGCAGAACAATCAAAGCTGTTTTTTCAATCGTGCCTTTGCCACCGACTGTCCAGTGTCTGGTTGGAAGAGACATACTTGCCCAGCTGGGGGTCGTGTTAACCAACGAGCACCCTTTGGGCTAACGGCCGTTGCATGGACTTTCCCAATCCCGCTCGCGTGGAATACAAATACACCGGTATGGGTTAAGCAATGGCCACTAAAAAGGGAAAGTCTTGAACAAGCGCACCGATTAGTGCACGAACAGCTTGACCTGGGGCATCTGAAACCGTCCACAAGCCCTTGGAACACTCCCATTTTTGTTATAAAAAAGAAATCCGGGAAGTATCGACTCTTACATGATTTGAGAGCAGTTAATGAACAAATGGAACCCATGGGAGCCCTACAACCAGGCCTGCCAAATCCGGCTATGATACCACGGGATTGGCTGTTGTTGATAATAGACCTCAAGGACTGCTTTTTTACCATTGAACTGCACCCACAAGACACAAAGCGATTTGCTTTTACCTTGTCTGCTCTCAATAGGGAAGGACCAGATCAACGTTTTGAATGGGTTGTGTTGCCGCAAGGGATGCGTAACAGCCCTACTCTCTGTCAACTGTATGTGAGCAGTGCATTAAGCCCTTTACGACAGGAATGGCCTGACACAGTCATTTATCACTACATGGATGATATCCTGTTCGCTCAACGCCAGCCATTCACCGAGCCTCAGGTGCGAACTATACACCAAGCACTACAAGCTCATGGATTAATGGTGGCGCCAGAAAAGGTGCAAACCTCAACTCCATGGAAGTATCTAGGTTGGACTATAACAAACAGCATTATTACGCCACAAAAGTTACAGGTAAAGCTAGAAATACGCACTCTGCATGATGCTCAAAAATTGCTTGGTGACTTACAATGGTTGCGACCCGTAGTAGGTATTCCTAATGAACTGTTAGACCAACTGCGACCTTTGCTCCGAGGCACCGATCCAATGACACCTGTCAACTTGACAGAACACCAGCAAATGGCATTAAACCACATTATGGACTGTATCGCAACTGGCTGTGTACACAGACGAGATCCAGATTTGCCAATCCATCTCACTATTTGGTGTGGGGACAAATATTTGTTGGGGGCATTAACTCAGCAACAAAAGAAAACGGGGGAGGTATGGGTATTAGAGTGGCTGTTTCCCCCATTGCAGCAGCATAAAACTCTTTTTCAAAAAATTGAAATGTTGGCTGATCTAATTAAGAAAGGAAGAGAAAGAGCATTGCAGGTTACGGGCCTGGAACCTGATCGCATCTGGATCCCGATGAAGAAGGAGAGTTTAACCTGGTATTTAGAGAACTGTGCCGAACTCCAGGAAGCCCTGCTGGGGGCTGGAGGTGTAATATCAATGGAAAAGATTCCGAATGTGCCACTGCGATGGCTGGGACAATGGGGATGGATGGCACGCCCCAAACGATCAATGGTCCCTCTTCAGGAGGCGATTACCGCTTTTACAGATGCAGGAAAAAGAACCAGGACTGCCGCAGTTACCTGGAAAGAGGGGGAGCAGTGGAAACATCAGATCATCGCCGCCACAAAAGAGGACTCATTACAGACTATGGAACTTGTAGCAGTGGTTTGGGCCATGTTACATATAACTAAGCCCCTTAACATTGTCACAGACTCCCTATATGTGGCAGGAGTGTGTGAAAGAATAGAGGATGCTTCCATTCGAGAAGTGCAAAACAAAAGACTGCATGAATTGTTTATACAACTGCAAAGGGCTATCAAGCTGCGGGAACAGGCATTTGCTATCATTCATATTAGAAGTCACAAATGGGACATAGGGTTGGGGGAAGGAAATGCGAGAGCAGATAGGTTGGTCTCAGTGGCACAGGCAACCCCCATTCCCCAAAACGTGTTGGCCAGGGAAGCACACTCTATGTTTCACCAAAATGCAAAAGGCCTGCATAGGGAATTTCGAATCCCCATTGAAGAAGCAAGGGCGATAGTCAAGGCCTGCCCTATTTGTAGTCACCATAATGGGGGGTGTGGATTGGGCCTGGGGGTAAATCCTCGGGGTCTGGGGGCAAATGAGATTTGGCAAATGGATGTTACGCATGTTAAGGAGTTTGGGAGGCTTAAATATGTGCATGTAACGATTGACACCTATAGTCATCTAATATGGGCTACAGCCCAAGCAGGTGAAAAGGCCATACACGTGGAGCGACACCTTAGTAGTTGCTTTGCAGTAATGGGAACCCCACAACAGATCAAGACAGATAACGGGCCAGCATACAGTAGCAAAAGAATCAAGCATTTTCTATGTCAGTGGGGCATTACTCACATAACAGGAATTGCCAACTCACCCACAGGACAGGCTGTAGTAGAAAGGGCAAACGGAACCCTGAAACGCTATCTGATGAAATATTCTGAGGTTAGGGACCCACAGGAAAGACTGCTAAAATGTCTTTTTGTATTAAATCATCTCTGTGTCTTTGGGGAAAGTGAGGTACCTGCTATAATCAAGCACCATCAAAGGAAAACAACGAAGGAAGGCCCTGCGGTCTGGGTTAGATACCGAGATCCAAAAACGGGCCTTTGGCAGGAACCAGCAAAAGTATTATATTGGGGGCGGGGGTATCTCTGTGTTTCTTCCCCCTCAGGTCCCCTCTGGGTGCCAGCAAAATGGACTAAGGTGGCAGCGAAAGAAACACCTGGCGGAGGCGAACAGAGCACGAACCGAAGCGACAGCACTGCTGACCCTGCAGCCCCTGTTACATTACCTGAGTGATCCCCTCCCAACCGTGAGCAGACTCATCACAAGACATGAAGCTTCTACTGTTACCGATAGTAACAGCCAGTATTGTAGTGAGCATTGCCTGGGTCCCATCCCAACCTAAGACAAATATATGGGTAACCATAGCTAACAGGACTGGGCAAGACGCCATTTGTCTGTCCTTGTCTTCACCCGGCAATCCCTTCTCCACCTGTTTGGTGGGAGTCCCTTTGGATTCCCTGCCATGCCCGGAGGGGCTGGCCCACACCCTTTGCCCAGTTTTGAACACAACACAGAAATATGCCAACCAGTGGGATGGTATTATCCCCCATTTTCCAACAGCCCCCACTGAACCTCAAGAGTTAGAGCTTTTGGGCTCTGTTAAACAAGATTGGTGCATCTCTTTTAACTGGACAGGCAATGTATCTAGTCCAATTAAATCTAGTCCAGTTATCGTGAATTCTTCCCTTTCAGTATATCAAAATACATCAGCTTGGTGCAATTGTACGGGGAAAAATATATCAAAATCTAGCAATCATCCCATCTCATTACCCCCTGGAGTGTTTTTAATCTGTGGAGATCGAGCGTGGGCAGGGGTTCCCTCTAGATTGAGGGGAGGTCCTTGTACCCTTGGACGACTCACCCTCTTAACGCCCAACACCTCTATGATTTTGCAGATGCACCAGAATCTCACCCGAGCAAAGTGTAGTTTGCATGCTTTTGATCAACAGTGTAATGACCAGGTAAAATTTTGGTCTCCTAGCCAGATTATAGCTGCGTCATTTTTGGCTCCAGGCGTCGCAGCTGCAGGGGCACTGGGAACATTAAACAAACTGGGGTGCTGGCTAGCAAAACAAAATAATGCAACATCTATAGCAATCTCTGAGTTATTAACCGATGTGGACTCGGTGCGTCATGCGACGTTGCAAAACCGAGCAGCCATCGATTTCTTGCTATTGGCTCAGGGACATGGTTGTGAAGAATTTGAAGGAATGTGCTGTTTGAACCTTTCAGATCATTCTGTGTCAATTCATGCTCAGTTGTCTAAACTTCAGCAACTTACCAGGCACCTACAGCAAGAGACGGGTTGGGGTTTTGATGGCTGGCTTAAGGGCCTGGGACTAGGCCCGTGGTTGCGAGGAGTTGTACAATATCTTGCAGTTATTATTGGGGTTGTTTTATTAGCTTTGCTTTTATTGCCATGTATTTTAAACTGCCTTCAAAATATGCTTAACCGCTTGCTTAAACAAGCTTTTCAGGCTAATTTAGTTTGGCAAAAAGAAAACGGGGGAAGTGTGGAGAGTTTTACTGAGAGCTGGCTGCGTGACAGGGGGCAGCAGACACCATGATGCTAGTCGACCAGAGGAACAGCAGATAAGCAAGAAGCTATGTAGGCACTAATTATTGCAAAGATAGCATATCCTTGCAGGTGCTGAAGCTAGACGATAATTGGATGTGATAGGTCATCATGACCGAAGTTCAAAGAAGTAGGCCTGAGAACTGTAACCGCAAGCGCGCACAACAAAAGGAGCTAGTGTTGGGAGAAGTAGCCAATAATGAGCTTAGCTTTTGCAATATGTATGAACCTAATTAACAACTGTATAAAGAGGTGCTAACCGCTGTAATAAACGAGACTTGCTGATCATCTTTGGTGGTCGTGTTGCTTGTTCTCCCGCCGACTTCCACAAGTTCCAATCCCCCTGCCATGGGCAGGGACACCTCCCACCAGACCAGGTTGCTCAAAGCCCCATCCAACCGGGCCTTAAACACTTCCAGAAAGGGGGCATCCACGTTGTCTCTGGGCAACCTGTTCCAGTGTCTCCCCACCCTCACAGTAAAGACGTTCTTCCTAATATCTAATCTAAATCTACCCTCTTTCAGTTTAAAACTATTACCCCTCATCCTATCAATACATACTCTTGTAAAAAGACCCTCTCCAGCTTTCTTGTAGGCCCCCTTAGGTACTAGAAGACTGCTATAAGGTCTCCCCAGAGCCTTCTCCAGGCTGAACAACAGGAACTAATTAACACTTTTCAGGGGCTACAAAACCAATAGAAACACCAGACTGTCTTGGTAACAGGTTTATCTGATTTTAGCTGACAGGTAAGAAACATTAGGGTTAATGATGTGGAATATGGTCTTATTTGTACACATGAAAAAGAAGTCCAAGTGGGTAACTGAATTTCTTCATTCTACAGATTCAGCAGGGACCCTCCCTCAAAGTAAATACTGCAGGGATGTAACATTTCCACAGCTAACTAGTCTACAACATCTCAGCAGCGTACTGTCAGAATCCATATGAAGTTACTTCTTGCAATTCTACCAGTCCACTTGGTGGAAGAACAGTTCTGAAAATTTTCATACTTAAGTCACATTTTGTATCTAGTGAACACAAGATGTTTACTTCCTTTAAATAAGGATGTAATAAAGCAGCACTTTTCAGCTTCTGAGTCGAGACTCCTCGAACCGCATCCAGAAGCTAATTGGCCAACTAGAGAGCCAAGGGGTGATCAGCAAGACGCGCTCACCCTTTCATAGTCTTATAAAGACAGTGTGGAAGTCCAGTGGAGAGTGGAGACTGACTGTGGACTACTGTGGCCTGAATGAAGTCACACCACCACTGAGTGCCGCCGTGCCGAACATGCTAGAACTCCAATATGAACAGGAGTCCAAGGTAACCAAGTGGTACGCCACGATTGATATCGCCAATGCATTCTTCTCAATCCCATTGGTGGTGGAGTGCAGGCCACAGTGTGATTTCACCTGGAGAGGTGTCTAGTACACCTGGAATCAACTGCCCCAGGGGTGGAAGCACAGTCCATGGACTGATCCAGTCTGCACTAGAAAAGGGTGGAGTGCCCAAGCATTTGCAGTATATTGATGACATCATTGTATGGGGGAACACAGCAGAAGAAGTTCTCGAGAAGAGGAGAAGAATTCAAACTCTACGGAAAGCAGGTTTTGCCATGAAAAGAGGCAAGGTCAAGGGACCTGCTTGAGAAAACCAGTTCCTAGGAATTAAATGGCAGGATGAACATCGCCAGATCCCATTAGATGTAATTAACAAAATAACAGCAATGTCCCCACCAACTAAGAAAAAGGAGACACAAGTTTTCTTAGGTGCCATGGGTTTCTGGCGAACGCATATCCGAGATCACACTCATATTGTGAACCCTCTACATGAAGTGACCAGGAAAAAGAATGACTTTGAATGGGGCCCTGAGCAATAACACGCCTTGGAACTAATTAAGCAAGAAATTGTCCATGCAGTGGCCCTTGGGCCACTCCAGATGGGTCAAGATGTTAAGAACATACTCTACACTGCAGCTGGGGAGAATAGACCTACTTGGAGCCTCTGGCAAAAGACAGCAGGGTAATCTCGAGGTCAACCCTTAGGGTTTTGGAGCCGAGGATACAGAGGATCAGAAGCCCGCTACACTCCCACTGAAAAAGAAATACTGGCAGCGTATGGAGGAGTTCAAGCCAGTTCAGAAGTAGTTGGCACAGAAGCGCAGCTCCTCATGGCACCATGATTGCCAGTGCTGAACTGGATGTTTAGAAGGAAGACTCCATCCACACGCCACGCAACTGATGCAACATGGAGTGAGTGGGTTGCACTGATCACTCAGCGGGCTAGAACAAGAAATCCCAATTGCCTGGGAATTCTGGAAGTAATCATGGATTGGCCAGAAGACAAAGATTTTGGAGTGCCACCAGGAGAAAAGGTGCTGCGCGCTGAAGAGGCCCCCCCATACAGTGATCTACCAGGAAACGAGAAGCAGCATGGTTTGTTCACCGATGGATCCTGTTATCGTGTAGGAAAACAGCATAGGTGGAAAGCTGCTGTGTGGAATCCTACACAATGGGTTGCAGAAGCAGCCGAGGGTGAAGGTGAATCAAGTCAGTTTGCAGAAGTAAAGGCCATCCAGCTGGCTTTAGATATTGCTGAGCGGGAGAAATGGCCAATACTTTATCTGTACACTGACTCATGGATGGCAGCAAATGCCCTCTGGGGATGACTAAAACAATGGAAAGAAAATAACTGGCATCACAGAGGCAAGCCCATCTGGGCTGCCTCACTGTGGCGAGATATTGCTGCCCAATTAGACAAGCTGGTTGTAAAGGTACGCCATGTAGATGCCCACATACCCAAGAGTCGGGCCAATGAAGAACATCAAAACAACTAGCAGGTGGATTGGGCTGCAAAGGTAAAAATATCCCCAGTGGATCTGGACTGGCAACACAAGGGTGAATTATTCTTAGCTCGATGGGCCCATGACACATCAGGCCATCAAGGTCAAGATGTGGCATATAAATGGGCTCATGACCAAGGGGTGGACTTAACCATGGATACTCTTGCACAAGACACCCATGAGTGCGAGACATGTGCCACAATTAAACAAGCCAAATGGATAAGATGCCAGTGGTATGGAGGGAGCTGGTTGAATAAATACGGTGAGGCCTGGCAGACTGACTACAACTCACTGCCGCAAACACACCAAGCCAAGCACTATGTGCTCACTATGGTAGAAGCCACAACTGGATGGCTAGGAACATGCCACTGCTCATAACACTATTCTGGGTCTTGAAAAGCAAATATTGTGGCACCATGGAACCCCAGAAAGGATCGAGTCGGACAATGGAACCCATTTCTGAAATAGCCTGACAGACACCAGGGCTACGGAGTATGGGAGAGAATGGATATATCACATCCCTTACCATCCACCAGCTGCTGGCAAAGTCAAGCAATGCAATGGGCTGCTGAAGACCACACTCAAAGCAATGGGTGATGGGACATTTAAAAACTGGGACCAACATCTAGCAAAAGCTACTTGGTCAGTTAATACTAGGGGGTCTGTCAGTTGTGCTGGCCCCACTCAGTCAGAGCTTTTCCGTACTGTAGAAGGAGACAAAGTCCCAGTGGTACACGTGAAAAATATGTTGGGGAAAACAGTCTGTGTTACTCCTGCCTTGAGCCAAGGCAGACCCATTCGTGGGGTTGCCTTTGCTCAAGGACTCAGGTGCACATCGTGGATAATGCAGGAGTATGGACAAGTGAAGTGCATTCCACAAGGAGATTTGATTCTGAGTGAGAACAGTCAGTAATTGGAACTGTGTGATGTTAACTGTTATGTGATGCTGCCTGTTAATTCTTCCCCAGTGTCAGCATTCTCACCACAAATTCAATATGGAGTGCACAAAGCATCCCAGATTAGAGCTCCAGATGAACATTGCATTGTTTCGACCCACCCTAAAGGACTGATAATACTGCTATTTTCATTTCTCAGTATCTACAGAAACTTGGGCATGATGTAGATGGTATGGGATAAGGGGTGGAATGGTGTCCTGGATCTCCAGGCACAGACCCATGGGCCAGCCATGCAGGCAGGCCATGAGTAGCCCTGAGTCAGCTGAGAGTTCCAATCATGGCAGCTGACTCACAGATGTATCCCATACCACCTAGTCATGCTCATTATAAAAGGAGAAAGCGCAGGAAGGGGGGAGTTTCTTTTCTCCTTGAGGCTTCTTGCTGGTGGTTTTCTCTTTGTACTGTTAGCATCGAGGACTAGGCTGAGTAGAACCCTTTCTACTTTATGTTGATTGTTGTTTCAGTTTTGTTATTCTATTAAATCTGTTTTCTGCTTCCACTCATGGGCCTTTCCCCCTTTTTTCCCCGATTCTCCTTCCCAAGTAGGGAGTGAGCATCGGATGATATACTAACTGCTATGGTTTAGCCTTGAGTACTGGCTAAACATAGACAAAAGTAAAAACACTGAAATGAAAATTGGTTCTGTTTTACCTGAACCAGGACACTGGGGGTGGGAGTTACAGAGGTTCTCAAACCTAAAGAGATTTAGCAGAACTCTATGCTTGTGGATTTGACACAGATGTTAGCATGCTGCTTATGCAAAAGAATCTCTGGAGAGAGTCCAAGTGCTTCAATGAAAGCATTTCACAAATTAACTCTAGACAAAATTACTTCAGATCTGTGCAGCAGCACCCATCTTCAACTTTCATTTTCACATGGCTCTCCCACTGAGAATGCCCCAGAAAAAGCAAAAATGTTTCAAAGTCACATTAACACAGAAACTTTTCACAGTCTAACTCACTTTGAAGAGCATATGGTTTCTGAGCCAACAGGATGATTAGGCTTGAAGGAGTCTTAAAGGAATATGAGACTTACCCTTCACTATGTTGTTGTACTTAGTATGGACAAAAGTAAGTCAGGAGAGCAGCTAGTATCAAACCAAATGTTGAATGTACAGATGGAAGATGCTGTCATGGCAAAGAAGCAGTTATCTTCAGAGTGCTAAAAGAAACTAGACAGCAGGTGCTCCCTAACTTCTGGTACAGATTTTTTTGTGTGTGAATGAAATTGGAAAGTCCTGAGCACAAACTTGGTCCTTACATGTACTAACCACATCTGAGCTGATGTCACCATGCTTGCTAACTCCATTGTGCAGCTGCATAAATTTTACCTTGCTTCCAACAAACACATACTGGTATACAGGGTTCAATAGAAGTAGAGAGGAGAAGAATTACCTGGTTATGATAAAAGCAAAGATTTTTTTCTTATGACTAACAGACATCAAGTAAAGAAAATTGTGAAATTCCTATTTTTACCACAAAACACACTTTCTTGCATCTCAAACTGTCCCATGGAGAAGTCATTTTGCCAAGAGCATGAAAAAAGAGCAGAAGCAACTGCTTCTGGAAGTCTAGTTCTATGTGCTGTCACTTCTTCACCAAGAAGATGCTGAAATACATATTGGGATCTTATAAGGGCAAGGTGGAAGGTGAGGCTGAAGGGAGAGAATGCTGCTGCTGCCTTCACTTCACCTCATCTGTAATTATGGGTCTAAGACACATGCCCAGCAGCTTCTGCCTTTCTTCCATCATCTGATATTCCACGTGAAGTCTCACATGGGACGTTGTCAGCCATTTGCTTCACTGTTTAATTCTTCTTGCCCATTTTTGACACACTGTACAAGGATAGATGACTCGCAGTTAAAAGCGTAATTCCTTAAAAGTTAAACCAAACAAAATTTTGACCCCTAAATCTTATGATTTTCACCTATCCAAAATGTACTTCCAAATTGCATGTTTGTAGTAAGATCTTACAAAAAAAAAAACAAAACCACAAAATAATATAGCAAGCCCCACCCCCAAAATCTAAGAAATTTTTAAGTTTCAGTCTCAGAACACTGAAAATCATGAATAAGAAAACAACTTATGATAGGTAATTTATTTTCCTGAATTAACACAAAACTAGTAAAAAAAAAGTGTATTTATCACATATCTAAATGGAGTTATAGCATTCATTGAGTATTCTCATTTTCAACTCAGTAATATTCCAGAAGAAAGCCCAACAGGACACCAAGTTGGGTGGAAGTGTTGATCTGCCTGAGGGTAGGAAGGCTCTGCAGAGGGATCTGGACAGGCTGGATTGATGGGCCGAGGCCAATTGTATGAGTTTCAGTAAGGCCAAGTGCTGGATCCTGCACTGCAGCCACAACAACCCCATGCAGTGCTACAGGCTTGGGGAAGAGTGGCTGGAAAGCTGCCCACTGGAAAAGGACCTGGGGGTGCTAGTCGACAACAGGCTGAATATGAGGCAGCAGTGTGCCCAGGTGGCCAAGAAGGCCAACAGCATCCTGGTATTTATCAGAAATGGTGTGACCAGCAGGACCAGGGAAGTGATTGTTCCCCTGTACTCAGCTCTGGTGAGGCCGCACCTCTAATACTGTGTTCAGTTTTGGGCCCCTCACTACAAGAAGGACACTGAGCTGCTGGTATGTGTCTAAAGAAGGGCAACAAAGCTGGCGAAGGGTCTAGAGAACAAGTCTTATGAGGAGCGGCTGAGGGAACTGGATTGTTTAGTCTGGAGGAGGCTGAGGGGAGACCTCATCGCCCTCTACAACTACCTGAAAGGAGGTTGTAGCGAGGTGGGGGTCGGTCTCTTCTCCCAGGCAACAGTGATAGGACAAGGGGTAATGGCCTCAAGTTGTGCCAGGGGAGGTTTATATTGGATATTGGGAAAAATTTCTTCACTGAAAGGGTTGTCAAGCATTGGAATAGGCTGCCCAGGGCATTGGTAGAGTCCCTATCCCTAGAGGTATTTAAGAGATGTGCAGATGAGGTGCTAAGGGACATGGTTTAGAGGTGACTTGGCAGTGCTAGGTTAAGGGTCGGACTTGATGATCTTAGAGGTCTTTTCCTCCAGAGCAAGCGGCACGCGGAGCAGAGAGCGGCGGCTGTGGGAGCGGTGGGGCGGCTGCGGCGAGTGCTGTTCGCTTTTGCTGTTGGCTTTTGCTGAGGCTTCGAGAAGGAGCCGGGCTTCCCGGAGACGGTGAAGCCGGGATAGAGCAAGGAAACCCGAGTCTGAGCGGGAATCCTGAGGAAAAATTCAAGAGATACCGAAAGGCTGACGTGGCAGGGGGCGTGACTGAGAGCCGCGGCAAACTTTAAAAGCGGCCATCTCGGCAGCTCCCCTCAGAGCAAGCGGCACGCGGAGCAGAGAGCGGCGGCTGGCCTATGGAGAGGCAAGCGCGAGGAGAACGGCGCGAGGAGAACGGCGCAAGGAGAGCAGCGCGCGGAGAGGATTAGCCAGATAGACCTTAGACCTCATAGAACATGGTTGCAACGCGCCCGAAAACCCTTGGGAAAAAGAATATGGGGACTCAGACAGATCCCCCGACCAGACATGTGGCCGTGCAGGTTTCTGGCTGCAGCGAATGCCTGAGTCTGGCACTGGTACCGGAGGGAGCCAGTGACACTGCGTGTGTGAGGTGCGAGCAGATAAATGATCTGCTCGGGCAGGTGGTTGAACTGATGGAGGAGGTAGAAAGACTTAGAAGTATTAGAGATTGTGAAAGAGAAATAGATGGGCGGAGCTTCACCCTGAGGCAAGGGCAGTCAGAAAAGGGTGGGCAAGTGATGGATCCCCTCCCCTCCTGTCATCAGACAGAAGCAGAGGGTTCAGGAGATAGGGAGGAGTGGAGGGTGGTCCGTCCTCGGAGAGGCAAGCAAAAACCCTCCCAACCCCCTTCACCCTCCCAGTTGCCCTTGAGCAACAGATACCACGCCTTGGAACTTCAGGGAGAAGTAAATGAAGTTGAAGGGGTAGATCAGTCTCCCGAATCACCTAAGGCTTGTCAGTCATCCCAACGCCTCAGGACTTCTTCAATTAAGAAGAAAAGGAGGGTAATTGTGGTGGGCGACTCCCTTCTGAGGGGAACAGAAGGGCTCGTCTGTCGACCGGACCCATCCCACAGGGAAGTCTGCTGCCTCCCTGGGGTTCAGATTAGAGACATTAAAAGGAAACTCCCTAATCTTGTAAAACCCTCCGATTACTACCCACTGCTGGTTTTTCAGGTTGGCAGGGACGAAATTACTACAATAAGTGTAAGGGCTATGAAGAGTGACTTCAGGGCCCTGGGACGGCTGGTTAAGGGGTCTGGAGTGCAAGTAGTGTTTGCCTCCATACCGCCTGCAAGAATGGGTGAAGAGGTAAGCAGGAAGAGTTCACAGATAAATGAATGGCTACGTAACTGGTGTCAAAGGCAGGGCTTTGGGTTCTTTGATCATGGGCTGCTATATGAGACACCTGGCCTGGTGACAGGTAGAATGCATTTGTCCCAGAGGGGGAGAAGGCTTTTGGGGCAGGAGTTAGCAGGGCTCATTGAGAGGGCTTTAAACTAGATGTGAAGGGGGAAGGGGGGACAACTGAGTCTGTTAGAGACAAGCCCAAGAGCAATATGCTAGGGCCTGAAGGAAGGTGGTCTACGGAGGATTTTCGATCATTGAAGAGAAGGGATAGATGTTTAGGCCCTGACCACGAGGCCTCCTGCCTCCCAGGGGTCCCACCAGTGCGCTCTGCTTGCTATCTGAAATGCCTGTACACCAATGCACGCAGTATGGGGAATAAACAGGAGGAGTTAGAGGTCTGTGTGCGGTCTAAAGGTTATGACCTGGTGGCAATTACAGAGACATGGTGGGACAGCTCACATGACTGGAATGTGGTCATGGATGGCTATGTCGTTTTTAGGAAAGATCGGTCAGTGAAGCGAGGTGGTGGAGTTGCTCTTTATGTGAGGGAGCAACTTGAATGTATTGAGTTTTCTCCAGGGGCTGATGAGGGGCAAGTTGAAAGTCTGTGGGTAAGAATTAAGGGGCAGGCAGGCATGGGCGATACAGTTGTGGGGGTCTATTACAGACCTCCTGATCAGGACGAGGGAGTTGATGAGGCTTTCTACAGGCAGCTGAAAGCAGCCTCGCAACTACAGGCCTTGGTCCTCATGGGGGATTTTAACTACCCTGATATCTGCTGGAAGACTTACACAGCCAGCCATTCACAGTCTAGGAGGTTCCTCCAGTGCATTGATGATAATTACTTAATGCAAATGGTGGATAAGCCGACTAGGAGAGGAGCGCTGCTGGATCTTGTACTTACCAACAAGGAGGGTCTTGTTGAAGCAGTGGTGGTTGATGGCAGCCTTGGCTGCAGTGATCATGAGATGGTGGAGTTCAGGATCTTGTGTGGGAGGAATAGAGTACCAAGTAAGACCAGAACCCTGGACTTCCGCAGGGCCAACTTTAGCCTCCTTAATCAATTGTTAAGGGAAGTCCCATGGGACAGGGTGCTAGATGGTAAAGGGGCTCAAGATAGTTGGTCAACATTCAAGGACCACTTCTTGCAAGCTCAGGATCAGAGCGTCCCAATGGGTATGAAATCAAGTAAGGGAGCTAGGAGACCAGCGTAGTTAAACAAGGAACTGCTGGGCAAACTTAGGTGGAAAAAAAGAATTTATGGATCATGGAAAGAGGGGCTAGTCACTTGGGAGGAATATAGGACAGTTGTCAGAGGATGTAGAAAGGCAATTAGGAAAGCTAAGGCCTCCTTAGAACTTAACCTTGCAAGCCAGGTCAAGGACAATAGAAAGGGCTTTTTCAAATACATAGCTAATAAAACAAACACTAGAGGCAATATAGGCCCACTGATGAATGAGGGGGGTGCCCTAGAGACAGAGGATATAAAGAAGGCAGAGGTGCTGAATGCCTTCTTTGCCTCTGTCTTTACTCCTGCAGGCTTTCCCCAGGAGCCCCTGATCCCTGTAGCCCCGGAAGAAGTCAGGATAAAGGAGGAGTTTGCCTTGGTAGATGAGGATTGGGTTAGGGATCAGTTGAGCAATCTGGATATCCATAAATCAATGGGACCAGATGGAATGCACCCAAGGGTGCTGAGGGAGCTGGCAGAGGTCATTGCTAGGCCACTCTCCATCATCTTTGGTAAGTCATGGAGAACAGGAGAGGTGCCTGAGGACTGGAGGATAGCAAATGTCACTCCAATCTATAAGAAGGGCAAGAAGGAGGACCCGGGTAACTATAGACCGGTCAGCCTCACCTCCATCCCTGGAAAGGTGATGGAACAGCTTGTTCTTGGCACGATCTCGAGGCACATCAAGGATGAGGGGGTCATTAAGAGCAGTCAACATGGTTTTACTAAGGGTAAGTCATGTTTGACCAACCTTATTGCCTTCTATGAGGAAATAACTAGGTGGATAGATGATGGTAGAGCGGTAGATGTGGTTTATCTTGATTTCAGTAAAGCATTTGACACTGTCTCCCACAGCATCCTTGTAGATAAGCTGATAAAGTATGGGTTTAGTGATCAGGTAGTGAGGTGGATTATGAACTGGCTGAAGGGAAGAAGCCAGAGAGTTGTGGTTAATGGGACGGAGTCTAGTTGGAGGCCTGTGACTAGTGGAGTCCCTCAGGGGTCGGTACTGGGACCGGTGTTGTTTAATATCTTCATCAACGACTTGGATGAGGGTACAGAATGTATCCTCAGCAAGTTTGCTGATGACACCAAACTAGGAGGAATGGCTGACACACCAGAGGGTTGTGCTGCCATTCAACGAGACCTTGATAGGCTGGAGAGTTGGGCGGGGAGAAACTTAATGAATTTCAACAAGGGCAAGTGTAGAGTTTTGCATCTGGGGAAGAACAACCCCATGTACCAGTACAGGTTGGGAGCTGACCTGCTGGAGAGCAGTGTAGGGGAAAGGGACCTGGGGGTCCTGGTGGACAGCAGGATGACCATGAGCCAGCAATGTGCCCTTGTGGCCAAGAAGGCCAATGGCATCCTGGGGTGTATTAGAAAGGGAGTGGTTAGTAGGTCGAGAGAGGTTCTCCTTCCCCTCTATTCTGCCTTGGTGAGGCCACATCTGGAGTATTGTGTCCAGTTCTGGGCCCCCCAGTTCAAGAAGGACAGGGAACTGCTCGAGAGAGTCCAGCGTAGAGCCACAAAGATGATTAAGGGAGTGGAACATCTCCCTTATGAGGAAAGGCTGAGGGAGCTGGGTCTCTTTAGCTTGGAGAAGAGGAGACTGAGGGGTGACCTCATTAATGTTTATAAATATGTAAAGGGTGAGTGTCACGAGGATGGAGCCAGGCTCTTCTCAGTGACATCCAATGATAGGACAAGGGGCAATGGGTGTAAGCTGGAACATAGGAGGTTCCACATAAATGTGAGGAAGAATTTCTTCACAGTGAGGGTGACAGAACACTGGAACAGGCTGCCCAGAGAGGTTGTGGAGTCTCCTTCTCTGGAGACATTCAAAACCCACCTGGACATGTTCCTGTGTGACCTGATCTAGGTATTCCTGCTCTGGCAGGGGGGTTGGACTAGATGATCTTTTAAGGTCCCTTCCAATCCCTAACATTCTGAGATTCTGTGATTCTGTGATTCCATCCAAGACTATTCTGTGATTCTATATGTTTAGTGAGAGCATGACTACTTTGGAGCAAGAAGTGAAAGGCACAGTCCTCAGAGAAAAAACAATAAGCCAAGGAAGGCAAACAGCAGTGATTCAAGTTGACACACGTGGGCTCATAGATGAGTGATAGAAACTGGACTAATTCGGTTAGTTACCTGGATTTTTTTAGAAGAAGCAGTTGACTACTGAATTAATCTTATCAATTTCTGACACTGGATGCATCTCACATTATATGCATGCAATTTGCAGATCTGTTCTTATAAGTCTGCCTCGATGAAGCCATCTTATTATTTCCATACTCGAACTTAAACAGGAATTCCTCTTATTTTAGACACTAGACATTTGCTTTCTTTATATGGAGCATAAATAATTGCAGGTAGACAGAGCAGAGTTATGGCAATTCAGGCAACATGGATCAGCAGACTGAGCACTGGCCAAACCACTGCCATCTCAGGAAAGGAGAATGAGAAGCATTTTTGGTGGGTAACAGCAGTGGTTGCTTCAAAATAACACAGACATGAGAACTTCTTCTGCACTTCGCTATATATTTTTTTTCAAAATTAACAACCACAGATCAAGAATGCAAGCCAGCCCCTCGGTCTCCTCTCAGCTACAGACAGGGCCTCACTCGCGCTGAGGCAGAGGTGACCTAGAAACCCATGTCCTGCAGGACAGGGCACACGCCGGGTGCCTCACTGCCAAAGAGCAGGAGAAGCCTCTCGCTGCCCATAGCGGCTGCCAAAGCGGCACCACAACCTGCCGTCGGTGCCCCTTGCAGTCCGTCCCCCAATCCGAAGCTCTGCGAAGCTCTCAGAACCGAAACCCTCGCAGCCGCGAACGCTACCTCTGAGCTTCAGCCCACGCACCTTGTGATCGACAGCAGCTCCGTTGGCAGGCAGCGCAACTCCCGCCAATCGCAAGTCAACGGCAGAACCCGCCCCAGACGGAGGAGCCAATGAGCGCCCGCCGACTCCCAGGAGTGGGAGAAGGCGGAAGGCCTATACGGCGCCGAGTGCCCGTCGGGTATAGGCGCTCTGAGAGCGGCGCGAGCGCCTGCCGGCAGGCGCGACTATCCCACAGGGGCGCCCCGGAGAAGGGGACCCGACTAGTGCCGGCCCGAGCCATGCGTTTAGCAGCCCCACCGCCTCGTTAGTCGTTATTACGTCATCAAAACGCGCATTAAATCGATCCCTTTTCAATTCCTGGCCGGGTCGCGCCCGGGGGGTGGGGAGGCGGTTCCGCTAGCGTACTCACCGCGAAGAGCCCCTTGTCCTGCCGCGCTCGCTCCGCCGTTACCGCTTCCTGCTTCCCAGCACGTTGAAAAGCAGGGCAGGCGCCGGCCAATCGCGACTCACATTCCCGGTCTGCACCACGCAGCGGAAGTGACGGTAGAGTCACCTTTCACACGACAGCGTGTGCAGGCGACGGGGGGCGCGATTCGACTGCTCGGTGCATTCCGGGAGTTGTAGTCCTGGGGAGTGTGTGTCCGTACTGCAATGACTGCGGGCAGGGAGCGGCCTTTGGGGGTGAGCGGCACCGCCGTGAGGAGCCGCTGCCGGGGCGGGCCTGGGAGCGGGGCGAGCGGGTGGGCTGCCTCCCCGTCGCAGATGAAAATGTTTGACACGGTTATAATTTAACAGCAATTCAGAATTTATTAATAGTATGAGGTAAATCAAAGGTTGAATTTTATCAGCACTTAATGATTGATCAATTTAAAGATTTACAAGTGATTCAGTAAAATATAATTAAAACAGCAACTTAATTACAGATTTGAAGATGACAAGATTCACACTAACTTACTATAAGGTATCCTATATCAAAATGTATAGATGTGTGTATATATACATACACAAAACATGCAAGTATACACAGGCAGACAGAAACATTTTGGCTCAGAGGTATATGACACCCATGCTCATTAAGGCAAATGTGTATATTTAAACACATAGGTAGGTAGAGAGGTGGATGGAGAAAGCTATCTTATAGTTAAAATTTCCCTCTTCGAGTTGAGAGCAAATAAAATGGATTGGCATTCCTCAATGGGTGGTAACTGAGACTTGAGGAGGCTGACTTGCCCTGGCCTTCAGTTGGCTTTGTACACAGATGATCCTCAAGGATTTTATGCTTGAGAGGTGTTCCAGCTCAGGGGGGATGCTGGTCACACCCCGCTGCAATCCAGGAAAGCTCAAGGGTCTTGCTTAGAATCGCTATTAATAAGGGTCTGAGGTAAGTTACTTTTGTCAGGTACTTTTCCATTTCAGCCCAGCTCGGATGTTGAAATACTCTGGTACTTTCCACCAGTTGCGCAGACCCAGAACTCGCTAGATTTTGAAGTTCTGGTGTCACCCCCTTTTGGGCCACAATCCAGGTAGAGATGTGCCAGGCTGTCAGAAGGTGACGCATTGTCATTACCGCTCACAAGCGATAGGGGAAGCAAGAGCCAGGCACGTTAAGGGGGTGCATTAGCCCTCTGGTCCACTGGCTTTCACAATCCATGCCCAACTCATCCTAGGTTGATGTGTGGCCCAGGAGGGGCTAAACTGGAAGCTCATCCTAGGTTGGCATGTGGCCCAGAAATGGTAGGAGGGGAAAGCACACCAAGAACCGATGCACAAAGTACCTAGCAGTCCAAAGCAGGGGTGGGGGTTGGGGGTGGGGGGTGGTGATGCACAGTTGTGGTTGCATCTTGCCTTTATGCCTGTAAACAGATAATACCATAGTCTAATTATAATTTGAGGGAAATTTTGTGTCAAGGTAACTAATGTTTCCTTAAATGTGGTTAAATTATATTATTACATATACTCGGGGAAATTTTTGAAGTAGTGTAACTTGTTTAACTACCTTCCAAACTCTGATATATAGCACAACAATTAGCAACAAGCATAGTATAACCATAGTCAGTAGAATTATGATGGGGTGCAACATCAGGTTCAGTGTCCCAGTTGCTGTTGAAGACCATCCAAACAGGACTTCCCACCCTCGGTGTTCTCCATCTCTTTTGACTCTTTAACACTCAATATATTTCTTAAACATAATGAGGGACTGTGATAAGAGTCTTCTGTCTGGTTTCTCGTGCTTGTTGTAGGAGGTTGATTAAATCAGGGTGGTGGAAGAGTTGTTTGATTATCATTAGATTCATCCTGATAGGTGTAGCTCGTAACTTGTAACTCGTGGTATAGCACGTAATCAAGAGACAAATCATCATGAGCAGTTATTGGTACAGAGAAATTAAAATCGCAACTGATGATCATAGGGAAATTACATACAGATAGGTTTGACTGATTGGTTATGTTGTAAGCAGAATCATCTATTAGTAAGGATTCACATAATGTTTGCATGCACTTGTGCATCCCACCGACTACTATCCACTGCTGCTGTTTCAGATGGGCACCAGTGACACAGCTGTGAGCAATCTGAAAAATATCAAGAGGGACTAGAAGGTCAGGATTAAAGGGAAGGCAGGGGAAGGAGACAACCGGGGAAGGTTATGGAACAGTTCATCTTGGGGGAGATCACGTGGCTAGTGCAGGACAACGGGGGGATCAGGTCTACCCAGCATGGGTTCATGAAGGGCAAGTCCTGTTTAACCAACCTGATCTCCTTCTATGATCAGGTGACCCACCTAGTGGATGAGGGAAAAGCGGTGGATGTTGTCTTCCTGGACTTCAGTAAGGCATTTGACACTGTTTCCCACAGCATTCTGCTGCAGAAGCTGGCAGCTCACGGTCTAGACAGGTGGACTTTTCACTGGGTTAAAAACTGGCTGGATGGCCGAGCCCAGAGAGTTGTGGTGAATGGAGTTAAATCCAGTTGGAGACCGGTCACAAGCGGTGTCCCTCAGGGCTCGGTCTTGGGGCCAGTCTTGTTTAATGTTTTTATCAATGACCTGGATGAGGGGATCGAGTGTACCCTCCATAAATTTGCAGATGACACGAAATTAAGTGGGAGTGTCGATCTGCTTGAGGGTAGGAAGGCTCTGCAGAGGGATTTGGACAGGCTGGAGTGATGAGCTGAGGCCAATTGCATGAGGTTCAACAAAGGCAAGTGCCAGGTCATGCACTTCGGCCACAACAAACCCCAGCGGCACTACAGGCTTGGGGAAGAGTGGCTGGAAAGCTGCCTGGTGGAAAAGGACCTGGGGGTGTTGGTTGACAGCCGACTGAATAGGAGCCAGCAGTGTGCCCAGGTGGCCAAGAAGGCCAACAGCATCCTGGCCTGTATCAGAAATGGTGTGACCAGCAGGAGTAGGGAGGTGATCATGCCCCTGTACTCAGCACTCATGAGACCGCACCTTGAGTACTGTGTCCTGTTCTGGGCACCAGAGTATAAGAAGGACATTGAGGTGCTGGAGCAGGTCCAGAGAAGGGCAACGAGGCTGGTGAGAGGTCTGGAAAACAAGCCTTATGGAGACCGGCTGAGGGAACTGGGGTTGTTTAGTCTGGAGAAGAGGAGACTGAGAGGAGACCTCATTGCTCTCTACAGCTACCTAAAAGGAGGTTGTAGTGAGGCTGGTGTTGGTCTCTTCTCCCAAATTACTAATGATAGGACGAGAGGAAATGGCCTCAAGTTACGTCAGGTTGGATCTTAGGAAGAAGTTCTTTACTGAGAGGGTGGTTGGCCACTGGAACAGGCTGCCCAGGGAGGTGGTGGAATCACCGTCCCTGGAGGTGTTCAAAAAATGAGTGGATGAAGCACTTGAGGCCATGGTCTAATGGTCTAGTGGTTAGGGAGATGATGGGATAAAGGTTGGACTTGATGATCCTTGAGGTCCTTTCCAACCATGGTGATTCTATGATTCTATGATTCTGTGATCATAGTGGGGGTCTACTACAGGACACCAGACCAGAAAGACCGAGTGGATAAGGTCCTCTACAAACAGATAGGAGCAGCTTCACATTCACGAGCCCTGGTGTCACCAAACAGGACAAAGAATTTATCAACATCAGTGTGATGTAGATAAGCAGACACTTCTGTATTGACGCACGGAGGATATGGGGGATAACTCTGCCTAGGGTATCCTGGGTTACATCACATTTAGCAGAGGTTTTTATATATTCAATTTCCATTGTACAAGCTGTTTAACATAAAAATGCATATACTGCTTGCCTTTAATTACTCATTAAATTTAACCTTTACCTTGATTGGTCCTTAACAATCTTTCGAGTTACATCACTTCATGTATATTCATTTCTAATAAGAATCATTGGTCACCTATAGTCACGCCATAGTCGCGCTATTGATTGTAGCCCCCGATATTCAAATCAGGATGGGAAGGGTAATGGGATCTCCAAGCAGCATAACTGGTCACTGTGACTTTAGCCACTATATGATTAATTATTGTATTATTCTTTCCACGGTGGTTGCTTAAACATAATATCTTACTCTCTTGACTATACGGTTTCTAGTTAAATACAATACTAGGCCCTAGCTACTTGTACCACCTGTTCGCTTCATGTGCTTTCTGTGACTACTGAAGTAAAACAGTCACTCCCTCATATGATTCCCATGATACCAGTCTAATTCGATTAGGCCTGTCTTTCCTTTAGCTAAACCAAAATCATCAAAATCATCAAAATCTGATCAGATTGGTAACACTGGTCCTCATGGGGGATTTCAACCACCCCAATATCTGTTGGAAGGACAACACAGCTGGGCACCAGCAATCTAAGAGTTTCCTGGAATGCATCAATGATAACTTCCTCCTACGAATGGTAGAGGAATCCAGGATAAAAGGTGCTATCCTGGACCTTATCCTCACCAACAAGGAGGGACTGGTGAGTAACGTGAAGCTCAAGGGCAGCCTTGTCTCCAGTGACCATGAAATGGTAGAGTTCATGATCCTTAGGACATCAAAGAGGGTGCGTAGCAAGCTCACTACTCTGGACTTCAAGAGAGCAAGGATCTGCTTGGCAGGGTGTTATGGGATAAAGCCCTGGAGGGAAGAGGGGCCCAAGAAAGCAGGTCAATATTCAAGGACCATCTCCTCCAAGCCCAGGAGCAAGTGCATCTCAAGAAAGAGGAAGGCAGGCAAGAATGCCAGGAGGCCTGCGGGGATGAATAGGGAGCTCCTGGACTTAATTGGGTGCAAAAAAAGTCTATATGCAGTGTAAGCAAGAGTAGGATAACTAGGAGGTTTACAAAGAAGTTGTTGGAGCAGCCAGAGATCAGGTTTGGAAAGTGTCCTGCTTTCCCAGGAAAAGAACCAGACAGGCCATGAGTAGCCCTGAGTAAGCTGGGAGATGCAATCAAGGCAGCTGACCAAAACTGACTGGCAGGTGTATCCCAAACCACTTAATCATGCTCATTATAAAAGGAGAGAGTATAAAGAAGATAGAAAGTTCTTCTTCCTGGGGATCCTCCCTCTTGGCCTTTAGCTCCTGCTGCTGATGCTAAAGACGAGGCTGAGTAAAAACTTGTATACTTTATATTGGTGATTGTGTTAGTTTTGTTATTTCAATAAATCTGTTTCGACTTCAACCCACGGGGCTTCTCTCTTTTTTTCCCTCATTCCCCTTCTCAGCTGGGAAGGGGTCACTGGGTGGTAGAACAACTGCTACAGTTCAGACCTGGGTATAGGCTAAACGCAGACACTTTATTTGGTGCCTAACGTGTGTTTGGACCTTGACTTAAATAGCTCATATGGGTGAATCCCCGGGTTGTGTCACGGAGGCACCCACAAAATCGGCAGAGCAGTCCCTCAAACGCTTTAACAACCCAAGCCAACCCCGAGCCCGGGTGCCAGGCAAAGGTGCTCACACACAGACAGGGTGGTTACTCAAAAAATAATAAAGATTTATTTTGAGTAGAACTACTTAACACTCCGACAGACCTAAAGTAAAACACAAGTTTGGATGTCAGTCGGGAATATATTACTGCACAACTGGACTAACTCACGTCACAAAGATGACTCAAAAAGGTGCACCCTCACTCAAAAGGGAGTAAATCTCCCACCCAAGGGTACCCAAAACATACAATCACTCACCCACAGGGGCGAGGGCTCACTCAAGGATATCCAGGAAAAATATTCACTCACCAAAGGGGGGATGGTGAGGGCTCACAGCCCTGGGGAGTTTCTTTGGGCAGCATCCCAATCCAAGGGGAGTGTCCCCAGCTGCAGACCTGCTGCTCCAAGGAGAACCAACTCAAACTGGTTCTCTGGCAGGGCTCCATTTATACCCATGTCTGATCTGTGGGCAGTTCTAATTAGCCAGGTGCCCTCCCTGCAGGGGACTCCAGGTGGGGTCTCAGAAGAGCAGAGTAGAGGGGGAGAATCACTTCCTTCGACCTGCTGGCCATGCTTCTTTTGATGCAGTCTAGGATATGGTTGAACTTATGGGCTGCAAGTGCATGTTGACAGCTCATGTTGAGATTTTCATCAACAGACACCCCCAAGTCCTTCTCAGAGCTGCTCTCTTATCCATCCTCTGCCCAGCCTGTACTTGTGCTTGGGATTGCCTCGACCCAGGTGCAGGACCTTGCACTTGGCCTTGTTAAACTTCTTGAGGTTGGCATGGGCCCACCTCTTCAGCCTTTCAAGGTCCCTCTGGATGGCATCCCTTCCCTCCAGCGTGTCAACCACACCACACAGCTTGGTATCATCCACAAACTTGCTGAGGGTGCACTCCATCCCACTGTCCATGTCACCAACAAAGATGTTAAACAGCACTGGTCCTAGTACCGATCCCTGAGGAACGCTACTCATCACCAGTCTCCATGTGGACAATGAGCTGTTGATCGCAACTCTCTGATTGTGACCATCCAGTCAATTTCCTATCCACTGGGCGGTCCATCCATCAAATCCATGCTTTTCCAATTTAGTGACCAGGATGTCATGCGGGACAGTGTCAAACACTTTTCACAGGTCCAGGTAGATGACGTCGGTTGCTCTTCCCTTAGCCACTGATGCTGTAACCACCTCATAAAAGGCCACCAAATTTGTCAGGCACAATTTGCCCTTGGTGAAGCCATGTTGGTTACTTCCAATCACCTCATCTACATTTTCTATAAGCCTTAGCAGAGCCTTCAGGAGGCTCTGCTCCATGATCTTCCCTGCCTTCCTCTTTCTTGAGATGCCCTGCTCCTGGGCTTGGAGGAGATGGTCCTTGAATATTGATCAGCTTTCTTGGGCCCCTCTTCTCTCCAGGGTTTTATCCCATGATAACCTGCCAAGCAGATCCCTGAAGAGGTAGAAGTCTGCTCTCTTGAAGTCCAGAGTAGTGAGCTTGCTACGCACCCTCTTTTATGTCCTAAGGATCATGAACTCTACCATTTCATGGTCACTGGAGCCAAGGCTGCCCTTGAGCTTCACATTACTTACCAGTCCCTCCTTGTTGGTGAGGACAAGGTCCAGCATAACACCTTTTCTTGTGGGTTCCTCTACCACTTGGAGGAGGAAGTTATTCTCAGTACATTCCAAGAACCTCTTAGATTGCTGGTACCCAGCTGTGTTGTCCTTCCAACAGATATCAGGGTGGTTGAAATCCCCCATGAAGACCAGGGCTTGTGAACACGAAGCTGCTCCTATCTGTTTATAGAGGGCTTCATCCACTCGGTCTTGCTGGTCTGGTGTCCTGTAGTAGACCCCCACTGTGATGTCCCCTTCCCCTGCCTTCCTTTTAATCCTGACCCATAAACTCTCTGTTAGCTCCTCATCCATCCCCAGGTGGAGCTCCATAGACTCCAGCTGGTCATTGATGGAGAGGGCAACACTCCCTCCCCTTCTCCCCTGTCTGTCTTTCCTAAAGAGCTTATACCCATCTATTCCTATGCTCCAGTCATGAGAGCCATTCTACTACACCTCAGTGATGCCAATGACATCATAGCTCTGTAGGCATGTGCACATCTGTAACTCTTCTTGGTTGTTCCCCATGCTGTGGCAGATGCACCTGCCCTGATCCTGGAGCCACCTTCTAATGGTGCTTTGTCTAGATAAAAGGTCCCCTAGGCCAGTGTTTTGTCTGGACAACCTTGCCTGGCTCCAGGTTAACGCTTCCCTGCAGGGAGGGCACCTGGCTAATTAGAACTGCCCACAGATCAGACATGGGTATAAATGGAGCCCTGCCGGAGAACCAGTTTGAGTCAATCCTCCTCAGAGCAGCAGGTCTGCAGTCTGCAGTCGGGAACGCTCCCCCTTTGATTGGGATGCCGCCCAAGGAAACTCCCCAGGGTTGAGAGCCCTCACCATCCCCCCCTTGGTGATTGAATATTTTTCCTGGATATCCTTGAGTGAGCCCTCGCCCCTGTTGGGTGAGTGATTGTATGTTTTGGGTATCCTTGGGTGGGAGATTTACCCCCTTTTGAGTGAGTGTGCACCTTTCTGAGTCATCTTTCTGATGTAAAATAACCCAGTTGTGTAGTAGCATATTCCCGACTGACATCCAAACTTGTGTTTTACTTTAGGTCTGTCGGAGTGTTAAGTAGTTCTACTCAAAATAAATCTTTATTTTTGAGTAACTGCCCTGTCTGTGTGTGAGCGCCTCCACCTGGCACTGGGCTCAGGGTTGGCTTGGGTTGTTAGAGTGTTTCAGGGGTTGCTCTGCAGATTTTGTGGGTGCCTCCGTGACACATGCTCTGTGCTTTAGTGTAGAGGCATTTAAGTTGGGCTCCCATTGATGGCGATTTACTGATTGAAGTTCCCTTATCCTGCACTTCAGGTGCTCTCTTCCCAGCCTGTGGTCCAACACCAGGCCCAGGGCATCTACTACTGATGTGTGCTGTATGCAGCAACAGACATTGATAGACATTTATGATACAGTAATTTTTATAATGACATAGTCACATAACATCAGTATCTTCCTTATATGAAGTAAAATGCCTAACAGGTGCAGATGAGTCCCACAAATCTTCAGCTGTCCAAGCTGACCATGGCCAAATGGTGCACAAAGTTGTTAGTTCAAGTCTGCCCTGAAAGCTAGGCTGTGTTTCATGTCAGTTTAGCATATACATTGTAAGATGGTGTCATATTGACAGTTTCTAGCAAATATGAAGGGAATGTTAAAGGGCATTAGCTTTTCATGCATTTGAAAACATAGGGGATCATAGGCTCAAGTGCTGTCCACAACGTGATAACAATGCACTTGGTTTTAAGTCATTCTGAAGCATTATTTTGTTACTTTAACTGGGTTGACTATATCTTCTTCCCAAGTTTTTTTTAGTCAGAGACTGAAGATGACAAAGCAGTTAAACAGCTCTCACATGATGTTCCCCTGAATTTGGATATGCTTAGCATGGTGAATATTTCTTTTCATCAGTAGTCAGAGCACTGGAGCGGAACTTGCAACCATCTACTTGCTGCTGGTTTGTGAATTATGCTGAGAATCCAAGCCCCAGATCTGCTCTGGGTATTGAGCAAAAAGGAAATCATAATGTTTTTCTATAATCCACTCAGTGTGATACACTTTTGCTCCTCGTTGTCTGACTAATTTATCATGTAAAACTATTAGGACTTGCTTGTGCCTTCCTAGCACTGACCTCTGACATCTACCAAAATAGAACTTTTAATTTTGAATGTGCACTTCCACACATGGAAGGGGAATTGTACAACTCAGTGCACAGTTAGAGTCTCAGTATCAGTATATGTGTATTGCAGTGTCTGACACAGGTAAGTGCATGAGTTAAAGGAGACACAGGGTTTTCAGTGTATTTTTGATTCTGAGACCGTGGCCTCCTGAAGCACAGAATTTAAAATTTAATTAATTGTGCTGTTTTAGTTGTACTTGTGCAAGTCCATGTCCTCAAAGATTCCCTCAGCTTCTGGGGTTTTTTGTTCTTAAAAGCACTACTTTTTCTCATTGTTTCCTATTTTTCCCCTTCTGTTTTTCCTTTGCCTTTTGACTTTGCTTTATTTCACTCCCCCCTTCTCTCTCCTCCTTCCCTTTTTCTGTCCAATTTCCCCTACCTTTCCCATTCATAAATGAACACCACTCATCCTCTTCTCCTGTACTGCTTAGCGATTAGTACTGAGATGAAAGCAATTCCTCCGTGCTTCTGGGTGGTTTTAATACTGTCTGCTTTTAAAGGGTATTCTCAAAACATGCCGGTGCTTCCTCAGTGTGGAGAAGTTGCTCTTTGAGTCAGCAAAGCAGAATCAGTGATTTTCCAGCCTCTGCTCGGGCAGAGAGCGAAGGAGAGTTGCAGGTTGGGTGCTGTGAGGGGAGCACTTTCATACCATGCTCTGCAAAGCACAGTCTGTCCACGAGACAGCAACATTACCAGCACAGGAATCAGAGGCTTACATGTGCGCACAGAGGGATATTGTAGGATTTTGCGATTGTTATTTGATGATCCTTCTTCACAATTAATTTCTTTTCCTCCTTTCTCTTCTACTCATCTTCATTCTCTTTATTTCCTCACCCCTCTTCCTTGAGCCTCCCCACCTGATGTTCAGTAATATGCATTCACTGCTGGGCAGTGCTCAGACATCTTCCCTGTGAGAAGCACGAGTGAGATGGATGCTCAGATTTCCTGCAGTTTTCAGTCACTCTGGATCTTGGTTCTGACTCCTGCAGGTTTCTGGGATCGTGATGAATGAAAGAATATTTTTGCCATTATTATTATGTCTTTATTTATGCATTATTGTCTCCCTTCAGATCTTCATCTCTGTATTCCTCATTTGCTTTTCTCTGAAAAACATTTTTGCTAGTAGCGCCAACAAAGATCAAACAGCATGTTTTTTTAATCTTAATCCTGACAACAGTAATTCTTACTGTGAGAACAGAGTCTGTATCTGAGTACGCACACAGATGAATAACAACCACAAAGAATACTATATGCTGCAGTGTTTGTCTTATTTTAATTCCCTGACCTTTTACTTATGTGGTTTTGCCATCACTTTTTTTTGTATGCTGCTTCATTAAGAAGTCCTGTTTTGCTTTTTCCCAGTGTCACCTTGAAGGATGAGCAATTTTTGTAAGTAACAGTTCACATGAAACTTGGTCACAGCTGTGATTTTAAAATGAAATTGAACGTTCCTGACCTGATCTTTTCACAGATCCACACACAGGAGTCCCCATGTTTATCTCAAATGTTGATTTCACTTAGCACTTACACAGAATCTTTTGTAGTCAGGATGTGACAAATAGAATCGCAGAATCACAGAATCATCTAGGTTGGAAAAGACCTCGAAGATCATCGAGTCCAACCATCAACCTAACACTGACAGTCCTCAACTATACCATATCCCTGAGCACTATGTCAACACACTCCCCCACTGCCCTGGGCAGCCCATTCCAATGTCTAACAACACATTCTGTGAAGAAATTCTTCCTAATATCCAGTCTAAACCTTCCTTGGCACAACTTGAAGCCATTACCTCTTGTCCTATCGCTTGTTACTTGGTTAAAAAGACTCATCCCCACCTCTCTACAACCTCCTTTCAGGTAGTTGTAGAGGGCAATGAGGCATCCCCTTAGCCTCCTCTTCTCTAGACTAAAGAACCCAGTTCCCTCAGCCACTCCTCATAAGACTTGTACTCCAGACCCTTCACCAGCACCGTTGCCCTTCTTTGGACACACTCAAGTATTTTAATGTCCTTTTTGTAGTGAGGGGCCCGAAACTGAACACAGTACTTGAGGTGCAGCCTCACCAGAGCCAAATGCAGGGGTAAGATCACTTCCCTGGTCCTGCTGGCCACGTTATTCCTGATACAAGCCAGGATTCCATTGGCCTTCTTGGCTACCTGGGCACACTGCTGGCTCATGTTCAACTGGCTATCAGTCAACACCTCCAGGTCCCTCTCTGCCTGGCAGCTTTATAGCAACTCTTCCCCAAGCCTGTAGCACTGCTGGGGGTTATTGTGTTCGAAGTGCAGAACCTGGTACTTGGCCTTATTGAAACTCATACAGTTGGCCTTAGCCCATCAATCCAGCCTGTCTAGGTCCTTCTGTAGAGCCTCCCTACCCTTGAGCAAATCAACACTTCCACCCCCCAACTTGTTGTCATCTGCAGACTTACTGAGGGTGCACTCGATCCCCTTATCTAGATCATTGATAAATATCATGGATACAGCTCAAGATGCAGAGGTAAAAAAAGGGGACACCTAGGTATAGTGTCTCCATTTTTATCAATGGATAAACTTTTCTATCAGTCATCAATAGTATTTCTTGATGTCTTGTGTTGCTAGAGTAAATTTGTGTAAAGAATGAACTATACTCTGGCAGAAAGAACTTACAGGGGACAGGAACAACTGGGTAGTCAGGCACACAGTAACAGTGAAAAACAGAGTAGTCCTGTAGTAGGAGAAAAGACAGAGAAGAAAAAATCTGAGCTAGTCTAGCAAGAGGCAAAAAGGAGGAATGCAGGAAGAGGCTAGCAATGCAACACCCAGGAGGAAGAAGTGGGAGACTAACAACTAATCTAAAACAGGTTAGAATAAAATACCAGCCTTCTTAAAGGCTTTGCAGCTGGTGAATTATTCTAATTATTTCCAGTTGTCTACATTTAGCCTGTACCCAGGGCTAAACTATAGCAGTTAGTTTACCACCCCATGGTCCCTCCCCAGCTGAGAAAGGGAATCAGGGAAAAAAAAAAAGGAGAAGCCCCATGAGTTGAAGTGGAAACAGAATTAATGAAATAACAAAACTGATACAATCACCAACATAAAGTACGCTAGGTTCTACTCAGCCTGGTCCTTAAGTACAACAGCAGGAGCAGAAGGCCAAAAGGGAGGAGCCCCAGAAAGTAGAACCCCACTCTTTATGAACTCCCTCCTTTTATAATGAGCATGATTAAGTGGTATGGGATACACCTATGAGTCAGCTGCCTTCATTGGCTGGCCCATGGGTCTGCACCTGGGGAGCCAGGACACCATTCTACCCCTTATCCCATACTATCTACATCATACCCAAGTTGCTGTTATTCCCATTTATCAATATTTACAGAAGTATCAGTCCTTCTCTTCCATGGCCATGGGTTCATGTAACAATAGTCCTATAGGGTAGGTCAAAAAAATGCAATGTGCGTCTGGAGCTCTAATCTGGTATGCGTTGTTCAGTCCATATTCAATTTGTGATAAGGGTGCTGATGTTGGGGAAGTCACTGGGTGCTGAGGTTCATTCTTCATTGATCTGAGCAGTCCCGATTCTTAACCTTGAGAAGCAATAACAGGCAGTATCAAGTGACAGTTCACATCACACAGTTCAAATTACTGCCTGTTCTCACCCAGAATCAAATCTCCTTCTGGCATGCACTTCACTTGTCAATCCTCCTGCATTATCCACCAAGTGCACCCAGGTGCTTGAGCAAAGGCAACCCCACCAGTGGGTTTGTCTTGGCTAGAGGCAGGAGTAACCCAGACTGTTTTCCCCAACATATTTCTCACGTGTACCACTGGGACTTTTACTTCTACTGTACAGAGAAGTTCTGACTGAGCAGGGCCAGCTCAATTGACAGATCCCTTAGTGTTGACTAACCAGGTAACTTTTGCCAAGTGTTCCTCCCCATTTTTAAATTGCCCAGCACCCATTGCTTTAAGTGTGGTCTTTAATAGCTGTCCTGGTTCCCCAGGCACAGACCCATAGGCCAGCCATGCAGGCAGGTGTGAGAAACTGACAGTCTGGGAGAAAGATGGAAAAGGATATCTCAGCATTGCCAGGATGTCTCAACACTCAGTGATATGTCTCAACATTGTCTGTGCTTGGCACCCTCCTTCCTGCAGCTGGAGATGGACTATTGTGGGAAACTGCCAGGCTCAGCATCCCCCCTTCCTGCATCTAAAAGGGAGATAAGCAGGACAATTCACACGGATACTACAAACAGGATGCATCAGTGCACATGCTCCGGCAACAAGGAGGTCTTCAAGAGGAAAACGAAGGAGGGATGGAGATCATTCCTAACGACCCTCGAACGACCCCTGGAGTGATACCTGGTGCCTGCACTGGTAGGCCAGATGTATGCAAAGCAGCATGTGTCAGAAACGCCCTCCCAGAGTCAGTGGGTGGAGAAAGACACTATATCTAGCAACAACAGCTCACAACTAATTTGAAGATCTTCCCCACCAATCAACAACTGGACTTGCGAGACATCGCTGGATCCATGGTGGTAACCCCTCTCTCTCTCTCTCTGCTCTATCCCTCATAATACTGATTATTATATCCCCTTCTTTCCTATCGCTCTTTAATTTTCAAGTGCACACAACTTTTTAATAAACCATAAAGAGTCTGTGACATTTGACCTCGTTTGTGTCTTAATTTCACCTCTGGGAACAAAATGACTCTCCCTTGGCCCGAACCGGGTCAAGACATTTTAATTGGCATCACGGACAGGTTCCCATTGGCGAAAGTGTCACGAGTGAGTTTTCTGAGGCATTTTGGACCACACGCCTGTGGAGGAAGGGTCCATGGAGCATATGAGTCCATAGTTGCAGTCCACCTCTAAATTGTACGCCTGTGGAGGAGGGGTCCACAGAGCATTTCTACAGATAAGTGATCACTCGTGTGGAGGAAGGGTCCACTGGGTGTTTGAGTCCATAGTTGTAGTATTGTACTCATTTTGTAAGTCTCAGAACACGTTTATAGTGTCACTTGTGTATTTTATTTGGTATTAAGTTGTGTGACTTCTTGAAGTGTGAGTGCTGGTGGTGAGTGTAAAAGTCGAGGTTTGCCTTTCCTGAGGTTGGTTTTCATCTTGGCAGTTTAAGTTGCAATGGAAACAGGGAGGCAGAATGAAAGTTCTCCTCATAGTGTTGACCCTGAAATTCTATTCAAACTTCTAGAAACCTTTAATGCTTGCCCGTCAATTTCCGGGCAAGAATGGGCTAAGGATAATTGGTTTAGCTTCCAAAGTATAGCTGATCGTATCTCTGTGTTGCAAAAGGATGCGAAAGTAAAACTTGGCAAGGGTAAATCAGTTGTCTGTGCGGTACTGGGAGCTGGTTTGGTGGCTGCCACATAACATAGAGCTGACCAGCAGACCCGAGAAGGGAAAGTCATTGAAACATTATGAAACTTGGTCAAATCACTCAGGGAGGAAGTTAAGGAACTCAAATGTAAATTAGAGGATGCGGAGTCCCGCTGTGATTATTGGCAACAAACGTCATATGATTATGGGGCAGATATTGATGAGTTAAAGAAAGATATGGCAGACCTAGGTATGGCTATCTGACAAGTCAGTCCTATTTACCCACAAAAGAGAGCTTCAGGAAGTGAAAGTTAAAGCAGATGAGACCCCTAGGCTGCACCCAGTTATTAAATCAGAATTTGTACATGAGGGGAGTGATGATGACATACCTACTACTGTGAAAAAAGAGATTCCCTATGTGGCTACTGAATTGACCAAACTTAAAAAGGATTTTGGCCGGGCCAGTAAAGAATCTGAGACTGAGTATGTTTGGCAGGTCTCACTGACTGGGAGAAACCAGATTAGATTAAATGAAAAGGAGGTGGAGGGATACTGGGGACCTGGAGCATTTCTAATTGCTGGAGGCATGAGGGCTCCCTGGTCACTTACCCAATGAGCCCCCTATTGGGCCAGAGTGTTAAGCCCCCTGGAGAGGGGCGATCCAATAGCTATTGTTGAGACCATGGAACAACTAGTAGAAAGCGTGCAGAAGGCAGCTTGCCTGAAAATGATTCATGATCGACCATTGGTCCCCCACCAAGAAACTCCGATGTCATCTGTTGGGGGGTTTTTAGCAAGCAATGGACATGTGAGCAATCCAACCTTCGAGCCTGACCCGGATGCTGAAGCAGGACGGGGAGTTGGGAAAGGTGTGACGATGTAAATGCATGCTTTAAGGTCGCAAATCAATTTATGCCACGCTAGTGCTATTAGCCAATTGGTAGCTAGAAGAGTCTCGTGAAGAGTCTTGTGACTTAGCGCTCTGTCTATATAAACCGGGTTGTAACGCCATTAAAGTGCCTTTCACAAGATTTATTAAGTCTCTATGTGATTGCTTGCCATGACTTCCCGCAACTGGTGCCTGAACAGGGACCCTCAGAACCACTGCTAGAAGCTGATGCTGTCAGCGTGAAGAAAAGCAGACGGAGAGGGTGGAAAAGCCGACCGAAAGTTGTCGCTGCCCCGGCGACAGTCATTCCGCACCGGAGGACAACTGGTCCTGTTCTGAATTCTCACTCAGTGAGCGGTCGGGGAGGAGATGGGGTCTACGCTTACCGAAGTGAAGGAAGTGGTAGTTAAGCTCCTCCAAGATATACTCTCTGTGAGAGGAATGTCTTATGACACACAAGCCCTGAAGGGTCTGCTGCAGTGGGCACGGGACAGAAACTTGATATCCGGGGTGAAAACAGTGTTTGAGCTGTCTACCTGGGAAGCCATAGGCACGAGTCTGTGGGATGAAGTTAGTAACGGAGGAAAGAGTGGCAAAGAAACCTATAAACGTTCAATACTGTGGAAACAAATAAGAGAGACTTTGCGCACAATGAAAGGGGAACGGGCTGCTGCTGCTGCTGCATATGCGGCTTTGACTCCCGGAGAGGAGAAAAAAGAGGGGGCCGACCCTGCATCCATGGCGGTTTCGTCTCCTTTTAATCCCTTCGCGCAGAATTTCGCAATTCCAGGCCCTCGGGGCTCCACCTCCCGAGTTAAACGTTCCACCCCTAACCCGCCGCCGCCACCGCCCCACCCAGGCAGCAGCCGCCGCCGCCTGCGCCGCCCCCTGTTTCACCTGGCGGAGCTCTGCCAGGCAGCGCCTCGCTTCTCAGCCTGAAACAGACTGAGGCGAATGCGGAAGTAACAACAAAGGCAAAAACAGCAGTGGGTGGTCCATTATGCAGATCAGGGGCGGGTACTTATCCACCGCTCCCTTTTTCACCGGCCCTGTCATCCCCGCCCTCGGGTGACGATACCAGCTCCGAGGACAACCCAGACCAGCCCTCCCCATCAGTGGACGAATGCATGAAAGATGTGATGGCACGCCTCAGCGAGCTGGAATTACAACATCACACCCTAGTTGAAAAAACAGCGGTTGCTGTTTCACTGGACAGATCTAAACTTTTCAACCCCTTCACGCCAGGAGGCATTTCCCCACAAGCCTCAGCTCTGCAACCGTCTGCCCCGTCGCTGCCGCCTCCAGAGCATCTCTTCGCCGGAGCCAGAGATCCTCAGGACTCCACTGAGCGCTGGAGAGGAATCATCAAAGAGGCAATTGTTGAGGGGTCTTTTCTTCCGCAGGCTTTCCCTGTTATTTTATCTCCAACGGGTCAAAAGTGGGAGGCTTTTGACTGGAAAATCCTAGAGAAAGCTCGGTCTGCCATCGCGCAGTATGGGTTGCAGTCACAGCTCACTCAACAAATAATTCGCTATATTTTCACCGCTGATTTGTTGATTCCATTTGACAGTATGCAGGTTGCAAATGTTTTGCTTACTCCGTCACAACAGCTCATGTTCCAAAGAACTTGGCAGAGATTGTGTGATGCGGAGCAAGCTAAACCACGCCAACAAAACAACCCGTTATATGGAATTCAGGCCCAAATGCTAATGGGTGTGGGCCCTTATGCCTCTGCACAAATGCAGTCTCAATTTTCAACAGAAGCTCTGCAGTTACCTCAACATCTAGCACTGCAGGCCATTTTTTCAGTGCATGAGCCAGGGAAGCCTTATGGGTTCACGCATGTCAAGCAAGGGCCAAATGATAGCTATGCACAGTTTGTAGGCAAATTATATTCTGCCATTGACAGTCACCCTGATCTTGATGAGGCCATTAAACAGCAAATGTTTAAAATGCTGGCCTTTGATAATGCCAATGAAAAAACCAAACAGGTCTTAGGAACGCTACCAAAAAATTCAGAGGTAGCTGATATGATTGAACTGGCTGAACGCATCACGCAAATGAATAATGCGGCCTATGTTGCTGCTGCTTTGCAAGGAACTATCGCTCCTACTCTGAAAGGAGTCATTGCCCCCTTGTTAAAATAAAAAAAAGGGAGGCAAAGAGAAAAAAGAAAAGAGGTGTTTTAATTGCGGCAAATTAGGTCACTGGAAAATTCAATGTAAAGCTTTAAAACGATCAAAATGGTGTGTTCATTGTCAAAAGGATAGCCATAACACATTAGAATGCAAGGGTAAAGGTAAGGGAAACGGGAACAGGAGCACCACACCCTCTTGCGCGATGACACAAATGCAGGGGGCTTGGGCAGCATCCCAACAGTAAAAGGATGCCTCGATGCCATTCCCTCCGCCACAGCTGGAAGTTCCGGAGTGGACGTGGAACAGCCGTAGACGTCACTCTACAAGACACTGGAGAGCATCTAATAGATAGCAATATTCAAGGGCCATTAGGTCATGGTCTTAGTGCATTATTGTTAGGAAGATCTTCAACCTCTAGATGGGGTATTTTTGTTTTGCCTGGAGTAATTGATGCTGATTTTGTAGGAATTGTAAAAATAATGGTTTATTTGTTAACACCACCTGTTTTTATTTCAAAAGGTAGCCGCATAGCTCAACTGGTTCCTTTTAAATCTTGTGTTCCTCGACCGGGTATAGCAGAACGAGGAGACGGGGGATTCGGCTCAACAGGATCGCTGCAAGTATCAGGACATATTGTTCCTTCAAACAGCCCCTGGAACACACCAATCCTCACTATTCCCAGGAAAAAAAAAAAGTGGGAAGTGGAGATTGTTGCATGACTTAAGGGTAGTTAATGCAGTCATGGAAAATATGGGATCCTTGCAGCCAGGTTTGCCATCTCCTGTTATGCTGCCCGAGGATTGGGATTTACTGATTATTGACTTGAAAGATTGTTTTTTCACAATTCCACTGTGTAAAGACGATGTAGAAAAGTTTGCCTTTTCGGTTCCCTCTGTTAACAAGGCTGAACCGGCAGAAAGATATCATTGGCTGGTCTTGCCTCAAGGCATGAAAAATTCTCCTATCATGTGCCAGGCATTTGTTGCCTGGGCCTTAGGAGCAATTCGAAAGAAATATCCGCAACTGATAATTTATCACTATATGGATGAGATATTAATTGCTGGAAAACATTTGCAAAAAGAAACCATTTTAATAGCGATGATCAAAGAATTAGAGAAGAGGGGGTTAAAAATTGCCCCGGAAAAAATTCAACAGCAATCACCTTGGAAATATTTAGGCTGGATCATCACAGGAAGTAGTGTCAGACCGCAGAAACTAGAAATCAAATCAGACATCAGAATGCTCAACGATATCCAGAAGCTGGTTGGCGATATTCAATGGGTAAGAGGTATCTGTGGCATAACAAATGATGATTTAAAACCTTTAATTCAGTTATTAGGCACCTCTACTCAAGCTAACAAGAAACGTGAGCTTGGTCCTGAACAACAGCGTGCATTGAGCAAAATCAGTGAAAAAATATCTGAATGTCATGCAGCTCAATTTAATGCTCAGTATCCTATTGTCCTTATGATTGTCAATTCACAACAAGGTAGAGATTGGCCACTTGCCCTCATCATCCAATGGGTGCAGGAAGGGCCAAATCCTTTATGCATTTTGGAGTGGATATTTTCTCCAATGAGGCAGAGAAAAAACCGTTGTGACCCAAATTGAAATACTTGAGCAATTATTTATGAAAGGATGATCTAGAATTCAAGAAATAGCAGGAGCGGATCCACAATCAATTATTGTGCCATTGGTTCAGGAATACTTAGAATGGCTCATTAGAAATTCTCTTGCTTTGCAAATTGCCTGAGCAGATTTCACGGGTCTCCTCACAAATGTTTATCCTGCTCACCGCATGATCCCTATGCTGCAAAACCAGACCTTTGAGGAACAGCCGTATCAGTCTGAAACACTGGTAAACGGTATCACTGTTTTCACCGATGCAGGAAAGAAAACTAAAAAGGCAGGAGTCACCTGGGAAAAGGAACCTGGTCAATGGGATAGTCATACCATCCAGGGAGGGACTAGAGATTCCTTGTAGACGTTAGAGCTCCGAGCTGTAATATGGGCATTTCAACATTGGAATTATCAGCCACTGAATATTGTATCAGACTCCCTCTATGTGGTTGGAGTAGTGTGGCGCATTGAAAGGGCTATGCTTCGTGAGGTCTCGAATAAGCTGCTTGCTGAGCTGTTGCGACAATTATTATTGACCTTAAATGACAGACGTCACTCATATTTCATCACACATATTCGCAGTCACTTAATGACTGAAGGATTGGCCATTGGAAACAATAAGGATGATCAATTGGTAGCTCCAGCTTGGACTGGTCCACCTGTAAATATTTTTGAGCAAGCAAAAAATTCCCATGCATTTTTCCACCAATCAGCAAAAATGTTAGCACGACAATTTCATTTGCCCTTGACAGATGCACAAGGGATCGTGAAGTCCTGTCCAGCCTGTCAGAAAATAGGGTTTGGAGTTGGCCTCGGGGTCAACCCTAAAGGACTGCGGCCCTTGCAATTGTGGCAAATGGATGTGACACATGTTGTAGAGCTTGGCAGATTGAAATATGTCCATGTTGTAATTGACACATTTTCTATGGCTGTAGGGGCGACAGCTCAAACTGGAGAGACTGCTAAACATGTTGAAAAACATCTATATTCCAGTTTTGCAGTTTTAGGGGTCCCATTATCCCTCAAGACTGACAATGGCCCTGCATATACCTCTCGTAGATTTCAACAATTTTGTCTCGCTTGGGGTATTCAGCACACCACTGGCATTCCTCACTCCCCCACAGGACAAGCAATGGTCGAACGAGCCCATCAAACTCTGAAAAATTTGCTTCAAAAACAAAACGGGGGAGAGCCCAGTATCCCAGCAGAAAAATTAGCTAAAGCTGTGTATGTGCTAAATTACCTGTGTCTCACAGGAGAAAGAAAAGATCCACCTATGGTAATTCATAGTGCAGTTTTAAAAACCGGGTTAGATGAACAACAAAAAATTTTGGTGCAGTATAAAAATCTCAACACAGGACTTTGGTGAGGACCAGCTGAAGTGAAACTAACTGGAAGAGGATATATGTGTTTGCTCACAGGTGAAGGTCTCCGATGGATTCCTTCTAGATGGGTAAAAGCATGGAAGGAGCCGCAGTGCCAAGACTCGTCTGTAAAGGCTTTATCATCAAAATAAATTGTTAGAAACCTCCTATGTTCCCCACACTATTAATCTCAGACAGAACATGTGGGTAACGTGGGCGAATCGAATGGGAAATAATCCTTTTGTTTATCAATGGCCGCGTCTGGCGACCTTTTTTTTGAACATGTTTAATTAGAGTGTTTGAATTTGTCAAAAATAGGTTAAGGGGTTTATAAAAATAAGTTTATATTGAATTTGTTACTGAATGACAGTTATTAGGTAGTGATCCCACCCCCAGAAAAGAAGTCAATTAATAATAAGAGGCTATTTTAACACCATAGATGTCAGAACCAGATCCGCAGATGTCCTAGGCTGACATATGGATAGTTCCCATGGTCCTTTAAGGAGGAGGGGACACGTTTGCCTTTTGGCTTTCCTTCAAGGTGCGGCTGGCCTTGTGGGGAAGCCCTTGGGTAAACAAGCCCCAAGTGCCCCACACTGGATAAATGAGTGCCAGGTGTCCTGCTTTTGGGGACGGGGGCTGGGGCCACTTGCAGAAGGGTGGAGTGTCTGTCTGTGAGGTGGACGCACTTTGCAGAGTTTTCCTGTTGGGGAAAGACCTCCTGACTCTCCCCGCAACTGGGCCCCGGTCAGGTTTGGCATGTGCAAATGGAGGCTTCGTGGGAAAAAAGTATGGGACTACTTCTATATAATCAGCCTATTGACTTGGTTGTCTCCCATTCCTTCTGTGGGAGACTTTGTTTCTTTGTTAATTCCACCTATTATTAAATTCCACCTATTATTGGTCGCTATTGTATTAATGATTGTACCTTGTGTTTTCGAAAAGGTAGCAAGCATGATTACATATACCATGAAGAACGTATGGCTGGCTCAAGAAGAAAAAGGGGGAATTGTAGGAATGTATGTTAAAAGAGAATAACCATATAGTGAACCAGCCATATGGGATGTTGGCCTAGGCACGTAGCCGCATTCTAGAAGTTACTTCAGAGGAAGAAAAAATAAGGAAGAGCAATGACAGTTTGCAGTAGCGAGCAGATAAGAGTGACCAACTGGACACTGCGTGAGAAGAACTCAAGAATCAACGAGAGCTGAACTGACTTGCATGTTTGCCTCGTGCTAGATACTTCTATCAAATTAGATAATGTGTGGCCGCGCGTAGGGATAGAAAACCTGTTTAAGAAGGGACAGACAGAATTAACTGAAGATTTAGATAGTGTTAGGCATGCTGTGTAGTAAAATAAGAACCGCTGTGAAATATTTCTGTTATTAGCCCTAGGTTAAGGTTGTAAAGATTTTAGATGAAATGCATCGCATGAATCTGTCTAACCATTCTTTCTCTATTCATAAGCAACTGCAGCAATTAAGAGAGAATACGAAGAAGCTCACTGTCATAATTTCTTCATTGTTCCCATCATTTTTTTGGATTGCTCAAAATTAAGAAGGGGGATTTGTTGGGGGTTTTTAGCAAGCAATGGACATGTGAGCAATCCAACCTTCGAGCCTGACCCGGATGCTGAAGCAGGATGGGGAGTTGGGAAAGGTGTGACGGTGTAAATGCATGCTTTAAGGTCACAAATCAATTTATGCCACGCTAGTGCTATTAGCCAATTAGTAGCTAGAAGAGTCTCGTGAAGAGTCTTGTGACTTAGTGCTCTGTCTATATAAACCGGGTTGTAACGCCATTAAAGTGCCTTTCACAAGATTTATTAAGTCTCTATGTGATTGCTTGCCATGACTTCCCGCAGTCATCACCGGTAGATCCAGAAAGGATGACCCCCTTAATTCGTGGGCTTCCTGATTCTTTAAGGTTGGTGGGCATTCAAAACCTGGCTGGATGCGTTCCTGTGTGACCTGGTTTAGGTATTCCAGCTCTGGCAGGGGGATTGGACTAGATGATCTTTTGATGTCCCTTCCAATTCCTAACATTCTGTGATTCTGTGACCATGAGCCACCAGCTTCTCCAGCAGAATGCTGTGGGAAACAGTGTCAAATGCCTTACTGAAGTCCAGGTAAACAAAATCCACCACTTTTCCCTCATCCACTAGGCGGGTCACCTGATCATAGAAGGAGATCAGGTTGGTTAAACAGGACTTGCCCTTCGTGGACCCATGCTGGGTGGACCTGATCCCCCTGTTGTCCTGCACTTGCTGCGTGATCTCCCCCAAGATGAACCGTTCCATAATCTTTCCCCATACTGAGGTCAGGCTGACAGGCCTGTATTTCCCCAGATCCTCCTTCCTGCCCTTCTTGCAGATGGGCGTCACATTGGCAAGTTTCCAGTCATCCGGGACCTCCCCTGATAACCAGGACTGCTGATAGATGATGGAGAGCGGCTTGGCAAGTTCCTCCGCCAGCTCCCTCAGCACTCTCGGGTGGATCTCATCCGGCCCCATAGACTTATGGGTGTCTAATTGAATTAGCAGGTCCCTTACTACTATTTCCTGGATTACGAGGAGTTTATTCTGATCTCCATCCCAATCTTCCAGCTCAGGGAACTGAATACCATGAGGATAAGTTGTCTGGCTGTTAAAGACCTAGGCAAAGAAGGCATTAAGTACTTCAGCCTTTTTCTCATCCTTGGTAACAGTGTTCCCCCTCGCATCCAATAAAGGATGGAGATTCTCCCTGGTTCTTTTTTTATTGTTAATGTATTTGTTAAAACTCTTCTTATTATCTCTTGCAGCAGTGGCCAGGCTGAGTTCAAGCTGAGCTTTTGCCCCCCTCATGTTGTTCCTACATGACCTAACTAAATCCCTATACTCTTCCTGAATAGCCTGCCCCTTCTTCCAAAGGTGGTAGCCTCTCTTCTTTCTCCTAAGTCTCAGCAGAAGCTCCCTGTTCAGCCAGGCCAGTCGTTTTCCCCGCCAGTTTGTCTTACAACACCTGGGGACAGCCTGCTCCTGCATCTCTAACAGTTTCTTCTTGAAAAGAGTCCATCCTTCCTGAACCCCTTTGCTCTCTAGGACTGTTCCCCAAGGGACTTCCTCAACCAGTGTTCTGAACAGGTTGAAGTCTGCCCTTCGGAAGTCCATGATGAGAGTTTTGCAGCCCCCCTCCTAACTTGGCTAAGGATCGAGAACTGAATCATTTCATGGTCGCTTAGCCCAAGACAGCCTCCAACCACCACACCACCTACCAGTCCTTCTCTGTTTGTGAACAACAGGTCTAGCAAGGCACCTTCACTGGTGGGCTCACTTGCTAGCCGAGTCAGGAAGTTATCTTCCATGCACTCCAGGAACTTCCTGGACTGTTTTCTCTCTGCTGTGTTATATTCCCAGCAGATGTCTGGTAAGTTCAAGTCCCCCACAAGAACAAGAGCTTGCGATTTTGCAGCTCCTGCCAGTTGTCTATAGAACAGTTCATCAACCTCTTCATCCTGGTCAGGTGGTCTGTAATAGACGCCCAACAGGATATCCGCCTCGTTGGCCTTCCTCAACTTTACCCATAAATATTCAACTGGTCCATCACACTTGTTGACCTCCATGCAATCAAAACACTCTCTAATATAGAGCACCACCCCACCGCCCTTTCTACCTTGCCTATTCCGCTTGTAGAGCTTATAGCCATCCATTGCAGTGCTCCACTCATGAGAGTCATCCCACCACATTTCCGTGATGGCAACTATGTCATAGCTGTCGTGCTGCACAATGGCTTCCAGCTCCTCCTGTTTATTGCCCATGCTGCGTGCATTAGAGTAGAGTCACTTGAGCAGGGCTAACGACTTAATTTGCATCCGTGGCCTGCTACCCTTAGGCTCAACTCTAGCGGGCCCAGTTTTACCCCCTCCCCACTTCAAACCTAGTTTAAAGCCCTTTCAATGAGCCCAGCCAGCTTGTATGCCAGGATTCTTTTCCCCCTTTGAGATAGATTAACTCCACCTGCCACCCACAGACTCCATGCAGCATAAAGCTCCCCATGCTCAAAACCCCCAAAATTCTGTCTGTGGCACCAGTCTCTCAGCTACATGTTTATCAGGTGGGTCTTCCTTCCTCTTTCAGTATTCTTCCCTGCCACTGAAGGAATTGAGGAGAACACCACCTGGGCTCCCAAGCCCTCAAGTGATCTCCCCAGGGCCCTGAAGTATTTTTTAACTTTTTTCAGGCTCCTCTCTGAAACATCATCACTACCAACCTGGATAACCAACAGTGGGTAGTAGTCTGATGGCTGTACCAGACCAGAGAGTTTCCTAGTGATATCCCTGACCCTGGCTCCAGGGAGGCAGCAGACTTCCCTATGGAGTGGATCCAGCTAGCATATAGGGGCCTTGGTTCCCCTCAGAAGGGAGTCGCTGACTACAGTTACCCTCCTTTTTTTCTTGTTAGAGCTGGTCCTAATGCATGGGGGAGTCCAACTTAGCTTGGGTGACTCCCCTGATGGACCTTTGTCTCCATTGTCATTTGTTTGTCCCTCAATTTCGAGAGCCCCATACCTGTTCTGTAAAGGCAGCTGGGAAGGGGAGGGAGGCCGGGAGGGAACTCGCCTGCCTCACCGAGCAGGGACCTGTTTCCATTCCCCCTCATCTCTTAGGTCCTCTCCTTTTACCTGATGGCAAGGGAGGAGGGGATCCTCTCTTTCTAGCAGAGCTTCCACCCGCTGCCCTGTCCTCAAGGATGGTAGGGCCCGACTCCACCAGTCTATCTATCGCCCTCTCACACTACTTTATTGTCCTCAGCATTTCCACCTCCTCCTTTAGCTCAACCACCAGGCTGAGCAGATCATTCACCTGGTCACACTGGACACAGGTGTTATATCTGTCACACTCTGCTAGCAGTGCCAGGCTTTGGCACTCTCTGCAGCCAGAGACCTGGACACCTGCATGCTTCTGCGGGACCTCTGTCTGGGTCGCCACCATCTTCCTCACAGGAGCTTTTGACCGGGTCACAGCCATCGCTGGTCCTGCTCAGTTCTTAACACCTCAACTCCTTGCTCCCTCTTCTAGGTTGCAGCTCCTTAGTGCCTTCCCCGTGCGCCCTGCCCGTGCCAAGTGCCTCGTGCAAACTGCGGTGCCACGCCTTACAGACGTGCCACGCCCCTGTTTGCCCACTTCTGTTCACCGTGCTCCCCAGAGGCGTTTAAAAATCTCCCACGCGGCTCGTGGCCACGCCTCTGCCGTGCCTGATTGGCTCTCACCGACTTCCTGGAGCTGTTGGGGCTCAGGCTGTGAGCAGAGGGCATCCCTGGCTCAGGAATCCCTCTGCACAATGCAATCAAACCCTCACCACCTCAGCCTTACCTCAGTCTTGTCGCTGCTGCCGCTGCTGCTGCTACTGCCTCACCAACTAGTAGCCGTCCAATAACTCTGAGTGCATCTGGTGTCAGAGCGTTATCCACAGTAGCAAAAATCAGCTCCCACACAGCTATTTCTCTTAGATACTGCACACCTCTGCCAGTGGTCATCCACCTGCTCGGCCTGTACACAGCATCATCCCAAAAGGGATACCTGTTTTTCACACTCAGTAAGAGTCATCTCCAAAAACTGTAGGGCCATGCTTCTCTTGAGAGACCCTAATCAATGCTCATATCTCTTGCTATCTGTCCCAACTGCTTGGCTTCATTGCCTTTCAGTTCCAAGCCATCAGCTCCATTATCCCAGCAACCGAACAGGCAGGAAACCAGAGGCTTACCTTCATGATGACTGTAATCTTTGCAGATGTCTCGCAACTCACTAAGCAATAAAGGCTAAGTATTGACTTCTTCCTGATGTGCTCTTCTTGTTTATTACCTCTTATATACAGGGGTAGTTGGCACTGGCTGAGTCTGCAGGGCAGCTGCACCATCCACTACCGGGATCAGATTATTGGCACTATTTTTTGCAGCAGCTGTGATGACTCTAGGGCCTGTGGCAGAGGATGTAGCAGCCGTAGAGCACCCAACTCTATGCCATGGCTTCATTTTGAGCAGGATGAGAAACTGAAAGTTATTCATAATACCCAATAACACAATTATAACCATCAAAGCATCCCAAGAGTGTTCCAGAGTCATCTTGCCCATCATCATCTCATAGAGATCAGAAATTAGTGTAACTACAAATGAACTTATTACAACATAACCTAATGCTAAGAAACACAACAGGGCAACACCTCTAAGCCCACAGCAAAAAGCGATAAACTGTACAAAGCCAAAAAGCAATAGTGGTAAAGCCATCCAGTTCTCAAAAAGTAATTTCAAAACCAAATACCAAAGGAGTCCACCAAGAGGCCATCCCACCCACATCAACATAGTGCATGGATGAGATACCTGCTGAAATCTGTTAAAACTTCAACAGTGGGATTCACCCCAATGAGCTACTTAATTTAAGGATCAAACACACATTGGGCACCAAATAAACGCTCTACATTTAGCCTGTACCTGGGGTTAAACTATAGCAGTTATTCTATCACTCAGTGCTCCCTCCCCTTTTGAAAAGGAGAATTGGGGAAAAAAAGGGAGAAGCCCCATGAGTTGAAGTAGAAACAGATGTAATGAAATAACAAAACTGATACAATCACCAACATAAAGAATGCAAGGTTCTATTCAGCCTGGTCTTTGAGGTGCACAGCAAGAACAGAAGTTCATAAGGGAAGAACCCTAGGAAGAGGAACCCCACCCTCACTGAGCTCCCTCCTTTTATAATGAGCATGATGAAGTGGTATGGGATACACCTGTGAGTCAGCTGCCTTGATTGGATCTCCCAGCTGACTCAGGGCTACTCATGGCCTGCCTGCATGGCTGGCCCAGGGGTCTGTGCCTGGGGAACCAGGACACCAGTCCTGCACTCAGTCCAGTCTGCTTCCTGTGAGCAGTAAAATGGTTTACTGTGAAGAGGGAAGCAAACAGGTGGTTTTCTGTTTTGGGTAGGATAAGGGCAGTGTTTAACCACAATCCCTAACATCAACAACCTCTTGCAAATGTTTTCTTCTGAGATCTGTTCTAGAAATGGAGAAATCCTGCACATTCAGAGGATCTCGCATGGCTTTCACAGTCTGAATTAAAGGAAGTTTGATTGGACTGTAGGAGGCTGATGTCCGGATGACGCCTCAGGATGCACTTGAACCAGGACTATCTGGTTTGATCCCAGCTGAGATGAGTCTGGATTATGGAATTTCAGAGTTGAGGTTCCACACTGGACCCTTTTTTTCTGCTTGATAAAATAGCACTTCTGAGGGGTACTTGTGGAGAAGTATGACTGACTGGGATTAATCAGCTTCCAGCTTTCATTAATCCTCAGGAAGTGGCGTTCTTGCTGAAATGCTTTCTGTTATATTCATACCAAACTCAACAGAAATCTGCAATAGTTTTGTGGTTAAGTCTGCATGATTTGTGTTTCTGTCACTGAGTCTCCTCTGCTGGTGCCAGGTACGACCCCACTGCTTTCTCAGAAGCTTCTCTGGGCTGAGACTCTCATAGCAAGAGCTGAACTGGATTGCCTCTGTGTGTGTCTTTATCAGTCTCCCGAATCACCTAAGGCTTGTCAGTCACCCCGACACCTTAGGACTTCTTCAATTAAGAAGAAAAGGAGGGTAATTGTGGTGGGCGACTCCCTTCTGAGGGGAACAGAAGGGCCCATCTGTCGACCGGACCCATCCCACAGGGAAGTCTGCTGCCTCCCTGGGGTTCGGATTAGAGACATTAAAAGGAAACTCGCTAATCTTGTAAAGCCCTCCGATTACTACCCACTGCTGGTTTTTCAGGTTGGCAGGGACGAAATTACTACAAGAAGTGTAAGGGCTATGAAGAGTGACTTCAGGGGCCTGGGACGGCTGGTTAAGGGGTCTGGAGTGCAAGTAGTGTTTGCCTCCATACCTCCTGCAAGAATGGGTGAAGAGGTAAGCAGGAAGAGTTCACAGATAAATGAATGGCTATGTAACTGGTGCCAAAGGCAGGGCTTTGGGTTCTTTGATCATGGGCTGCTATATGAGACACCTGGCCTGGTGGCAGGTGGAATGCATTTGTCCCAGAGGGGGAGAAGGCTTTTGGGGCAGGAGTTAGCAGGGCTCATTGAGAGGGCTTTAAACTAGATGTGAAGGGGGAACGGGAGAGAACTGAGTCTGTTAGGGACAAGCCCAAGAGCAATATGCTAGGGCCTGAAGGAAGGTGGTCTAGGGAGGATTTTCGATCATTGAAGAGAAGGGATAGATGTTTAGGCCCTGACCACAAGGCCTCCTGCCTCCCAGGGGTCCCACCAGTGCGCTCTGCTTGCTATCTGAAATGCCTGTACACCAATGCACGCAGTATGGGGAATAAACAGGAGGAGTTAGAGGTCTGTGTGCGGTCTAAAGGTTATGACCTGGTGGCAATTACAGAGACATGGTGGGACAGCTCACATGACTGGAATGTGGTCATGGATGGCTATGTCATTTTTAGGAAAGATCGGTCAGTGAAGCGAGGTGGTGGAGTTGCTCTCTATGTGAGGGAGCAACTAGAATGTATTGAGTTTTGTCCAGGGGCTGATGAGGGGCAAGTTGAAAGTCTGTGGGTAAGAATTAAGGGGCAGGCAGGCATGGGTGATACAGTTGTGGGGGTCTATTACAGACCTCCTGATCAGGACGAGGGAATTGATGAGGCTTTCTACAGGCAGCTGAAAGCAGCCTCACAACTACAGGCCTTGGTCCTCATGGGGGATATTAACTACCCTGATATCTGCTGGAAGACTTTCACAGCCAGCCATTCACAGTCTAGGAGGTTCCTCCAGTGCATTGATGATAACTACTTAATGCAAATGGTGGATAAGCCGACTAGGAGAGGAGCGCTGCTGGATCTTGTACTTACCAACAAGGAGGGTCTTGTTGAAACAGTGATGGTCGATGGCAGCCTTGGCTGCAGTGATCATGAGATGGTGGAGTTCAGGATCCTGTGTGGGAGGAATAGAGTACCTAGCAAGACCAGAACCCTGGACTTCTGCAGGGCCAACTTTAGCCTCCTCAATCAATTGTTAAGGGAAGTCCCATGGGACAGGGTGCTAGATGGTAAAGGGGCTCAAGATAGTTGGTCAACATTCAAGGACCACTTGTTGCAAGCTCAGGATCAGAGCGTCCCAATGGGTATGAAATCAAGTAAGGGAGCTAGGAGACCAGCATGGTTAAACAAGGAACTGCTGGGCAAACTTAGGTGGAAAAAAAGAATTTATGGATCATGGAAAGAGGGGCTAGTCACTTGGGAGGAATATAGGACAGTTGTCAGAGGATGTAGACAGGCAATTAGGAAAGCTAAGGCCTCCTTAGAACTTAACCTTGCAAGCCAGGTCAAGGACAATAGAAAGGGCTTTTTCAAATACATAGCTAATAAAACAAACACTAGAGGCAATATAGGCCCACTGATGAATGAGGTGGGTGCCCTAGAGACAGAGGATATAAAGAAGGCAGAGGTGCTGAATGCCTTCTTTGCCTCTGTCTTTATTCCTGCAGGCTTTCCCCAGGAGCCCCTGATCCCTGTAGCCCCAGAAGAAGTCAGGATAAAGGAGGAGTTTGCCTCGGTAGATGAGGATTGGGTTAGGGATCAGTTGAGCAATCTGGATATCCATAAATCAATGGGACCAGATGGAATGTACCCAAGGGTGCTGAGGGAGCTGGCAGAGGTCATTGCTAGGCCACTCTCCATCATCTTTGGTAAGTCATGGACAACAGGAGAGGTGCCTGAGGACTGGAGGATAGCAAATGTCACTCCAATCTATAAGAAGGGCAAGAAGGAGGACCTGGGTAACTATAGACCGGTCAGCCTCACCTCCATCCCTGGAAAGGTGATGGAACAGCTTGTTCTTGGCACTATCTCTAGGCATATCAAGGATGAGGGGGTCATTAAGAGCAGTCAACATGGTTTTACCAAGGGTAAGTCATGTTTGACCAACCTTATTGCCTTCTATGAGGAAATAACTAGGTGGATAGATGATGGGAGAGCGGTAGATGTGGTTTATCTTGATTTCAGTAAAGCATTTGACACTGTCTCCCACAGCATCCTTGTAGATAAGCTGATAAAGTATGGGTTTGGTGATCAGGTAGTGAGGTGGATTGTGAACTGGCTGAAGGGAAGAAGCCAGAGAGTTGTGGTCAATGGGACGGAGTCTAGTTGGAGGCCTGTGACTAGTGGAGTCCCTCAGGGGTCGGTACTGGGACCGGTGTTGTTTAATATCTTCATCAATGACTTGGATGAGGGTACAGAATGTATCCTCAGCAAGTTTGCTGATGACACCAAAATGGGAGGAGTGGCTGACACACCAGAGGGTTGTGCTGCCATTCAACGAGACCTTGATAGGCTGGAGAGTTGGGCGGGAAAAAACTTAACGAAATTCAACAAGGGCAAGTGTAGAGTTTTGCATCTGGGGAAGAACAACCCCATGTACCAGTACAGGTTGGGGGCTGACCTGCTGGAGAGCAGTGTAGGGGAAAGGGACCTGGGGGTCCTGGTGGACAGCAGGATGACCATGAGCCAGCAATGTGCCCTTGTGGCCAAGAAGGCCAATGGCATCCTGGGGTGTATTAGAAAGGGGGTGGTTAGTAGGTCAAGAGAGGTTCTCCTTCCCCTCTATTCTGCCTTGGTGAGGCCACATCTGGAGTATTGTGTCCAGTTCTGGGCCCCACAGTTCAAGAAGGACAGGGAACTGCTTGAGAGAGTCCAGCGTAGAGCCACAAAGATGATTAAGGGAGTGGAACATCTCCCTTATGAGGAAAGGCTGAGGGAGCTGGGTCTCTTTAGCTTGGAGAAGAGGAGACTGAGGGGTGACCTCATTAATGTTTATAAATATGTAAAGGGTGAGTGTCATGAGGATGGAGCCAGGCTCTTCTCAGTGACATCCAATGATAGGACAAGGGGCAATGGGTGTAAGCTGGAACATAGGAGGTTCCACATAAATGTGAGGAAGAATTTCTTCACAGTGAGGGTAACGGAACACTGGAACAGGCTGCCCAGAGAGGTTGTGGAGTCTCCTTCTCTGGAGACATTCAAAACCCACCTGGACATGTTCCTGTGTGACCTGATCTAGGTGTTCCTGCTCTGGCAGGGGGATTGGACTGGATGACCTTTTGAGGTCCCTTCCAATCCCTAACATTCTGTGATTCTTTGTGTGTGTGCGTGCGCACATGCATGAGTGCACATGCTTGTGCCTTAGCAAAGTGGATAATGTATTATATCTGTATTATATCATCTCATAATAAAGAGCATATAAGTGAGAGCAGCCTGAAGAAGTGCAGATGCAGTACAATTTACAATGGCAGTTGTTCTGCTGGGCATAATATTCATGAAGTTGGGCAGAAATATTTTAAAAAAAAAAAAAAAAAAGGAAAAATTAGCAGGCTTTAAAGGTGGAAGGTTTTAGGTTAGGCACAGATCCCTGGAGAGCAATAGCACTCCCTATCAGATCACCAAACACACTGGTACAAAATGGGGTGTGACCAGCTGAGAGCAGTAGTGCAGGGAAGGCATTGTAAGGGGATCAAGTCTCATTAAAACCATCTGTTTCTGCAGCTGTGCTATAATCCAGGGCTTGGATGGGTTTTTTTTTTGTATTAAAAAAAAAAACAAAACAGTATTTCCGTCATGGTTTGAGGCTGGGCCGGCCACTAAACAGATGACAGATGCTCTCTGTTAACCCCTCTCCCTTCCCAGACAGGGGAAAGGAAAGAAGAAAAGGGAGAGAGATTTACAAGTTGGAAATAAAACTAAAACAGCTTTAATGAGACAATAACAACAGAAAGAAAGATATAATGAGAAGAAAAATAATGAAATATTTACAAATATGTACAAAACCAGTATTGAACTTCTCCCCCCCCAATCACACGCTCCCCCGATAATGCTCATGTCCCCACTGGTGCTGCAGAGCATCTCTGGGAAGATCCCAGGCTGGGCTCCTGGACACAGTGGCAGGCAGGAGCTGGATTCAGGAACATGCAGATCACAGACAGAGCCTTCCCAGGATGCCGGCCATGGAAGACAAGCAAGAGGAGAGAAGAAGAAAGGGCCTTGCCTCCTGTGGTCCCTCAGCTTCATACTGAGCTTGATGCGTATGGGATGGAATACTTCATTGGTCAGTTTGGGTCACCTGTCCTGTCCGCTCCTCCCTGCAGGTGCAACCCTTTTGCACTCTTACACTAAGGGGGGGGGCATGTATTAGGGGTAATAGATAATGGTCCGTGGTGAGACACCGGTGGGAAAATTACAGTTTGGAGCATCTGAAACTGAGTATTGTGGGAACAAGACCTTGAGTAACAGGAAAGTTTAGTTTAGTTTTTCCCGAGAAAGAACCCAATTTATACTCCACCCGCTGCCCCCTCTGCCTGCGGCTCGCTTCACTGCGGCCGCGGCCCGGGGGCTCTCGGCGGGTGCTCCCGCCTCCACTATTCCCCCACCTCCTCAACCGCTTGGGTCGTTCCCATTGCGAGTATCAGGAAAAAAACCCGCCCACCATCGCTCAGAAAAGGCCCTTCCGCCACCATTAACCCCTGTGTTACCTACGGCACCTACAACTCCTTTTGGAGATTAGACTGAAAGCAAACCGGCAATGCAAAAATGCAAGGAAGAAGCTTTAAAGAAAGGGGATTTTTCTTTTGCCTTGCCTGTCGTATATCTACCTAATCAACCCCCGACTCATGAAGGCTTGTCGTACCAGGTGTTTAAAGGAAAAGAAAGAAAAGAAAAAAAAAAAGGGGGGGGGGGAATGTGCCTCCTCAAGAACAATTGGATAATGCTATTTATACTTTGAATTTTTTTTTTTATTGCAACTCTGATTTCAGGCCAGGTAGTGATGGCTGTAAAGTGACTTTTTTTTTTTTTTTCTTTCTTCCAGTTCCTTTTCCTGAATATTTTTCACATGACCAAAGGTTTTGTATCAAGACCCTTTATTGGGTCCACAGTGGATTGGTCCTGTGGAACTAATCATGTGAGGGAGGGGGTATGCTTGTGTTCTTCTGCCCTCAGGACCTCAGTGGCTTCCAGGAAGACACATTAAACCTTATCATGACCTGATACGAAACCCAGTGCCTCAGATGGAGAAGTTGAATCTGACTGACAGCAAACGAGCATGGAAAATAACCCCCCAAGAGGAACTACAAGGGAAGTGGTTAATCTTAATTGGACTCCTTGTAGATTTGCCTGAACCTGCTTCACAATCAGGGGATGGAAAATTTTGGGATTGGGATCACCATAGACATTTAATTACTAACTCGTCAAAGGTTTTGAATTTTCCTGAAGTAACAAATGAAACCTTGAAATGGTCAGAAGGAGGTCTCTCAGGACCTGTGGTACAGGTTGAATGTAACGGCAGTTTTAGTTTTTTGTAACTTTGGCGTTTAGCTTTGCCATTTAAATTGAGACATACTGCACATGAGGTAGCTGAAGTGTTGAGTAATGTAACACAAGATTTAGCAAGTAAGCAAGCAGTGATCAACAAATACTAGCTCGCTCAGATGCTTTAGAGGCTGCTGTAATTTGGCTTGGGGATAGGCAAAAAATGCAATGGCTAATTGAATGAAACTCCAGTGTGATTGAGAATATAAGGATGAGAACTAAGGCTCAGAACTGAGGCAAAAGTTCTCACTGCTCTCGTCGTGAATCCATCGTTCCAAAAAAAAAAAAAAAAAGTGGAGGAGGGGAGGCCAGCCGCAAAGCTTTTGGGTTTTTTTGTTTGTTTTCTTTTGTTTTTTTTCTGACAAGGTATTATCATCAAGGTAGTTGAACCTCCTCAACAAAACTTGCTTTGATCAAGTACCAGATACTATTATCTGAAGTGCTGGATGATACAGAAACAGTCTGTGCAAGTGTAGCAATTTTGATTCAGAAAATTTGAAAAGGAAATTAAAAAAAAAATAGTATTTACAAAGGTAACTTTTAAATTCTGTGATTAAATGAAGACTACAGTCTTAGTATTCCAAATATCTGATCATTTAATTTCTTATTTTATGGCTTTTTACTCTCCTCTCTCCATTCCTTCTGCCCACTGCAAATATTAGCCCATCTTTAAAGTAAACTCTCACAATTAAAACTCTTTAAAAAAAACACAAACAAAAACAAATAAAACAAACCAAACAAATAATAAAAAAAAAAAAAACAAGAAAAATAGTAAGTTATTCTTCTTGTGCCAAGAAGAAAAAGAGCAGCACTAGAACATTACAGAAAAGATGCCATAAATCCTCCATAATTAAGGAAAGTTCCAGGAGCAAAAAGAACTTACACAACTTGTTGAGCTTGGGAGAAGAAATAGGGGAAAGAGGAGATATTTATCCCTTGACTTTTTTGTGTGTGTCTTAACTTCATTTACCAAAAGCTCCTGGTACTTTTCCCAATGTCTCCACACCTCCGTCCTCTGGCACATATAGTTTAATATACAAACAACTTAAATAAAATGTCAAGGTCAAATTCAAATTCCCACCATAAATAATTCAACTCTCATGAAAAACTGGTGGGTTTTAAGCTGTTTCAAAACTAGCCCTTCCTGGCCAGCCATTTGGTCAGGACTCAGAAGTTAAATAAGAGGAATCTTACAAAAAATTGGTATTCTATTTTAGCCTTGTAACAAATTAACACAAATGAAATCTAGAAGAAACCCTTTTCATGGACATTTTGTTTCTTTTGTGTATATCCTACTACCCATAGGTTGTAACTGTATAGACTGTGCAAGAAACAGAACCACTAAGGTTGTCTGTGTTTTCTAGTGGTTCTACGAGCCTGTTGACTTGAACAAATTTAAATGGAAAGCAAAATCTCTTCAAGTCCTTGTTCTAAATGGTAGATTTGCTTGTTAGCTACATGCTTACTTGCTTACTTGCTTGTTAATAGATTTACTTTGCTCAGGAAAGGAGGTCTGAGTCCTTTTCCTCTCATACATCATTCGCCGCAACTGGTGCCTCATGTGAGGATGGCCTATCAGGGAGAGAACTCTAATACTGTGAGCGAAGACGTGATCCGATGGGTACATTCATACTCACAGCCCCCAAGGACAGAATGTATGGCTGACACTGGCTAACGTCACCGGACAAGACACATCGTGTCTGAGCACATCTATACCGCAAAATCCATTTACTAACTGTACATTGCTGATATGACATATCCTTGAGTTGGTTTCCAAAAGCTACTGCTATGCAGCACTTAATGCACTTAATACTGTACTTGTTATTAGTTATGATAGAAGTTATGTTGTTTTTTATCCTTCTATACATACCTTGCTTGTTTCAAAAAGAACAAATGTGCCCATGTGCCCAATTGAACACCTTATGTGCGTTGCTAGCCTAACAGTTGTGGTGGCTTCCAGCCAGAAGGGATTGAGCTTATGAGCACCCACAGTGGTTTGCCTGTCCTCGAAGGAGGTCAGGGAGACCAAGGGGTGGCTTGTGAGCAAGAGGTCCTGCTGGAGCATGAGCTCCACAAACTGCTCATACCTGGTACCTTGAACGCGGATAATTGCATGTATTTCAACCACTCGAGCAAACGAAATGACACTGCATCATGGTGGGTAAATGCCATGCACCCGTGGTACCACTGTCCCTCCAATTGGTGTAATGCTACATCGAACAAACCTGACTATGAATTTTTCTACACATATCATGGAATCACAGAATATTTAGAGTTGGAAGGGACCTCCAGAGATCATCTAGTCTAACTCCCCTGCTTAAAAGCAGGATCCCCTAGAGCATATCACTCAGGACTGCATCCAGGCGAGTCTTGAAAATCTCCAGAGAAGGAGACTCCACAACTTCTCTGGGCAGCCTGTTCCAGTGCTCTGTCACCCTCACTGAAAAAAAGTTCTTCCTTATATTTAAACGGAACCTCCTATGTTCCAGCTTGTACCTGTTGCCCCTAGTCCTGTCACTGGGAACCACTGAAAAGAGTCTGGCTCCATCCTCCCTCAACCCACCCTTTAGGTATTTATAAACATTAATTAAATCACCCCTCAGCCTTCTCTTCTCCAGGCTAAAGAGTCCCAGCTCTCTCAGCCTTTCCTCATAGGGAAGATGCTCCTGACGCGCCGAAAAGACTACAACTCCTGAAAAGTTATAAAGTAGGTATGTTTATTCAGCGCCGGGTGCACGGGGGATCACTCCTCCTAACTTGCACACCTAGGGGCAAAAGTGTGCTCCTTTTATAGCATGAAGTAATGCATATTCACAGGGATTGCATCAGATCATTATAATATTCCACGCCTCTTGCTCTGCCTGGTTGCGCCTGCGCAGTGTCTCCTGGTGGTCATCTTCGGGGGTCTCAGGAGGAAGGCTCCGAGTCTTCCTCTCATCTGCACTTTTCACCTCAGTTGGCTGCGCATGCTTTGTGGGCCTCTGGCTCTTCTCCAGACCGCAGGGTCGGTTTCAACAGGTTCGAATGCTGAAGAAGTGGGAATAGTCCTTCTTCTTATCAGAAGAAGCAGGAACAGTCCTTCCTCTTATCAGCGGCCTTCCGCTTATCAGCGGCCTGTAGCCCCTGTTTTGTTTAGCAGGCGAGGTTACATACTTTGCAAGCAAAAATTGCATACTTCTTTGGTTAAACTATTACTGTTGACTCTTTTGCCTCTGTATCACTCCAATCCCCCAGTCATCTTTGTTGCCCTCTGCTGGACTCTCTCCAGTAGGTCTCTGTCTCTCTTCAACTGGGGAGCCCAGAACTGGACACAGTATTCCAGTTGCAGCCTGGATCACTCTTAGTCCATACATTCACAGATACAAAAATTACAGGCCCTCACTCAGCACGTGAAGGGAAACACCGGTTGGAACCCTTTCCAGGAATGGACATGGGGCTGGGACTGGTTGAATAAAGGCTTGTTATTGCTTTGTGCTATGGGTGTGGGGTTTCCATGTATTATTTGTTGTGTTCCCTGCCTGATATCGTTGATGCATAACATGATTGAACACATGCTACATCGCACGGTGGAACGCATGGTAGAATATCGATGTGTCACAACCATGGACCACGGGGTGGCATGTATTAGGGATAATAAATAATGGTCCGTGGTGAGACACCGGTGGGAAAATTACAGTTCGGAACATCTGCAACTGAGTGTTGTGGGAACAAGACCTTGAGTAAAGGGAAAGTTTAGTAAACCCGGGAAGCCGCTGTTTATGAAAACAGTACATGAAGCTGGCAGGCCTCTGCTCACGCGCTGACCACGTGCGGGACAATGCCAGAGCCAGTGCTTTTCCACTCACTAGAAGGGGATATAAGGCATGGTGATCAGACGAACAGGGAGAAGGCCTGATGCGCATCTTGAGACAGGGGACGCCCTGAAGCTGCATGACCTGCCACCCCTCCGTCAGAGCACCATGATCCATCCTTCTCCTACTCGGCGGTCTGCTGTGTATCCAGGGGTTATAATATATATAAATCTGCTTAGGAACAGGCGAGTGTTTTTTTATAGAAATATATATAATCTGTTTAGGAAACAGGCCAGTGTTTTAATAAAAAATGCTTATTGCACACATTTTACCTGAGTCTGTTGTTTTGTGCACGGGAATCCTATCTGAACCTGTTATACTGGTGAATGCATACCCCAGACTACAGTCATATTGTGAGCTCTCTGCATGAAAAAAATGCGGGAAAAAAATGACTTTAAATGTGGCCCTGAGCAACAACAGGTCTTTGAACAAATTAAGCAAGAAATTGTCAGTGCAGTACCCTTGGTCCAATCCAGATGGGTTAACATGTAAAGAACATATGCTACACTGCAGCCGGGGAGAAGGGCCCTACCGGGAGCCTCTGGCAAAATGCTCCAGGGGAAATTCGAGGTCAACCCTTAGGGTTTTGGAGCCGAGGATACAGAGGATCAGAAGCCCTCTACACTCCCACGGAAAAAGAAATACTGGCAGCGTATGGAGGAGTTCAAGCCAGTTCAGAAGTAGTTGGCACTGAAGCACAGCTCCTCATGGCACCCTGATTGCCAGTGCTGAACTGGATGTTTAGAGGGAAGATTCCATCCACATACCACGCAGCGGATGCAATGTGGAGTAAGTGGGTTGCACTGATCACTCAGTGTTGTAGTCCCCGAGCCACCAGCTGGGATGGCTGGGGAACCAGGGGGCTCAGCAGCTCGGTGGTGGGTGAATTCAGAGATCTAACACCCCCCACAAGTCAGCTGGCCAGGATCCTCCTCACCTGGTCTTGTGACCTGTGTGAGGAGGGTCCCCCTGGTTGGTCAGCAGCCAGACAGTCACTCTAACCTTAGGTCACACCACATCGGCCTTCAGCTGTTGTCCCTCCCCTGTCTGTGTCCCTTGATAAAGAAGTCGGCGGGCGGGGCCCGTGCTCTTGCTACCTGGCCAGCCTGCGTGCCGGTCAGAATAAACACCGGATCCCTCGCAAGAGCCATCTCTGGACTCTTTACTCCTGATACCGCTAGAGCTAGCAAGCTCTGTGTGGGCTTGGCCGCGTGCCTCCATCGCACGGGTGAGAGAGAAGCTGTATGCGAGGTGCCCGGACACCGCCAGGAGTTCCTGAGCCAGGAATTCTTAGGGAAAAGCAACAGTTTTCTCCACCAGCCGGGCCTCACAGCGGCAACTCAGTGGGCTAGAATAGGAAATCCCAACCGCCCAGGTATCCTGGACTGGCCAGAAGGCAAAGATTTTGGCGTGCCACCAGGAGAAAAGGTGCTGCATGCTGAAGAGGCTTCTCCATACAGTGACCTAACAGAAAACGAGAAGCATCATGGTTTGTTCACCGATGGATCCTGTTACCGTGTAGGAAAACAGCGTAGGTGGAAAGCTGCTGCGTGGAATCCTACACAACGGGTTGCAGAAGCAGCCGAGGGTGAAGGTGAATCAAGTCAGTTTGCAGAAGTAAAGGCCATCCAGCTGGCTTTAGATATTGCCGAGCGGGAAAAATGGCCAATACTTTATCTGTACACTGACTCATGGATGGCAGCAAATGACCTCTGGGGGTGACTAAAACAATGGAAAGAAAATAACTGGCATCGCAGAGGCAAGTCCATCTGGGCTGCCTCATTGTGGCGAGATATTGCTGCCCAATTAGACAAGCTGGTTGTAAAGGTACGCCATGTAGATGCCCACATACCCAAGAGTCGGGCCAATGAAGAACATCAAAACAACCAGCAGGTGGATAGGGCTGCAAAGGTAAAAATATCCCCAGTGGATCTGGACTGGAAATGCAAGGGTGAATTACTGCCAGCTTGATGGGCCCATGATACATCAGGCCATCAAGGTCGAGATGCAACGTATGAATGGGCTCCTGACCAAGGGGTGGACTTAACCATGGACACTATTGCACAAGTCATCCATGAGTGTGAGACGTGCCACAATTAAACAAGCCAAACGGATAAGACCCCAGTGGTATCAAGAGCGCTGGCTGAAATATAAATATGGTGAGGCCTGGCAGACTGACTGCATCTCACTTCTGCGAACACGCCAAGCCAAGCGCTATGTGCTCACAATGGTGGAAGCCATGACTTATGCTGTGCCTCATGCCACTGCTCGTAGCACTATTCTGAGTCTTGAAAAGCAAATATTGTGGCACCATGGAACCCCAGAAAGGATCGAGTTGGACAATGGAACCCATTTCTGAAATAGCCTGATAGATACCTGGGCTACGGAGCATGGGATAGTATGGATATACCACATCCCTTACCATCCACCAGCTGCTGGCCAAGGTGAGCTATGCAATGGGCTACTGAAGCCCACACTCAAAGCAATGGGTGATGGTACATTTTAAAACTGGGATCAACATCTAGCAAAAGCTACTTGGTTAGTTAATACTAGGGGGTCTTCCAATCGAGCTGGCCCCGCTCAGTCTGAACTTCTCCATGCTGTAGAAGGAGACAAAGTCCCAGTGGTGCATGTGAGAAATATGTCAGGGAAAACAGTCTGTGTTACTCCTGCCTCAAGCCAAGGCAAACCCACTCATGGGGTTGCCTTTGCTCAAGGACCCGGGTTCACGTGGTAGATAATGCAGGAGGATGGACAAGTGAAGTGCATACTACAAGGAGATTTGATTCTGGGTGAGAACAGTCAGTAATTTGAACTGTCTGATGTTAATTTTCATATGATCCTGCTTGTTACTACTTCCCAGCTTAAGAATCAGAACCACCCAGAAGAACAAACTTCAGCACCCAGTGACTTCCCCAACACCAGCATCCTTACCACAAATTGAATATGGACTGCACAAAGCATCCCAGATTAGATCTCCAGATGCACATTGCACCATTTCAACCCACCCTAAAAGACTATTGTGACATGAATCCATGGCCATAGAAGAAAAGAACTGATACTTCTGTAAATATTGAGAAATGGGAATAGCAACAACTTGGGCATGATGTAGATGGTATGGGATAATGGGTGGAATGGTGTCCTAGTTCCACAGGCACAGGCCCATGGGCCAGCCATGTAGGCAGGCCATGAGTAGCCCTGAGTCAGCTGAGAGTTCCAATCAAGGCAGCTGACTCACAGGTGTATCCCATACCATTTCATCATGCTCATTATAAAAGGAGGGAGCTCAGCAAGGGTGAAGTTTTTCCTCTCCCTGGGGTTCCTCTCTTGTGGTTTTCTGTTTCTGTTGTCAACATGAGGGACTGGGCTGAGTCCTCTGTGGCCTTCTGCTCCTGCTGTTGGCGTCAAGGACCAGACTGAGTAGAACTTTGCATATTTTATGTCAACGATTGTATGTTTTGTTATTTCATTATAGCTGTTTCTAGTTCATCTCACAGGGCTTTTCCCTTAATGTCCCCGATTCTCTTGATCAGCTTCGTGGGGAGCATCGTGTGGTAGAATAACTGCTACTGTTTAGCCCTGGGTACTGGCTAAATTTAGACAGGGCTCCTAATGGCCTGCCTGCCATGGCTGGCCCATGGTTCTTTTCCTGGGAAACCAGAATATGGTGACACAGCTGTGAACAATCTGAAGAATATCAGGAGCAACTACAAGGCAGTGGCCATGAAGGACTCGGGAAGACAAGTAGTGTTTTCATCAGTCCTCTTGGTTAAACGAAAGGGGATTGAAAGGGCTGATCGATTTGAGGAAATCAATAAATGGTTAAGGGAGTGGTGTCATGGACAGGGCTTCGGCGGTCTTTAAGTTGTGGGACTTGGTTTGAGAAACCTGGTCTTCTGGGGGCTGATAGGGCCCATTTTTCAGACAAGGGAAAGAGGTCTTTGGCCAGAAGCTTTCCAGTTTAGTAAAGAGGGCTTTAAACAAGAGTTGCAAGGGGAGGGGATCTTCAATCCATCCCACATTGAGGCTGATGATAGTAGTAGATGCCCTGGGCCTGGAGTTAGACCACAGGCTGGGAAGAGAGCACCTGCAGGATAAGGGAACTCCAGTTGGTAAATCAGTCGAAATTAAATGCCTTTACAGTAGTGCATGGAGCATAGGGAACAAACAAGAATAGTTAGAGATGTGCACATGCCTACAGGGCTATGATGTCATTGGTATCACTGAGAGGTGGTGGGATGGCTCTCACAACTGAAGTGTAGGAATAGATGGATATAAGCTCTTTAGGAAATATAGGCAGGGGAGAAGGGGAGGGGCTGTTGCCCTCTACAGCAATGACCAGCTGGAGTCTATGGAGCTCCACCTGGGAATGGATGAGGAGATATCAGAGAGCTTATGGGTCAGGATTAAAGGGAAGGCAGGGGAAGGAGACATCATATGAGGCTCTCTATAAAGAGATAGGAGGAACTTTGTGTTCACAAGCCCTGGTCCTCATGGGGGTTTTCAACCACCCCAATATCTGTTGGAGGGATAGCACAGCTGAGCACCAGCAATCTAAGAGGTTCCTGAAATACGCTGATGATAACTTCCTTCTTCAAGTCATAGAGGAACCCATGAAAAAAGGTGCTATGCTGTCCTCACCAACAAGGAGGAACTGGTGAGTAACGTGAAGCTCAAGAGCAGCCTTGGCTGCAGTGATCATGAAATCACAGAACTGTCAAGGTTGGAAAAGACCATGAAGATCATTAAGTCCAACCATCAACCTAACACTGGCAGTCCTCAACTATACCATATCCTTGAACACTATGTATGTCGACATGACTCAAGTACCTCTGGGGTTGGGGACTCTACCACTGCCCTGGGCAGCCCATTCAATGTCTGATGACCCATTCTGTGAAGAAATTCTTCCTAATATCCAGTCTAAACCTCCCCTGGTGCAACCTGAGGCCATTACCTCTTGTCCTATCTCTTGTTACTCAGTTCAAAAGATTCTTCCCCACCTCTCTACAACCTCCCTTCAGCCTCCTCTTCTCTAGACTAAACAATCCCAGTTCCCTCATCCGCTCCTCATAAGACTTGTGCTTGAGAACCTCCAGCAGCTTCATTGCCCTTCTTTGGACATGCTCAAGTGTTTCAATGTATTTTTTGTAGTGAGGGGCCCAAAACTGAACACAGTACTCAAGTTGCAGCCTCACCAGTGCTGAGTACAGGGGTAAGAACATTTTCCTGGTCCTGCTGGCCACACTATTCCTGATACAAGCCAGGATTCTGTCGGCTTCCTTGGCTACTTGGAGCACTGCTGGCTCATGTTCAGCCGGCTGTCAGTCAACACCCCCAGGTCCCTCTCTGCCTGGCAGCTTTCCAGATACTCCTCCCCAAGCCTGTAGCACTGCTGGGGGTTGTTGTGGCCGAAGTGCAGAACTCAGCACTTGGCCTTATTGAAACTCATACAGTTGGCCTTAGCCCATCAATCCAGCCTGTCTAAGTCCCTCTGTAGAGCCTCCCTACCCTTGAGGAGATCAACACTTCCACCCAACTTGGTGTCATCTGCAAACTTACTGAGGGTGCACTTGTTCCACTCATCTAGATCACTGATAAAGAAGTTAAATGGCAGAGTTTAAGATCCTTAGGACATCAAAGAGGGTGCGTAGCAAACTCACTACTCCAGACTTCAAGAGAGCAGACTTCAGCCTCCTCAGGGATCTTCTTGGCAATGTGCCATGGGATAAAGCCCTGGAGGGAAGAGGAGTCCAAGAAAGCTGGTCAATATTCAAGGACCATCTCCTCCAGGCCCAGGAGCACTGCATCCCAAGAAAGAGGAAGGCAGGGAAGAATGCCAGGAGACATGCATGGATGAACAGGGAGCTCCTGGACTTACTTGGGCACAAAAAGAAAGTCTATAGGCAGTGGAAGCAAAAGCAAGTTACCTGGGAGGACTACAAAGAAGTTGTCCGAGCAGCCAGGGATCAATTTAGGAAAGCTAAAGCCCAAACAGAGTTAAATCTCAGCCAGGGACACAAAGGGGAACAAGAAGAATTTCTAAAGGTATATCAGTGTGGTGGTTTGACCTTGGCTAAATGCCAGGTAACCACCAAGTCGCTCTATCACTTTCCCCCTCCCTTCTGTCAGCAGGGCAAAAAGGGGAAAAGAAAATAAGATAGAAAAAAAACAACCCTTGTGGGCATAACAAAAGCAGTTTTAAAGTAAGCAAAGCAAAGCAAGGTCCGTGCGCGGAAGCAAAAAAAAGAGAACAGATTTATTCTCTACTTCCCATTAGCAGGCGATGTCGGGCCTTCTCAGGAAGCAGGGCTGCGATACGCATAGCTGTTGCCTTGGAGGACCAAGGGTGACCCCACCCCCCTTCCTCCTTTTTCCCAGCTTTATACTTGAGCAGACGTCATATGGTATGGAATATCCCTTTGGTCAGTTTGGGTCAGCTGTCCTGGTTGTGTCCCCTCCCAAGACCTTGCTCACCCCATCCCACTGGGGGAAAATGTTGGAAAGAGCCTTGGTGCTGTGTAAGCACTACTCAGCAGTAGCCACACCACCAGTGTGTTATCAACACCCTTCTAGCTCCCAACATAAAACAGCACCATGAGGGCTGCTACAGGGGAAAATCAATTCCCGCTCAGCCAGACCCAGTACAGTCTCCACCCCTTATTCCATACCATTTACATCATGCCCAGGTCCCACACAATACTCATTTATCCATTCCATCATATTTGGTTCTCATCATGGACATTCCTTCTTGCCAACACTTACATCTTAATCTACGTACTTAGACCATCTTCATACCCAACATGCAGGTTAATACACTCTCATTAACTACTGTCCCCTGTCCTTTAACAGATAAATCGTATTCCTCCATTCCATGGGCATTCTTCACTTCTCCAGATGTTCAATGACTTCACCCCCATCTGTCAAGATGGATGTTCAGGACAAGAGCAGTATGTTTGACTGTTGGACACCAGCACCAGCTAGGTTTGGGTCATCATTGCATGCATCTGTTTTTTTTCGGAATTCGCTCTTCGTCGTTCCTACTTCCTCCATCACTTCCTGCAACATACAACTCCCTCCACAGATTATTTTCCCCCCAAGGTTAAATCTCCTTGAGGCACACACTGAGTGCCCCCATCCTCCCTCATTACCCACCAAGTACACCCAGGTCCCTGAGCAAAAACAACCCCATGAGTGGGCTTGCCTTTTCCCAAGGGAGGAGCAATCCACACTGCCTTCCCCAGTCATTTCCTTGTGTGTACAACAGGGACCTTATCTCCTCCCACAGTATGAAGGGGTTTTGTTTGGGCAGGACCAGGATGGTTAACAGATCCTCTGGTGTTAATTAGCCAAGTGGCTTCTGCTAAATTTATATCCCAGTGCTTCCATCCCCCATTGTCCAATGCTCTCAACATAGTCTTCAACAGTCCATTGTATCTTTCAATCTTTCCAGATGCTTGTGAGTAATAAGGGATGTGATACACCCACTCAATGCCGTGTTTCTTTGCCCAGGAGCTTATAAGATTATTTTGAAAATGGGTCCCATTGTCTGATTCAATTCTTTCAGGAGTACCATGTCGCCATAAAATTTGCCTTCCAAGGCCTAAGATGGTGTTTCGGGCAGTGGCAAGTTGCCAAGCCACTTTCGATCATATTTGTAAGGTCCTGGCAGTCTGGTGAAGTTCCTGCTGACTGGAAAAGGGCAAACATAAACCCCATTTTCAAGAAGGTGAAAAAAGGAAGACCCAGGAAACTCTAGGCCAGTCAGTGTCACCTCTGTGCCTGGCAAAATCATGGAGCAGAGCCTCCTGAAGGCTTTGCTAAGGCATATGGAAAATGTAGATGAGGTGATTGGAAGTAACCAACATGGCTTCACCAAGGGCAAATTGTGCCTGACAAATTTGGTGGCCTTTTATGAGGTGGTTACAGCATCAGTGGCTAAGGGAAGAGCAACCGACGTCATCTACCTGGACCTGTGAAAAGTGTTTGACAGTGTCCCGCATGACATCCTGGTCACTAAATTGGAAAAAACATGGACTGACTAATCGGTGGATAAGGAACTGGCTGGATGGTCACACTCAGAGAGTTGCGGTCAACTGCTCAATGTCCACATAGAGACTGGTGATGAGTGGCGTTCCTCAGGGATCGGTACTAGGACCAGTGCTGTTTAACATCTTTGTCGGTGACATGGACAGTGGGGGAGTGCACCCTCAGCAAGTTTGTGGATGATACCAAGCTGTGTGGTGTGGTTGGCACACTGGAGGGAAGGGATGCCATCCAGAGGGACCTTGAAAGGCTGGAGAGGTGGGCCCATGCCAACCTCACGATGTTCAGCAAGGCCAAGTACAAGGTCATGCACCTGGGTCGCGGAAATCCCAAGTCCAAGTACAGGCTGGGCAGAGAATGGACAGAGAGCAGCTCTGAGAAGGACTTGGGGGTTCTGGTTGATAAAAGACTGAACACGAGCTGGCAATGCATGCTTGCAGCCCATAAGTTCAACCATATCCTAGATTGCATCAAAAGAAGTGTGGCCAGCAGGTAGAAGGAGATGATTCTCCCCCTCTTCTCCTGTGAGACCCCACCTGGAATACTGCATCCAGTTCTGGGGCCCCCAACACAAGAAGGACCATCAAGCTGTTGGGGAGATTCCAGAGGAGGGCCACAAAGATGATCAGAGGGCTGGAGCACCTCTCCTATGAAGACAGGCTGAGGGAGTTGGGGTTGTTCAGCCTGGAGAAGGCTCCAGGGAGACCCTATAGCAGCCTTCCACTACCTGAAGGGAGCCTTCAGGAAGGCTGTAGAGGGACTTTTTACAAGGGCATGTAGTGATAGGACAAGGGGTAATGGCTTTAAACTGGAAGAGGATACATTTAGACTAGATATTAGGAAGAAATTCTTGACTGTAAGGGTGGTGAGACACTAGAACAGGTTGCCCAGGAAAGTTGTGGATGCCCGCTCCCTGGGAGTGTTTAAGGCTTTGAGCAATCTGGTCTAGTGGGAGGTATCCCCATGGAAGGGGGGTTGGAACTAGATTATCTTTAAGGTCCCTTCCAACCCAAACCCTTCTATGATGATTCTAGGATGATGATAATTTGTTAACATGCATACTCTTCTTTCCTGTGTTTAAACAGCTAATCACACTTACTAAAAAAAAAGCAGCTGTAGACAGAAACCAGTTTTGATACAGAACCACATGCAGGTTTTATATTTTTGATTATGGATAATGCAATGTCGATGAGCTGTGCTGTCACAGAGAAAAAACAACAAAATTTTACATAGATTGTCCGAGCCAAACATTGACTGCAAACAGGGAGAAGCCTTCAGGATGACAAAGGTGAAGTACAAAGACACAAATAGTATGGTGTCCCGGTTTGAAAGACAGGTGTCTGCTAAGGAAGGCAGGAGCCCCCCTTGGAATGGAAAATACAACCCCCTTCCCCCCAAATTGTTATAGAATTGAAATTAAGGGGCTTTCAGGCAAAGATATGAGGAAAATGGGAGTAACAGTTTTTACCAATGTATACAACAAAACTATAATACAGAGAAACTGGTTACAGGCCTGACAGAGTCAGGGATACAACCTGGCACCCTGCCGGGCAGGGTGCTGGTACCAGTCCGATCCAGTGGCAGCTGCAGTTCTCTTTGAAATGGTCCTGATGAAGCGGTGATCTTGTAGAAAAGGAAAACTGGTCCTCCTCCGAAAATCCGGCGGCGGTGCAGTCCTTGTCCCCTGGGATCCCAGCGGGTAAGGCCCCTCGCGCTGCTCCAAACCCCAAAGTTATCTCCGGCGGGAATGCTTGGCTCCACCCCTCCCCCTCTGGCCGGAGCATCTCACAAAGGGATGGTGAGTCCTGGGGCAAGGCCCTGATGGGCGCATTAACAGAAGAATAGTCCCGAGGGGCGAGGCAAGGAACCCCGGCGCCAGGCTTCAACCGCTCATGGTAATAGAATACATTGCAACCCAGGACATTATCCACCCCTTATTCTATTACCATTTGCATCATCCCAAATCAATACCTTTCTTAAACTCTACACACATACACACACATATATATATACATACATATACAATGAAACTCTACACTCGGTTCTCACTTAAAATAAGGTCCCCTTGTGGTACACACCGGGTTTCCCCATCTTTCTGCATTACCCACCAAGTACAACCTGGTCCCTGAGCAAAGACAACCCCACGGATGGGTTTGTCTTTGCCCAAGGCAGAATTAACCCAAACAGTTTTCCCAAGCATACCTCTCATGTGCACTACTGGAACCTTATCCCCGTCTGTTGTTTGTAAGGATTCAGATTGAGCGGGGCCTGCTCGGTTCGTGGAGCCTCGGGTGTTAACTAACCAGGTGGCTTTTGCTAAATGCATCTCCCAGTTTTTGAAAGTTCCTCCACCCAGTGCCTTCAAGGTGGTTTTAAGCAGTCCGTTGCACCGTTCAACTTTCCCAGCTGCTGGTGCATGGTAAGGGATGTGGTACACCCACTCAATGCCATGTTCCCTAGCCCAGGTGTTGACAAGGCTGTTCTTGAAATGAGTCCCATTGTCGGACTCAATTCTCTCAGGGGTGCCATGCCTTCAAAGGACTTGCTTTTCAAGGCCCAGGATGGTGTTCCGGGCAGTAGCATGAGGCACAGGGTAGGTCTCCAGCCATCCAGTGGTGGCTTCCACCATTGTGAGCACGTAGCGCTTGCCTTGGCGGGTTTGAGGCAGTGTGATGTAGTCAATTTGCCAGGCCTCCCCATACTTGTATTTGGACCACCGCCCACCATACCACAGGGGCTTCACCCGCTTGGCCTGTTTGATCGCAGCGCACGTCTCACAGTCATGGGTATCCTGGGAGATACTGTCCATGGTTAGATCCACCCCTCGGTCTCGTGCCCACTTATAGGTGGCATCTCTGCCTTGATGACCTGAGGCATCATGGGCCCACCAAGCTAAGAAAAACTCTCCTTTATGCTGCCAATCCAAATCGGTCTGGAACACCTCTATTTTTGCAGCCTGATCTGCCTGTTCGTTGTTGCGATGTTCTTCATTAGCCCGACTCTTGGGGACATGAGCGTCTACATGACGGACTTTCACAGGTAGCTCCTTTACCCGAGTGGCAATGTCCTTCCACTCATCAGCAGCCCAGATTGGTTTTCCCCTACGCTGCCAGTTGGCCTTTTTCCACCTCTCCAGCCAACCCCACAGGGCATTGACTACCATCCACGAATCAATGTAGAGGTAGAGCTTTTGCCACTTCTCTCTCCCAGCAATGTCCAGGGCTAATTGGACGGCTTTGAGTTCAGCAAATTGGCTCGATCCAACCTCTCCCTCGATAGCTTGTACAACTTGTCGTGTGGGGCTCCATACAACAGCTTTCCATTTCCGGCTAGCACCTACAATTCGACAGGAACCATCGGTGAAGAGGGCATATCGTCTTTCACTCTCTGGTAGCTCGTTATATGGAGGGGCTTCGTCAGCACGTGTCACTTCCTCTTCCTCTTCTTCAGAAGATAATCCAAAAGCCTCACCTTCTGGCCAGTTGGTAATTATCTCCAAGATCCCAGGGCAATTTTGGTTTCCAATACGGGCGCGCTGTGTGATGAGGGCAATCCATTTGCTCCAAGTAGCGTCGGTGGCATGATGCGTGGAAGGAGCCTTTCCCTTGAACGACCACCCCAGCACCGGTAGTCGGGGTGCCAGGAGGAGTTGTGCCTCTGTGCCGATTACTTCTGAGGCAGCTCGAACTCCTTCATAGGCGGCCAAGATTTCTTTCTCTGTCGCAGTGGAGTTGGCTTCGGACCCTTTGTAGCTTCGGCTCCAGAATCCCAGCAGTCGGCCCCGAGTCTCGTCAGGCACCTTCTGCCAAAGGCTCCAGGACAGACCCTTGTTCCCGGCTGCAGAGTAGAGCACATTTTTCACCTCTGGCCCTGTCCTGACTGGGCCAAGGGCTACCGCATGAGCGATTTCCTGCTTGATCTGAGTGAAGGCTTGTTGTTGTTCAGGGCCCCAGTGGAAATCGTTCTTCTTGCGGGTAACCAGGTAGAGAGGGCTCACGATCTGGCTGTACTCAGGAATGTGCATTCTCCAAAAGCCTATGACACCTAGGAATTCTTGTGTTTCCTTCTTGTTGGCCGGTGGAGACATCGCAGTGATCTTATTGATGACCTCGGTGGGAATCTGTCGCCGTCCGTCTTGCCACTTTACCCCCAGGAACTGGATCTCTCGGGCAGGTCCCTTGACTTTGCGTTTCTTGATGGCGAAGCCGGCCTCCAGGAGAATCTGGATGATCTTCTCTCCTTTCTCAAATACTTCCACTGCCGTGTTCCCCCATACAGTGATAACATCGATGAACTGCAAATGTTCTGGAGCCTCACCCTTTTCCAGCGCAGTCTGGATCAGCCCATGGCAGATGGTGGAACTGTGCTTCCACCCCTGGGGCAGTCGGTTCCAGGTGTACTGCACGCCCCTCCAGGTGAAGGCAAACTGAGGCCTGCACTCTGGTGACAGAGGAATGGAGAAGAATGCATTAGCGATGTCAATGATGGCGTACCACTTTGCTGCTTTCGACTCCAGCTTGTACTGGAGCTCCAGCATGTCCGGCACAGCAGCACTCAATGGTGGAGTCACTTCATTCAAAGCACGATAGTCCACAGTCAATCTCCATTCTCCGTCAGGCTTGCGCACAGGCCAGATGGGGCTGTTGAAGGGTGAGTGGGTCTTGCTGATCACCCCTTGGCCCTCCAGCTCATGGATCATCTTGTGGATGGGGATCACGGCATCTCGATTCGTCCGATATTGCCGGCGGTGCACCGTAGAAGTGGCAATTGGCACCCGTTGCTCTTCCACCTTCAGGAGCCCAACTGCAAAATTTTCTATTTTCTGATAGTCCAGGCAAGGTGTTCAACTGCCTAATGCCTTCTGCTTCCACAGCAGCTATCCCAAAAGCCCACTTAAATCCTTTTGGGTCTTTGTAATAGCCATTTCAGAGAAAGTCTATGCCCAGGATACATGGGGCCTCCGGGCCAGTCACAATAGGATGTTTCTGCCACTCCTTCCCAGTCAGGCTCACCTCAGCTTCCAACAGGGTCAACTGCTGCGACCCCCCTGTCACCCCAGCAATAGACACAGATTCTGCCCCCACATGTCCCGATGGCATTAGGGTACATTGTGCTCCAGTGTCAACCAATGCTTCATATCTCTGTGGCTCTGATGTGCCAGGCCATCGGATCCACACTGTCCAAAAGACCCGATTCTCCCGTGCCTCTTCCTGGCTAGAGGCAGGGCCCCTCTAGGCCTGGTTATCATCCATTCCCTGGGCATACCTGCAAGATGTTTCTTCAAGGGGATCCGACATATCATCCTCCCTTCTGTAATACCTGGCAGCTCGGTCACCGGAGGCTGAGGCTACTTTCGCTTTAGTGGAACCCCCTCGGCTAGTGTTTTCCCTTTTGAGCTCACGAACCCGTGCTGCCAGGACAGAAGTGGGTTTCCCATCCCACCTTCTCATGTCTTCCCCACAGTCACGCAGGAAGAACCACAGCTCAGATCGTGGGGTGTACCCTCTCTCTCTAGCTGGGGGACGTCTGGCTCTGACTCTGGGGTTTATGACCTGCACTGGTGCCACATGAGAGCTGCTCCTCCTCACCTCCTCCATCACCTCCTCCCTAATCTCTTCTTTGAGGTCCCTAGCCACAGCAGCGACATGAGCTTTCATTGGGCCATTGACTAAACTCATAATATCTGAACCTGTTGGCAACAGAACCCACTGTCTCTTGGTTGTCATCAGCATTAATTGTTGCAATGAACGTGGCATACTGCTGTGGCCCCAGCTTTGCCAGGTTCCACAGCATCTGCCCTGTACATTTGACCTTGTCGGGGTCATTATCATGCTGTCCGTCCCTCCCAAAGAGTACCTCTAACACTGCCACTTCCCTCAGCTGTTGGATCGCTTCCTCAAGGGTCTTCCATTGCATTCTATGATGGCACTCCTGCATTCTCTCTCTGTGGACAAACCTTTCCCTCACACTCATTAAAAGCCGCTCCCAGAAAGAAAGGGGCCCCGGCTCCCTTACAAATACCTGGTCCACCCCCGAGTCTTGGGCCAAGGATCCCAAATACCTGGCTTCACCACTATCCAGTTGTACGCCTTTACCCATAAGGTCCCAAACCCGAAGTAACCAGGTTGTATAAGGCTCACGCCCCCGTCGCGCAATGTCTTTTCGCATATTACGGAGACTGTCGAACGACAGGGATTCGATGATAATTTCAGGCTCTGACTCCCCTGCTGCTTGTGAGGGCTCTGGCTGATCACCATCATTAACTGGGCGTACTGATTTGGCCTTGCACTTCCTCCTCTGCACAGGGGCGACTGCCGCTGGCTGTGGCTGTCCTTGTGGTTCAGCTGGATCCTGCACAGTTGTAACATCTGTGGGTTCCACTGCTGCACCATCAGACTCTCCCTCTTCAGGACGAGATTTCCCACTAGTTTGGGAGGTGTATTCCATCAGCTTCTGGCCCATCTCGCTTATTTCCTTTACCAGTACCCCCACCCAATTCAGCTGGTCCATTTGTGAGGTGGGCTGTTGGGCAATGCCAGGTCGTGGGACAGGCTGCGGGGCAGGATCTCTAGCCTCTGGGGCCGTGTCAGGTTCTGGTGTTACCATACCTATGTGTATCTTATAGTAGTAGTAGTTATGCTAAGGCTCTTAGGGCCTACTTTTGGGAAAGGAATTTTGTAACCTAGCAGATACCTAAAATATGTGCAAGCAGATGTATTGCTTTATCTTATCCTTAAGAATGTACCCCTATTATCTTATCTAAACTATGTACCTTGAGGGGATATCTTGTATCCTGGGTAGAGGCCTGGAACATACCAAAATTAATGACTAGATATATTTCTTTGTAGGTATCTCTTTGATGTATGATCAAAGCAGCAATATATCTGTCAAACATCATCAATGATTAATGAGGTAGCTCTATCTTGTTAGATAAACTTACACTATATAAACTTGTACAATTTGAAGGGAAGATGGGGCTCTGACTTTGGACAATAGTCCTCAGGCTCCCGGGCCCTCAATAAAGCACCACATAAACGACTTCGGTTGTTTGTGTTTCTTTGGACCGGGCAACACTGGGGCAGCATTCCTAGTCTCTGGGGTGGTTATCCAAGTAGTTATCCAAGCCAGTCTCACTTTATCTCTGTAGGCCCAGCAGAGTAGGCCTATTAGCAACACATTGATAGTATCTAGGGGAAAACTAAACCCTTCGAAAGCTGATGGAGCAGACCCAAAGAACTGGTTGAATGGTTGGGAGAAAACTTCCCCTGGTGTTATTTCCTCACAGAAGGTACCATTTTTAATGTAATCCCAGAAGCATACGCTGAGCGTGTGATAGCCCTTTATCCACGTGCCCACATTCCACAGGAAATTGAAAAACCATGAATTCCTCACCTTACCAACCCATAGTGCAAGCTGGATAGCAGCCACAGTAGCCTTAGTCAGAGGACCCATGTTTAGATAAGGGGCTGGAAAGGGGAAAAATATAGCCACAACCACGTGCCACCCGAAGCAAGGTAAACTAGACCACATGGTGCTGCCTAACAAAGATCCCACGTTCAGTGCACAAAAAATCAGGTTAGCCAGGAACTGTTATTCCCTTTTCACCCTTTTTCCTCAATGCCCTCAGGCCCCACGTTGGGCGCCATAATCTGTCCCGGTTTGAAAGACAGGTGTCTGCTAAGGAAGGCAGGAGCCCCCCTTGGAATGGAAAATACAACCCCCTTCCCCCCAAATTGTTATAGAATTGAAATTAAGGGGCTTTCAGGCAAAGATATGAGGAAAATGGGAGTAACAGTTTTTACCAATGTATACAACAAAACTATAATACAGAGAAACTGGTTACAGGCCTGACAGAGTCAGGGATACAACCTGGCCCCCTGCCGGGCAGGGTGCTGGTACCAGTCCGATCCAGTGGCAGCTGCAGTTCTCTTTGAAATGGTCCTGATGAAGCGGCGGTCTGTAGAAGAAAAAGTCTGAGCAATCCGATTTCGGTGGCAGCTGCAGTTCTCTTTTAAGTGATCCCGTTGAAGCGGTGATCTTGTAGAAAAGGAAAACTGGTCCTCCTCCGAAAGTCCGGCGGCGGTGCAGTCCTTGTCCTCTGGGATCCCAGCGGGTAAGGCCCCTCGCGCTGCTCCAAACCCCAAAGTTATCTCCGGCGGGAATGCTTGGCTCCACCCCTCCCCCTCTGGCCGGAGCATCTCACAAAGGGATGGTGAGTCCTGGGGCAAGGCCCTGATGGGCGCATTAACAGAAGAATAGTCCCGAGGGGCGAGGCAAGGAACCCCGGCGCCAGGCTTCAACCGCTCATGGTAATAGAATACATTGCAACCCAGGACATATGGTCCCTCCTTTCAGGCTTCAGACAGTGGAGTAAGGAAACATGGTTGGCCACATTTAGCTGAAGTAGAATTTGACTAATAGAATAGGGAAGTAAGAGAACAGGGTGATGCTATTTGATGGAGACATCGTAGAGAAAGTTTTCCTCCCTTTGAGTGCTGAACACCACACTGTCTTTACAACTTAGAAAAACATTTTCTTCTCCCCAGTGTTTAATCACAGCATATATACTTATGTAGTTTAAAAGCTTTACTGCTGGAGAAAATTCCAAGCAAGCTGTTTTGTCAGTAACAAAATAAAACTTCCTAGCTGTGCATTTCCGTAAAGGCTTGTTTATTTACAAAGATCCTAATTTAGATAGTATCCTAATCAAGAGTTACATGTCTAAGGAACTCTCATAAAGAAGTCAGTCAAAAAAGCAACACTCTCCCACAAAACATTCTAAATTTCAAGATGCTGCAGTTCCTCATGCCAGAGGACAGATGTAACAAGACACAATTTTCTACATCTGAGCTGCTGTCACCGTGGTTTGTGTTAGTGATGTGTTTGTTCATTAACCCTAGCATTGTCAGTGATGTGTTTGTTCATTAACCCTAGCATTGTTAGTGATGTGTTTGTTCATTAACCCTAGCATTGTTAGTGATGTGTTTGTTCTTTAACCCTAATACTGTTAGTGATATTCTTTAAACCTAAGATAAGAAAATATCAGATAAAGAAAGATATCAATAGTGCACAGCTTTGCATAACATGTACTCTTGAGCAGTATGTTCCAGGAAACCAGTGGGCGTGAACCCTCCAACCTGGCAGAAATCTGCCGGACCCCAGCAACAAGGGTGAACATGCGCAGAAGACCTGTGGAAGATTACCAGCAGTCACGTACGCAGAATCTTGGACCAAATAAAAGGAGGAACCTGGACTTAACTTGTGCGGCAGTTGGTGGAGCGGTGGTTCCCCTGTCGCCCAGCGCTGCTTGCCTTTTTGCTACGCTTGCTGTAATTAATAAATTTGTAATTGGATTTAAGCAACTGCATTCAGTTCTTTTGTTGCGAATTCATCTATAACAATTTGGTGCCGTGACTCGGATAGGAAAATCGATTCACTGACCGAGCCGGGGGAGGCGCCCCGCCTATCCTATTTTGGCGGCCTCCGGATTGGAAACTGAAACACTTCTCCTACCGACGAACCTAAATTTGTAGTAAAAAGGCAAGGAAAACCCTATAAGCTCGGTGCACTCGAGGTCCGGACGAAGACGCGGGACGCAGGACGCGTAAGTTACTGCCTGCTGGGCAGGGGATCCGTTCGGGCTGGGTTGGGTATCCTGGAATACGAACAAGTGTGTGTGTGTGTGAGAGGAGGACTGGCAGCCAGATTCTCCAAGCGAGTGTGGACCCTCTAGTAGTGCGTTTCCCATCGCCCGCGAGGGACTGGGCCACAAACGAGGGGAAGCGACTGTACGCATACACGAGTGAAAGAAGGTATTCCAGAAGATGGGACAGGGAAAAAGCAAGCGCCCTTCACCCATAAAACTCCCACCTATACCTAAAGATAGTCCGCTAGGGTATATGTTGGCCGAGTGGAAGCATTATCCAGGGACTAAGAACATGGATAAGGCCAAGATGATACACTATTGTGTGGAAGTATGGGGTGGGAAGGAAATTGCAAGAAATGTTTTCTGGCCAATATTTGGATCAACTGAGGATTGGGTAAGACAAAAACTTAATTTGTGGGTAAATACTAAGACCCCCTTTTAGCCGGGAAGAGAGTGATTATGCTAATATATGGGTTGAGAGCCCTGGACTCCTCATATTTAATTTAAAAGAAAAACCCGATTTGGGTGAGGAGAAGAAAAAAGGAAAGCGGGAGGAGGAGGTCCCAGTAATTCCTCCCCCTTATGTACCACCTCCACCACAAGCTCCCCCGCCTCCGGAGAACGAAGATATCCAAGAACAGGATGAGTCCCTACCTCGAGGTCCTATGACTCGACAAAGGGCCAGACAGCAAAACCTCTATCCCTTAAGGGAAATGCCCATGGGAGGACCTCAAGCGGGAATAGGATTCATTTCGGTCCCATTAAGTTCAGGAGACGTAAGGGATTTCAAAAAGGAAATGGGGAACTTATTGGAAGATCCCCTAGGAGTATCTGAAAAAGTAGACCAATTTCTAGGTCCCAACATTTATACTTGGGATGAGTTACAATCAATATTAAGTATCCTCTTTACATCTGAGGAAAAGAATATGATTAGACGGGCAGGAATGCGTATCTGGGACGCCCAACATGCCCAAGGGCCACAGGCTGACCTTAAGTGGCCACAGCAAAATCCAAATTGGAACCATCAAGACCCGGTACATAGAGGACACATGCAAGATTTGCGAACAATAATTGTTCAAGGCATTCGAGAAGCAGTCCCAAGAGGACAAAATATTAATAAAGCATTTAACGAAAGGCAAAAGAAGGACGAGACCCCAACCGAGTGGCTTGAAAGGTTAAGAAAGAATTTGCAATTGTATTCCGGTATAGATCCTGAAGCCCCTGTGGTGACGCGCGGAAAAGACTCTATAACTCTCGTAAAGTTATAAAGTAGGTATGTTTATTCAGCGCCGGGTGCAAGGGGGATCGCTCCTCCGAACTTGCACACTTGGGGGGCCAAAGGGTGCTTCTTTTATGGCACTAAGTAATACATATTCATGAGGAGTGTATCATAAACATTACATCATTGTATCAGATCATTATAATATTCCACGCCTCTTGCTCCGCCTGGTCACGCCTGCGCAGTGCTCCCTGGTGGTCCTCTTCGGGGGTCTCGGGAGGAAGGCTCTGTGTCTTCCTCAGTTGGCTGCGCATGCTCTGTGGGCCTCTGGCTCTTCTCCAGGCTCGAATGCTCGACCTTTCCCCCTTATCAGAAGGAGCAGGAGCCTTTCTCCCCTTTCCCAATGGCCTCCTTCTAATCAGCGGCCTGTAGCACCTGTTTTGTCTAGCAAGCAAGGTCTCCAAGCAGGAGAGGCAAGATTACATACTTTACATACTTTCCAAGCAAGAGCTGCATATTTCTCTAATTAAACTATTTCTATTAACTCTTTTTGCTCCCCCCCCCCCCCGTCTCAGTGGGACAAGCTTTGCTTAAGACACAGTTTGTAGCTAAGGCATGGGACGATATTAGAAAGAAGCTTGAGAAATTAGATAATTGGCAAGAAAGGGGAATAGATGAACTGTTGCGGGAGGCCCAGAAAGTATACGTTAGGAGGGAGGAAGAAAGCTACAGAAGACAGGCAAAAATAATGGTGGCAGCAGTACGTGAGGGAGGGCAAGTCGATAAAAGACCACAAAAACCGCCGGGGGTACCAAGGACAGGAGTACAGAGAGAAGCCCCTACCTGTTATTATTGTGGCAAGAAAGGACATATGAAAAGAGACTGTAGACAGAGACTAAAGGATGAAGCAGCGTTTAAAGAAGATTAGAGGGGTCAGGGGCTCTATGTATTGGGGACCCGTAATAACTCAGAGCCCTTGATAAAATTGAAAGTAGGTCCCCATGCCCAGGAGGTAATGTTTCTGGTAGACTCTGGGGCAGAGAGATCTACCCTGCAGCAAATACCTCTCGGGTGTAAATTATCTAGGGAAACTGCCCAAGTAATTGGAGCTAAAGGGGAACCTTTTCAAGTAGAAATTTTGCAGCAAGTATTGGTAGAATCAGAATCAAAAATAGGAATATCTCCTTTTGAAATGCTATATGGAATGCCATATGATGCGGGTATGCCCAGGGATCACCCCAAAGTAATAGATAAACAAATGAAAATATACATATCAGAAATAATGGCATTTAGGGAAAAGCTTTGGGAAAAAGGGCAAATGGTACAAAGACCTCCTTTAAACATTACCTTACACCAGGTACAGCCTGGAGATTGGGTTTTAATCCGCACCTGGAAAGAAATCACTCTACAACCTCACTGGGACGGACCTTATTTAGTCCTTCTTACAACCAACTCAGCAGTACGAACTGCAGAACGAGGATGGACTCATGCCAGTCGAATTAAAGGACCAGTACCCGAGCCTAAGTGGAAGGTAGCCAGCTCACCGGGGGACCTAAAATTGAAACTTACTCGTGGACATTATAAATAAGAGAATATAAAATTCTTAGGATAAAATGTCAATTAGAGACTAAAGCAGACTTTAAAGGAAGTATCTGTTGATTATATTTCTGTTAAATGCATTGACTCCTACGATAATGAGAATTGTTATCCTTATCCCTTTTTATAGTACCACTGTTTAATTTATAACAACAAGTGGTGGACTCATTGCCACAAAGGGAGGCCCCCTTCAGGGGTATTTCTCACCCCTGCTGGGAAATACAACCTAATTGAGTTTAAAGTCAAAAGGGGTAGATAACAAAAATAAACTCTAAAAGGGGTGGGACATTCATTACAGGAAGAATCAATCCCAAATTGTATTGTTGTCATTCTAACAAGCCAGTTCCTTTGTGGCACAAGGGTTAAAGTGTGTCACCACCAGGTGACAGGCTTAAGGTGAGACACTCCTAATATAAATGACCAAAACTGGGCCACCTAGGTTCATAAAATATCAAAGAAAGGGCAACTATCCCCTCCTGAAGAATATCCTTGCTGCCGAGAAGATGAAATCCCCTGTGGCTCGAAGCAACCGAGTCGACAGGCGAGGCAGAGGGATAAAAAGCGGTGGAGGACGATGGCACAGACCGGGTGGGACCAGGAAGTCATGGGAAATAAAATGCCCAAGGACTGGTGAGTAAATTAGGAAAGGAAAACACAGAAATATAAGAGGCCCCGGGAGCAATGAGAAAACTACTTGTGTACAATTATTACTTTTGTTATTAAGTTTGTGGATACATAAAGCAAAATGCAATGCACACAAGCCTTATAAATGGACCCTAGCCAGATGGGAAGATTCTAAGGTTATAGCAATTAATGACACTGCCGGATCGCCTTCCTTCAACGTAACTAATTGCGATTTGTTGGGAATACTGATAGGATATGGTGGAAGTACTACCACCCATGGGTGCCACCCCCAAAGACAATATACCTGGGGGGCGATAAACAGCAAATCTACCTATTGGTGCCCTAGTTCAAACCCAGGAAAAGGGTATTGTAACTACCCAGGACACTACTATTGCGCGTATTGGGGGTGTGAATCTATTGCCACTGCCTGGACTGTAGCTACCCCTGATAAATACCTCAAAGTTAGCTGGCTCCCCCAAGGTTGCCAAAAGCCTACTTATAGCCACGATGGTGACGTTAATAAGGCAGGTACTTGCAAGTCCTTAGAACTTAAAGTACTACAGCCCCAAGACCCTGGATGGTCAATAGGAAAAACCTGGGGTGTAAGATTTTGGGAACCTGGGACAGACAGGGGCGTACTCATATTCATAAAAAGAGAAAATATCAGATCTATGCAAGCAGTGGGTCCTAACTCTGTACTCAAAAGACCTAAAGTAAAACTTCCCCAAAACAATACAATAACACACAAAGTAAAACAAAATAATACAATGACAAATAGGGAAAATACAACAAAAGAAATCCCTGAAGAGAAGAATCAACCCGATCCCCTGTGGAAAATTATACAAGCCACTTATCAAACTTTAAACTATTCTCAGCCGAACCTAACATCAGGCTGCTGGCTTTGCTATGATGTTAATCCGCCTTTCTATGAAGCAATTGGAGTAAACAATACGTATAATTTAAGCTCTAAAGTTAGGCCCCCCCGAATGCTCCTGGAATGAAAAAAAAACCAAAGGGAATAACTATGCAACATGTTAGTGGAGTCGGAATGTGTATAGGTAAAGTACCAAAAACTAAGCAATCACTTTGTGGTAATATTAAAACCAACTTTAACAGAATCACAGAAAAATGGATTATTCCTCAAAAAGAGGCTCGATGGATTTGCTCAAAAACCGGGCTTACTCCCTGTATCTCTCTAAATGTGTTTAATGCTTCTCGAGAATATTGCATACAGGTCACTATTGTCCCAAGAGTGCTATATCACCAGGAAAATGTCCTTTATGACTACTGGGACACAGAAACCCAACATAGAGTAAAAAGAGAACCTATAACTGCTATTACAATAGCTACTTTATTAGGGGTTGGAGCAGTAGGAGCAGGAACAGGAATTACCTCTCTAGTACAACAAAACCAGGGAATTAACGCCCTAAGAGCTGCAGTAGATGAAGATTTGGAAAGAATAGAAAAATCTATGACAGCATTAGAAAAATCTCTGACTTCACTATCAGAGGTAGTACTACAAAATAGAAGAGGAATGGATCTCCTCTTCTTACAACAAGGGGGGTTGTGTGCAGCCTTAGGGGAAGAATGTTGCTTTTATGCTGACCACACGGGAGTAGTTAGAGATACCATGACAAAACTACGAGAGGGATTAGAAAAAAGGAGAAAAGAAAGGGAATCTAATAGAAGCTGGTATGAAAGCTGGTTTAATCATTCCCCGTGGTTAACTACATTACTGTCAACTATAGCGGGACCGTTAGTCCTATTATTTCTGGGATTGACCTTTGGCCCTTGTATATTTAACAAGATAATTGAAATAGTTAAAGGACGCTTAGAAGCAGCCCACTTGCTGTTAGTAAGGGCACAATATGAAAACTTTAAAAATAAAGATGAGGAAATGGGAGATGAGTTAGAATGGAGTAAGCAAGAACTAAAGCGGTTTAATGAACAACACAAAACATCATAAAGAGAAAAAGGGGGGTATTGTTAGTGATGTGTTTGTTCATTAACCCTAGCATTGTCAGTGATGTGTTTGTTCATTAACCCTAGCATTGTCAGTGATGTGTTTGTTCATTAACCCTAGCATTGTTAGTGATGTGTTTGTTCTTTAACCCTAATACTGTTAGTGATATTCTTTAAACCTAAGATAAGAAAATATCAGATAAAGAAAGATATCAATAGTGCACAGCTTTGCATAACATGTACTCTTGAGCAGTATGTTCCAGGAAACCAGTGGGCGTGAACCCTCCAACCTGGCAGAAATCTGCCGGACCCCAGCAACAAGGGTGAACATGCGCAGAAGACCTGTGGAAGATTACCAGCAGTCACGTACGCAGAATCTTGGACCAAATAAAAGGAGGAACCTGGACTTAACTTGTGCGGCAGTTGGTGGAGCGGTGGTTCCCCTGTCGCCCAGCGCTGCTTGCCTTTTTGCTACGCTTGCTGTAATTAATAAATTTGTAATTGGATTTAAGCAACTGCATTCAGTTCTTTTGTTGCGAATTCATCTATAACAGTTTGGCTATAGTAATTTAGCCCAGGGAGTAAGTGGAGTGGCGTGGGTGATTGTAGTCTGTAGTGCCTTTTTGATGGTGGGGTGAGATATATTGGCCTGGTGGGAGTTCCCACCTCAGCTCTGGCAGAGGCAGCTCCCCCTTGGTCTTTTCGTGGGGAGATTTTGCACTGATTAAATTTCAGTATCTTGAAGCAAGGAAACAGTTTGCTTGGTGATGTGATGAGAAGTTAGCTCCTCTTCATCTATAAATCCTTCTGCTGGCTGGTCCTGACAAGTTGTGTTTCATGAAACTACCTCTGCTTAAAAGCATACAGTCAAACAGAGGATTCTAAGTAGCATAATGCCAAAGAAAAAGGACACAGGCCAGGCAGGCATTAGAACTAAAGATTAGAAAAGAATTTTTGCATGGGTGGGGAGGCATGTATAATGTTTTAAGACATCAGTCTTACATTAACGGTTGAATGATTTCAAAACTGAAAACTGTTTATTTCTGTCACTTTTTGTTTACAATTCAACTATCACATCTGTTGTCAAAATGCCAATACTTCATGTGCAAACATCACATAATGGAAAATGATTAATTCTCAGTATCAGTACTCTAAATTTCTAAAATTTTAAAATAAAAGTGTACAAACTATGAAACTATTTTTAAAAGGTATCTTACAAAGCATTAATATAAAACATATTTTTGACCAAAAAAAAAAAAAAAAATGTTTATTTAGAAAGCTTCAGGTTTTTCTAGTTCATTAGCAACTTACAAATATAAATAAAATTCCAACCCATTTCTAGTGCTGAGAGGTACATATGACACCACTACAACTTTAAGAAGCATAAGTACATTTTATTAACAGTGCATCCCTTTGATAAGGTTATGCTTCAGGAGGCTTTTAATGCCCATAGAGATGAACTGTACACACTACGCACCAAAACACACACACACACAAATAAAATCAAGGTGGGCAATACCATTTTAGGACAAGCCTCTGTAAATTGTACACAGCTCAATGCAATATTATTATGGAAAATATATAAATACTTTTTCTTTCTATGTTACAGGTATACAATATAAATCAGATTTCAGTGTCTGTTCAGTGACCTACAACCACTAGAATCTCCAAATATGTAGCAACATGTTACTAAGATTAAAAAAAAGACCACATGGGATGGGGAAAATAAGTCTTGAGATTTTCCTTGATCACTTCCCTCCTCAGAATGATTAATTTGCATCATCTCTTGTAATGCAGTTTTAGGGATGCTGACAGCCCAGTACTGGAACAATTTTTCAATTAAATCTAGAATACATCTGCCTTTCTCCCCCAAGACATTGCATCTTGTGCTAAAACACCCTATTCAGTGGCAAAACAGTATGTTATGCTTTTTGGCATAAATTACATTTCTCCAATAAAACAGTGTCTTTTACAAAGCAATTCAAACAAAGTGTGCAATTTCTGCATGCTGTGGCATTGCTATCCATCTACATTACAAAAACAGTCCAAAGAAAATGCACATTCTTTACTGAACATACAAATCTGTTGAAAACAAAACAATTTAGGGAACCAGAATCAGGAGTTCAACAAAAAACAAGGAGATTAAAGGCTTCTAGTATAACACAAACAAGGTTTCTAGCATGTTCCCAAAGGTCTTTTACAGTTCTCAGATTTTACTCGCACCTAGTATACCTTTAATAAGTACATGACAATAGAAGCATAATTAAAAAAAAAAATAAAAAAGAAATTATGGGACTTGCTCCCGAATAACAGGACTTCTGTGCAGCCCTGTCAGGAGGTGAGCAGAAACCTCAGAGATGCTCTGAAGCCAGGCAAGAATTCTCCCACTGTGATTGCTCAGCTTGAGCTCACACTTACAAAGTGTTTTACCAACTACTAAGTCTAGTACAAAGGATGCAGCCAGCAGTAGAACAAACCAGTAACCAGATTCTATTGTATACAATAGACAGCCAAGCCAAGAGGCTGATAACATAAGACAGAGGCAAACTCATGTAGTTCCCACAGAGCCCATATTCACAAGTACCAAACCTGACCAGGACCCAGTTGCAGGGAGAGTCAAGAGGTCCTTCCCCAACAAGGAAACTCTACAAAGTGCATCCACCTCACAAATAGACACTCCACCCTTCCTACAAGTGGTCCCAGCTTTTATGCCCAAAACAGGACACCTGACACTCATTTACCCAATGTGGGGCACCTGGGGCTTGTTTACCCAATGGCTTTCCCTGCAAGGTTGGCTGCACCTTGGAGGAAAGCCAAAAGGCAAACTCATCCCCTTCTTTTGAAGGATTGTGGGAAACACCCACATGTCAATCTTAATCCAGGGCTCAGGGTTCAGACCCCAGCACTTCACAAGGTAACATCAGCTTCCTGAAGTCCAAAAAGCCAAATACAAAGACACAGACTAAGCAGCAGCAGCAACTCTTTTATCTCTCGTTAGGCTTTGATTATCTATTCCTCAAATAGCTATCTTGCTCTTCAGGCACCTAGTAAAGGTGCTATAGGGTTTTTTTCAGCTTCTCACTGCAAATTACAACTCTCTTGTTCAAGACCACTAGATATATTTTGAAATAAAATGACAAAAAGACGAGCGGTATTCTCACAGTTGCCTTTGTAAATGTTTATAAGGGCAGTTTACCTCAGTGTGCCAAGCCATTGTGCCCTAAGCTACCGAATACTTTAGCACTTCATTGTGTCTTGGGAAAAAACACACACACACACACACACACACACACCCCCCAATGAGAGTATGTTTAGGGTACATGTCAGATCAAATAAGAACTGTCAGGCGAGGAAAAGTGACTGCTTCAAATACAACATGCCAAGGGCCCAACATACAAGTTAGGCACCTTGAAGCCTGACCAGCTCCAAGTGATATCCATGACAGCTGGGAATATTCAGCATCTCTGAATTTCAGACAGCTGAAAGGGTCTCTCTCCAAAAGGATACTCACAGCACCCAGCATCATCCTCCTCTCCACTTATTGGAGAGAAAGAGGCTCTCAGGGAAGTAATTGGGAACCCTTTAGTTAGCTCTTTGCCCTTTGGAAAGGGTTATCCCTTTCCACTGACTGTAAAAGCAGACTAAGAAAATTAACCAGCTAATTTAGTAGACTAAATCTAATTGGTTTCACAGCCAGTCTCTCCTTCCCACAAAGGCTATCACCTCAGAGCAGCCTGAGTATTTTGTGTTATCATGTTTAATCATTCAGGAGTTTTCTTTGCCACAGCAACCAATTGTATTTGTATATAGCGTAAATGAATGCTATACACTTTACCATTTGTTCAACAGTATCACAAATAGTTACAGTTGCAAAAAAATAGGAAGTGGGTGGTCTGTCAGCTTCCCTTTCTAGGGGAAGTGGAAGGGTTCTTTGTTAGGGTTAGTATAAGCACAATTTTTATTTTCTACTGTTTTCTTTTAATGTTTTATCATGAAGCAAATAAAACCCCAAAATAAGAATTTTGAAAGGGATATTTCTAAAAAGAAATTGATAGAATTAGAAATTCACAGTTTATAACTAGGCCCATAATAAATTCCTTCAATAACAGTATCCCTTCATTTGCTAATTAAAATGAGTCATGTGAGCTTAATGGATAAATATGTAAATTCTAGAAATGTCACATGTTATGTACAGTACAGAATTTACATCCTTGATATGTACTTGTTGAAATCAACTGACACTCATACATTCAGGAAAAAAAAATTGTTTTATAACTGAATTTGCAGAAATAATAAGTCATAATGAGTACTTCAGAACAAATAAGCATTTCAGGATGGAGAATCTTTCAAATGTATATTGACATTGCTTTTGCTTACTTTTTTTTATAATCAGAGGCCTTCCTATGGTGCTTTCTACATTAAGTGCTATGGATTAAACTGGTAACAGATGAACAAAGGTAGTTTTGTTTTTAAATACAGGTAATAAAATTTATTTATTTTGCTTTAACTGCAGAAAAATAACATGGAGTTGTTGGATGTAACCCCATCTAGTTATTAAAACAAATCTCTTATACTCTAGCCTAACTGAGGTAGTGTTTGAAACTACTGTATGAGATATGCTAGCCCCATTTTTGGGAAAACTACATCATTTCCTTTGAAGTTTATACTACTATTTGGTCTCCTGGTACTGACATTTTGGTTTTACAGAAGCATTTATTTCTTATGACCAGAGAAGTCCAATAGTTACTGGTGTGGCATGTTTTCAGAGCATTTCAAACATGCCTTGACACGTATATTATTTGTCACTGATCATAAGAGTTGAATCAGTTTCTTTTTGCTCCTTCTTTCAGTGGGAACGCATGAAAAGGTAATCTCGGGAACTATATTTGACTATGAGCAGCAATTCAGAGATCTGCTTTACTAGAACCTGATGGTATGCAGTGTACATAAGAACTCAGTGAAGTGAGAGCTGCAAAGCAGTGGCAAGATGACATTTCCAATAAGAGGAAATAAATTCTACGTTTCACTAGCAATCATGTTTTACTGTTCACAGGACAACTTATTGAAATCTCCAGTAGCATAGCTAGTAAGAACAGAGTTATGAGCATGAGGATAAATTTCACTTATCTCAAGTATTAATCTGACAATTATAAAAAATCATAAAAGTGAATAGATAAAAATATGTTCTACCTTAGTACAGTCCAGCTGAATTATTCACCTATATCAAAATCAAAGGGTAATCCCTTCTATTACAGGCATTCTAACAAAGGTGGCCATGCTACTGTATATATATATTTGCATATTTTTATATTACCTTCGTATAAAGGCTTCTGAATCTTTAGATCCATGATAAAAGTGGCAGGGATTCTTACTTATTTTTTTTTTAAGCTTGCACTCATTAATTTAGAAACCTCACTAGCAACATGATAGACAACTATTTCAGTCATTAACAGTCACTGTATCACGTAACTTTTGCAAGAAGTCTCAAATACCAATATAAAATTATAATTACTGTTGCTTCAAAATTTTCTACTTAAGGCTTTTCACTACAATTATTAGTACTAATCCACTGAAAATTCAAATCAAACCTTGGTTTTTATAAAAGGCTGTTTCCATGGAACTTGGAAAACACTCATGTCTTCTCACAAAAGCAGCAATGATTAAATGTCTTCACGTTTAGTTTATACAATATTTGTTTATCTGATAGAAATCATGCTTTTAAAGGTTTTTAATTAAGAGTACAACCAACATTCATACTATATGAGCATGAGTGTAGGAAGTGCAAAACACATGCATGTCATTCAGGAAACCAATCTGATTTCAGCATTTTAAGTTTCGTTATTTTTAAAATCAAACTGTAGTGAAAATCCTTAACTGGTTCAGATAAGATACATATACAGGAGTGTAAAGAAATTGGAGAGACTGCTAATAAAATTACTTACAAATATAGTAATATTAAAATAAGTTAAAGGAAACCTCAGATTCACAAGGGCTTTTCTTTCTGTTTGAAGTACAAACCCCCAAGTAGTGTTAGAAACAGCACAATAAACAACCGAAAAGGGCTAACATGAATCCCCTGGTGTCCATTATTACAGCATGGCTCCCCATTGCTGGCAATGGAATGCACCCTCAGCACTCTGATTCCTGCTATTCAGGGGCTAAAAAAAGCAAGGCATCATTCTACTTCTCTGGAAGTCAACCATAAAAGATGGCTCTGCGTGTTGTCTTCTTTTAAATTTAAGGAAAAAATGAAATGAAAACTTGTGGAGGTGTTCAGTGCTCAGCTCTTGCATATACTGGTAATAAGTATTATAAAGACTATTGTAATGTTTAATAACTCCCCAAAGGGATCAAAAGACTGGGGCAGTAATTGGTTAAGGAAGAGAAAGTCTTCAGGTACAAGTAGCTTCTGGAACAGTCTAGAAAATGATGCTCCAAAGCTTTTTATTCAATCAGAAGTTGTCTGAGGATTTCAGAAAGTTAATAAGTAATCCACTGTGTCTTGGTTTGAAAGACAGGTGCCTGCTAAGGAAGGCAGGAGCCCCCCTTGGAACGGAAAATACAACCCCCTTCCCTCCGAATTGTTATAGAATTGAAATTAAGGGGCTTTCAGGCAAAGATATGAGGAAATGGGAATAACAGTTTTTACTAATATATATAACAAAACAATAATACAGAGAAACTGGTTTAAAGCCTGACAGAGTCAGGGATACAACCTGGCCCCCTGCCGGGCAGGGTGCTAGTAACAGTCCGATGTAGTGGTAGCTGCAGTTCTCTTGGAAATGGTCCTGTTGAAGCGGTGATCTTGTAGAAAAGAAAACTGGTCCTCCTCCGAAAATCCAGTGGTGGTGTAGTCCTTGCCCTCTGGGATCCCAGCGGGTAAGGCTGCCCGTGCTGTTCCAAACCCCAGATTTTATCCCCGGTGGGAATGCTTGGCTCCCTCCCCCTGGCCTGAGCATCTCACAAAGGGATGGTGAGTCATGGGGCAAGGCATTGTTGGGCCTATTAACAGAAGCTAGTCCCGAGGGGGGAGGCAAGGAACATCGGCACACCTGGTTTCAACAGCTCATGGTAATAGAATACATTGTAACCCAGGACATTATCCACCCCTTATTCTATTACCATTTGCATCATCCCAAATCAGTACCTTTCTTAAACTCTACACACACACACATATATATACATACATATACAATTAAACTCTACACTCAGTTCTCACTTAAAATAAGGTCCCCTTGTGGTACACACTGGGTTTCCCCATCTTTGCGCATTACCCACCAAGTATAACCTGGTCCCTGAGCAAAGACAACCCCAAGGATGGGTTTGTCTTTGCTCGAGGCAGAATTAACCCAAACAGTTTTCCCAAGCATACCTCTCATGTGCACCACTGGAACCTTAACCCCGTCTGTTGTTCGTAAGGATTCAGATTGAGCAGGGCCTGCTCGGTTCGTGGAGCCTCGGGTGTTAACTAACCAGGTGGCTTTTGCTAAATGCATCTCCCAGTTTTTGAAAGTTCCTCCACCCGCTGCCTTCAAGGTGGTTTTAAGCAGTCCGTTGCACCGTTCAACTTTCCCAGCTGCTGGTGCATGGTAAGGGATGTGGTACACCCACTCAATGCCATGTTCCCTAGCCCAGGTGTTGACAAGGCTGTTCTTGAAATGAGTCCCATTGTCGGACTCAATTCTCTCAGGGGTGCCATGCCTCCAAAGGACTTGCTTTTCAAGGCCCAGGATGGTGTTCCGGGCAGCAGCGTGAGGCACAGGGTAGGTCTCCAGCCATCCAGTGGTGGCTTCTACCATTGTGAGCACGTAGCGCTTGCCTTGGCGGGTTTGAGGCAGTGTGATGTAGTCAGTTTGCCAGGCCTCCCCATACTTGTACTTGGACCACCGCCCACCATACCACAGGGGCTTCACCCGCTTGGCCTGTTTGATCACAGCGCACGTCTCACAGTCATGGGTATCCTGGGAGATACTGTCCATGGTTAGATCCACCCCTCGTTCTCGTGCCCACTTATAGGTGGCATCTCTGCCTTGATGGCCTGAGGCATCATGGGCCCACCAAGCTAAGAAAAACTCTCCTTTATGCTGCCAATCCAAATCGGTCTGGAACACCTCTATTTTTGCAGCCTGATCTGCCTGTTCGTTGTTGCGATGTTCTTCATTAGCCCAACTCTTGGGGACATGAGCATCTACATGACGGACTTTCACAGGTAGCTCCTTTACCCGAGTGGCAATGTCCTTCCACTCATCAGCAGCCCAGATTGGTTTTCCCCTACGCTGCCAGCTGGCCTTTTCCCACCTTTCCAGCCAACCCCACAGGGCATTGGCTACCACCCATGAATCAATGTAGAGGTAGAGCTTTGGCCACTTCTCTCTTTCAGCAATGTCCAGGGCTAATTGGACGGCTTTGAGTTCAGCAAATTGGCTCGATCCACTCTCTCCCTCGGTAGCTTGTGCAACTTGTCGTGTGGGGCTCCATACAACAGCTTTCCATTTCCGGCTAGCACCTACAATTCGGCAGGAACCATCGGTGAAGAGGGCATATCGTCTGTCACTCTCTGGTAGCTCATTATATGGAGGGGCTTCCTCAGCACGCGTCACTTGCTCTTCCTCTTCTTCAGAAGATAATCCAAAAGCTTCACCTTCTGGCCAGTTCGTAATTATTTCCAAGATCCCAGGGCGATTTTGGTTTCCAATGCGGGCGCGCTGTGTGATGAGGGCAATCCATTTGCTCCAAGTAGCGTCGGTGGCATGATGCGTGGAGGGAGCCTTTCCCTTGAACATCCACCCCAGCACCGGTAGTCGGGGTGCCAGGAGGTGTTGTGCCTCTGTGCCGATTAAACTCCTTCATAGGCGGCCAAGATTTCTTTCTCTGTTGCAGTGTAGTTGGCTTCGGACCCTCTGTAGCTTCAGCTCCAGAATCCCAGTGGTCGGCCCCGAGTCTCGTCAGGCACCTTCTGCCAAAGGCTCCAGGACAGACCCTTGTTCCTGGCTGCAGAGTAGAGCACATTTTTCACCTCTGGTCCTGTCCTGACTGGGCCAAGGGTTACTGCATGAGCGATTTCCTGCTTGATCTGAGTGAAGGCTTGTTGTTGTTCAGGGCCCCAGTGGAAATCGTTCTTCTTGCGGGTAACCAGGCAGAGAGGGCACACGATCTGGCTGTACTCAGGAATGTGCATTCTCCAAAAGCCTATGACACCTAGGAATTCTTGTGTTTCCTTCTTGTTGGCCGGTGGAGACATCGCAGTGATCTTATTGATGACCTCAGTGGGAATCTGGCGCCGTCCGTCTTGCCACTTTACCCCCAGGAACTGGATCTCTCGGGCAGGTCCCTTGACTTTGCGTTTCTTGATGGCAAAGCCGGCCTGCAGGAGAATCTGGATGATCTTCTCTCCTTTCTCAAATACTTCCACTGCCGTGTTCCCCCATACAATGATATCATCGATGAACTGCAGATGTTCTGGAGCCTCACTCTTTTCTAGTGCAGTCTGGATCAGCCCATGGCAGATGGTGAAACTGTGCTTCCACCCCTGGGGCAGTCGATTCCAGGTGTACTGCACGCCCCTCCAGGTGAAGGCAAACTGAGGCCTGCACTCTGGTGACAGAGGAATGGAGAAAAATGCATTAGCAATGTCAATAATGGCATACCACTTTGCTGCTTTGGACTCCAGCTCGTACTGGAGCTCCAGCATGTCCGGCACAGCAGCACTCAATGGTGGAGTCACTTCATTCAAAGCACGATAGTCCACAGTCAATCTCCGTTGTCCGTCAGACTTGCGCACAGGCCAGATGGGGCTGTTGAAGGGTGAGTGGGTCTTGCTGACCACCCCTTGGCCCTCCAGCTCACGGATCATCTTGTGGATGGGGATCACGGCATCTTGATTCGTCCGATACTGCTGGCAGTGCACCGTAGAAGTGGCAATTGGCACCCGTTGCTCTTCCACCTTCAGGAGCCCAACTGCAGAAGGATTTTCTGATAGTCCAGGCAAGGTGTTCAACTGCCTAATGCCTTCTACTTCCACAGCGGCTATCCCAAAAGCCCACTTAAATCCTTTCGGGTCTTTGTAATAGCCATTTCGGAGAAAGTCTATGCCCAGGATACATGGGGCCTCCGGGCCAGTCACAATCGGATGTTTCTGCCACTCCTTCCCAGTCAGGCTCACCTCAGCTTCCAACAGGGTCAACTGCTGCGACCCCCCTGTCACCCCAGCGATAGACAGAGATTCTGCCCCCACATGTCCCGATGGTATTAGGGCACACCGTGCTCCAGTATCAACCAACGCTTCATATTTCTGTGGCTCTGATGTGCCAGGCCATCGGATCCACACTGTCCAAAAGACCCGATTCTCCCGTGCCTCTTCCTGGCTAGAGGCAGGGCCCCTCTAGGCCTGGTTATCATTCCTTCCCTGAGGATACCTGCTAGATGTTTCTTCAAGGGGATCCGACATATCATCCTCCCTTCTGTAATACCTGGCAGCTCGGTCACAGGAGGCTGAGGCTCCTTTCGCTTTAGTGGAACCCCCTCGGTTAGTGTTTTCCCTTTTGAGTTCATGAACCCGTGCTGCCAGGACAGAAGTGGGTTTCCCATCCCACCTTCTCATGTCTTCCCCACAGTCACACAAGAAGAACCACAGCTCAGATCGTGGGGTGTACCCTCTCTCTCTAGCTGGGGGATGTCGGGCTCTGACTCTGGGGTTTATGACCTGCACTGGTGCCACATGAGAGCTGCTCCTCCTCACCTCCTCCCTAATCTCTTCTTTGAGGTCCCTAGCCACAGCAGCGACATGAGCTTTCATTGGGCCAGTGACTAAACTCTCATAACACCTGAACCTGTTGGCAACAGAACCCACTGTCTCTTGGTTGTCATCAGCATTAATTGTTGCAATGAAGGTGGCGTATTGCTGTGGCCCCAGCTTTGCCAGGTTCCACAGCATCTGCCCTGTACATTTGACCTTGTCGGGGTCATTATCATGCTGTCTGTCCCTCCCAAAGAGTACCTCTAACACTGTCACTTCTCTCAGCTGTTGGATCGCTTCCTCAAGGGTCTTCCATGGCATTCTATGATGGCACTCCTGCATTCTCTCTCTGTGGACAAACCTTTCCCTCACACTCATTAAAAGCCGCTCCCAGGGAGAAAGGGGCCCCGGCTCCCTCATGAATACCTGGTCCACCTCTGGGTCTTGGGTCAAGGATCCCAAATACCTGGCTTTGCCACTATCCAGTTGTACGCCTTTACCCATAAGGTCCCAAACCCGAAGTAACCAGGTTGTATAAGGCTCACGCCCCCGTCGCGCAATGTCTTTTCGCATATTACGGAGACTGTCGAACGACAGGGATTCGATGATAATTTCAGGCTCTGACTCCCCTGCTGCTTGTGAGGGCTCTGATTCATCACCATCATTAACTGGGCGTACTGATTTGGCCTTGCACTTCCTCCTCTGCACAGTGGCGACTGCCGCTGGCTGTGGCTGTCCTTGTGGTTCAGCTGGACCCTGCACGGTTGTAACATCTGTGGGTTCCACTGCTGCACCATCAGACTCTCCCTCTTCAGGATGAGGTTTTCCACTAGTTTGGGAGGTGTGTTCCCTCAGCATCTGGCATATGTCCTTCACCAGTACCCCCACCCAATTCGGCTGGTTCATTTCTGAGGTGGGCTGTTGGGCAATCCAAGTCCATCTCACCTTATCTCTGATGGCTGAGTAGGCCTATTAGCAACACCTGGATAGTATCTAGGGGAAATCCAAACCCTTTGAAAGCTGGTGGAGTAAACCCAAAGAACTGGTTGAATGGTTGGGAGAAAACTTCCTCTGGTGTTATTTCCTCACAGAAGGTACCATTTTTAATGTAATCCCAAAAACATACGCTGAGCATGTGATAGCCCTTTATCCATGTGCCCACATTCCACAGGAAATTAAAACCCCATTAATTACTCACTTTATCAGCCCATAGTGCAAGCTGGATAGCAGCCACAGTAGCCTTAGTCAGAGGACCCATGTTTAGATAAGGGGCTGGAAAGGGGAAAAATATAGCCACAACCACGTGCCACCCGAACCAAGGTAAACTAGACCACATGGTGCTGCCTAACTAAGTTCCCATGTTCAGCACACAAAAAAATCAGGTTGCCCAGGAACTGTTATTCCTTTTTCACCCTTTTCCCTCAATGCCTTCAAGCCCCACGTTGGGCACCAAAATCTGTCTTGGTTTGAAAGACAGGTGTCTGCTAAGGAAGGCAGGAGCCCCCCTTGGAATGGAAAATACAACCCCCTTCCCTCCGAATTATTATAAAATTGAAATTAAGGGGCTTTCAGGCAAAGAAATGAGGAAATGGGAATAACAGTTTTTACTAATATATACAACAAAACAATAATACAGAGAAACTGGTTTAGAGCCTGACAGAGTCAGGGATACAACCTGGCACCCTGCCGGGCAGGGTGCTAGTAGCAGTCCGATGTAGTGGTAGCTGCAGTTCTCTTGGAAATGGTCCTGTTGAAGCGATGATCTTGTAGAAAGAGGTCTGAGCAGTCCGATTCGGTGGCAGCTGCAGTTCTCTTTGAAATGGTTCTGTTGAAGCGGTGATCTTGTAGAAAAGAAAACTGGTCCTCCTCTGAAAATCCGGTGGTGGTGTAGTCCTTGTCCTCTGGGATCCCAGCAGGTAAGGCTGCCCGTGCTGTTCCAAACCCCAGATTTTATCCCCGGTGGGAATGCTTGGCTCCCTCCCCCTGGCCTGAGCATCTCACAAAGGGATGGTGAGTCATGGGGCAAGGCACTGATGGGCCCATTAACAGAAGAGCAGTCCAGGTGCAGGTTATCTATGGGTCATGCGGCAAGGCATTGTTGGGCCTATTAACAGAAGCTAGTCCTGAGGGGGGAGGCAAGGAACATCGGCACCTGGTTTCAACAGCTCATGGTAATAGAATACATTGTAACCCAGGACACACTGCATGAGACAGAGGTCAGGACTCAGCTGATGTATCAACTACTGGCTGTTTTGTTGGCGCTGCTAAAATAGCCTCTGCTTCTTCATGCATCTAAAAGAAAAAGACAGATGAAGTATTAATGTCGTCAGACATTTTACTTAGAAAGACATCATAAAATGGTTTCTTTTAAGACATATCTGAAAGCATTCAGAACATGAAACCTGCACCCAGCTGGCACATTTTGGTGCATTCAATGCATCTGAATTCTCCACTTACAAGTAAGAACTGTACATCTTGAAACAGCTCTTGAATGAACCTTTGAGATGGAAGTCGAAATGTACAATGCGCTAACAAGTAGGACACCTCAGAGTAAAGGCATATGTCATCAAATGCTTGGGGATATTTCTCCTTAATTCTGATCAACAGAAACAGATTTCCATCATGTTTTTAAAAGCTGTTCAATTAAATTTTGATTGTCATCATTAACAAAGTAGAACTCTTCAGTAAAAGGCATTCTACATGCTGGATCTGATGAACCAAGAAAACCAGAACAGACAGCAAACTGGAATAAATACATATTCATGAGATGAAACAGTATATATAATTTGAAAGTTGCACAGAATCTCTGAGATCACCTAGTCTTAAATAGATGTAGAAAGAGAACAGTATATCAAAGAACAAGCATGTACAAGTACAGCAGTAATAAAAATACAAAAAGCTAATTTAATTACCTGTAAGCATTTTTAAAACTAAAATGAGCATTTCTGCATTTTCTTTTAGCAGTCATATGTCAGTTTTCAACATCACTAGCCCAGAGACCTATATTTTTTATTATAACATGGTCCCTGGATTTATATTCCTATATTATCTGCTTTAAGCAAGTGTATTTCTCAAGAAGTTACTTTCAGATTGTTATTCTGGTTATCTGATATAAATTATTTGGCACAAATAACAAAAAAGAATTATCAATTCTTTTTTTAAGACTTATGACATACTGGGTATGTAATGAAGCATCACTACAGTGATCACTACAGTTGAATCATAATCACAGAATCATAGAATTGTTATGGTTGGAAAAGACCTTTAAGATCATCAAGTCCAACCATTATCTAACTCTACCAGGCCAACTTCTAAACCATGTCACTGAGCACCATATCTAGATGGCTTTTAAGAGACATCCAAGGATGGCGATTCAACCATTTCCCTGGGCAGCCTATTCCAGTCTTTGATAACCCATTACTGATTTGAAAAATAATAGGGAAGACTAGGACATTAAAGACAGAACAAACATATTAGAAAGAAAATTCTTGACTTAGCTTTTACATTACGTTCAGTCATACCCAGTAACCCACAATAATACCTGCTTGACAATTTTTTGAGAAATTAGAAATAAGGTGAATCACTATCTCTGAGATCTTAGAAAATACATACAACTAAATGTTGCTAAACCATCTGAAATGTATTTAACTTACATCAGGAGTCCAGTTTCATGGCCCTTAGTTCCTACTGAACTACTCAAATCGATTACTAAACATAAGACTTCTTTCCACAGAAGTATTCTGCACACTGGTATATCATCTGGGATTGATTTTACTCCTGGAAAAACAAATTCAACGGTATGGAGTTTCAACAGAATAGTCTTTGATTGTGCTAATCTTATGCCACATAAGTCTGTTTTAGCATTACACACACACACAAGTACGTATTTACGTATGTATTCTGAACTACCAACAAATAATCCCATTAAAACTAAAACAAACAAAAATATTATTTTAATGAATTTTAACATGGAAATATTTAAAAAGGGTAAACTAGCATTCCATAAATGCTGTGTGACATTTAAAAAAGAAAAATAAATCTGAGAGATACAATTACAGTGCTGTCTCTATCTCTAAATCATGTTGCAAACTGGGTGACTACCTGCTCTGTTTCTATCAGATACTGGTGAAGTTAGAAACCAGCTACTTCATAAGAAAATTATGATAATTCAAAACATAAAACACAAGCCTAAAAAAGAAATGTCTTTCTCTTTACAGAAATTCAGTAATTTTTTTAATTATTTTTTTTTCTTTTTCTTTTTTTAAACTAACACCATTGTGGGGGAAAAAGCAATCAATTTGATTGTGATGTCGGATATAGAGCTGCATTTTCATTACCTGCAAAAATGCCATAGAGCTAAAGCAGAACAGTTTGAAAGTATGCCATCTGCCATACTCATTGATAATGCAGCTATCTTCCCGGATAATGATTAGGGCATCCAAAGAGGGGTTTTGTGTTGTCATGGGGTTTTTTTGTTTGGCTGGTTGTTTGGTTTTTGGTTTTTCGGTTTTATTTGCTGTGGGGTTTTTTTGGTTGGTTGGTTGGTTTGTTTGTTGTTTTTTTTTAAATAAAGAGCATTACTTTGTTGCAGTATATATAAAGAAAACATTATTTTTCCACAATAACTAAAAAATACTTAAAGAATTATAGTCTCTAACAATCATAAGGCTTTCAAACTTACCTAGTACAAGCTCTGTACTCTTGGTGCTGCTAGCTGAACCATGGGATACTGAATCACTACAGCGTGAAATTCCAGAAAATTTGGAGGAATGCACATCTAAGTGATTGTGTATGGTCTGCCCACACCAGTCAGTATATGGAATGTCTGAAAAATCTGAGAGAAACACGATGTTGCAATTTTGTTATTCACACTTTTCCTCACTTCAAATGCTTTTCTTATTTTTTAACAATGTCAAGCATGCAAGATGCTGATGCAGTATGTACAGTAACTACTAGCATATAAACCATCTGGAAGCTAGATGTTTGATTTTGGGCAAATCATACTCAAAACATCTAAAAATAACTTTTTTTCTTGAATCTTATAATACTTGTGTGAAAATAATCAACTCTTGAGCACTGACAGAAGCCTAAAAAACTGTAATCACATGTAGAGCCCTTATGTAAAACAGAGCATAGAATCATAGAATCATTATGGTTGGAAGGGACCTCCAGGGTCATCAAGTCCAACCTTTAGCCCATCATATTCCTAAACATTAGACCATTAGACCATGGCATCAAGTGCCTCATCAACTCGTTTTTTGAACATCCCCAGGGACGGCAACTCCACCACCTCCCGGGGCAGCCTGTTCCAATGTCTAACCACCCTCTCAGTAAAGAACTTCTTCCTAATATCCAACCTAAACTTCCCCTGACGTAACTTGAGGCCATTTCCTCTCGTCCTATCATTAGTAATTTGGGAGAAGAGACCAACACCAGCCTCACAACAACCTCCTTTTAGGTAGTTGTAGAGGGCAATGAGGTCTCCTCTTAGTCTCCTCTTCTCCAGACTAAACAACCCCAGTTCCCTCAGCCGGTCTTCATAAGGCCTGTTTTCCAGACCTCTCACCAGCCTCGTTGCCCTTCTCTGGACTCACTTCAGCACCTCAATGTCCTTCCCATACTGTGGTGCCCAGAACAGGACACAGTACTCAAGGTGTGGTCTCATGAGTGCCGAGTACAGGGGCACGATCACCTCCCTACTCCTGCTGGTCACACCGTTTCTGATACAGGCCAGGATGCCGTTGGCCTTCTTGGCCACCTGGGCACACTGCTGGCTCATGTTCAGTCGGCTGTCAACCAACACCCCCAGGTCCTTTTCCGCCAGGTTGCTTTCAGCCACTCTTCCCCAAGCCTGTAGCGCTGCATGGGGTTGTTGTGGCTGAAGTGCATGACCCGGCACTTACCCTTCTTAAACCTCATACAGCTAGCCTCAGCCCATTGCTCCAGCCTGTCCAAATCCCTCTGCAGGGCCTCCCTACCCTCAGGCAGATCGACACTCCCACTCAACTTCATGTCATCTGCAAATCCACTGAGGGTGCATTCGATCCCCTCATCCAGGTCATCAATAAAGACATTAAACAAGACTGGCCCCAAGACCGAGCCCTGAGGGACACCACTTGTGACCAGTCCCCAACTGGATTTAACTCCATTCACCACAACTCTCTGGGCTCGGCCATCCAGCCAGTTTTTAACCCAGCGAAGAGTCCACCTGTCTAGACCATGAGCTGCCAGCTTCTGCAGCAGAATGCTGTGGGAAACAGTGTCAAATGCCTTCCTGAAGTCCAGGTAGACAACATCCACCGCTTCTCCCTCATCCACTAGGCGGGTCACCTGATCATAGAAGGAGATCAGATTGGTTAAACAGGACTTGCCCTTCATGAACTCATGCTGGGTGGACCTGATCCCCCTGTTGTCCTGCACTTGCCGCGTGATCTCCCCCAACATGAACCGTTCCATAATCTTTCCCCATACCGAGGTCAGGCTGACAGGCCTGTATTTCCCCAGATCCTCCTTCCTGCCCTTCTTGTAGATGGGCATCACATTAGCAAGTTTCCAGTCGTCTGGGACCTCACCCGATAACCAGGAGTGCTGATAGATGATGGAGAGCGGCTTGGCAAGTTCCTCCGCCGGCTCCCTCAGCACTCTCGGGTGGATCTCATCCGGCCCCATAGACTTATGGGTGTCTAATTGAATTAGCAGTTCCTTCACTACTATTTCCTGGATTACGAGGGGTTTATTCCGATCTCCATCCCAATCTTCCAGCTCAAGGAACTGAATACCATGAGGATAAGTTGTCTGGCCATTAAAGACCTAGGCAAAGAAGGCATTAAACATTATTTCAATTAAATTGAAACAGGCTGGGAGGGGGGTGTGTGTGAAAATCTAGAAACTTTTTTTGAATGGTTAAGCTCCCAAGATTTATTAGCATTTAGGAAATAAACATCACATTTTAGTCCTGTGTTTTGCCAATTAGTGGGCCCAGTACAAAAGACACAGCCAGCAGCAGAACAACAATCCAGTGAGTAAGTTCTATTTCACATAAAGGACTCAGAATATAGGGGATTGCCGGGGGTACAAACAAGTTAGATAGATCACAAATAATAGATATCAACCCCAGTGACCCCAGGAATGACATAGTATGACTCGTAATAGATAGAACAAGCAGAGACACAAGGTAACCCACAGAGAAAATGGGAGACAACCAGGACAATAAGGTGGTTACATATGATAGAAGTAACCCCATGTTGCCTCCCCACAAAGCCCGCGTTTGTACGTGCCAGACCTGACTGTGATCCAGTTGCATGAGGAGTCAGGAGGTCCTTCCCCAACAGGAAAACTCTGTGAAGTGCATCCACTCCACAGACAGACTCTCTAACCCTTCCTGCAAGTGGGCCCAGCTTTTATCCCCAAACAGGACACCTGGCACTCATTATCAAAATGCAGGGCACCTGGGGCTTGTTTACCCAAGGGCTTTCCTTACAAGGCTGGCCGCACCTTGGAGGAAAGCCAAAAGGTAAACTCATCCCCTCCTTTTGAAGGGCTGTGGGAACCACCCATATGTCAACCTTAATTCAGGGCTTGGGGTTCAGACCCCAGCACTTCATCCTGTCTTATCATACATAACAAACACTGCAAAGGACAGAATGCAACCTCTAAATACACATACTGTAAGATATATGGTAAATCCTGACATTATATCAACATTAGTAATAGCAATACTCATGTAACATTAATATATTACAAATTTTCATAGTATCACACAAGATTAGTACAACAATATACCAGATGTATGAATGACATATGCACCAATGAACACAGAAACACAATTTAAAAGACTATAACTCAGTGCCTGTAATAGGATAAAACTAAACTCAACAATGCAGCAACAAACCAAAGACACTTCAGTGACATGCTCTTCCCTGGGTGGAAAACACCAACAAATACAATTTTGAACAGGCATACTTTACACTAAAAGATAGTAAACTACAGAAACACACTTTCAGGAAAGTCATCTTTATATATTACATTAACACCACAAAAGAAAAAAAAGTAAAAATCAGTAAGATGTGTCTATTTGGATGTTCAAGATGCTTGTAATAAAGTTCCAGTTAACCAAGAAGCAAGACAACAGCTATCCTATACTACTTTAGGACTAATATATATGTTTCTTTTTCAGTTGTCCTACTGAAAAGACACATATGGATGCCCTACAGATTTATGACTACTCTGGAGTAAAAAGAAAGTGCATTCCAGAACAAGTCAGGCATTACAGAGCACTTGCAATTTTCTTCTACCATGTTCCATCACCTCTGCTGATCAACTGTCACAGAAACATCACAAAAAAGACAAAATTTACTTTCTGAAATACACATCTAACCTTTATTGGTTCCTATAAATTCACATGTAAATTCCTGTAAAAAATATAAGTATATGTGACATACATATTTTAGCTTAAATTTTGTTACTTCCTTTAATGTAGTATGACTACCAGTCTTCAATTAACATTAGCTCATATTATAATCAAAGATATGTAAGACTTTCCTTCTTAGTTTATTAGAGCTGGATCAAGCTTTGAAGCAACACCACATTCTCTTGAACTATATAAAACAGGGAATTAATAGCCTGCTATCCTGAATCCAGAACACAGTTCTCAAAAATTAACAGCTAAAAAAACCCTTTTGTGTAAAGAAAAATAAATAAAACCCAACAACCCACCCAATGTACAAACAAAGAATATAAAGGTACAGAAGAAGAACAAAACCAATACCTCCTGCATCAGGTACAAAGACCCTAGCTCCACGATCATCAAATGGAGGTGTGGTTTTCTTCTGGAAATATGGAGGTTCCTTTACCTGGAATACTCAAGTGAAAGTTAAAATTAGCACAGGTGATAATTATATACAAAGGAAAGATAGATATTTTTAATGAGGAAATAAAATGTCAATTTTTTACTTCAGGAAAAAGATCTAATTGGAGAATGGGCTCCTGAGTAATGAAGAAAAGCCAATGAGAAAAACATGCATTTGTGAATGAACATTTATTAAGCAAGGCTTACGAACAGTCAGTAAACAGTAAAACACAGTGGTGACAGGCTGTAAAGAAACCAGGGACTCAGAAATGGCTATTAATGATCTGTCGACAAACACTCTACAACACTGGAGACCTCGGGAAAGCAGAGCAAAACCACCCAGGACATATAAAATGTTGCCTGTAAGATGTTGCAGTCGAGATGTGTCTCAACTCTTTTTGTAGAGTTGAGGAAAGTGAGGCAGCATAAACATGCCATAAAGACTGTGGAGCAGAGAGAAATAGTCATTTCATAAAGGGGAAATAGAAGTAGGTGTGATGGAAAATGTTGCCTTTGCTCTAGCTTTAGTAATTTTTTGAGATTAGTAAGAAAGGAATTTAGGTTTGAAAGGCAAAGACTAAGTAAACTAAAGATAAAGAAGCCACTGATTTACCTTTCACATAGACTATGTCCTGTTTTTGATAATTAGGTAACAGAATATTAAAAATTGTGATGCATCAGTTTGTTATAAGGGAATATGTTTTAACTAAGTAGAGAGAGGAAGGCAACTGTTAAGACACTTAACCTGTTTTAACTTAAAGAAATATATCTGTGAGGTTAACCTTACTTAAATAAAGACAATATAATTCTATGATGATAAATATACAAATAAAATAATATTAAATCAAGATCACGGTAGCAGAAACCAGGGTAGCATGAAGTTTACTGTGGGTTTTATGCACATCATTTATGGTTGGCCAATGAATATATCAATTAGTTGGCAAATGTCCACAGACTATGCTAATTTTAGTATAAAAGCCAGCTGTCAAAAAAATCTTATGACAGCATATTTATGTTACCACTGTTTAACACACTTCTAACCTAGTCATTATTTGCCTAATAATACAAAGCAGAAGAGCACTTTTCTGTAAACAGGGTTAGAAAAGTAACTCTTGTTCTCCAAAACTCATTCTTTGAAGGTACCACATCCTGTTTTCCTCACTTCTGTAGATCTAATCTATTCTGATGATAATGTAACAGTTAACTACCTTCCAATATGAAAATGATAATAAATGCATTAAGTTATTGTGGAGGAATGGCTTGCTGAAGAGGGCCGAATGTAACAACTGTGAGCACAGGGCTGAATGTAGCAGCTGTGAGCAATCAGTACTGATAACGGGAGCTGTACTGCTGATAGCTGTAGCTTCCCAGGGTCACTCTGACCTGGAAGCTTGCGGAAAGCTCCAAGTCAGGACAAGCCCGAGGCAAGTCCTGACAAGTCCAAAGCTGGTGGAAAGTTGCAAGGTAGAACCTGCGGGAAGAATCCGGAAGTAGATAACCGCAAGAGGCTGGAATATGCAAATGTAGCTCTATGCTTAACTAATCAAATATAGACGAGTAGGCATAATTTGTGCTTAGCCAATTAGACATAGATATGTAGGCATAACTTAACATAAGTAGGCATAATTAACCTCCAGTGTATAAAAGGCATAGCAGAACTTGAATAAAGTGTAGAAGCTTGCTTATAACTCATACTGAGTTGTGTCTTGCTTCCCTCGCCTTCTCCGCCATTCTGCAACATCTGGCGCCCAAACAAGGGACCCCACTCTACATCTCAGGGGTCTAGAACTCTGACCGAGGAGGCGAGAGCGGAACAGAGCACCGGTTAGCAGCGAACCGGGGGGCGAAAGATCGGCGATCTGCTATGCAGTGGGATTCCGCATCCGCGCCTGGGAACAGAACAGAGCCTGTTTGACCTGCTATCCGCTTAAGGCTACGCTCTGGACGACGCCCAGAGAGAGGGGTGTTCGTGCTGCACAGCGGGAGACCCGGTGTGGGGGTCATCCTGAAGCGGGAGATCCCTAAGAGGGAACCCTCCCGTCGCTATCCGGTTTGCCGAAGCAGAGAGAGGCTTCGAGGGGTTTGCCGAAGCAGAGAGAGGCTTCGAGGAGTGACGGCTTGGACCAGCCAAAAAGTCATGGAGCGTGAGGTAGCCTGTGAATTGCTTTTATGCTTTTTAGAAAAGCAGGGGTTAGAAAGCCTAAAGCATGGTTCGGGGCTTGTGGCTTTATTGTTATGCTTTTTAGAAAAGCGGGGATTGGACAGAAGTAAAAAGACTTTGGGCTCCCTATATGCTTGGGGGTATGCCAGAGGACACTTTAAAGACCCTAATACGTTGTTTGATGTAACGGAGTGGAGAAAGTGTGGGGACTCTCTGCGGGACAGTGTTGTTAGCGGTGATAAAACGGCGAAAAAGTTGCGGGGACCGTGGCGGGAGGTGAACGGTGCCCCTCCGTTTTTCCCCCCCCCCGAGCGCCGCGGCAGCGGCTGGAGCGGCGGCCGGCGGCGGGGCCGTGCCTGGCGCAGCGGAGCGGCACGATCGGCATTCCCCCCCCACCCCCCCGCGCGAGCGCTGCGGCAGCAGCCGAAACGTTCGCAGCTTCAGGGCCCCGACCGAATGCCTGTTCCGTTTCCACACACACCCCCCCACCACCTATTCCAGCGGCGCCCACATATATGAACAAGTGCAAGATTTCAAAAGGAGCGTGGTTGGGGGTGGGCAGGCTGGGACAAGAAATGGAAAAGGGGGTGGCGGAGGCGCGAAATGCGGGGAAAGGATTTGATCCGGGTAAAGAGAAAATGTAAAAGGAGGGGATGACTTTGCCTTTTGGCTTTCCTTCAAGGTGCGATCGGCCTTGTGGGGGGAGCCCTTGGGTAAACAAGCCCCAAGTGCCCCACATTGGATAAATGACTGCCAGCTGTCCTGTTTTGGGGACAGAGGCTGGGGCCACTTGCGGAAAGAGTGGAGTGTCTGTCTGTGAGGTGGACACACCTTGCAGAGTTTTCCTGTTGGGGAAGGACCTCCTGATTCTCCCTGCAACTGGGCCCTGGTCAGGTTTGGCATTTGCAAATGGGGCTTCGTGGGAAAAATAATACGGGACTACTTCTATATGATGAGCCTATTGACTGGGAGACTTTGTTTCTTGGTTAATTCCACCTATTATTGAATTCCACCTGTTATCAGTTGCTGTTGTATTAACGATTGTACTTTATGTTTTCGAAAAGGTAACAAGCATGATTAAATATACCATGAAGAACGTATGGCTGGCTAAAAGAGAATAACCAAATAGTGAACCAGCCATACGGGATGTTGGCCTAGGCAGGTAGCCAAATTCTAGAAGCTACTTCAAAAGAAAAAAAAAAAAAGAAAAGAGCAATGACTGCTTCACTAAGGAACGCAGGAGTGAACAGATAAGAGTGAACAAATGGACACTGGCGCTGATGTCACCATGGTTAGTTCCACACGGTGGCCACCTGACTGGCCATGTCACCCAGCTGCCACAGGTATCGAAGGTGTGGGAGGAACCACCACAGTAAAATGCAGCGCTTCTCCTGTGTGCATCACCATCGACGACAAAAAAGCCCACACAGTTGTGAACATTTTGTCATTGCCTGTCGGAGTCGACGCTCTCATCGGACGGGATGTGCTTTCTCAGCTGGGACTGCGTCTCACGAACGACCCTTTTTAGGGGCGGTCACTGCCCAGTGGACTTTCCCGATCCAGTTAACATGGCTCACCGACGAACCAGTATGGGTCGAGCAGTGGCCGCTAAAACAGGAAAGTCTTCTGCAGGCCCAAGCACTTGTCTCAGAACAGCTGCCCAAGCCCTTAAAGAGATCGAAAGGCTAGCTTGTTGGTCTGTTAAGCAATCAAATATTACCACAGATATTATTAATGAATTGTTAGTAGATCAAAATAGTTTGCGACATGCTTTGCTTCAAGATCGCGCCGCTATTGATTTTTTGCTTTTAGCACAAGGCCATGGTTGTGAAGACTTCGAGGGTATATGTTGCTTTAACTTATCTGATCATAGTAATTCCATCCATAAGCAATTAAACTGGCTAAAGCAACACACCAATAAGATCACTGTTAATAACAATCCGTTTGATAAATGGCTATCTTCTATATTTGGGGGATTAACACCATGGCTGCTTTCGCTTGTTAAAGAAGGCTTGCGCTGGATAGGAATAGGCATTGCTATTGTAGTTGTTGCTAAAATTGCTTATAACTGCATAATGAAACAAGTAGCTCAACTTTCCAACCAGATACTGCTCGCTCAAAAAGAAAAAGGGGGAATTGTGGAGGAATGGCTTGCTGAAGAGGGCCGAATGTAACAACTGTGAGCACAGGGCTGAATGTAGCAGCTGTGAGCGAGCAGTACTGATAACGGGAGCTGTACTGCTGATAGCTGTAGCTTCCCAGGGTCACTCTGACCTGGAAGCTTGTGGAAAGCTCCAAGTCAGAACAAGCCCGAGGCAAGTCCGGACAAGTCCGAAGCTAGTGGAAAGTTGCAAGGTAGAACCTGCGGGAAGAATCCAGAAGTAGATAAACGCAAGAGGCTGGAATTTGCAAATGTAGCTCTATGCTTAACTAATCAAATATAGACGAGTAGGCATAATTTGTGCTTAGCCAATTAGACATAGATATGTAGGCATAATTTAACATAAGTAGGCATAATTAACCTCCAGTGTATAAAAGGCATAGCAGAACTTGAATAAAGTGTAGAAGCTTGCTTATAACTCATACTGAGTTGCGTCTTGCTTCCCTCGCCTTCTCCGCCATTCTGCAACAAGTTATTACATACATAACCAAATGTTTCATCGATATCCACTGGGAGAGCAAGGCCAATGTAATCATCGGAGCTACCATATGCAGCATGGAGTGAATGCTGAAGCGTGTTTTGGTTAACAGGACTTAATAAATCTTTATCTAACGAAGCATAACTTAAAGCTTTCATGAACCTGTAACATTGAAATAATAAATCACTACCTCAGTAAATCTCTCATTTTGGCACATTACAAGTAAGGAGGACTGCTGACACAAAGACTATCCTCATCTTCCCATTGTAGAACTGAGTCAAATTACAGCTATAGGCTTAATGCTTTTGTTCTGTCTCATGTGGTATTGCATGGTTTCCTCGGGTAAAAATTTGTGCTCTTTTTGTTGAAAGACCTGGGACAGGGACTTGAAAGACAGCAGGATGGAACTTCTGCTTAAGGGATTGTCAACCCTGTAAAAACACAAGTTTTCTCCAACTTACCAGGCTTCAAAGATTTACAGCCCAGACACAATCAGTAAAGATTTAGGCTTTTAAACTGCTAAAGCAGAGACTGAGCCTGCTAGGTATCAGAGATGCGAGCAAGGAACATTTTTTTCCTGTATTCTAAAGGAGCCACCCACTGGGTCACCCAAGCATGGAAGAACAACTTGCTCAGCATGAACAGACAACACGCTTGAACCTGCACAGTGAGCAGAGCTGACTGTGACAAGCAATCTGAGGAACAAAGAAATAGGTTGGGAAAGGAGATGGGGAGAGGAGGCTGGAGAACAAGTCCTCAGTGCTGATCAAAATCCTGATGATGGAAATCTCATTTGGCCATCTCTCATTTTACTTCTCATTGAAGATAAAACCTACGAATGCTTTCTCCTAATCAAATTAAGTAGATGGTCTATGCAGTGGATTAAAGCTTCCTAGTAAAAAGAGACACTCCCTAGGAACACTACATTTTTTTAGAATCCCAGAATCGTAGAATGGTTTGGGTTGGAAGGAACCTTAAAGATTATCTAGTTCCAACCCCCCCTACCATGGGGAGGGACACTTCCCACTAGACCAGGTTGCTCAAGGCCTCCTCCAGCCTGGTCCTGAACACTTTTGGGGAGGGGGCAGCCACAGCTTCTTGGGGCAACCTGTTCCAGTGCCTCACCATCCTCACAGTAAACAATTTCTTCCTAATATCTAGACTAAATCTATCCACTTCCAGTTTCAAGCCATTACCCCTCATCCTATCACTACATACTCTTGTAAAAAGACCCTCTCCAGCTTTCTTGTAGGCCTCTTTCAGGTAGTGGAAGGCTGCTATCAGGTCCCCCTGGAGCCTTCTCTTCTGCAGGCTGAACAACACCAGCTCTCTCAGCCTGTCCCCATAGGAGAGGTGCTCCAGCCCTCTGATCATCTTTGTGGCCCTTCTCTAGACTCGCTCCAACAGGTCCATGTCCTGCTTATGTTGGGGGCCCCAGAGCTGAACACAGTTCTCCAGGTGGGGTCTCAGAAGAGCAGACTAGAGGGGCAGAATCACCTCCCTCGACCTGCTGGCCATGCTTCTTTAGATGCAGCCCAGGATACAGTTGGCTTTCTGGGCTGAAAATGCACATTGATGGCTCATGTCAAGCTTCTCGTTAACCAGCACACCCAAGTCCTTCTCCTCAGGGCTGCTCTCTATCAATTCTTCGCCCAGCCTGTACTTGTGCTTGGGACTGTCCTGACCCAGGTGCAGGACCTTGCACTTGGCCTTGTTGAACTTCATGAGGCTGGCATGGGCCTACCTCTCCAGCCTGTCAACGTCCCTCTGGATGGCATCCCTTCCCTCCAGCGTATCAACTGCACCACACAGCTTGGTATCATCGGCAAACTTGCAGAGGGTGCGCTCAATGCCACTGTCCATGTCGCCGACAAAGATTTTAAACAGCACCGGTTCCAGTATTGACCCCTGGGGAACGCCACTTGTCACTGTGGTCTCCATTTGGACATTGAGCCATTGACTGCAACTCTTTGGTTGCAACCATCCAGCCAGTTCCTTATCCACCGAGTGGTCTATCCATCAAATCCATGTATTTTCAATTTCAAGACCAGGATGTCATGCGGGATAGTGTCAAATGCTTTGCATGAGTCCAGGTAGATGACATCCGTTGTTCTTCCCTTATCCACCAACGCTGTAACCCCATCATAGAAGGCCACCAAATTTTTCAGGCAAGATTTGCCCTTGATGAAGCCGTGTTGGTTGCCACCAACCACCTCCTCATTTTCCATATGCCTTAGCAGAGCCTTCAGGAGGATCTGCTCCATGATCTTGCCAGGCACAGAGGTGAGACTGACTGGCCTATAGTTTCCTGGGTCTTCCTTTTTTCCCTTCTTGAAAACTGGGGTTATGTTTGCCCTTTTCCAGTCAGCAGGAGCTTCACCAGACTGCCATGACTTTTCAAATATGATGGAAAGGGGCTTAGCAACTTCATCTGTCAGTTCCCTCAGGACTCGCAGACAGATCTCATCAGGTCCCATGGACTTAGATTCATAGAATAGCCTTGGTTGGAAGAGACTACTAAGATCATCAAGTCCAACCATTAACCTAACACTGCCAATTCATTTGTCCACCTTCAGGTTCTTCAGATGGTCTTGAACTTGATCTTCTCCTACAGTGGACAGATCTTCCTTCTCCCAGTCCCTACCTTTGTCTTCTGCAACTTGGGCAGTGTGGTTAGAATCCTTGCTGGAACTTTATTATATTACTGCAAATTATATACATTGGAAGGCAAGTACAGTGAACATTTTATTTCTTGAGCTGGACATTCTGCCTTAGAAATAATTTTCTATCTTTTGTTTTGTTTTGCTTTGTTTTAGATGGGCAGTTAAAATGTCTTCTCATCCATATCAGTTTAACAGATTTATACCAAGATAAAAATAAATTATTATGGTTTGATCATGTGTTGCTCAAGACATTATTATACAATGGGAATGTGCAGAACACAGATTATAGGACATCAACAGTTTTCTTGCTACTAATTCTGACCAATGCTAATTACAGTAGCAGTGGACTTGAAATAAAAATTAAGCCATATTTCAAAACCCAGTTACCAACTGCATTAGTTATTTCATAATAAAGCATTCTATAATTATTCTCAATATAAAGATATACATATTAATCCTAAACATTTCTCCCTGCTTCTCTTGGAAAAGCTAACGGATATATCCATTAGTACTGATAAACACCAATAAGTTTTCATGAAATCACGTCTGCAGGTGATGGGGCAAGAGCCACAATCATGGTTTGAGACATGCACCTTAACATTTTTGGTTGGTCTTTAAGGACAGAGATGGAAAATTTAGCCTCACAAAATAATTAGTGCAAAGAAATAAGCTTTTCAACCTTTTGAATGAATGGAACAGCTAGAAACATCACTGATGTCAATTTACAGCTGCTACTTGCTATGAACACCTGAATTTGTGAATGAAGCATTAATCAAAGAAAATTTTCTGAAGACTGACAGAAAAATAGCCTTAGAAGACAAAAAAAGGACAGAATATTTCCAATTTATTACTTAAACAGTAGTGAAAGACAATATTCAGCTGGAAGTAGTAACATACTCTGAAATTAAAAGGACCACAATTATTCAGTGGAGATACTCAGCTGTAACCAGTAAGAAAAAATCATATACTAGTTAAATCATAGTCTTTCCAATCAATTATATCAGTAACCAAGACAATCATAGAATCATAGAATAGTTTCGGTTGGAAGGGACCTTTAAAGGTCATCTACTGTTCCAATGCCCCTGCAGTGAGTAGGGACATCTTCAACTAGACCAGGCTGCTCAGAGCCCCATCCAACCTGACCATGAATGTTTCCAGGGATGGGGCATCTACCACCTCTCTGGGCAACCTGTTCCAGTGTTTCACCACCCTCATTGTAAAATTTTTTTCCTTATATCTAGTCTAAATCTACCCTCTTTTAGTTTAAAACCATTACTCCTTGTCCTATTGCAACAGGCCCTGCTAAAAGTTTGTCCCCATCTTTCTTATAGGCCTCCTTTAAGTCTTGAAAGCCTGCAATAAGGTCTCCCTTCTCTTCTCCAGGCTGAACAACCCCAATTCTCTCAACCTGTCTTCATAGGAGAGGTGTCCCAGCCCTCTGATCATTTCTGTGGCCCTCCTCTGGACTCATTCCAACAAGTCTGTGTCTTTCCTGTACTGAGGATTCCAGAGCTGGATGCAGTACTCCAGGTGGGGTCTCACTAGAGCAGAGTAGAGGGGAAGATTCACCTCCCTTGATCTGCTGGCCACACTTCTTTTGATGCAGCCCAGGATATGGTTGGCTTTCTGGGCTATGAGAGCACATTGCTGGCTCATGTCCAGCTTTTCATCCACCAAGTCCTTCTCCACAGGGCTGCTCTTAATTCCTTCATCCTCCAGCCTGCATTGATCTTTTGTAATATGTACATCTGCAATTTCTTAACCTTCTCAGAGATACACAAGCACTCCAGTCATTTCAGTTCAATGTTAAACAGGTCAGCTCAAATCCTTGCCCCTAACCACTGATATAAGAGATCATGAACAGCTAAGCACCAGGAATACTATTAGTATTACACTGCATGCTGAGCCTCAGGATGAAAGTCCACTGCAGCAAGGCTGCTTTGCATATCAAGGGCATGACTGCAAGGGACAGTACAGCATGACTACAGCCACAATAGAATCTGTACTGCCACTAAAATGACACTGATTTGTTCCTGCATTAGCACAGAAAGCCAGTGACAGAGCAAGTAATAGCACTTCTGATTTCCAGTATGGTGCAGCTTAACTGCTGAATTAATTTAATCAGCACACTCAGCCTAGTTCTAACTTAACTGAACAAAGGGAACAAAACTTATCTTTTATGGCATCTTTGTAGAATCACGTGAAAATATGAAAAAAAGAATCTTAATCACAAAGGAAACTAGTAGTAATAAGCACTATAGACAATCAGTGGGGTATGTGGATTTAAACTCAGGGACTGGGCATTTGCTCTTCTGTGCATTAAGGGACTAATGTGCTGGTAACTTCTCCCCTTTCTCTCATGTGAGACAGGATATTTACATTTAGGTAAAAAATAGAAAGTGCCTTTTCCCTTTCAATAGTAATCTGAAAATCCAATCCACTAACTAAAAGCTTATTTAAAAGGAAAAGTTTGGGAAGTAGAAAATCTTTTAAGAGAAAGTTGTTAAGCACTTACTGTAGCTGCTGGAAAAGTGTCAACGTCATGAGCTAGATATCATATATAACTATCCAATTAGTCTTCAGAAGAGCTAATATTACTCAAAAATAAAGAGGTGACACAAAATAAACCCTGTCAGTAAAATCTTTGCTCTGTTGTAGCTAAGAAGACAAACTCACATTCATATCAGTGGTACCAGCACCTCACCACTGGTCTCAGTGCCACAGTGAACAGTAATATAGTATATTGGCAGGAGTCCCTGTCCTAAAACCTCACCAAGTGACATCGAGAAAATTCTCTTCTGAAATACAGCCCTGACTGCACAAGCAATTTGTGCAATTGTAACTTTAGTAATGTTAGCGGTGTAATTGCACTTAAATATTAAAAAAAAGTTAAACAGGAAGCAAATAGAAGGAAACATACTCCTTTGTCACTAACAGCATTAAAGGGACTGAGGGCAGCTATGAAAGCTGGGCTTCTCTGACAGCACTTATGAAGTTCAGACTTCTCATTAGCCTATTATTCTCTTAATATTGGTACTACTTTCAGCAAAGTTATGAATCATCCTGCAACAACTATCACTTTTAGATGAAGTTGGAAAAAAATATTAGAAAGATACTTTTCTTACTTAATTGCTCTTACAGCCCTGAAGTAAGAAACAAACACATAATCTCTTACTGGCTTGGGGTCAGTCGAGAATCCAGGCTGCCCAACTTCATGGTAATAGTGTCAGTAAACAGCACGTCCTTTGCTGGAGATGCTAGGACTTCTGAGCGAGACAGTGAAGGATGCATTCTCTGCTGTTGTAAGCATTTTAGTGTAGCATAGCCAAAGGCATCGTGAGAACTTGTGTAGCTTAAGTTATAGTCAGCAAGACTTTTTATTGTAGCAAGAGAAGGAGCCTTAAGAGACTGGGCTCTTCGGGGAAGCGTATGAGAAGACCCTGGCGGTATCAGGGATACAGAGTTGGATTTTGAGAGAGGCAGGTGGTTAGACTGTGGTGTTGAACACTGACTCGGTTTAACTGTTTTTGTGCTTACCACAGTACTCAAAATTCCACAGTCAGTTTCTATATTTGTAGTGTCCACACCTACAGTCTCCCTTGAAGGGCTAGAGCTCATTGAGCTTATGCCACTTGTTGTAGTATCTGTATTAAAACTTAAGCTACAACTCTTGAAATGTGTTTGTGTAGTACCATCTCCTATTAGCCTTTCTCTGTTCTCCTGGTGAATTTCATTTCCAAGACCTTTTGGCAGTTTCAGATCATTTTCTCCAATACTTGGCAGACTATCAATTGTGATAAAACACTTAGTCTCCCATCTTAGCTTTTATGGAATTGCTTACTTTTTCACAGCGTAATTTATACACGTTGAAGAAATGTCCATTTTCAGTAACAAAGTCTTATATAATTTCAGGTATGTTCATCATGGAGGATGACCGTTTTGGTAGTACTCCCACTAGTACGTTCTTCCTAGATATTACTGAAGATGCAGAACAAATATTTCATGACAGACCTGGACCTTCAAAGGACAAAGACCATAGTCCCTTTCCTTTTTTCTCTTCTAGCAAACTTGTGAAAAATTGCATTCTAAACTCTCATACTCTACCTAATAAAAACCACAGAAGTAGCAGTGATCCAAAAGAAGGAAAGCTGACATCTGATAGTAAATCAGGCCTGGGACGAAATCGTATAGTAACAGAACCTTCCAGTAGCATAGACTTTCCTGCTGGGGAAGAATTCAACCTTGTTTTCAGAGTTCCTAAAATCTAGACTTTACAATTAGAAACTTCTTTTTTTGGAAGTAAACACATGGAAGACACTTTTCCCTTTCACTTGATTACGTGTCTCTGAATGCATACAACTGTCCCCTGGCTTGCACTCTTCTTTCTTGCAATAGTACCTTTAAACAATTTGCTTGAACCTCATCCTGCCAAAAAGTCGATAAGAACACCAAAATGCTGGTTTGTGGTGTTTTTTTGTTGTTCTTGTTGTTGTTGCTTGTTTGCTTGGGGTTTTTGTTTGGGTTTTTTTGTTGTTACTTACTTGAAGGTGTAGATTCGCTTTCACTGTTATGCCTAGAACTGGTGGACTCAGAGTTCAAGCTAAGAGTACTTGGTATAGAAGAAAGTTCATTGCACAGCTGCTCCATGTTATCAGGGACCACTGGACAAGGCTGTCTACGACTGTGTCTCACTGCATCCCAGTTATGATGCTTCAAAATGTCACATCCTTGTTTAGTTTTGTCTATTAGACCAAGTGCGTAGACACAGGTTCTGTATTTAATGTATACATAGAAAAAAAGAGCAACAATATTGACATCTAATTTAACTAAACTTATTTCTGTCTTTAAAGGAAACAGTTTCAAAACAGTTCAGCAGAAACTTCACAAAACTGCAAAACAGCTATTTTGTTCCTGATTTTTATTCGCAAATCAATGGAAGCTTAAGAAATGCACTAAAATACCCGACAACAATACACTATTAAAAAAAAAATAAATTATTGCAAGAGCCTGATACATAAAGTAGAAAAGTTTTTTTTTTTTTAAAGGACAAACATTAATACAGGAGCAGTATTAGGCAAAATACCATCTATTTATATTTTCTTTTAAAGTTTCAAAAAATATACTGAATAAAAATGATGGAATAATAAATTGATTCCAACAGAGATACAAGTGGCAAATATTTTAATTGTTTGTTTTTTTAAAAAAAAAAATATGAAAAAAGTAGTACGTATCTTTTTTCATCGTTTTCATTTGCTTACTGCATCTTCTTTTTGTCTTCCTATACAATTCTGACACTGCATAGGACTGAGATCGATCAGTAATCTTTAATAACAGATTTCCAAATAAGTGACAAAACTATATTCACATAAATTAGGTAAGGCTATTTGAAAACCTACTGGAACTACTACCTGTAAATTTTACATATAAATCAGGTACACATACCCTCTAATGGAGAGAACCTCACAATGTTGTGCAAGTGCCATTATATTGGGAATTACATTCTCCTCCTGAAGCAAGTTAAGACCCCAATTTGATGATCCAATATTGCCCTGAAATAAAAGTTTGTCAAATTTTCATTTTGATGTGATCTGCAGCACTGTTAGTGTAAAGCTTTCAACATTTTTGTTTGTTGGTGGTACAGTTTCAAGCCATATCTTCTCAAAGCAATTAGAGATTTGAACACCCTTTTTGGCATTTCCTAGTCATGCAAATCCAGAAAAGGACTCACGTCATGATGTATAATGCCTAAAACTGGTCACAGTTAACTACTACGTATTCCTCATTTTACCAGTTCTACTACAGCCAGCAGTATGATCTTGAATTACTCATTTTACATTGTTCTTAAACAGGCATTTTATTACATACCTACAATATCTTTCAGTAATAGTCACCTTGGACAAATGTTCCAAAATAAACTTTGGGAAAGGCAAGAAAGGAAGCAGATGAACAGTTGAGGTGACAAAGCAACTTTAGAAGTGTAGTTTGGATAGGCACAGACACTAGGTTTTCCCCATGTTATCCCAAGTACCAGGGATGTCATGACCATATACATTCACATGCATCAATAGTGGCAGCCAACTTTCTTCCAGAAAAACTGTATTTTGGAACATCACAGTAAATATATTAAAAATAGACCACAGAAAGTGCTAACTACTGGTTCCATAGTAATACATGTGGCAATCTGTTATTTTATTTGGTTTAAAACAAACAAACAAAACCCCAAAAAACCAAAAAACCAAAAAACCAAAAAAAAAAATCCCCTCAAAACCAACCAAAAAGCCCACCAAAAAACCCAACCAACCAACCAAACAAAAACAACCAAAAAAAAAGAAAGACAAAGCTACTATTAAAAGACTCAGAACAAAACAGGTGCAGTGAACACCTGAAAGTCCAGTTAAGGTACTTTCCACTAACTTGGAAAGTTACACATATTTTATGACAAAAACCCTATATAATGATTTTAAGGGATTTTGCTTAGTTATTTCAAAATTAAGAGTCATAACAGAACTCAAACAGCTGCAAAAATATTGTAAATCTATTACTAACCAAGGCCCAAAGGGCTGCTTTCAGCTGCTTAATTCCTTCCCACTTATCCAGCATTGGGGAATGAACAATGTAACTTAGATGTGTAACAATATTCTGAAGGAGAAAAACAGAAGAAAAAAAAAAAATAGTTGAAAACAAAAAGGAGGAGACCTCAGTAAAACAGGTTCTCTTGAAGTTTTAATAAAGTGTACCCTAAAATAAAATAGTGGTAGTTCTAGCATAACCACCATAAATTAACAGCAATGTAATGTGGGTAGAAAATTTTAACATTAGTACTGACTGCATCAGGTTAATTTAGATTTTATAAAGATAACAGATTCATCAGATTAACACGCTACAATGTATAAGTTTTTGACTATTACATACAATTCATCACATCATCTTGCAAACTCACATTAAAAGTCAATTTATGTAAGCAATTGGCTTAGGGTTTGTTTTCTTAGCTCTTCAGGATATGAGAAATAAGATTTTATTCCCTCATCTCCACATTTTTGTATGCATAAAAGATATAGGCACAGTTTTACTTGTCAATATACAATTCGCGCACACAGACTGAAAAATTATTTCTATGGATGAGTTGCTCTCCATTCTAAGTTTTTGCTAGCCATTTCAAGAAAAATGTTGCAAGGTATTTCTCTGATATTTCAGTGGTCAGGAAGGAATTTTATATGAGACTAGATGGCAAAGACTGTCTTCACAAATTTCTGGCCCCATATAACTTGAGACTTTCATAATCTATTTATTTTGTAATGACTGAAGTGCTGAGATCTGAACCCCCGAGCCCTTAATTAAGGTTGACATATGGGTGGGCCCCATGGTCCTTTAAGAGGAGGTGATGAGTTTGCCTTTTAGCTTTCCTCCAAGGTGCGGCCGGCCTTGTAAGGAAAGCCCTTGGGTAAACAAGCCCCAGGTGTCCTGCATTTGGGTAAATGAGTGCCAGGTGTCCTGCTTTGGGCATAAAAGCTGGGACCACTTGTAGGAAGGGTGGAGTGTCTATCTGTGAGGTGGATGCATTTTGTAGAGCTTCCCTGTTGGGGAAGGACCTCCTGACTCTCCCTGCAACTAGACCCTAGTCAGGTTTGGCATTTGCAAACGTGGGCTTTGTGGGGAAACAATATGTGGCTACTTCTATCCTATATGATCAGCCTATTGACTTGGCTGTTTCCCATCTCTTCTATGGAAGACTTTGTATCTTTGTTTATTTGTCCTATTATTGGTTGTGCTGTGTTGTCGCTGGGGTTGATGTCTATTATGTGTGATCTGTTTGACTTGTTTGTACACCCAGCGATCACCCATACACTGACTTTTTTGTATACAATAGAAACTAGTTACTGGTTCATTCTGCTGCTGGCTGCATCCTTTGTGCTACGCCTAGTAATTGGCAAAATGCTGTTTAAATGCCATCTCTTTTAAAACATATTTTAAAAAGGTTACAATATTCTAAAGTCTTTGAAGTTATAAATAGTTATTATCCTCACCTGAGACTCCAATAAATGGCAGCCTGTTTTATGGTGCACCAGTTGGCCATAAAGGTGAACGGGCAGATAGACATGTGGTCGTAATCTGGTAGAAAGAGAAATCGTGTTTTCCCACCAATTCTGAATTTTTCTTTTAAAACAAATTACACTGTAGTGTAACACAATGAGTTACTCCTGCGTTTTTTCAGACGAAGAGGATTCTTTTGGAGAGTTTACCTTTGGTTGCTCTGACGAACGTAGTTATCACCATCAACATGTTTGCGATAAGATGTGCTTCATTCAGTTGCTCTTCATTCAATTCAACATGCTTTAAGTTATATTCCTAAAAGAAGACAAAGGTTGACAAAATACATTTAAATGGTTAATGTTTTTACAGTATAGTACTTTATAAGGAAGGAACAATTGAAGTGCTCTTTAAGAAAGGCTGAATTTCTTTATGATTTTAACATGAGGCTCACCAAAACTACCGCACTTCATACACACAATGAGTTTGCAGAGTTGACAACTGATTCCAAAATTACTTCAGTGAATTTGCTAAAAAAGGAAGGAAAGAAGGAAATACTTCACATTTGACTAACCCAAATAAGTGACAGCTTATCAATTAGTAAAAAAAAACTGCCTAAAAGCCAAAAGGAGCAAGACCAAGCACTTATAATCAATTATAAAAATAAAATAATGTATGAAGACTTTTATTCTAGTTGTGACAATAACACGTTTTTCTTAATGGGTCTTGTGTTCCTATTTACTTCCTAACAGCATAAGCTAATTCTGTCTTCACAAAACATAGATTTAGCTTTAATTAGCAACAACCAAGACCAATTGTTCTCAGGGTACCCAGCCCCCTGAGACAGAGTACAGGGACAGGGAGCAGAATGAGCTCCCCTAATCCAAGGGGAAAAAGTGAACTGCTACACCACTTAGACACACACAAGTCTACAAGGGTAGATTGGATTCACCCAAGGATACTGAAAAAGCTGGTGGAAGCATTCACCAAGCCACTTTTCATCATTTATCAGCAGCCCTGGTTAACCAGGGAGGTCCCAGTGGACTAGAGGTTAGCAAATGTGATGCTGCTCTAGAAAGGGACAGAAGGAGGATCCAGGGAGCTCCAGGCCTGTCTGACCTTGGTGCCAGGAAGGTTATAGAGCAGATCACCTTGAGTGCCATCACGCAGCATATACAAGACAACCAGGTGATCAGGCCCAGTCAGCATGGATTTATGAAAGGCAGGTCCTGCTTGACAGGCTTGGGCAAGAGTGGCTATAAAGCTGCCCAGTGGAAAAGGACCTGGGGGTGTTGGTTGACAGCTGGCTGAATATGAGCCAGAAGTGTGCCCAGTTGGCAAGAAGGCCAATGGAATCCTGGCTTGTAGCAGAAATAGTGTGGCCAGCAGGATGAGGAAAGTGACTGTCCCTTTGTACTTGGCACTGGTGAGGCCACACCTTGAATGAGTGTTTTTAAACAAGTAACAAATGATAGGACAAGAGGTAATGGCCTCAAGTTGTGCCAGGGGAGGTTTAGACTGTATATTAGGAAGAATTTCTTCACTAAACGGGTTGTTAGACATTGGAATGGGCTGCCCAGGGCAGTGGTAGAGTCCCCCTCCCTGGAGGTGTTTAAGAGTCGTGACGACATAGTGCTCAGGGATGTGGTATAGTTGAAGACTGTCAGTGTTAGACTCAATCTTCAAGGTCTTTTCCAACCTGGGTGATTCTGTGAATACTGCGTTCAGTTTTGGGCCCCTCACTACAAGAAGGACATTGAGGTGATGGAGTGCATCCAAAGAACAACAACGAAACTGGTAAAGGGTCTGGAGACCAAGTCTTATGAGGAGCGGCTGAGGGAACTGGGGTTGTTTAGTCTGGAGAAAAGGAGGCTGAGGGGAGACCTCATTGCTCTCTACAACTACCTGAAAGGAGGTTGTAGTGAGGTGGGTGTTGGTCTCTTCTCACAAGTTACAACCGATAGGATAAGAGGAAACGGCATCAAGTTACGCCAGGGGAGATTTAGGTTAGACATTAGGAAAAATTTCTACATGGAAAGGGTTATCAAAGACTGGAATGGGTTACCCAGGGAAGTGGTTGAATTGCCATCCTTGTATGTGTTTAAAAGCCATCTAGATATGGTGCTCAGGGACATGGTTTAGAAGTTGGCCTGGTAGAGTTAGATAACGGTTGGACTTGATGATCTTAAAGGTCTTTTCCAACCGTAACGATACTACGATTCTATGTACAGAGGAGGTATGGATCTGTAAGTCCCTGTCAAACTTTTTCAGCAAAATTATAAGTCACTGAGGCAAAAAAAATATACTGGCATGAGCAATATAGATATATGTATGTACACTATTTTTAATAATCTTTGACCTTCTAAACCTATGTATTCACACCCTTCCTCCTCCTAATTTCAAGCGCACACACACATTTTATTTTTAGTATTACCTTTTGCCACTTTTCCATTTGTTTTGTTTCATAACCTCTTTCATTCAGATACAAAAAACCCTTTGGAATGGACAGAAATCTGTAAAGTAACATCAGACAGTCAGTACTCAAATCACAATTTGAATTAAGACAAAAAACCCCACTTTTTTCCACAGTGTAAAGTCAAACAGCATATTCAACATTTACCTTAGGAGTAGAAGCAAACCTTTGTCTCCAAGGTGAGAAAGAGCTGGTTTCATTTGGATAAGGGCATGAAGATTGGCCTAAAATAATCAAAAATGCATTAAAAATATCCAAGCGCTATAGAATTCTGAAAACTACAACAATTACAACAGACTGCCAGCAATGAGGCAGCAAGTTTTTCACAAAAGGAAGTATCAAACAGCACTAACGTCATCCTAATATTATCTCCTTTAAGTATTTTCTGTCATTAACTTATATCCCCTTTACAAAAAGTATAATGATCAAAATAGCTGAATTAGTCTGAATTTATATTTATAAGTAAGCATAATCAAAAATGTTGCGGAGAAGGCGAGGGAAGCAAGACGCAACTCAGTATGAGTTATAAGCAAGCTTCAACACTTTATTCAAGTTCTGCTATGCCTTTTATACACTGGAGGTTAATTATGCCTACTTATGTTAAATTATGCCTACATATCTATGTCTGATTGGCTAAGCACAAATTATGCCTACTTGTCTATATTTGATTGGCTAAGCATAAAGCTACATTTGCATATTACAGCCTCTTGCGGTTATCTACTTCTGGATTCTTCCCACAGGTTCTACCTTGGAACTTTCACTAGCTTCGGGCTTATTCTGACCTGGAGCTTTCCACAAGCTTCCAGGTCAGAGTGACCCTGGGAAGCTACAGCTATCAGCAGTACAGCTCCCGTTATCAGTACTGCTCGCTCACAGCTGCTACATTCAGCCCTGTGCTCACAGTTGTTACATTCGGCCCTGTTCAGCAAGCCATTCCTCCACACAAAAAGTTTACATTTTCTTGTCATTAATACTGCAACATTTTCAGCAAAGGGTCTATAAAGTATTATGAAGTCCATCAATGACAATCAAGAAAGGAAACTATCAGTAGCTTCTTACATACATTTTACTTTGCTACTGGGGGAGAGGGTGGGAAACAGCTTACAGAGCAGCATACCAAAAAGAAGCTGAAGAGGGAAAGGATGCTCACCTTGTCTTCACATGCCTCATCTAGAATATCAAGTGCCTCAGAAGAAATAGTTTTATTTTTATCATGTAACTGGGTCACCAGTAACTCAATCCCCCAGTTGCTGAAGAACTCTACATTTGCTCTGAGTAATACTCGTGTTTTGTTGCATACAACCTGCAGCTCTGCAAAAGTAATGAAAATACTTTTTTGAATGGAAGAAAAATAGCTAATGCAGTTAACTTATCACTTTTAAAAATACATTTCAATTACTATACTTTACAGCAAGTAACTGCAATGCACACCTTAATGGATTAAAACTACAGTCTAGAGAGCTATTTCTATCTTATCATATGGGAAATTTGAGTCTGAGATCACAAGTAATCAGGTCACTGCAAGTCTCCTTGGAAAGCCCATATCAATTAGTCATTCACTATGATGGCACCACACAAATTTACCAGGATACACAGAAATACCTTGTAAATGACCAGTGCAATTACATATACTTTCATGCATATAATTTCTGAAAAATACTTTAACAATTATATTCCCAAAAGTATCTGAATTTCAAAGCTTCTCGGAAACCTTTTATTTTCTGTAATAATACAGTTTCCCCGCACTTAGTTTACTACTATTAATTTCTCTAAGTGACAGCAGAAAGAAGTACTTTGTCAGTTCCTGTACTGCTGTTCAAAACTTGCTGAATAAACATCATAAAGTGATGAATCACAGAATGCTAGGGATTGAAAGGGACCTCAAAAGATCATCTAGTCCAATCCCCCTGCTGGAGCAGGATTACCTAGATCAGGTCACACAGGAACGCATCCAGGCAGGTTTCGAATGTCTCCAAAGACAACCTCCTTTTATTAGAAAAAAAAAAAATTACATGCAAAATAGAAGCAAACAGGCTTAATCTACAAGAATTTGATCTGGAGTAAGCATAGAACAACCCTGACAATGTATGCTTACTGGAAAAGGTGTCATCTTTACTTGGACAAGCATAGTTATAAAAGACAAAATCAGGTGCCCAAATCTTTCTTCAGTCCTTACACCTTTAAGGCTGTCATAGCTATAACCAAGTCAATTTTCTATATGTTAAAATATAAATTATCCTGCGTTGGGATGCATGTGAATATCTGTACTCCAAGAGATAGGTGAATTGGTCCAGGTTGGACAGCAATATCTAGGTTAACAATATCTTCGTGGCAAGCAGGACTTGAGAGAAAATGGGAGTAGGAAATGTGAATGTGCACAGTTCACTTCAAAAACCTTGTCTCATTATTTCAACTTCAAGTATCATATGTGCATTTCTAATAATTCAATGTACAAAGGCTTATTTTTTGGAGGAGAGGCGGGAATGACATAACACAAGTACCAAGAATGACTGTGGCAACAGTTATTCACAACTCTGATCTAAGCTGCACAACCATTTTGAAATGGCTTGCATCCCGTTAGAGGTATGCCTTGTATGTGGAATAGATGACTAGCAGCATACTTAATAAAGATGAGAACAAGAGCTATTATGCCAAAATGATCACTTGATCTAGATGTTAGGTCTACAGAATAACACAATAATGAGACACTATAATCCAGTGTCATGCACTTCAAGTGTTAAAATCTTTCTATAAAGAATTGTTGTTACTGCTATAACTATACTGAATGAGATACAGAGAACAAAAGATAATCTTCACTTTCTGAAATACTTCCTGAACATGAATTACTCTATCCAGATAGCTAGTGCAGAAATAGCACTAATTTTATTTTCTGTTTGGAGAAGGAAAAGATAAAGCAAAATCCTGGAATGTTTTTACTTTTGATGGGTATGGAAAGAAAAACCAGTGTAGAGGATATCAGAGAAAACAGGCATTCCCCTCTTTCCGCAAGCATGAACTACATAAAAAAACATAGATCAAGCCCTGTACTATATCTGTCAGAAGATTCCTTCTTTTAATAGTAAAGGTCTTCGTGACCCATAGAAGTGATAACACAAGTCAGAGGTCACTATGGGCAGCTGATTAAATATAGCTTAGCATAGATGCCAGTAGATGTAGGATAATTCTACCTCTGAGCCACCCATGAAGATAAAAGGTTATGAACTGCAACACTTAAGGACACATTAGCTACTCTGCTGTTTCTACCATGAGCTGAGGCAGTACTAACTTGGTTCAGCATGAATGACCAAAATGCATCTGGAAGTAGGTCAAGATGTGCTTCTGCTTCACTGATCTGCAAAGATATTGCTCTGTAAATGCGGGAAGTCATGGCAAGCAATCACATAGAGACCAATAAATCTTGTGAAAGGCACTTTAATGGCATTACAACCTGGTTTATATAGACAGAGCACTAAGTCACAAGACTCTTCTAGCTACCGATTGGCTAATAGCACTAGTGCGAAGTATAAATTGATTTGCAGCCTTAAAGCACGTGTTTACACCGTCACTCCTTTTCCACCTCCCCGTCCTGCTTCAGCATCCGGGTCAGGCTCGAAGGTTGGATTGCTCACATGTCCATTGCTTGCTAAAAACCCCCCAACAAATCCCCCTTTGTGGAGAGTTTTTCTGATAGTTGGCTGCGTGACACGAAGACATTATAGCATTAGTCGACCAGAGGAACAGCAGATAAGCAAGAAGCTATGTAGGCACTAATTATTGCAAAGATAACATATCCTTGCAGGTGCTGAAGCTAGACGATAATTGGAAGTGGTAGGTCATCATGACCGAAGTTCAAAGAAGTTAGCCTGGGAACTGTAACCGCAAATATGCACAACAAAAGAACTAACAGTTGAAGAAATAGCCAATGATGAGCTTAGCTTTTGCAAGATGTATGAGCCTAATTATCGACAGTAAATAGCCAATAATGAGCTTAGCTTTTGCAATATGTATGAACCTAATTATCGACTGTATAAAGAGGTGCTAACCGCTGTAATAAACGAGACTTGCTGATCATCTTTGGTGGTCGTATTGCTTGTTCTGCCGCCGACTCCCACAAATGGTGACCCCGACGTGATACCACGGTGGAGCGGCGAGCGAGCTCAGGTCCTGAAGCAGCCGGGACGGCGAATAAGCACCTAAACCGAAAAATTCCTCGAGACGGCAATTGGCACTGAGGAATTCGTGGACAGGTGCCGCGCCCTGGGTGACCTCATAGGAGAGCCCGGCCGATACGTGCTGCCGAGACCTTGCAAGGCTGCAACAGCGCTGACGAGTAACAAGGAAATGGAAAGGCAAGCAGCATATAATTTATTTATGTGCTTTTTAAAAAAGCGACAGATTAAGGGGATAGATCCTGAAAAGGAGCTCCCTGGGCTTTTAGATTATGGGTATGTTAAGGGTTGTTTTCAAAACCCGCATACTGTTCATGAATTAGAGGAATGGAGGAAGCTGGGGGATAAAATCTGGGAGGCTGTGTTAGATGATGATAAGACAGCAAAAAAGTTGGGAAAGCAGTGGCGCGTAGTGTATAATGAATTGCTACGATATCAGATGGAAAAAAGGGCTGCTCAGCAGGCTAACGAGGCCCAGGAAAAGAATAGGGGGTACGCCGGGTGGTCCGATTGCCCCTTGCGCTCCGCCACCCGCCCCTGACCCACCTCCAGCGGCTATACCCGTTACCCCATCGACACCCTGGCCAGAGGCACCCCCACCGCCGCCACCGATAGCCAATGCGCCTGTCCCTGGGGCGCAGAGAGACCTGGCGGAGGCCATTGCTCAAGGAAGGCGAGAGATGTGGGCGGCATTGGCAAAAGATTGCCTGGAGTCTGGGGATGGGGAGGCCATGGAGGCTGCAAAAGAGCTGGCTTGTCCGGTGGTTTTTTCTCCCTTGCAGGGAGGGGGGCTTCAGGCTACCATTACAGCGATAGATTGGAAACTTTTGTCCCAATTGCGATCTACTGTTAGTCAGTTTGGAGTAAAGAGCGAGCCAGTTAAACAAATGCTAGATTATATTTGGGGAACACATATTCTGATGCCCGCGGACTGTCGAGGCATAGCTAAGCTTATTTTTACACAGCATCAGCAGCTGCTATTTAATGCACACTGGCAGAGTCTATGCCAACAAAGCGTGTCGGTAAATCGAGGCGCTGGAGACCCGCTGCAAGGGGTTACCCTAGAAGAATTAATGGGGATGGGACCATTCATGCGTACTGAGGCTCAGGCTCTGGTTGGACCAGACAAGTGTAGAGAATCCATGCGGCTAGTGAGAGAAGCGATGGATAGGGTGAAGGAGCCAGGGGGTGTTCCCTCATATATGAACATAAAGCAGGGCCGGGAAGAGTCATTTGGCAGCTTTATTGATAAGGTTGCTAGCGCCATTCAGAGAGCAGGGGTTCCTGATTATATGAAGGGTACAATGCTTAAACAGTGTGCCCTGGAGAACTGTAATGCCGCTACTCGCAGCGTATTAAACACATTGGGAGCAAATTGGAGTATTGAGGAGGCCCTTGAGCGCATGGCTAGTATACCGATCGGGCCACAAGCGATGTTAGTGGAGGCCATTAAAGAATTGGGGGTGGGATTGAAAGAACAAGCAAAAGCGAGCCAGAGTCAGGTGTTAGCTGCTCTTGCACCCCTGCAAGCCTCTGCGATAGCCAGTTCTAGAGCTCCATCTACTGGCCGTATCAAGTGCTACCGCTGTGGAGGATTTGGACACTTGCGGAGAGAGTGTCAAGCATCAGGAATATGGTGCCATAAGTGCCGTAACGACTCCCACGATACTAGAGCCTGTTGTCGGCGTTCGGGAAACTCCAATACCAGCGCGCAGAGACACCACAGCAGCCACGCCCCGACACAAGTAGCTGCTGTCAGTCAACCCTCGGATCAACCAACCTGCACCACCCCGCCACAGCAGGGAGCTTCGGCCTGGACGTGGCAGCCGCAGTGACAGTACGCTAATGTCGCCCGCGCCCGAGAAAGTTCCCACAGGCATCAGGGGACCAATTATGATCTGGACAGGCTACCGTCAAGGGAAGCTAGAGTGAAAACCCGGGTAAGAAAAATGGAGAAAAAAAAAAAAAAAAAAAAAAGTAACACTGTAGCTAGCTATTGTTATGCTTTTTAGAAAAGCGAGGATTGGACAGAAGTAAAAAGACTTTGGGCTCCCTATATGCTTGGGGGTATGCCAGAGAACACTTTAAAGACCCTAATACGTTGTTTGATGTAACGGAGTGGAGAAAGTGTGGGGACTCTCTGTGGGACAATGTTATTGACGGTGATAAAACGGCGAAAAAAAAAAAAAAAAAAAAAAAAAAATTGCCCCCCCACCCCCCCTCCTTCCCCCCCGCGCGCGCCGCGGCAGCGGCTGGAGCGGCGTCCGGGGCCGTGCTGGCGCAGCGGAGCGGCGCGATCGGCATTCCACCCCCCCACTCTCCCCCGCCCTCCCCCCCCCCGCGCGCTGTGGCAGCAGCCGGAGCGTTCGCGGCTTCAAGGCCCTCGCCACTGGAAGCGTTTCCTGCCGGGATCAGAGTGTTGGACCCAATGCCTGTTCCGTCCCCCCACCTATTCCAGCGGCGAGAGAGGGGTGTCTGAGGCGTAAGGAGAGGCAATGGACACAGACGAACAATGGCCCGTTCCGCCGCCGCCCTCCCCCCCACCGCCTGAACCAAATGTTCCTGAAACATCTGACCCACACCTGAACCACCTCACCTGAGTGGGAGATTTCAAACGCAGCGTGGTTGGGGGGTGGGCAGGCTGGGACAAGAAATGGAATGGGAGCCAGGGTAAAGAGAAAATGTGACTATGATTTAGTCTGACTCAGATTAAGACTAAACTGTAGATTAAAAAAAAAAAAAAAAAAAAAAAAAAGGGGGGGGAATAGTTGTGCATAAGCTGCTTTTTGTAGGGAGAATTAACAGTAGTTGCAAACATAGTTTTTCAGACCTTCTGGAATAAACATTTAAGCAAGCAACAATGTTAAGATAAAAACATCACAGTACCTGTAATTCTGTTTAGCAGCAGAGCAGTTTTTATGAAGCAATCACAGTAAAACAGGGTGCAAATGAGCCATCTATGTAATTTCTAGATCGGTTGCGAAATGCACTTGAGAGGGCACCTTTATCTGATCCTGGGAGAGAAGCATTACTCATGTCTTTAAGTGTTGAAAATTCTAACCCAACCTGCAAGCGTATTTTACAGAGTCTGCCAAAAAACTCCAGTATTGCTGAAATGATGGATGCTTGTTCCGGGGTAGGAACACCTGAAGAGGATGCTGGTTTCATGGCCTCAGCTTTTGCTGTGGCTATCCGACCCTTGGTAACGACATTTGGATAGTTCCCATGGTCCTTTAAAAGGAGGGGATGACTTTGCCTTTTGGCTTTCCTCCAAGGTGCGATCGGCCTTGTGGGGGGAGCCCTTGGGTAAACAAGCCCCAGGTGCCCCACATTGGATAAATGAGTGCCAGGTGTCCTGTTTTGGGGACAGGGGCTGGGTCCATTTGTGGAAAGAGTGGAGTGTCTGTCTGTGAGGTGGACGCACTTTACAGAGTTTTCCTGTTGGGGAAGGACCTCCTGACTCTCCCTGCAACTGGGCCCTGGTCACATTTGGCATTTGCAAATGGGGCTTCGTGGGAAAACAATACGGGACTACTTCTATATGATGAGCCTATTGACTTGGTTGTCTCCCATTCCTTCTGTGGGAGACTTTGTTTCCTTGTTAATTCCACCTATTATTGAATTCCACCTGTTATTGGTTGCTATTGTATTAACGATTGTACTTTATGTTTTCGAAAAGGTAACAAGCATGATTAAATACACCATGAAGAACGTATGGCTGGCTAAAAGAGAATAACCAAATAGTGAACCAGCCATACGGGATGTTGGCCTAGGCAGGTAGCCACATTCTAGAAGCTGCTTCAAAGGAAGAAAAAATAAGAAAGAGCAATGACTGCTTCACTAGGGAATGCAGGAGTGAGCAGATGGGAGTGACCAATTGGACATTGTGTGAGAAGAACTTAAGAACCAACGGGAACTGAACTGAGCTGCATGTTTACCTTGTACTAGAGACTTTTAACCAATTAAATAATGCGTGACCGCGTGTAGGGAAAGAAAAATTGTAAAAAAGGGACAGACAGAATTAATAGAAGATTTAGATAGCGTTAGGCATGCTGTGTTGCAAAATAGAGCTGCTGTTGATTTTTTGCTTTTAGCACAAGGCCATGGATGTGAAGATTTCGAAAGAATGTGCTGTTGGAACCTTTCAGATCATTGTGTATCAATTCATGCTCAGTTGTCTAAACTTCAGCAACTTACCAAGCACCTACAGCAAGAGACGGGTTGGGGCTTTGATGGTTGTCTTAAGGGCCTGGGACTAGGTCCGTGGTTGCGAGGAGTTATACAATATCTTGCAGTTATTATTGGGGTTGTTTTATTAGCTTTGCTATTATTGCCATGTATTTTAAACTGCCTTCAAAATATGCTTAACCGCTTGCTTAAACAAGCTTTTCAGGCTAATTTAGTTTGGCAAAAAGAAAACGGGGGAAGTGTGGAGAGTTTTTCTGATAGTTGGCTGCGTGACACGAAGACATTATAGCATTAGTCGACCAGAGGAACAGCAGATAAGCAAGAAGCTATGTAGGCACTAATTATTGCAAAGATAACATATCCTTGCAGGTGCTGAAGCTAGACGATAATTGGAAGTGGTAGGTCATCATGACCGAAGTTCAAAGAAGTTAGCCTGGGAACTGTAACCGCAAATATGCACAACAAAAGAACTAACAGTTGAAGAAATAGCCAATGATGAGCTTAGCTTTTGCAAGATGTATGAACCTAATTATCGACTGTATAAAGAGGTGCTAACCGCTGTAATAAACGAGACTTGCTGATCATCTTTGGTGGTCGTATTGCTTGTTCTCCCACCGACTCCCACACCCCTTCTTGTCTTTGAGCAATCCAAACAAATGATGGGGACAATGAAGAAGTTATGACGGTGAGTTTCTTCATATTCTCTCTTAATTGCTGCAGTTGCTTATAAATAGAGAAAGAATGGTTAGACAGATTCATGCGACGCATTTCATCTAAAATCTTTACAACCTTAACCTAGGGCTAATAACAGAAATATTTCACAGCGGTTCTTATTTTACTACACAGCATGCCTAACACTATCTAAATCTTCAGTTAATTCTGTCTGTCCCTTCTTAAACAGGTTTTCTATCCCTACGCGCGGCCACACATTATCTAATTTGATAGAAGTATCTAGCACGAGGCAAACATGCAAGTCAGTTCAGCTCTCGTTGATTCTTGAGTTCTTCTCACGCAGTGTCCAGTTGGTCACTCTTATCTGCTCGCTACTGCAAGCTGTCATTGCTCTTCCTTATTTTTTGTTCCTCTGAAGTATCTTCTAGAATGCGGCTATGTGCCTAGGCCAACATCCCATATGGCTGGTCCACTATATGGTTATTCTCTTTTAACATACATTCCTACAATTCCCCCTTTTTCTTCTTGAGCCAGCCATACGTTCTTCATGGTATATTTAATCATGCTTGTTACCTTTTCGAAAACACAAAGTACAATCATTAATACAATAGCGACCAATAATAGGTGGAATTCAATAATAGGTGGAATTAACAAAGAAACAAAGTCTCCCACAGAAGGAATGGGAGACAACCAAGTCAATAGGCTGATCATATAGAAGTAGTCCCATATTGTTTTCCCACGAAGCCTCCATTTGCACATGCCAAACCTGACCGGGGCCCAGTTGCGGGGAGAGTCAGGAGGTCCTTCCCCAGCAGGAAAACTCTGCAAAGTGCGTCCACCTCACAGACAGACACTCCACTCCTTCCGCAAGTGGCCCCAGCCCCCGTCCCCAAAACAGGACACCTGGCACTCATTTATCCAATGTGGGGCACCTGGGGCTTGTTTACCCAAGGGCTCCCCCCACAAGGCCGGCCGCACCTTGAAGGAAAGCCAAAAGGCAAACTCATCCCCTCCTTTTAAAGGACCATGGGAACTATCCATATGTCAGCCTAGGACATCTGCGAGTCTGGTTCTGACAGCCATGGTTTCACCCACTTTGCCGGTACCCATTTGGATCCATGATCCGTAAAGACACATGCATATCCCCTTTCAATCCTGCTCCATGCTTCACGACTGGTGGTACTAGACTATCCTGTGGCAGACGTAAAAAGTTCAGTACATATATAGCCTTATTCAATCTATCTGCAGGTGGCAGTCCTATTTCTCCCCCTTTTTGTTTTTGAAGCAGGCACGTGAGTGTCTGGTTCACTCGTTCTACAATAGCTTGACCCGTCGGAGAATGTGCAGTACCTGTAACATGCACTATGCCCCAGAGTTGGGAAAAAAAAAAAAAAAAAGACTGAGTGGATCGAGCCACATATCCCGGTCCATTGTTGGTTTTGATTTCCCGTGGGATGCCTTGGGCCACCATTGCAGAACACATATGCCTTTGAACATGCTTACTAGACTCTCCAGTTTGAGCTGTCGCCCACACAGCCATAGAAAATGTGTCAATGACAACATGGGCATATTTCAATCTGCCAAACTCTACAACATGTGTCACATCCATTTGCCACAGTTGCAAGGGCCGCAGTCCCTTTGGGATGACCCCAAGGCCAACTCCAAACCCTATTATCTGACAGGCTGGACAGGACTTCACGATCCCTTGTGCATCTGTCAAGGGCAAATGAAATTGTCGTGCTAACATTTTTGCTGATTGGTGGAAAAATGCATGGGAATTTTTTGCTTGCTCAAAAATATTTACAGGTGGACCAGTCCAAGCTGGAGCTACCAATTGATCAGCCTTGTTGTTTCCAAAGGCCAATCCTTCAGTCATTAAGTGACTGCGAATATGGGTGATGAAATATGAGTGACGTCTGTCATTTAAGGTCAATAATAATTGTCGCAACAGCTCAGCAAGCAGCTTATTCGAGACCTCACGAAGCATAGCCCTTTCGATGCGCCACACTACTCCAACCACATAGAGGGAGTCTGATACAATATTCAGTGGATGATCATTCCAGTGTTGAAACGCCCATATTACAGCTCGGAGCTCTAACGTCTGCAAGGAATCTCTAGTCCCTCCCTGGATGGTATGACTTTCCCATTGACCAGGCTCCTCTTCCCAGGTGACTCCTGCCTTTTTAGTTTTCTTTCCTGCATCGGTGAAAACAGTGATACCGTTTCCCAGTGTTTTAGACTGATACGGCTGTTCCTCAAAGGTGTGGTTTTGCAGCATAGGGATCATGTGGTGAGCAGGATAAACATTTGTGAGGAGACCCGTGAAATCTGCGCAGGCAATTTGCAAAGCAAGAGTATTTCTAATGAGCCATTCTAAATATTCCTGAACCAATGGCACAATAATTGATTGTGGATCCGCTCCTGCTATTTCTTGAATTCTAGATCGTCCTTTCATAATTAATTGCGCAATTATTTCAATTCGGGTCACAACGGTTTTTCTCTGCCTCATTGGAGAAAATATCCACTCCAAAATGCATAAAGGATTTGGCCCTTCCTTCACCCATTGGATGATAAGGGCAAGTGGCCAATCTCTACCTTGTTGTGAATAATCAATCATAAGGACAATAGGATACTGAGCATTAAATCAAGCTGCATGACACTGAGATATTTTTTCACTGATTTTGCTCAATGCACACTGCTGTTCAGGACCAAGCTCACGTTTCTTGTTAGCTTGAGTAGAGGTGCCTAATAACTGAATTAAAGGTTTTAAATCATCATTTGTTATGCCACAGATACCTCTTACCCATTGAATATCGCCAGTCAGGTTCTGGATATCACTGAGCGTTTTGATATCTGATTTGATTTCTAGTTTTTGTGGTCTGACACTACTTCCTGTGATGATCCAGCCTAAATATTTCCAAGGTGATTGCCGCTGAATTTTTTCCGGGGCAATTTTTAACCCCCTCTTCTCTAATTCTCTGGTCATCGCTATTAAAATGGTTTCTTTTTGCAAATGTTTTCCAGCAATTAATATCTCATCCATATAGTGATAAATTATCAATTGCGGATATTTCTTTCGAATTGGTCCTAAGGCCCAGGCAACAAATGCCTGGCACATGATAGGAGAATTTTTCATGCCTTGAGGCAAGACCAGCCAATGATATCTTTCTGCCGGTTCGGCCTTGTTAACAGAGAGAACCGAAAAGGCAAACTTTTCTACATCGTCTTTACACAGTGGAATTGTGAAAAAACAATCTTTCAAGTCAATAATCAGTAAATCCCAGTCCTCGGGCAGCATAACAGGAGATGGCAAACCCGGCTGCAAGGATCCCATATTTTCCATGACTGCATTAACCGCCCTTAAGTCATGCAACGATCTCCACTTCCCACCTTTCTTGGGAATAGTGAAAATTGGTGTGTTCCAGGGGCTATTTGAAGGAACAATATGTCCTGCTTTTAATTGTTCCTCTACCAGTTCTTTGACTTTTAGCAGCTTTTCTTGTTTAAGCGGCCACTGATCTATCCATACTGGTTCTTCTGTTTTCCATTTCAATTTCAGGATTGGCTGCTCAGCAGCGGCCACCACTACAAAGGCTGAGTTACCATATGAGCTCCCATTTGGCTTAGTAAGTCTCTGCCAATAAGTGTAATAGGTCACATAATCTCCTGTGTCAATTAACATTTTTGTCTGTTTTTTCTGGCCATTTTTTGCTATCATGTTTATCACACATTCAGGTTTTGCTTTCGCTATGTCTAAAGATAAGTATACTTGCGGCGATCCTGTTGAGCCGAATCCCCCGTCTCCTCGTTCTGCCATACCCAGTCGAGGAACACAAGATTTAGAAGGAACCAGTTGAGCTATGTGGCTACCTTTTGGAATAAAAGCAGGTGGTGTTAACGAATAGACCATTATTTTTACAATTCCTACAAAATCAGCGTCAATTACTCCAGGCAAAACAAAAATACCCCGTCTAGAGGTTGAAGATCTCCCTAACAATAAGGCACTAAGACCATGACCTAATGGCCCTTGAATATTGCTATCTATTAGACGCACTCCGGTGTCTTGTAGAGTGACGTCTACGGCTGTTCCACATCCACTCCGGCACTTCCAGCTGTGGCGGAGGGAATGGTATCGAGGCATCCTTTTGCTGTTGGGATGCTGCCCAAGCCCCCTGCATTTGTGTCATTGCGCAAGAGGGTGTGGTGTTCCTGTTCCCATTTCCCTTACCTTTACCGTTGCATTCTGATGTGTTACAGCTATCGTTTTGACAATGAACACACCATTTTGATCTTCTTAAAGCTTTACATTGACTTTTCCAATGACCTACTTTGCCGCAATTAAAACACCTCTTTTCTTTTTTCTCTTTGCCTCCCCTTTTATATTTTAACAAGGGAGTAATGGCTCCTTGCACAGCAGGAATGATAGTTTCTCACAGAGTGGCAGCAACATAGGCCGCATTATTCATTTGCGTGGTGCGTTCAGCCAATTCAATCATATCAGCTACCTCTGAATGTTTTGGTAGCGTTCCTAAGACCTGTTTGGTTTTTTCATTGGCATTATCAAAGGCCAGCATTTTAAACATTTGCTGTTTAATGGCCTCATCAAGATCAGGGTGATTATCAATGGCAGAATATAATTAGTCTACAAACTGTGCATAGCTATCATTTGGCCCTTGCTTGACATGCGTGAACCCATAAGGCTTCCCTGGCTCATGCACTGAAAAAATGGCCTGCAGTGCTAGTTGTTGAGATAACTGCAGAACTTCTGTTGAAAATTGAGACTGCATTTGTACAGAGGCATAAGGGCCCACACCCATTAGCATTTGGGCCTGAATTCCATATAACGTGCGGGACGGGACTGGAGAAATCAGGAACGACTCAATGTGAGTTATCCGGAAAGCTCGATTTATTGCGCAGATACATTTACTTATATATCATTCTTCTGTCAAATCACCACGACTAAGCATATCTTTATTATCTTTTTCTTAGGTTTTCATTAGACCACTTCTACATCAATCATTAACTTTTAACCTATGCTTCAGCTTCTAATTATCATATTCTCCTCCTTGCCTGTTAGTTCCCTATCTTATGTAACTTAGTTTCTTGTACTACTCTGCAAGGACAGTACGTCCTTGAGGCCTAATCTTGGCTGCTAGCGCCTGCACAGTAGCCTGTTCGTGCACCTGCTCTAACACTCCATGTCCGTTACTCACAAGCCGAACTCCCACAATAACGGGTTGTTTTGTTGGCGTGGTTTAGCTTGCTCCGCATCACACAATCTCTGCCAAGTTCTTTGGAACATGAGCTGTTGTGACGGAGTAAGCAAAACATTTGCAACCTGCATACTGTCAAATGGAATCAACAAGTCAGCGGTGAAAATATAGCGAATTATTTGTTGAGTGAGCTGTGACTGCAACCCATACTGCGCAATGGCAGACCGAGCTTTCTCTAGGATTTTCCAGTCAAAAGCCTCCCACTTTTGACCCGTTGGAGATAAAATAACAGGGAAAGCCTGCGGAAGAAAAGACCCCTCAACAATTGCCTCTTTGATGATTCCTCTCCAGCGCTCAGTGGAGTCCTGAGGATCTCTGGCTCCGGCGAAGAGATGCTCTGGAGGCGGCAGCGACGGGGCAGACGGTTGCAGAGCTGAGGCTTGTGGGGAAATGCCTCCTGGCGTGAAGGGGTTGACAAGTTTAGATCTGTCCAGTGAAACAGCAACTGCTGTTTTTTCAACTAGGGTGTGATGTTGTAATTCCAGCTCGCTGAGGCGTGTCATCACATCTTTCATGCATTCGTCCACTGATGGGGAGGGCTGGTCTGGGTTGTCCTCGGGGCTGGTATCGTCACCCGAGGGCGGGGATGACAGGGCCGGTGAAAAAGGGAGCGGTGGATAAGTACCCGCCCCTGATCTGCATAATGGGCCACCCACTGCTGTTTTTGTCTTTGTTGCTACTTCCGCATTCGTCTCAGTCGGTTTCAGGCTTAGTAGCGAGGCGCTGCCTGGTAGAGCTCCGCCAGATGAAACAGGGGGCGGCGCAGGCGGCGGCGGGTTAGGGGTGGAATGTTTAACTGGGGAGGTGGAGCCCCGAGGACCTGGAATCGCGATATTCTGCGCGAAAGGATTAAAGGGAGACGAAGCCGCCGTGGGTGCAGGGTCGGCCCCCCCTTTTTTCTCCTCTCCGGGAGTCAAAGCCGCATATGCAGCAGCAGCAGCCCGTTCCCCTTTCATTGTGCGCAAAGTCTCTCTTGTTTCCACAGTATCGAATACTTATAGGCTTCTTTACCACTCTCCTCCGTTGCTAACTTCATCCCACAGACTCATGCCTATGGCTTCCCAGGTAGACAGCTCAAATGCTATTTTCACCCCGGATATCAGGCTTCTGTCCCGTGCCCACTGCAGCAGACCCTTCAGGGCTTGTGCGTCATAAGAAATTCCTCTCACAGAGAGCATATCTTGGAGGAGCTTAATTACTGCTTCCTTCACTTTGGTAAGCGTAAACCCCATCTCCTCCCCGACCGCTCACTAACCTTTTAGTGAGATTCAGAACAGGACTCGTTGTCCTCTGGTGCGCACCATCTCCATCCGCTGGGCACTGCGGAACAACTGTTGCCGGGGCAGCGACAACTTTCACTTGGCTTTCCACCCTCTCCGTCTGCTTCCTTCACGCTGACAGTATCAGGTTCTAGCAGCGGTCCTGAGGGTCCCTGTTCAGGCGCCAGTTGCGGGAAGTCATGGCAAACAGTCACATAGACACCAATATCATCTTGTGAAAGGCACTTTAATGGCGTTACAACCCGGTTTATATAGACAGAGCACCAGATCACGCAACTTCATCTAGCTGCCAATTGGCTAATAGTACTAGCGCAAAGCATAGATTGGTTTACAGCCTTAAAGCATGCTTTTACACCGTCACTCCTTTTCCACCTCCCCGTCCTGCTTCAGCATCTGGGTCAGGCTCGAAGGTTGGATTGCTCACATGTCCATTGCTTGCTAAAAAACCCCCAACATCTAAATGTTTTTGTTGTATATAGACGCTCAAAAAAGCTACTCTCCCCTTCTAATGCTAAGCTGACTACAGAAATGACTTTTCTTTGTTCCGAGACACTCATTAGCAAACTGCTAACAAATCTGCTTCATAGTGCTGCGGAGTTTTAAAAGGTATATGAGACTATAACCTCACAGTTAACCCATGAAAAAGAGCATCTTCAGCTCTTTAAGTAAAGAGATACTAAAAATAAGATATTCCATTAAAAAATATCTCAGGGAATTACAATTTCTGAAGGGAAGAAGCCTTACTGAAATTGGTCTTTCTTCCTTACAAAACACGGCTTTTTAGAAATTATGCTCAGTTCCATACATTTTTATAGCTTTTAAAGATAATTTAGAAGCCAAAGACAGCATACAGAATAATTAAAAAAAAAAAATATTAAAAAAAAAAAAATAAAAAGATCACAATTTGTCTTCTGGATTCTGCATTCTATAGGCATTTGCTTACTATAAAGGCTCCACTCATCCTACCAGGTCCTCATCAGAAGTCCTTGAAAAGGGAAGGTCTAAGGGCTTGAAAGTGCCTTATTTGAATTGAACTGCACGTTCATTTTTAATCTTAGGATTCACTTGTCCAAGGTGACAGAATGTCAGTTCTGGCAATATTAAAAAATATACTCTCCCTACAGGACAGAGCAGTGAGTGCTATAAACTGTGCCAAGTTTCAATTTTTTACTATCACGCTTGCTAAATAAGGAGGAGTAAATCTTTGTTTGCTGTTGACAATGCTGTTTCAGAATTCAAGACTGTAAACCCCAGAAAATAGCAGATACCTCCCCCTAACATCTAAGCAGACATATTTCCTAATTACTACTCAGTCAGTAGAACTGCCCATGCAAATATCTGTCATTTCAGTATTTTCATGTGGAGGAATGGCTTGCTGAACAGGGCCGAATGTAACAACTGTGAGAACAGGGCTGAATGTAGCAGCTGTGAGCAAGCAGTACTGATAACGGGAGCTGTACTGCTGATAGCTGTAGCTTCCCAGGGTCACTCTGACCTGGGAGCTTGCGGAAAGCCCCGAGACAAGCCCGGACAAGTCCGAAGCTAGTGGAAAGTTACAAGGTAGAACCTGCGGGAAGAATCCAGAAGTAGATAACCGCAAGAGGCTGGAATATGCAAATGTAGCTCTGTACTTAACCAATCAAATCTAGACGAGTAGGCATAATTTGTGCTTAGCCAATTAGACATAGATATGTAGGCATAATTTAACATAAGTAGGCATAATTAACCTCCAGTGTGTGGAGGAATGGCTTGCTGAACAGGGCCGAATGTAACAACTGTGAGCACAGGGCTGAATGTAGCAGCTGTGAGCGAGCAGTACTGATAACGGGAGCTGTACTGCTGATAGCTGTAGCTTCCCAGGGTCACTCTGACCTGGAAGCTTGCAGAAAGCTCCAAGTCAGGACAAGCCCGAAGCTAGTGGAAAGTTGCAAGGTAGAACCTGCGGGAAGAATCCGGAAGTAGATAACCGCAAGAGGCTGGAATATGCAAATGTAGCTCTATGCTTAACTAATCAAATGTAGACAAGTAGGCATAATTTGTACTTAGCCAATTAGACATAGATATGTAGGCATAACTTAACATAAGTAGGCATAATTAACCTCCAGTGTATAAAAGGCATAGCAGAACCCGAATAAAGTAGAAGCTTGCTTATAACTCATACTGAGTTGCGTCTTGCTTCCCTCGCCTTCTCCGCTATTCTGCAACACCAGTGTATAAAAGGCATAGCAGAACTTGAATAAAGTGTTGAAGCTTGCTTATAACTCATACTGAGTTGCGTCTTGCTTCCCTCGCCTTCTCCGCCATTCTGCAACATTTTCATATTCTTTTTGGTATCTTATCCTCTCCAAATTGACTATTTCCATCTCACGCAAATATTTTAATTTCTGGAAGAGACTTGTAGTTTTGCCAACTACAGTAGCTCAAAAATACCACTTATACCATTAAGTATACAGTTAACATCAGAATAATCAAAACATTTTATCCTTTAGATTAGCTTTTTGTGCTTTGATTTTCTATTGGGAGCACAAACATGAGAAACACTAAACACAAGCATTTTCTCCAAGAAATGGTATTGGCAATATTGTGTACACCAAGCATTGCCAAAGGGTTCTTCAAAAGTTCAGTGTATTGCTTTTTTGTCAAGTAATAGTCAATAAAATTTTCTTCTCAAAAATCTCATCAGTTCAGTTTCTACTATAAGAATGTATGCAGCTGGGCACATATAAAAGAGGAAAAGAATTTCTTAAGGAAATAAATAAGTTTTATCCAAGTACGAAATCATCAGCAGTTGATGCAAATGTAGATCAATTTCTGCTGGCTGAAACAGTCCATTCTATTTATGCTTTTCTTCTTTTAGACCAAAAATACAAAGTATTTCCTTATGAATTCCAAGCAGGTCAACTAATTCGGGAAACAAAATGCTCTGAAGTGGTTTTATCCATACCTTGGGGTTCAATACATATCACAAAGGAAGTCAGGCTCTATTTAAGAGGTTCAAACAGTAAATTTTCCTTCTTTTCTAGTATCCCAATAGTAAAAGATTAATTTACATTTGTGATGAACAAACTAGATTTTTTTTTTTAATATTTAAATGTGTGAAGTGCTGTGGTCTGAACCCCCCAGCCCTTAATTAAGGTTGACATATGGGTGGGCCCCATGGTCCTTTAAGAGGAGGTGATGAGTTTGCCTTTTGGCTTTCCTCCAAGGTGCGGCTGGCCTTGTAAGGAAAGCCCTTGGGTAAACAAGCCCCAGGTGTCCTGCATTTGGGTAAACGAGTGCCAGGTGTCCTGCTTTGGGCATAAAAGCTGGGCCCACTTGCAGGAAGGGTGGAGTGTCTGTCTGTGAGGTAGACGCACTTTGCTGAGTTTCCTGTTGGGGAAGGACCTCCTGACTCTCCATGCAACTGGGTCCCAGTCAGGTCTGGCATTTACAAACGTAGGCTTTGTGGGGAAACAATATGGGGCTACTTCTATCCTATATGATCAGCCTATTGACTTGGTTGTCTCCCATCTCTTCTATGGGAGACTTTGTTTCTTTGTTTATTCCACCTATTATTGATCGTGCTGTGTCATTCCTGGGGTCGCTAGGGTTGATGTCTGTGTGATCTGTTTGACTTGTTTGTACCCCCAGCAATCACCCATATACTGACTTTTCTACGTACAATAGAATCTGGTTACTGGATTGTTTTGCTGCTGGCTGCGTCCTTTGTGTTAGACCTAGTGATTGGCAAAACAATGTGTTATCATAAATACTTTTTTTAAAAAAAAAAAAAATTGAAGGGATTCGCATGGTACCGCAGGGTACAAAAATGAGGGTACAGTCTCATCCAATGCAACACTGAACTCCAAATAGTAGAATTTAAGTCATGACATCTCAGCTGTGAACTTTCCTAGAGATCACTATGGTTAGAGACCTGCTATGCCTGACTGCATACCTGACTACTGACCCACATCAGTGCACATATTTTATAAGTAATACTGTAACATTTCTCATAAGACTATGCTAGACAACTAAAAAGACATATCCTAATCGTTTCTATTTTTCTACATTTCAAGAGCCATCCAAAAAAAGACAGTTATGTAATCTCTGCTGTTTCCCTAGACAACATTGCTAGATCTATGAATCAATATTAGACTGGTTAACAGAAACTCAGGCTACTAACATTGGCTGAGACATTAAAACACCATAGATGTGAGAAGGTATCAATGTTTCTAACAAGAAAAATATCTTTATTTAGGTTGGGGCTCCAAAATTTGAGTTCTTAAGTTTCTGAGCCTGTATAATGTCTTTTAGCTTTCTCCAAGGAGTTCTACCTCAACATATGTCAAAGTTTGGCATTAAATACTTGTGGTAATATCAGTGAGGCCTAGTGAACTGAATTTTAATATCTCTACTCTTTTTCACAATCCAAAACAGACCAGAATTGAAATATGTGACAAGGAGTCACAAGAAGTATGCTGCCTTCTGGGAGCTGAGACAAAGACATTATCAAGAGAGTACCACAACTGGTCAATAGCACAGACTGCTATCTACTGTTACTCTTTCACGTGGGCACAAATGACACTGCAAGCCAGAACCTGGGCAGAATCAAGGAAGACTATCAAGTCCTGGAGTTGCAAGTATGAGTAAGAAATCAAGCAAAGGAGGCAGGAGATGTGCATGGATGAGCAACAAGCTTCTGGGAAAAACTCAAATGGAAGAAGGAAGTTTACAGAATGTGGAAAACCAAGCTGGCTGCTTAGGAGGAATATAGGAACGTTGTCAGAGTATGCAGGGATGCAACAAGGAAGACTAAGGCTTACTTGGAATTAAATCTGGCATGGGATGTCAAGGACGACAAGAAGGGCTTCTTAAAGTACACCAGTAGCAAAAAGAAGACTAAGGTCAGCCGCACCTTGGAGGAAAGCCAAAAGGCAAACTCATCCCCTCCTTTTAAAGGACCGTGGGAACCACCCATATGTCAGCCTTAATTCAGGGCTCGGGGCTCAGACCCCAGCACTTCAGGATTGTAACATTAAATTGGCATAGTTGGTAGGATCCTCAACAACTATCCTAGAAATTGAGGCTTTGTTAAACAAACAGAAATGCCAACCTGGTAAAGCGACAAAGGATTGGGCACAGCACCATTGGAGCAAATTAGATGAAATAGTAGATTATCTCAAGGAAAAAAAAAAAGGAAAACCGAAGAATGGAAAAGGAAAGGCAAGTATTTGTGCAATTCTGGGAGTGTGCTTGATAAAAGGACAAAAAGAAATTGGGGAAACAATAAAAGATCAAGCAAAAAAACACCAATAAAAATACAGATGTTAACAAAATGAATGGTTAATTAACTGAGTGAAATCATTAGAAACCCGGCTTGAAACAATTTTGGCTAAAAGAAAACAGGGTCCAAAAACAGATTCTAAAAATCATGACAGAAGACCCAGATGACTGGGATGGGGACATTTGAAGTGACTCTGACAGCAATAGCGAGGAAGCGGCAGGAGGAACCAATGCTAGGGTGACACCTACTGCCCCTTCTACACCCCAATTATATCCTGTAATAAAGAGCGAGATGGTCACTAGACCCGATGGCAGAACAGTGGAAAGTGAAAACGAGACAAATTAATCCCCTGATTAACTGGCAGCACTCCAAGGACAATTTGGAAGGAAAGCAAACAAAACAATCTGGGAATATTTACTAAGAATCAGTACCACAGGAGGAGATAGGATAATACTAAGTAATCAAGCATCACAAGGAACATATTGGGAACCGAGTGCAGTACTTATCCCTTGAGCTAGAGATACAACGAGCTTAACAACACAAATCGCCCTTTGGGCACATGACAAAGATCCCGAGTTAGAGGAAATCCTCTGAAGATTTCAATAATTGGTCCCAATGATGCAGGTAAAGGAATTAGGGAAGCAGCATTAATACAGCTGATGAATGACGCCGAAAATGTAGATAACCCTCTAACAACCCCAAGAAATCCTTGGTATCTGACTCCCCTAATAAAAGGAAGCTCTACCATGCTGAAATTAAGAATAATAGCAGTGCGAGATAGGGTACAAACAGCTGTGCAAAGTAATATGCATCCTAATCTAACCTAGATACACCTCCCAACCTGGGATTACCTCCTTCTAGACATAATGCAGACAAGCAGAGAAACTGGGCTCTCAAATAGATGAACGAACCCGGAGGAGAGGTCAAAAAGAATAAACACGGTTGATTCTAGTCCTTGCTCGGCACAAGAACAACAGACTGACCTGAAATATAGCTTGGAAAAGAGCAGTAGATCCCAGACTGCCTAGAGAAATGTTACATGAACAGACCACACAAAATATTCTCAAATTAGTGGAAGATTTAAAAGGGAAGCCAAAAGGTGAAAAAAACCCACACCAAGATCCTGACGTGAGACCTGCTAGAGCACCTTCTGGTAAGGGAAACTAGACAGGTTGAGATGTAGCGGAGGTGTACGTCCTCTATTTATAAATGCAGCAAACCTCCAATTGCAAAATGAACAACTAATTCTTAAATTACTCACTGGAAACACTACATGTGAATTTTTGATACACAAAGGTGTACAGATTTCATTTGTCAATAGTGAAACATTAAAACATCTCAGATATGAAAAGACCAAGTTTTCTATGCCAATTACTGGAGTTACTGGGAAAACTGAGACATATCCATTAGTCTATTTTTATATAAAACTGCCAGATGAAACTAGGATGACTAAGGTAATGGCTATAGTCAAACCAGGATCAAAGAATATCCTTGGATTATCCACATTAGCTGGATGACATTGGGTGGTCGAAGAAAAAGTCTGGTCCTTTGGAGCTTGAATAAGTTTATTGCAAACTTCTCCAGGGCTGCCAGAGAGCAAAATTACCTGTGTAAAACAATACCCATTAGGCTTAGAAGCTCAAAAAGGAATTGCACCTGTAATTGAAGAATTAAAAGCCAAGGCAATTATCAGATCTACCCATTCTCCCTGTAACTCACCTGTGCAGCCTGTAAAGAAACTGAATGGGAAATGGAGATTAACTATAGATTATTGAAAACTGAATCAAAACACCGCTCCTTTTACCGCAGCTATACCTAGTATAACCAAAGTGACCAACTTGGTCAGATGCTCATCAAACAAATGGATGGCAGTGTTAGATGTAAAGGATATGTTTTTCATGGTCCCAAACAGAGAACAAGATCAGGATAAGTTTGCATTTACTTGGGAAGGTACACAATATACCTTTACACATTTACCACAAGACTATAAACATTCACCAACCATCGCCCAAGTAAGGAGCTACAAAAATTGGAGCTTGACCCAAAAATTGAAGCATACCAGTATATAGACGATGTACTAATTACGGGACCCAACGAAGAAACAGTGAAAGATACTTTGGAAAAGATAATAAAGCATCCTGAATTAATAGGTTTAGAAATTCCTGAAGAAAAGGTACAGCAGCCTAGTATGAGGGTGAAGGTTTTAGAAGCAGAATGGGAGGGAAGAACAGAGATAATAGCAGAAAGTGTTATAGATTACATTCAAGATTTTAAAACACCATCAAATAAGAAGGAATTATAAAAGATAATGGGAACTTTAGGGTATTGGAGAAAACGTGTGCCTGAGTTCTCAACAATAGCTAGACCATTGTATAACCTAATAAAGAAATGCACACAATGGACTTGGGGACCCATAGAAGATGAGGCCCTAAATTTACTAACCAAACAAATAATTATTCATCAGAAACTGGGCCCACCAGACCTGGGAAAACAAATAGAACTTGAATGGGGTTTTAGCAAGGATGCTACGCATGTGTCTGTGTTCCAAGAGGACAGACCAGCTTTAGTTCACAAGGACTGAAAGATGTAGAAAAAAGATATAGTGATTTGGAAAAAGGATTGCTGTCATTATCAAAGGCACTGAAAGAAGTATATAATATACATATATCACAGCCTATTAAGATCAGAGGACCATTCCCATTATTGAAGTTCATGCAAAATGAGATTCCCTCAGAAGGAATAGCACAAAAACATACTGTGCAGAAATGGTCTGCCACCATCAATGGTTTCTTAAACTTCATGACTATTACACAGAAGGGAAAGCAATGTTTAACAAATTTCAAATGGAAGTAAGAACACTGGTGTTGATACCCACAAAATCTTACATAGGCCCAATTGAAGAAGCCCCAAAATTTACAAGTGATAGTGATCCACAGGGGGTATGGTTCGTGGATGCCTCTGCTAAGAAGGAGAAAGATGGATGGGAATACAGAGCAGTAGCTCTAGAGATAGAAAGTGGGAGGACAGAAATTGAGTGTGGACTGGGAAGTGCTCAGGTGGGAGAACTGAAAGCTTTACTACTGGCTATGAAGCAAGGAGCCACTAAAATATATATCGACTCTTATGCAGTATTTAAAGGGGCTACTGAGTGGATGGAATTTTGGAAGGTGAATAATTGACAAGTGAATGGGACAGAAATGTGGCAAAAATATATATGGCGGGAAATATATAAAAATAGCTACACAATAGAAGGTTCAAGTAGGTTGGGTGAAAGGACATGACAAGTTAAAAGGTGCAGAGTTGAAATGGAATAACCATGTAGATCACTTAACAAGAATTAATGTTATAAAGACAGAAGACTGGATCAGATTAGCAAAATAGTTACATACCAACCAAGGACACTCAGGAGTACAAGATCTAGTGAAAGAAGCATTAGCTAAAGGATGGCCTATTTCAACCAAAATAGCCCAAGATGTTATCAGTGGTTGCCCCCAATGCAAGATGAGATTTAAACACAGAGAATTTCCCAACAGTCAGATGAATCTAAGAGATAATAAAAGACTGTGGCACACTCGGCAAATAGATTATATTGAACCTCTTAAACCATCATGAGGGAAAACCTATGTGCTAGTGGGACAAGTTATCAGTATAATATTTCAAGCTACTGCAGTAGCTAAGGCAACTGGAGAAGAAACTTTGAAGGTCCTAGAAAACTGGTTCACTGCTTTGCCACTCCCAAAAGAAATTCAATCAGGTAATGGGAGTCATTTTCAAAATCATAAAGTTAAAGAATGGGCAGAGAATTTAAACATAAGATGGACCTATCATACTCCCTACTATCCCCAAGCAAAGGTGACAGTAGAAAGGAGAAATGGCTTATTAAAACAAATGTTAGATCCTCAAGATGCTAATTGGGTAACTCATCTTGACCATAGTGTACTAACGCTAAATCAGCAATAGGCTAAACATGGACAACCCATTCAGCAGGCATTTGGAACAAGACAATTCAGTTATAACCAAAAACCCCACCAGATTCAGACTCCATATCAAGTGGAACAAGAAGTAAAAGTGAAAATTCCTCAAGTAGGATTTATTACAGTTACATTCATAAAACCTTTGGGACCAAAGGCATGGATAGCCCAAAGTGACAAGGGGCATCAGGTAAAGGTAAGTAGCAACTGGATTTATAACTAAATAATCTGGGTATTAAGAAGACCTGAGAATGATTTTTTTCTCTTTCAGAGAAAGAACTAAAACAACAGATGACCAAAACCACATACTAACTGCACCTGGAATCAGGGGCCAGCATGGTCTGAATTAAGAACGTCTGCGAGGAATATTATTATTTGTTTTGTATATTATTTTTCGTATTAATGGTACTGTGGAAACCACAATGTTAAGATGAAGCGGTGGTTGTGATGGTCAGTTTGGATCATTGTTTCCATGTATGTGTGTAATGTAATGACTATTGAATTAATTTAGCTACTAAATTTTCTTCTGAAGTTTGCCATTTTGCATTAGACCTCTTCAATCATGGCTTGCAAACCCAAAGTAGTCGGCACCAAATATCCCAAGAGGGGCGGGGTTATCACCTTTGAAAATGTGTCAAAGACCATCAAGCACACATAGAAAACAAATAGGACAGAAGTTGAATGGAAAACCAAAAATGGAAAATAAAGCATTCATAAAATGGGCAATCGAAGGGGGAAAACGAGTCAATTGTAGCTATGGGTTAGAAAACCAAGCCGATCTAACCCAACAGGCACTAAGTGGGCTGGGTAACCTTAGCAAGCCTATTTCAACAGGTTTGGGAGTTTTGGGACTTAGACACCTTTTTCTTAATGACACTTGCAAATACTGCCCATGAGGAATGAATATCCAAAGTCAATGGCCTAGGAAAGAAAGTGGAAACTGGAGTTACATAGGACAAGTGGTATTTCAAATTTAAACATGGATTCCAAAGTTTGACAGGAAGTGCAAGTCATTTCAGGCATGACCCTAGTATCAATGTAATTTTTAATGCTTACTCTACAAGAAAGCACAGTGTTACAGTTCACCAATTATGGAACTATACCAAGATATGTAATTGCTCACATGTAGGGGAATTGTAATCACTAGGACTTCTTTCAAAGGCTATGATGATTGGGTGTGCATGTCATAATCAAACCACCGTTATGATAAATAACTGGAGAAACTTTGAAGGGATACATAAGAATGATTCCATTATGATTGATTGCAGAACTTATTCTATTCCAGCTATAGACCATCTTGTTTGGGCCAATAGCGAAGGAAAACAGACTTCTAATCTAGATACTGCAGCTAGTAGGCACTTACAGTGGACTTTAGGATTGTTGACCCTGTGTGTCCAACCTAGAGGAAGAGACCATTAAACCCTGCATAGATTATGAGACTGAAGCAGAATGGTGATGATGATTGGAGAGAACCATCTACTGGAACTAAGGTGCTTTGTTTTTTAGGAAGACTCTTTGTAACATCAGTGTCAACATATCGAAATCGTACAGCCATTTATAATTTAACAGGACAAGTTGCAGCACTAGCCACTGCCAAAGAGAATTCCTTCATGGCTGTAGATGATCAATTACAAGCAAACTCAAAAATGGTATTACAAAATAGATTGGCACTAGATTAGTTACTGCTAGAAGAACATGGTGTGTGCAGATATTGGAAGCTGACAGAAAACCAATATGTGTACATATTCCAAATGTAACTGAAGAACTCATGAAACAATTAGAAATGATGAAACATGTAACAAAAAAGCAGTAGAGAGCTGCAGAGCTCCCTAGACTTTCCAGATTGGTTAGACAAAATACAGAAACAGGATTTGGACTCACAGGGTGTATATCTAGCTTGCTTAAAACAGGATTGCTGAATTCATTGATAATAGTAGGTTTTTGCATTATTATTTCTCATCTTAAATCTTGGGTATTGAGACTTTTTAGTAGACAAGTGTGATATACGAAAATAAGAGACATCATTGACTTAGGGAATGAAGGAGAAAACTTAATTGGAGAGATGAAACCGTAAATAAATCAAACAATAGGATTTTTGAGTGACTATAGTCACAGGGTGGATAATGTGGCACTTCTAGAGGTGCCTTCTGTGAGAAAAATCAGATAAGGAACTGAGAAACTAGCTGTGAGAATGAAGACCAGTTCAGCCTGGGAGATGAGAGTACGGAATGCACCGGAGGGTGCATGGCCCTGCCTCCGAACCACAACAATCCCACCCCCCTGCAAAAAAAAGGACAGCCAAAGGTAATTCTGACAAGGGTCCTCATGACCACCGACACAAAAGGAACAAAAGGTTAATGCTACCCTTCCCCCTCTCACGCAAGCACAAAGAAGGGAGAAAACCATGTCAGAAGGGAGAAACTGCCTGATCAATGAAATAGTAAATTAATGACTAAAGTCACTGGAAATCCTCAAATCAAGAGTATAAATTAAGGTGACAAAAAGCTTCATTTCGGAGAAAAGGAGAACCAGGAATTTTGACTACATCTCAACTTGAATCCTCTCCGGCTGGCCACCCTGAGTATCGATTCTTGATCGGCTCCTTCTTCCCCTATGTTCAGGGACACCTGACAGAGTTACTCCCCAGGGATTGAGTGAACTAACTTTCTGTTAAAAATAATGTTGAATTGAACTAGCTGCATGCAATTGTCTTGTGCTTAAGTTGTGAACTTTTTTTTTTTTTTTAAGAACATTGCTTATTAATGGATTGAAATAATTGTTAGTACTTGTAAATAAATTGTTTAACCCTCCATTGTCTCTGGGTATTGAGGATCGAAGCTCAGTACACAACTCTCCTCTCAAAGGAGCGTATCATGAGCAAACTTAGTGTGACACCCCACCACCCCCACCCCCCAAACCTCCTCTCCATTTTTATTGCTGAGCATTATGTCAGATGGTATGGAACATCCCTTTGGTCAACTGGGGTCAGCTGTCTTGGCTGCGTCCTCTCCCAACTTCTTGTGCACCCCCAGCCTACTCACTGGCAGGATTGTGTTAGGAGCAGAAAAGGCCTTGATGCTGTGTAAGCACTGCTCAGCAATAACTAAAACATCCCTGTATTATCAACACTGTTTTCAGCACAAATCCAAAACATAGCCCCATACTAGGTACTATGAAGAAATTTAACTCTGTCCCAACCAAAACCAGTACAGGGCTCTACAATCTTTCTTAATCTCTAAGGTGCCAGAGAGTGATGTCTATCCTATTCACATCCAAAGTACAAGAAGTCTTTACTACCCACTGTTCATTAAGCTGAACTACAAATAGCTGGAAAATATATTTTTAGTTATCATCACTAACAGCAGCAGTAGCTTTCAACTGCTTTCTGGCTTTGTATATGCTTGAGACATCATGTTCAGACAGTATCTATGTTTTGTCATGTGTGTTATTGCCTCATTACCTCCTCCCCCCCCCCCCCCGATTAAAAAAAAGCTAAAAAAAAATAGTTCTTTATAGAACATTTGGAAGATGATCAACCTGTTGCTACTTACATAAAGCTTCTAGTTTAAGTATTGGATGCTTGATAAAGTTTGAAATAATCTCTCTCAAAACAGAACTAAAGTCCTCATACCTTACATATCAGAATCAATAAGTCTTTCCTAAAATCTAAAACACCAACACTAACTCATAATAAAACACCTAAAATGATCTGTGGAACTGTATACCTCATTAAGGAGTCTGTGACAGCATGCCTGGACTTTTTTCTAATTGTTAACTAACCGCATTTGGAAAAAAACCAAAATGCTAGAGTGCTCTTCCCCCTTGTATGGCCTCTTTTTAGGAGGAAGGAAAAAAAGCTGGGTAGTGGCAGAGGGAGGCCAGTACCCATCCACACAAAATCTCAACAGCTAAATGAAGTTCCACTGTCTGAATTGCTCTTGACTGGTAGTCATCTAACAGGAGCTTAGAAGTCTAATAAAGACACAGGCATGTGTCCTCACAACATTGGAATTTTTATTTCCTTGCTCAGACTAGGCATAAAACACCTTTGGAAAAAAGATATCAAAGTCATCATTTCTTTGAAAGATTACTTAAAAGTCAGTAGGGAGTCTTACCCTCTTCTTTCAATGAGTCATTCCTTCAGCCTCAACTATCTTTACTACTTCCACACTCCCCTCTTAACCTATGAGAATCATCATATCTTTGATAGTTTCAGAAATATCCTTGATTTCTTTCTTTCCCTCTCCTCTTCCTAAATACAATGACATATTTAAAGCTAATGTCTACCTTATTCCCTCTTGTATCCATTCTAGAGTATACTCTGCCTTGTCCAAGCAACAGAGGAATAGCTCTCCCTGAAGTACTGCAAGTTCTTTCCTAATTAGATTTCAACTTAATCATTGTTATTTCCCTGACATTAATATTTGCTTGTCTACTATATTACACCTGATCGACTTCTCTTAAAGGTCCAAGAGCTTCATTTCCTAAGTCTGCATCTTATTTCCACTCACCTTCTTTGATTCAGAAGTACAAATATCAATGTCTATTTCTGAATCACCCTCTTGTTCCACGAGCTATAACTTCTACTCAGTTCCACCACAGTAATCTCAATCATTATCAAAACAGTATCTATCACTGGAAGGTTAACCTTGCTTATTACTGCTAGAAATACACATTTCTGTTTGTGAAAACAATGCCTTCACCATTGAATTAGGATGTCCACTGATCTAGACAACAATGTTATATTCGATTTATGCATTTAAAGACTTATCTACGTTTATCCTGTATCCGAGGCTAAACTGTAGCAGATGCTCTATCACCCAATGTCCCTTCCCCAGCTGAGAAGGGGAAACAGGGAAAAAAAGTGAGAAACCCTGTGGACTGAAAAAGATATAATGAAATAACAAAATTAATACAAAAGTGTGCAAGAAGCTTATACTCAGCCTAGTCCTTGGGAACAGCAGAAGAAACATGAGACCAAGAGGGACAAGCCCCTGAAAGAGGAACTCTCCACCCTCAGTTGAGCTCCCTCCTTTTATAACGAGCATGATGAGATGGTATGAGATACACCTGTGAGTCAGCTGCCTTGATTGGATCTCCCATCTGACTCAGGGCTACTCATGGCCTGCCTGCCATGGCTAGCCCATGGGGCTGTTCCTCAGAAACCAGGACACAACTTTAACCCCCTTCATACATGAGAGAAACATGTTTCAATGACTTAAATTCTTGAGCACAAATACAACACAAGGTGTGAAGTCCACAGTTAAATTCAAAAGCTATATGAGTAGGAGTTTCAGTTCTATAAATACAAAAATAAAAATATTTCTGCATATAAATTGTCTTCAAAATAAAGTCACACACCATGAATAACAAAATAAATGTCTAGTGGCACACAACAGTGGAACATAAAGTTGAATAGAACTTACATTAGTAGCTGCTGTCAGGATTTTAGAAAGAATGACTCTTGCTAACCCATCCAAACTAGAAACAGTCAATTTTAACAAGTGATCCTGGTTCTTCAAAGAACAAAGATTAAGAAGACTGGGGGGGGGGAAAGGGGATAAAAACCAGTATTTGAACCCACTCAAACCCACTTATTTATTGAATCAATAATTAAAACTTAAGTACTATGAATTAGATTTTCAGTTGAATAAATGCAGAATACAAAATAAAGTATCATATGAAAGGGATTGATTTTAAACTGTTAGAGTTGTTAGAGTCAAAAGGAAAACAAATAATGCACTAAATTGCAAGGGGAAAAAAAAACAAACACAGACCAACATATTTTATAATTGCTATGTAACAGTTTTGTCAGTATACTTGGATTGGTGATTATGAGTATAAAAATAAATGTTTATGAAGCTCTGAACAATTCCACATTGTAAAACATTCTGTGTATACAGTTTGCCATAAGGTTAGTCCTATTAACTGTCTAGATTTTATTGTAAATTAAGTTTTCTGTAGCCAGTAAAAAACTCCATCCTAAAAAGCAATGAAAAAAACTTAATTAAAAAGAGTACATGAAAACACCTAAATTTTCTCTTAAATTTTAATAAATTTGAAATAAACTGGCCACTAGCCAAATTATTCCCAAAGGAAGGTAATTTTATTTGTACCCAAAAAATATTTTGAACTCTACAGCTTCACTCAAATATATTTGACTGAAGTTTAGGTACAACATGCATCATCACACATCATCCCATTTCACACACAGTATGATACCTACCAGCTTCTTGGGGGTTTTTTTGGTTGCCTTTTTTTTTTTTTTTTTTTTTAACATTTCAGTACTATGTCATTCTTCCCGATACTGATTTCCGTTGTCAGATAGGTGTGGACAGGAGAAACTAAGCTATTTTGTAACACAATATACCCATGTCTGCTCAGTAAAACAGACTAAAAGACCTCTTAAACACCCAGTAACCCCACAATTGAGGATCTTTACTTGAAAATAAATCCAAAAAAAAATAAAGTTTTCAGCTTTACAGACAGTGGTCCTCACACAGAGTTTACAAGTTTCATAACAATTATACCTGTAAGCACAATTCAAACAGAATAAAAACACTCACCACATTACATTTTTCAAGCATTTTCACTCCATGAGGGTGACAAGAAAGTGCACCAAAAAACAGAAAATAGTGCTGGCTAAGGGTATTTAGTAACCCATTATTTTGAAGACCACGTTCAGGTTTCATTCCCAATGAAGCATTGAGCCAATTTACTATATCTTTAACCAGTTCCTCCAGGTAACCTTGCCCATCCTAACAAAACAAAGAGGAATAGCATTTACTTGTAAAAACATTGTGCCTCTCTACTGAAATACATCATTTAAAATTTCTTAAAATGTACAAACACAATACAGATACAAAATAGAAATTCGGTTTGGCAAACACAGTTCAGACTAAATAAAAAAGTTCAAGCAAATAAAAGGAGTTTAGCTTGGAGACATCTTACAGAATCACAGAATCACAGAATGTTAGGGATTGGAAGGGACCTTAAAAGATCATCTGAAATCTTAGGACCAATTCTATTTCCAAGAAAAGGATTGTTCAATGACATTTTCCTCTGGCCTGAAGCATAAAAGTCTTCAGCACACAAGAAGAAAGGAAGCATAGAAACAAAGGATATACATAGAAAAAAAAAACAAACCACAAATGAAACAAAAGCCACCAAACAAAAAAAATCCCTAACGTAAACAAAAAACAGACAACCAAACCCTAGGTTGCAATTAATAAAGCGGTATTTAATAAAACTCATAGAATCACAGAAAAGCCTTGGTTGGAAAAGACCTCTAAAAACAAGTCTGACCATTAACACAGCACTGCCAAGTCACCACTACACCATGTCCCTCAGCACCTCATCTACACGGCTCTGAAATCCCTCCAGGGATGGGGACTCCACCACTGCCCTGGGCAGCCTGTGCCAGTGCTTGACAACCCTTTCAGTGAAGGAATTTTTCATAATATCCAATCTAAACCTACTCTGGATCAACTTGAGGCCATTACCCCTCATCCTATCACTAGTTACCTGGGAGAAGAGACCAATCCCCACCTTGCTACACCCTCCTTTCAGGCAGTTGTCGAGAGCAATGAGGTCTCCCCTCAGTTTCCTCTTCTCCAGACTGAACACCCCCAGTTCCCTTAGCCTCTCCCCATCAGAACTGTGCTCCAGACCCTTCACCAGCTTCGTTGCCCTTCTCTGGAAATGCTCCAGCAGCTCAGTGTCCTTCTTGTAGTGAGGGGCCCAAAACTGAACACAGTACTCGAGGTGCAGCCTCACCAGTGCCGAATACAAGGGGACAATCACCTCCCTAGTCCTGCTGGTCACACCATTTCTGATATAGCCTAGGATGCTGCTGGCCTTCTTGGCCACCTGGGCACACTGCTGGCTCATATTCAGCTGGCTGTCAACCAGCACCTCCAGATCCCTTTCTGCCGGGCAGCTTTCCAGCCACTCTTCCCCAGGCCTGTAGCACTGCATGGGGCTGTTGTGGCTGCAGTGCAGGATCCAGCAGTTGGCCTTACTGAAACTCATACAATTGGCCTCGGCCCATCAATCCAGCCTGTCCAGATCCCTCTGCAGAGCCTTCCTACCCTCAGGCAGATCAACACTCCCACCCAACTTGGTGTCATCTGCAAACTTACTGAGGGTGCACTCGATCCCCTCATCCAGATCACTGAAAAAGACATTAAACAAAACTGGCCCCAGCACTGAGCCCTGGGGAACACCACTTGTGACTGGCCTCCAACTGGATTTAATTCCATTGACCCCAACTCTATGGGCCCGGCCAGCTACCCAGCTTTCAACCCAGTGAAGAGTACACAAGTCTAGGCCATGAGCTACCAGCTTCTCTAGGAGAATGGTGTGGGAAACAGTGTCAAAGGCTTTACTAGAGTCCAAGTAAACAACATCCACAGCCTTCCCCTCATCCATGAAGCAAGTCACCCTGTAATAGAAGAAGATCAGGTTAGTCAAACAGGAGCTGCCCTTCATAAACCTGTTGGATGGGTCTGGTTGGCATATTGGGCCCTCTGTTCCTCTCGGAAGGGAGCCACCTATGACAGTTACCCTCCTTTTTTTCTTAGCAGAGGCAGTCATAATGCATGGCATTGACTGACTCATCCTAGGTATCTCACTGGATGGACCTTCATCGACATCATCTGTTGCCTGATCCTCGAGTTCCAGGACCCCATACCTATTGTGTGAGGGCATCTGGGAAGGCGAGGGAGGCCGGGAGGGAATTCGCCTGCCATCCCAAGCAGGGACCTGTTTTCATTCCCCCCCATCTCTTAGGTCCCCTCTTCCTGCCTGGTGGCGAGAGGGCAGGGGATCCTCTGCTTCTAGTGGAGCATCCAACTGCTGTATTTGTCTCAGGGATGGTAGACTCCACCAGTCTATTTCCCTCTGATACTCCTTAACCTTTCCACTTCTTCTTTAAGCTCTGCCACCAGGCTGAGCAGATGGTTCACCTGGTTGCACCGCACACAGGGGTTGTCACTGCTGCCCTGTGGTACCAGAGACAGGCTCAAGTACTCCCTGCAGCCTGAGACCTGCACAGCTGATTCTTTATAAGGGGGCTCTGTTTGAGTCGCCACATTCCTTCTGGCAGCGGCTCTAGCCCGAGTGGAAACCACGGCTATATCTCTTCTGGGAGAGTGATAACCACTGGTTGAGCTTCGCTTTTGAGCTGGGAGGGTGACTGCACCCTCCCTGCACGCCCTGCCTGTGCGGACTGCCCTGCAAACTGCTGCGCTGCGCCCTCTTTACCCACACTGCTCACAGCACTCGTTATCACTTGCGCTGCCTCCACAGAAAGTGAGCTACTTCCTGGATGTTGGCATTTAAATCTCCCGTCGCTGCCCCTGGTATCACTCCCAGCCACATCAGCCTCTTATAACTCCTAGTTAGACACAGTTGTCTTCCCAGTGGCTTATCTGGATAATTCAAGATTTTAAGTTATATTTCTTAATTATGCTGATCATTTTAGGTTTAACACCCAAAGTCTACAGAAGTCTTTACTAAAATTAAGGTTTTTTTCCTCTAAGAGGCATACGGAAGCACTAGTAATTCTATCACCAGTCTTGTAGCTGAAAATTTCTTACCTCTTCTGATGCAAGAAGAAACTCAGTCAACTGACAACCCATCGCAGTGAGCTGCTTAGCCTTGGCATAGTCCATATCCAGGCTGGCATACAGACTACTGCTAGGCTTGTAACAATACAGCAATCTCCTTACAAACCTACAGAAAGTAAAAAAAAATTGGTTATTTTTCAGTAAGACAAGGACAGCCTTACATTACAAAATGATACTGGTATAAAAAAATATTTTATCACTAAACTAGCTTACGAGCAATAAATTTTCAAAATATATTAAAAGAGAGTAGCAGGTATCAGTAATAAGTCTATCCAGACACAATTTCAGAGATGAGCCAAAGAACTCAAAATCTCTATGCTCTTCAAAGCCATAGCTTCCTTCTCATTCTCTTGCTCTGTTGTAATTTATCCTGTGGTGAGTTTCAAAGACTATCCTATCTAGACTTACAAAGAGCTAAAGAAAACTCTCTCTTAATGTTTGGGACATGACTTTTACGTAGCTATAATAGTTAACACCACTGTGAAAAAAAAAGAAAATGTTCTGCCAGAAAAAGGCCATAATTATTCAGCAACAATATTTTCATTCACCTCATTTAAGTATTTCCGAAGCATAACACAGTGACTGTAAATGAAGACTCTCAAACTTTCAAACCATGGTCAACGATACAGCTTGAATTTTGCATTGCAGGAATAAATCTTCATCAAAGAGCTAAGAGCTTCCCCATCAGTTCTTAGTCAAAAAATAAACACATTTGTGCTTTAAAAAAAACACAGAATGTTCTGTCTGAAGGTAGATATATCAAGCATTAAGAAAGTGTAACTAAAGCACCATCTTGAGTTAAAAATTGTGAGAGTATGCTGCAATCCCAACTCCAAATACAGAACCAATTATAAAGGAAATCTGAGGGCTGCTTTAAATTTTGTCAAATGAAGTGTATTTTATTCTGGGTTATTAGCCACAAATATATATAATAGCACACACATTTATATGTGAGTGTATATATACACATGCATACTTAAGTGTGTGTATATATGTATGTATATACATGTACATGTGTATACACACACTGCATTAGCTGTATCTCTACAAAATGAAGGGTTCTATATAAAAAATATCTTGTATTTCACTAACAGCCATAAGATCATCACAAAAACACAAACAGTAAAAGAAAAAAATAATTAACGTATAGACAGGCAAATAAATTTACACTTCAAAAAGCACTGAAACTAGAAAGAATCGGGGGTTAATTAGTTATAATTAAACAAGAAAAACAGCATTTTAAAGACATGAAGGCATCTAATCCACAATCCTCTGGAAAGAATCAACCAACTGTACAAGTTTTAAAACTCAGTCCTAGGTTTTCTCAGTTTATTCAGAATTAAAGTATTTAGGTGCTGAACATCGTCCCAGGTAAGTAGGTAGAGGAGTGGATGTGAGCATCACAGCCAGGACTGCAGATTTTCCTCTGGAGAAGCAACGTTACAAACCACCAGATTTGGTAAATAATCCTTGACCACAAAGTAGAGATTAGCAATTAATGTTTAGAGAAAGAAAAGAAACAATCAGGAAAAAAAAAACACAAATGCAAAATTCAAGTATGACTATGATTACACAGGGACTATCACTTATGCTGGGAACTACATAAAAGTTGCCCAATTGCTTTTAGTAAAAATTTCAAGCGTGAGCCTTTCAGAATACGTTTTAGCTTTAGGTTTTTACTCAGATTCATGTAGAATTCACTTTCCATGCCTACAAATACAGAACTAATCTTCAAATTAGTTTGTTTAATCAAATCAAATTCTGAAATGCATGTTAAATTGACATCCAAGAACTCATTAGTAACATTACTATTACACATGCACAAAAGTAATAAAAATGCCTTAATGCCAACAGACATGGAAAGGAATCAGAGCTGTACTGACAGTCTTTCCAAATCACACGTGCTTCCCTTAATAGCAATTAGAAAAAACTTCATCTTCGTTTTTGATGAAAGCTATAACCATAAAACTGTACAACTATAGACCTTTTCTGTCAAAATTTGTCAACTGTTAACATCAATGAATGAAATATCAAAGAGGTAATACTTTAAGGCTCAAGCAGAACTCGACTTGGCCACCACAGTTAAAGATAATACGAAGAGGTTTTTCAGTACCTCAATAGAAAAAGGAAGACTAGGGAATATGTTGGTCCACTGATGAATGAGACGGGCGCCCCGGTGGTGGAAGACACAGAAAAGGCAGAGTTACTGAATACCTTCTTTGCCTCGGTCTTCACTACTATAGCGGTCCCTCTTGAATCCCAAATCCTGGAGGCAAGATGGAAGGGCTGGAGAGACAAAGACTGACGAAGACTTCCCCTCGATAGAGGAAGACTGCGTTAGAGACCACATGGCCAAACGGGACATCCATAAGTCCATGGGCCCTGATGCGATGCACCCACGAGTGCTGAGAGAGCTGGCAGATATTATTGCTGGGCCACTCTCCATCATCTTTGAAAAGACATGGAGAACAGGAGAGGTGCCTGAAGACTGGAGGAAGGCCAACATCACTCCAGTCTAAAGGGCAAGAAGGAAGACACAGGAAACTACAGGCCAGTATGTCTCACTTCCACCCCTGGGAAGGTGATGGAGCGACTCATTCTGGATGTCATCTCCAAACATGTTGAAGAACAGAAAGTTATTGGGAGTGGTCAACATGGATTTACCAAGGGCAAATCACGCTTGACCAATCTGCAAGCCTTCTATGTTATAACCAGTTGGCTGGATGAGGGGAGAGCAGCAGATGTCATCTACCTGGACTTCAGCAAGGCTTTTGACACTGTCTCCCATAACATCCTCATTAGGAAAACTCCGGAAGTGTGGGTTAGATGAGGGAACAGTGAGATGGATCGAGAGCTGGCGGTGTGACAGATCACAGAGGGTTGTGATGAATGGAGCAGAATCAAGTTGGAGGCCTGTAACCAGTGGTGTCCCCCAGGGGTCAATACTTGGTCTGGTCTTGTTCAACATATTCATCAATGACCTGGATGAGGGGACAGAGTGCATCCTCAGCCAGTTTGCTGATGATAGCAATTTGGGAGAGGTGGTTGACACTCCAGAGGGCTGTGCTGCCATCCAGCGGGACCAGGACAGGCTGGAGAGCTGGGCAGAGAAAAACCTCATGAGGTTCAACAAGGGCAAGTGTAGGGTGCTGCACCTGGGGAAGAAGACTGCCAAGCACTAGGATAGGTTAAGGGGGGGGCCTCCTGGAAAGCAGTTCCGAGGAGAAGGACCTGGGAGTCCAGGTAGATTGTAAATTATCCGTGAGCTGTTAATGTGCCCTTGCCCCCAAGAAGGCCAATGCCACCCTGGGCTGCATAGGGAAGTGTGTGGCCAGTGGGTCAAGGGAGGTCATTCTCCCCCTCTGCTCTGCCCTGGTGAGGCTGCAACTGGAATACTGTGTCCAGTTCTGGGCTCCCCAGTTGAAGAGAGACAGGGACCTACTGGAGAGAGTCCAGCAGAGGGCAACGAGGATGACTGGGGGATTGGAGCATGTCCCCTATGAGGAAAGGCTGAGAGAGCTGGGACTCTTTAGCCTGGAGAAGAGAAGGCTGAGGGGTGATTTAATTAATGCTTACAAATACCTAAAGGGTAGGTTGAGGGAGGATGGAGCCAGACTCTTTTCAGTGGTTCCCGGTGACAGGACTAGGGGTAAGAGGCACAAGCTGGAACATAAGAGGTTCCATTTAAATATGAGAAAGAACTTCTTTTGGGTTAGGGTGCCAGAGCACTGGCACAGGCGGCCCAGGGAAGTTGTGGAGTCTCCTTCTCTGGAGATTTTCAAGACTCGCCTGGATGCAGTCCTGAGTGATGTGCTCTAGAGGACCCTGCTTTTAAGCAGGGGAGTTGGACTAGATGACCTCTGGAGGTCCCTTCCAACTCTGAAAATTCTGTGATTCCATGAAAAAAGGAATTTGCAAAGTTGATGTTTCTGGGTTAGGGAGTAAATATATAACGTATCTTCCACAGAAAAGAAACCACTAAAGCTTAAAGACCTGTTTATTTCACAGAATCACAGAATGTTAGGGACTGGAAGGGACCTCAAAAGATCATCTAGTCCAATCCCCCTGCCAGAGCAGGAACACCTAGGTCAGGTCACACAGGAACATGTCCAGGCGGCTTTTGAATGTCTCCAGAGAAGGAGACTCCACAACCTCTCTGGGCAGCCTGTTCCAGTGTTCTGTTACCCTCACTGTGAAGAAGTTCTTCCTCACATTTATGTGGAACCTCCTATGTTCCAGCTTGCACCCATTGCCCCTTGTCCTATCATTGGATGTCACTGAGAAGAGCCTGGCTCCATCCTCATGACACTCACCCTTTACATATTTATAAACATTGATAAGGTCACCCCTCAGTCTCCTCTTCTCCAAGCTAAAGAGACCCAGCTCCCTCAGCCTTTCCTCAGAAGGGAGATTTTCCACTCCCTTAATCATCTTTGTGGCTATACGCTGGACTCTCTCAAGTAGTTCCCTGTCCTTCTTGAACTGGGGGGCCCAGAACTGGACACAATACTCCAGATGTGGCCTCACCAAGGCAGAATAGAGGGGAAGGAGAACCTCTCTTGACCTACTAACCACTCCCTTTCTAATACACCCCAGGATGCCATTGGCCTTCTTGGCCACAAGGGCACATTGCTGGCTCATGGTCATCCTCCTGTCCACCAGGACCCCCAGGTCCCTTTCTCCTACGCTGCTCTCCAGCAGGTCAGCCCACAACCTATACTGGTACATGGGGTTGTTCTTCCCCAGATGCAAAACTCTACACTTGCCCTTGTTGAATTTCATTAAGTTTCTCCCTGCCCAACTCTCCAGCCTATCAAGGTCTCATTGAATGGCAGCACAACCCTCTGGTGTGTCAGCCACTCCTCCCAGTTTGGTGTCATCAGCAAACTTGCTGAGGATACATTCTGTACCTTCATCCAGGTCGTTGATGAAGATATTGAACAACACTGGTCCCAGTACCGACCCCTGAGGGACTCCACTAGTCACAGGCCTCCAACTAGACTCCGTTCCATTGACCACAAATCTCTGGCTTCTTTCCTTCAGCCAGTTCACAATCCACCTCACTACCTGATCACCAAACCCATACTTTATCAGCTTATCTACAAGGATGCTGTGGGAGACAGTGTCAAATGCTTTACTGAAATCAAGATAAACCACATCTACCGCTCTCCCATCATCTATCCACCTAGTTATTTCCTCATAGAAGGTAATAAGGTTGGTCAAACATGACTTACCCTTGGTAAAACCATGTTGACTGCTCTTAATAACCCCCTCATCCTTGATATGCCTAGAGATAGTGCCAAGAACAAGCTGTTCCATCACCTTTCCAGGGATGGAGGTGAGGCTGACCGGTCTATAGTTACCCGGGTCCTCCTTCTTGCCCTTCTTACAGATTGGAGTGACATTTGCTGTCCTCCAGTCCTCAGGCACCTCTCCTGTTGTCCATGACTTACCAAAGATGATGGAGAGTGGCCTAGCAATGACCTCTGCCAGCTCCCTCAGCACCCTTGGGTGCATTCCATCCGGTCCCATTGATTTATGGATGTCCAGATTGCTCAACTGATCCCTAACCCAATCCTCATCTACCGAGGCAAACTCCTCCTTTATCCTGACTTCTTCTGGGGCTATAGTGATCAGGGGCTCCTGGGGAAAGCCTGCAGGAGTAAAGACAGAGGCAAAGAAGGCATTCAGCACCTCTGCCTTCTTTATATCCTCTGTCTCTAGGGCACCCACCTCATTCATCAGTGGGCCTATATTGCCTCTAGTGTTTGTTTTATTAGCTATGTATTTGAAAAAGCCCTTTCTATTATCCTTGACCTGACTTGCAAGGTTAAGTTCCAAGGAGGCCTTAGCTTTCCTAATTGCCTCTCTACATCCTCTGACAACTGCCCTATATTCCTCCGAGGTGACTAGCCCGTCTTTCCATGATCCATAGATTCTTTTTTTCCACCTGAGTTTGCCCAGCAGTTCCTTGTTTAACCATGCTGGTCTCCTAGCTCCCTTTCTTGATTTCATACCCATTGGGACGCTCTGATCCTGAGCTTGCAAGAAGTGGTCCTTGAATGTTGACCAACTATCTTGAGCCCCTTTACCATCTAGCACCCTGTCCCATGGGACTTCCCTTAACAATTGATTAAGGAGGCTAAAGTTGGCCCTGCGGAAGCCCAGGGTTCTGGTCTTGCTAGGTACTCTATTCCTCCCACACAGGATCCTGAACTCCACCATCTCATGATCACTGCAGCCAAGGCTGCCATCGACCGTCACTGCTTCAACAAGACCCTCCTTGTTGGTGAGTACAAGATCCAGCAGCGCTCCTCTCCTAGTCGGCTTATCCACCATTTTCATTAAGTAGTTATCATCAATGCACTGGAGGAACCTCCTAGACTGTGAATGGCTGGCTGTGTAAGTCTTCCAGCAGATATCAGGGTAGTTAAAATCCCCCATGAGGACCAAGGCCTGTAGTTGTGAGGCTGCTTTCAGCTGCCTGTAGAAAGCCTCATCAACTCCCTCGTCCTGATCAGGAGGTCTGTAATAGACCCCCACAACTGTATCACCCATGCCTGCCTGCCCCTTAATTCTTACCCACAGACTTTCAACTTGCCCCTCATCAGTCCCTGGAGAAAACTCAATACATTCTAGTTGCTCCCTCACATAGAGAGCAACTCCACCACCTCGCTTCACTGACCGATCTTTCCTAAAAATGACATAGCCATCCATGCCCACATTCCAGTCATGTGAGCTGTCCCACCATGTCTCTGTAATTGCCACCAGGTCATAACCTTTAGACCGCACACAGACCTCTAACTCCTCCTGTTTATTCCCCATACTGCATGCATTGGTGTACAGGCATTTCAGAAAGCAAGCAGAGCGCACTGGTGGGACCCCTGGGAGGCAGGAGGCCTTGTGGTCAGGGCCTAAACATCTATCCCTTCTCTTCAATGATCGAAAATCCTCCCTAGACCACCTTCCTTCAGGCCCTAGCATATTGCTCTTGGGCTCGTCCCTAACAGACCCAGTTCTCTCCCCTTCCCCCTTCACATCTAGTTTAAAGCCCTCTCAATGAGCCCTGCTAACTCCTGCCCCAAAAGCCTTCTCCCCCTCTGGGACAAATGCATTCCACCTGCCACCATCATGCCAGGTGTCTCATATAGCAGCCCATGATCAAAGAACCCAAAGCCCTGCCTTTGGCACCAGTTACATAGCCATTCATTAATCTGTAAACTCTTCCTGCTTACCTCTTCACCCATTCTTGCAGGAGGTATGGAGGCAAACACTACTTGCACTCCAGACCCCCTAACCAGCCATCCCAGGGCCCTGAAGTCACTCTTCATTGCCCTTGCACTTCTTGTAATAATTTCGTCCCTGCCAACCTGAAAAACCAGCAGTGGGTAGTAATCGGAGGGATTTACAAGATTAGGAAGTTTCTTTTTAATTTCTCTAATCCGAACCCCAGGGAGGCAGCAGACTTCCCTGTGGGATGGGTCCGGTCGACAGATGGGCCCTTCTGTTCCCCTCAGAAGGGAGTCGCCCACCACAATTACCCTCCTTTTCTTCTTAATTGAAGAAGTCCTAAGGTGTCGGGGTGATTGACAAGCCCTAGGTGATTCAGGAGACTGATCTACCCCTCCAACTTCATTTACCTCTCCCTGAAGTTCCAAGGCCTGATACCTGTTACTCAAGGGCAACTGGGAGGGTGAAGGGGGTTGGGAGGGTTTTTGCTTGCCTCTCCAAGGACGGACCACCCTCCATTCCTCCCTGTCTCCTGAACCCTCTCCTTCTGTCTGATGACAGGAGGGGAGGGGATCCATCACTTGCTCACCCTTTTCCGACTGCCCTTGCCTCAGGGTGAAGCTCCACCAATCTATTTCTCTTTCACACTCTCTAATAGTTCTTAGTCTTTCTACCTCCTCCATCAGTTTAACCACCTGCCCGAACAGATCATTTATCTGCTCGCACCGCACACACGCGGTGTCACTGGCTCCCTCCGGTACCAGTGCCAGGCTCAGGCATTCGCTGCAGCCAGAAAACTGCACAGCTGCATGTCTGCTTGGAGGATCCGTCTGAGTCCCCATATTCTTTTTCACAACAGTTTTTGGGCGCGTTGCGACCATCGTCTATGCGGTCTATGGTCTATCTGGCTAATCCTCCCCTTGCGCCGCTCTCCGCGCGCTTGCCTCTTCGGAGGCCGCCGCTCTCTGCTCCGCATGCCGCGTGCTCTGAGGGAGCTACCGAGATGGCCGCTTTTAAAGTTTGCCGCGGTTCTCAGTCACGCCCCCCACCACGTCAGCCTTTCGGTATCTCTCAGGTTTCTCTCAGGATTCCTGCTCAGACTCGGGTTTCCTTGCTCTGCCCCAGCTTCACCGTCTCCGGGAAGCCCGGCTCCTTCTCAAAGCCTCAGCAAAAGCGAACAGCACTCACCGCAGCCACCCCACTGCTCCCACAGCCGCCGCTCTCTGCTCCGCGTGCCGCGTGCTCTGAGGGAGCTGCCGAGATGGCCGCTTTTAAAGTTTTAAAGTAAATATTGCAGTTTATTTATCTAAATTTTGATTTTTGCTGCTTATCTATTAAGTTTTAGAATGTGACACATCAAGGAATAGTTTATTGCAACACTAAAACTCATTTTTTCCAGATTTCTTTCTTCAGAGGAAGTCTACGTAATTTGTACATACCTGTGCAACTGTTCATCCTTGTAGTTCCTTAGATTTACATTTGGCCACTAGAAAAAGCAGCAAACATAACGTTGTATGAGACTTGTACATCAGTCCTGGATTAGTCACTAAAATTTTTTCATTTCTATTGTGGTTCTATTGACCTAATAATTAGAAGTGTAAGTTTTCTTGCATCTAATGTTACCTATAAAACAACCCCTTATTTTATTGAAAAGCCCAGATTCTTGCTCCAAGAACTGCTCTATTATTTTCTAGAGAAGGACAGGGGATGCCAGATGCTTGTTATGTGTACAAGTCCATAATTCTACTGAAAACAGCAAACTATTACCTGCTAATGAAAAATAAACAATTTTGCTCATTTTCTTCTCTGCAAATAACAAACAATTTTTGATGCACATAAGGAAATTGGGTGGTGGTGTTGTTTTCACTATTAATCTGATTTGGTTTAAAAATAATCATTCTTCTGTTATAGCTCACTTAAATGCTGCTTATTAAAAAGGTATTTAAACTCCTCTGCTGATACTTTGTAAGATGTTTTAAATGCGATCATACAAAGCCATAATACTCTCTTCTGGATCTATCCTTTCTTCATATTATATTTTCCTCTGTTTTTACAGCAGTCTGTTGTCTCTATGGTTTTAGATTTATTTTTGTTGCTACTAGTATCTTCTTGGAAGTGATCGAAAAGCATCAAACATTTTTCTTTCTTACCTAAGCGATACAGTTCTACATTTCCAATTGGTATACTAGTATTAAGACATATAGTGCACTAGTTAATGATTAGTAAAACTGACTACACTGGTAACATTGAACTCACAGTGCCAGATTAAGTATGAAGCTCTACTGCTAACAGTCTCAATTCCTCCATCCTGACCACTGCCACTTTTGCTGCTATTTTAGCAGCTTTGACAGCAAGCTGAGCAAGTAAAAAAGATAGTAAGGGACCATATTAGATGCAAATAGTGAGGTGGTAGGAAAGCTGATGCTCCACAGCTGTGAGGTTGTGACTGAGACAGAAAGGAGGTGAGTAGCTACATGAGATGGCAAAGTCCAAACACTGGAATCTTGATCCTACCAATTCAGGGACTAAAGATGGACCACTCCGATAAACTGCACAACACCAGTGTAAGCTAAGATAATGTTAATAAGAATGGAAGTGGTTAGAATTAAACCAGAAAACACAGTAACTTCTCATTCTGAAAGACAGAAGTCCCTTATTTTGAGACTTTTAGAATTGTTCTACAAGACACTAGAAAAAATACTGCAGGGGAGGTCTGAGATAGCAGGGAAGTTGATAGCTTGACCTAAACTTCAGGGGAGAAAAAAAAAATAACCAAAAAACCCCCCAAAACCTTAGCTGTTAACTACATAAAACTTCCATTGTCAAAGTACTACACAGACTAATTAAAAAGTATGATTCTGAAGAACAGTTTCTTTATAATCTCCAATATTGAATCAAAGGTAAAAATATTTATGATCAATAACCATAGATAGCTAGTAGCCTAGTAGTGTTACAGAAAAGAGTCTGCAAACAGTAGAATTTGGTGGAGTAAAGCTACTGTCATATACCTATTCAGATCTTTATACCAGACAGTTTTTTTTTTCTCTCTCAATTTTATCAGTCCCTGAAAAAATGCACAGAAATATTTAGGGTTTTTTTGGGGGGTGGAGGGTTGGGTGGGTGTTGTTTGTTTTTTTTTTAATATAATCTTTATTAAATTTGTCACCATTAATCCTGTTTTGTACTTTTGCCATCTTTATAGCAACAAACACAGTAAAGACAGCAGTAAGGAAGTGTTACTTGAGGGTAACAATGGAATGATGGATTTGATGCACAGAATGACAGGAGCTATTTTGACTCTAAGACTATACCAAGTACTAAGTCAGAAAGTTCTCTTACTCAAAGAAAGTCAGTCCTCTGCTTAAAAAAGAGGCAGTCCCTTAAAAGCTATACTTTTAAGATAGGATTTATTATTTAACATAATGCCCTCCTTGTCAGAGATATTTCCTATATTTTGTGAAAACAAACTCATTTTGTAATGAACTTAATGTTATAGGACTATCTGTATTAGTTCAAAACATACAATAAGACTGCACACTACTGAAGTTTTCATATGTGGCTCTGTAAGCATCTGAAGCTTGATCTAACACCCACCTCCAGCCTTAACCTTCAGCGGACATTATATATTTTTTAAAAATAAAACCAAAACATCTGCTATGAAACTGAACAAGGCAGTATCCCCATGTATTTTGGACTGAAGTCTAAAGTATTAGCAACTTTAAAGTCACTATAGCTCATTCTGTAAAAACTATTTATACACAAATAAAGTTATATAAAATGTAATACATGCTTACTAAGAAACTTGTGAATTTCATTGTAGTGTATTTTTGTATATAGTTTAAGGGTTGTATGCAAAGAGACTATATCAGCACTGATTAAACCCATAAGTTCCTAATTTTCTGAAATAAAATAGATTATGGGATATAGTATGGAATTGATATTAGAAATTCAAAGCTCACATGTGAAATGGAGACTTTTTTCCCCAAAAATAATTTCATAAAAATAGTATCACATTCACCTTCAGTATGGTCTCTATCAGATTCCAATTCCACTCAAGGTTCTCTTTATGACTGAGAACTTGGCTGTCTTGAAGATTCATTACAAGTGCTTCTTCTGTATCCTGGAATACAGACAAAAAACTACAGTAAGGTTCCTTGCACCATGTCTTGTCACATGATATACTTACTGTTCATGTAATAATCATTAAAAGGGTTACGCTCCACAGTATTTTTTATTTTCAAGTAAACTGCATGGTTATAGTACTGCATTAAAAATCTAATAGTACGAGAACATAATTAGGAATAAAAAGCATTACAAATTATTGTAATTTTATTCCTCAACTTCTAGAAATACAATTATAGTATCTACAAGTAGCTAGAAGACAAGTTAAATGAAAAAGTTCTACAAAGAAATCCCATATTGTCTGAATTAGATGAGAGTAAAGCTTGGGGGGTGGGATCTAACTACAAAATACAAAATCAAATTCAGTTTCAAAAACCAATAATGGTAATACCTTTAAAATAAAAGTGTCTTTCTGCACACGGTACTGATTCCTTTTTTGATGGGTTGAGATTGCTTTCTGAATAATATGATCTAAATGAAGGCTGTAAGGTTTAGGTCCTCTTTTCTTCATCTCATGAAAACATTTTAAGCAGTTGAGTGCAGCACTTGCTCGTCTAATAGAAAAAATACTATAATCAGTATTTGACAACTGTTTTTCAACTAAAGAGTGCCACTGCTATATCTTGAGCTAAATAAACATAGCTTAAGAAAGAACCCATCAACAATTCCCAAGCCAATAAAAATAAAATATTTTTTTAATAATAAGTTTTCATACTTGGATGTCCCTCAATCTTGTACTGAAATTATACAGAGAATTATCTTTCAGAATTTCTAGTACCAAAGAATGAGCCTTATTGTTAATTTTTCTTTACTTTGCAATTAGTGGTACCTTTCAGATTTCACAAAAGATATTGCTAAATTTAAAGTTGATAAAGTATTGTGAGATGTCACAGTAGATCAACAATCTACAGTGAAGTTGAGATGACTAGCTTCAACTTTGACTAAACCAGTATTTCTTGTAAATTCTCTTCCCCTCCTGAAAGTGTGACAAGAATATCAGTGGTAGGTTTCCTGTTCTTTTTATCTAAACAGCTCAGTGATAACATGTAAGAAATTTTCCAGGATAATAGGAATTAATAGAAATGACGTTTGACATAGACAGAAACAGTTAATTGCAAAATAATGGTAGCAGAAAAAAAAATAATAATCGCAGAGCAAATAAAATAAAGAAGTCTAAAAACGAGGAGGTAAGCCTACCTTTCTTCCCCATAAACAAAAATTTTCATAGGGTAGGAGAGTGGAGTTTTTTGTATTCTCTTCAAACAAACAAATACCTGTGAATTTGGTTGCCTACCTAAATTACATAAACTTAATCTGCAACAGGGCTTACAGTTTTTAAGAGTATGAAGCAATGAAGAGTGTTCACCAAAATAAAGATCCCCAAATATAACAAATACTACATCTACAAAATCACTTTCTTCCAACAACCAGGACTTCTTACTACTCTATCAGGTATGTCCACAAATACCAAAAAGCAAGAAAAACTGAAAGTAATCCAAACATATCCCTTCTGCTCTCCATCCTTCCTCTCCTCCCACAGCTTTGACCAAGTGGAATACCCTGTGAAGGAGTTTCAGACATGCATTTTCTGAAAAATAACTGTTTTCACATATCAAAATCTTCTAGTGACATGTAAGAAACCTTCAAAACTAAAAAGCAGAAGAGCATTAAGTTTCTGGGAAGCACTCTACAAGCAGCATTTTTCATTTCACAGTGGCAGTTTGAAAAGATTTTGTAATTTATCACTGACAACACAGCGAAAGATAAAATACAAAGTTATGATGCATTTATCAGAATACTGATCTGACAAACCAGATCAGGAACGGCAAGAGAAATTAACAAAAACATTTCCTGTAATTTACGATTAGAGAAAAAAAACAAAACCAAAAACCACACAACACAATTTAAATGATCTTCTATAAAGAAATGAAAGTAAGACCAGTGAGTTACAGAAACACATTTTAAAGACACTGGAACCTATCAAATTATTTGACTACTTTCCTCAAGAGGTTTAAATTGTGCGAAGTACCCAGAAGATAGCATTTTATGACGGAGCACTTCTGAGGTGAAACTGCAAGATTAATAGATGTATAGAGAAATTCTAAAAAATAAAATAAAATAAAAAAGCCCACAGGTTTTTAAAGTTTCAAAATTCAGATATTTCTCATTCAAAGAGGAATAGAAAGCTTCTATAAATATTTGTTTCAAGTCAGATGCCTAAATTATACCTCAGATTACCATGAGTGCCAAACAGTTCCTAATGTTACTTAACATGCCACTGCAGAACGCTGCGCTAAGTTGTTTAAAATTTGTTCATAGTCTTATACTTAAAAGGCAATGAAACAAACGGAAAAAAATAGCAGTGCAAACTTCAAACAAATGCACCAGAAAGTTTTAACATAACTACTATTGTTACAATGACCACTGTCATCTGAAGAAAAAAAAGGTTTAAAAAAGAACCCTGTGCCAATATTATGGTTTTTTGCTCTTATTCATGCTAATAATGATTCACTATTTTGGTCTATCACTATTTAATTAGCTATAGATAAACACCAAATGAAAAATATTAGTACAAGCTTTTTCAGTTTGGAAAGTGTAATTGTATCTAAATGCCAAAAAAAAGAAGCGTGAAAAAATGGAGAGGTCAAACACAAAAAATAAATCTCAGATGGTGCTTGGTCAGATAGTACCTTAGGAATTCATTTAAGAAAAAACTGTGTGTAAAAAAAATAATCTTGCAAGCTATGCAAAAGTGGTCCAAAATCTACTATCAAAGCTTTCCAAATTTCTGAATTTCTAACTTGCTACTGTAAACAGATCACACTTTTGGAATCATGCACTGAAAACTATTTCCCTAGTAAGTGTCACAGAGCATTTCTATATTCTAATTTTCTTTTAAATAAAGACAGAAGTGGTTTCAGCCATTAGAAAACTCATAAAGTATCTTTTCACTCAACAGCAGGGGGAAAAGGAGTTGTACATATTTTTGCTTTTAAGTGTAACCTAGAATTCTTACAGTCTTTTCTCTTTCATGATGTCAAAAGATGCTGCCATATTCATTAGCGTCAGTAAGTAGTGCAGATGATGGCTGTGAGAATGCAGAAGGATTGTATTTGCCTAAACAACAACAGAAGACTAGTTAGAATAACTTATTACAACATTTTCAGACATCCCTTTAGGATCAGCATTTGAAGAATAAGAAAAGTACCTTTTATATAATGTCAGAACAATAATTACACGTACCATTTTGAATATTTCATCTAATTAATCAATCTGAAATACAATTGAAAATAAGACAATTTTAGGACTCGAAGCCTTCTCATTTTTATTTTTTGCGTTGGCGGTTTTTAAAGTTGTAAAATGCAAAAACATGCAAAGCATCAGATATCTTTACATCATGTGTATAAAAATACTAAAACCCCTAAAATCAGAAACAATTTCAGCTAATAATGTTCATTCAATACTTCTGACTACCAATGATTCTGCACAAAAAAAATCTCTGATAAATAAACATAACTTCATAAGTTACTGGACATTTAATGGATTTTGGGAAACATTTGTGTTTCGGGTAACAATTCAGGTAGTTGTGCAAATACTTCTGAAAACTAAAGAATGACGAAGATAAAAAAATTCCTTCAATATCTTAAAATTAAACAGAGTACAAATATTTGTTCAATATTTTGATAAAGTGAGACTAGTGAGTCATCTCTTTAGAAAACCAAATAACTATGCTTTGCAGCATACTCAAATGTCAGTGCATCTAATCACTCCCATTCAGAAGTATTCCAGAAAGCATGAAAAATAGAAAACATTGATGCAGATTCCTCTTTTCAAACTACATGGCTGACTGAACACTCAAAAAACTCCACCAATTATTTAAAGAAAAAAAAAGACCAAATCACTGAAGAGACTAAAGAGGAGGGATAGGCAGGGCAGGCAATTACATGGTTGAGAGCCTCTAGGTAAGGATGAAGGGGAAAGCAAATAAAGTGGATGTTTTTGTGGGAGTCTACTATCGACCACCCAGCCAAGACAATGATACCAAAGAATTATTCTATAAGGAATTAAGGGATATCTCTAGATCAACTGCCCTTGTCCTTATGGGTGGATCTTAACTTCCCAGACGTCAACTGGGAATATCATACAGTGGACACAAACAGGTCCCTAAAATTCCTGAAGCATGTTGAAAATAGCTTCTTGGTGCAGGTACTAAGCGAGCCGACTAGGAAAAGTGCCCTCTAGATTTGTTGTTTGTTTGAGGGACTTGTGGGCAAAGTGGTGACTATCTTGGTCCCAGTGACCATGAAGTAGTTGAGTTTCAAATCAGTGGCAAAGGAGAAAAAATGCCAGCAAAACTTTAACCCTGGATATGGGGAGAGCAGACTTCAGGCTGCTGAAGAAGCTAATTACTAAGGTCCCCTGGGAATCTGTTTTTGAAGGTATTGGGGTCCATGAATGCAGGTCACTTTTTAAAAGCTATCTCTTAAGAGTGCAGGAGCAGGCAATTCCAAAGTGTCAGAAGTCAAGCAAGAGCTGCAGCAGGGATCTTCTTCTCGAACTTAGGCAGAAAAGGAACGTGTATTGACTTTGGAAGCAAGGACAGGCAACACAGGAGGACTACAGAGATGCTGTTTGCCACTGTAGGGAGAAGATTTGTGCTGCCAAATCTCAATTAGAGTTCAAACTGGCCAGTACTGTGAAGGACAACAAAAAGGGCTTTTTAAAATATGTTAACAGCAAAAGGAGGATCAGAGATAACATTGGTCCATTGGTTGATGAGGTCAGTCACCTCACAAACAGGGACGTAGACAAAGCAGAGGTGTTTAATGCCTTCTTCGCCTCTGTCTTCAACACTGATGATGGGCCCTGAGACCTCCATGTTGGAAAACAATGACTGGGGGGATGATAAACTCCCATTCAACCCTGAAATTGTTCGAGACTTGCTGCTCCAGCTGGGTGCACATACATTTATGGGGTCCAATAGGGTTCATCCCAGGGTACTGGAAGAGCTGACTGATGTTATTGCGGGTCCTCTCTCCATTATTTTTCAGCAGTCTTGGGAGTCTGGAGAGGTCCCAATCAACTGGAAGATGGAAAACGTTGTTCCAATTTTCAAGAAGGGTAAGAAGGAAGCCCCTGGTAACTGTAAGCATGTCAGCCTCACTTCAGTGCTTGGTAAAATTATGGAGAAGGTTATTCTGGTAGTTATTGAAAAACACCTGAGAGACAACGTAGTCATTAGTCATAGCCAGCATGGGTTCATGAGGGGAAAGTCCTGCTTAATCAACTTAATTTCCTTTTATGACAAGGTCACGCATCTAGTTGACCAAGGGAAGCCAGTAGATGTGGGGGGTTTGGACTGTAGCAAAGCTTTTGATACTGTCTCTCAGAGTATCCTTCTGGACAAAATGTCCAGCATACAGCTAGACAAGTCCATAACACATTGGGCGAGCAATTGGCTGATGGGCCAGGCTCAAAGAGGTTACATCAGGCTGGCAGTCAGTCACTAGTGGGGTTCTGCAGGGCTCAATTTTAGGGGCAGTGCTCTAAAATGTTTTTATAAATGATCTGGATGCAGGATTTGAATGCACATTAAGTAAGTTTGCTGATGATACTAAACTAGGAGGAGCTGTGGACTCCCTCAAGGGTAAAAAGGCCTTACAGAGACATTTGGACAGGCTAGAGAGCTGGCAATCACCAACTGTATAAAATTTAACAAGAGTAAGTGCTGGATTCTCCACCTGGGATGGGGTAATCCTGGTTATACATACAAATTGAGGGATGAGAGGCTGGAAAGCAGCCCCTCAAAGAGATCTGGGGGTTTGGGTTCCTGGCAAGTTAAATATAAGTCAACAGTGTGCCCTGGCAGCCAAGAGCCAACTGTGTCCTGGGGGGCATCAAACACAGCATCACTAGATGGTCAAGGAAGGCGACTGTCCCCCTCTACACTGCACCGGTGTACCTCAAGTACAGTGTGCAGTTTTCAGTGCCTCAATATAAGAAGAACATCAAACTATTAGTGTGTCCAGAGGAGGGTGACCAAGATGGTGAAAGGTCATGAGGACAAGGCTTATGAGGAGCAGCTGAGGTCACCTGGTTTGTTCAGCTTGGAAAAGAGAAGACTGAGGGGTGACCTCATTGCAGTCTACAACTTCCTGCCTTCCTCAAGGAAGGCAGCGGAGGGGGAGGTGCTGATGGGGACCTTGCTTCATTCCTTTTCCCTTCTCTGCAGCAGGGGATACCAACAGTAGTGCTGGAAGAGCATTCCATCAAGTTGGAGTTGCCCGAATGACTAACATGAAGTGTCCAAGCCACATTCAAGTTGAACGTGAAAAAAGTTTCATCTGTATAGTCTGCGAGGCAGAAAGCTAAACACACTGCAACAGAACTACCATCATTTTAGAAAAAGCAAAAAGCATCAGTAGTCCTTTTCCCAAACACAGTAACCAATGAGTGAGTTAGCAGGACTCCAGCTTAAAAATACAACTGGTTACTGAGGATTATCCTTGAAGCAGAAGCCCTAGCACTTTCAATACATTCCAAATTGCCTTCCTATCAATTCATGCTCGTTTTAATACAAGAAGCACCATATACTGTGATATAAAATAACCCATTATTTTCCCTACTTCCTCCAAGCTCATGACTGGTGCATCCCTAAAAGCAAGAAATCAGGCAAGGGAAGTAAGAGACCTGCATGGTTGAGCAGGGAGCTCCTGAAAAAGCTCAAGTGTAAGAAAGATGTTTACAATACATGAAAGAAGGGACTGACCACTTTGGAAGATTACAAGAATGCTGTCAGAGTATGCAGAGATGAAACAAGGAAAGCTAACTCTTCAATGGAATTAAACCTGGCAAGGGATATCAAGGTTAACAGGAAGGGTTTCTTCAAGTATACTGGAGGCAAAAGAAAAACTAGAGAAAACATGGGCCCACTGCTGAATGAGGCAGGTGCCATGGTGACAGAGGATGCAGAGAAGGCAGAATTACTAAATGCCTTCTTTGCTTCAGTCTTTACTACTCAAGCCAGGCCTCAGGAGGTTCTCCTCCCCCTCTACTCTGCCCCAGTGAGACCGCATCTGAAGTACTGTGTAACAACAGGAAGAGGAAGGCGAAATATATCATAAAGAACCTCAAGCAGACCTTGCTACCAAAAAAAAAAAAAAAAGGCAGAAATTTTATAGTTTTACAAAAAAATGGTCTTTTTGTTCACTATTAATACTGAAGTTGAGATTTCTAGAGAATGCTGAAATTGGTGCCTTTGTTTCAGTGTTCATTTTTTTTAGAATAACATGCTCATTTTCATAATCTCAGTGAATATGGAGAAGGGAAGAGGCTTGCTTACTTTAGAAGTATGTCTGATTGTCACTATGAATACTACAGAAGCTCAGGCTACTTGGATTACAGGTTTTTTTTAGAACAGCTAGTGTTGCCACAATCAACTTCTTCATTTAGCAGGCAATTAAGAAGAAACATTTTTATTTATCTCAGATTCAATGCTTTAAACTCGTAACTGCAGCTACTGTGAATTTGCTTTGACTTGTGGCCACAGTAAAAATTTATGCACTTTTCTCTCCTCTATTCCCTCCTCTCAGACATACAGGGTGTGATTCCATTCTCATTTTGTGTAAGGAGCAGAGACAGAAAAAGCAAGCAACTTGCTTAAGATCACACAGGAATTTTATAATGGAATTTAAGACTAAGACTTGGGGGTCAAATAAACTCAAGGCTAGTGGCCTCATAATTGGAGTCTGCGTTTAAACCACTAAACTGAAAATTGTTAAAATTTCAAATGTTAATTAAAACATCCAATATTATTCCTATATCGGTACTAAATATGTATTACCTACCCGTATTTCCTTATTTGGTATATAGAGTACCCCAATAAGAGACTGAATCCCAGAACTTCCAGGTTTGCACAAACTGATAATACCTAGAAAATATGAAATATATAATAATATTAATCACCAAAAAACAAAAAAAAAGCACTTTCAACACATTCTTAAATTTTGTTTCCAGTTTGAGTGTAAGCACATATGATAAAAATAACTAAACAAACATTTTCACCTTTATAATGTCATCTCCTTTCTAACCAATGTTTAACAAAGCTTTATAATCACAAAACCTTGCTTCTTCATTAAAAACTATAGCTTTTACCCTTTCTACTGTAAACAGTATTCTCAAATTATCTGCAAAACCAACATTTACATGGAAGAAATGGCAGAAAGAAAAATTGTCAATAAAGAATATATCTTAAACGTGAAAGATGTGCATCATCACGGCAGAAACATGAGCAGTTTCTCCATCAAAAGTTGTATATTAAACTAACAAATTATTTAGTTACCTTTAATCTTAGGTGAATTCTAAACAGCATATTTAAACATACTTAGAATAACATTCTCTGTGCACTGATTTAATCATCTTCTCCCAAATGACAAGTGCTCACCTCCAGAATTTGCAAATTCATAGAATAGCTTGGGTTGGAAGGGACCTTTAAAGACCATCTCGTCCAACCCTCCTGACAATGAGAGCAGGGACATCTTGAACCAGATGAGGTTGCTCAGAGCCCCATCCAACCTGACCTTAAATATATCCAGGGATGGGGCATCTACCACCTCTCTGAGAAACCGATTCCAGCATTTCACCACCCTCATTGTAAAAGAACTCTTCCTTATTTCCAACTAAGTTAATTTTATTTTGCATAAAATCTATTACAATTTGGTCCTCCAACACTATATTACTATTCAATTAGTTTATTATTTCAATATCAATAGGGCAAACCCTCAAATTGTTTATAAATGTTACAGAACACCTCCCGATGCTAATAATTATACTGAATTTCAGCCACAAATTACATATTATCTCTTCATTCAAAATGTGGCTGTAAAAATTCTGCTTATTTCCTTGACCATTTCTCTTGATACATTACAAAACAAATTAAAACTTACAGTAATAAGCAATCCAAAAAACAAATAAGTTTCTCCAAAACACAAGTTGGAATGAACAAAAAGAATCCAGGTTTCAACATACTTTTGTCTTACATATATTAAACCCAAATCTTAATTCATTAAAAATTACTAAAAGGTTAAAAGTATCACCTACACATCTATTTATTTTCACTAACACAAATTTAACTTTAATGACATGAGCGTTATATGAATGTCTATATTTAGCCCATATCCGGGGCTAAACTGTAGCAGTTGCTTTCCCAATGACCCCTCCCCAGCTGAGAAAGGGAACTGGGAAAAAGGGAGAAATTCCATGGGTCAATACAGAAGCAGATTTAATGAAATAAAAGTTATACAAATAACAACATAGAATCACAGAATTATCTAGGTTGGAAAAGACCTTGAAGATCATTGAGTCCAACCATCAACCTAACACTGACAGTCCTCAACTACACCATATCCCTGAGCACTATGTCAAGCTGACTCAACACCTCCAGGAATGGAGACTCCACCACTGCCCTGGGCAGCCCATTCCAACGCCCAACAACCGGTTCTGTGAAGAAATTCTTCCTAATATCCAGTCTAAACCTCCCCTGGCGCAACTTGAGGCCACTACCCCTCGTCCTATCACTTGTTACTTGGTTAAAGAGACTCATCCCCACCTCTCTACAACCTCCTTTCAGGTAGTTGTAGAGAGCGATGAGGTCTCCACTCAGCCTCCTCTTCTCCAGACTAAACAACCCCAGTTCCCTCAGCTGCTCCTCACAAGACTTGTGCTCGAGACCCTTCACGAGCTTCATGGCCCTTCTTTGGACACACTCAAGTATTTCAATGTCCTTTTTGTAGTGAGGGACCCAAAACTGAACACAGTACTCAAGGTGCGGCCTCACCGGTGCTGAGTACAGGGGTAAGATCACTTCCCTGCCCCTGCTGACCATGCTATTTCTTATAAAAGCCAGGATTCCATTGGCCTTCTTGGCCACACTGCTAGCTCATAGAATCATACAATAATTATGGTTAGAAGGGACCTCCAGGGTCATCAAGTCCAACCTTTATCCCATCATATACCTAACCATTAAACCACTAGACCATGGCCTCAAGTGCTTCATCAACCCGTTTTTTGAACACCCCCAGGGACGGCGACTCCACCACCTCCCGGGGCAGCCTGTTCCAATGTCTAACCACCCTCTCAGTAAAGAACTTCTTCCTAATATCCAACCTAAACTTCCTCTGACGCAACTTGAGGCCATTTCCTCTCGTCCTATCATTAGTAATTTGGGAGAAGAGACCAACACCAGCCTCACTACAACCTCCTTTTAGTCATGTTCAGCCAGCTGTCAATCAGCACCCCCAGGTCCCTCTCTGACTGGCAGCTTTCCAGCTACTCCTCCCCAAGCCTGTAGCGCTGCTGGGGGTTGTTGCAGCCAAAGCGCAGAACCCAGCATTTGGCCTTATTGAAACTCATACAGTTGGCCTCAGCCCATCGATCCAGCCTGTTCAGATCCCTCTGTAGAGCCTTCTTACCCTCGAGCAGATCAACAGTTCCACTCAACTTGGTGTCATCTGCAAACTTACTGAGGGTGCACTTGATCCCCTCATCTAGATCATTGATAAAGATGTTAAACAGGTGTGGGGAAGCAAGACAAGGCCGAGCTAGTGAGAAAGTACAAGAACTAGCTACATGCATAGAAATAAGAGGTAGAAACAATAACAGGACATGAACAAGAAGTGGATAGGTAGCCCGTGTTCAATTAGCCTGCAAGATGATAGGAGTATTAAAGGTAAACTACTGAGCTATGGGTATAAATATGAACTGATCTATTAATAGCTACAGTATAAATGTGCACCAATTTATTAATAGCCAGAATAACAGTATAAATTGGAGCTGATGTACTAATAAAGTGTCTTTTCTTCTGCACTACCTGGGAAGTCTGTGCCTTCCTTGCCACAAACAGGAGTAGCCCCAATACCGAGCCCTGGGAAACACCACTCGTGACCAGCTGCCAACTGGATTTAACTCCATTCACAACTCTTTGGGCCTGGCCATCCAACCAGTTTTTAACCCAGCAAAGCATATGCCCATCCAAGCCATGAGCACCCAGTTTCGCCAGGAGAATGCTGTGGGAAACTGTGTCAAAGGCCTTACTAAAGTCAAGGTAGACGACATCCACAGCCTTTCCCTCATCCAATAAGTGGGTCACCCTGTCACAGAAGGAGATCAGGTTTGTCACGCAGGACCTGCCTTTCATAAACCCATGCTGGCTGGGCCTGATCACCTGGTTGTCCTGCATGTATTGTGTGATGGTACTCGGAATGATCTGCTCCATCAGCTTCCCTGGCACCAAAGTCAAACTGACAGGCCTGTAATTTCCCAGATCATCCTTCCAACCCTTCTTATATATGGTCATCACATTGGCTGATTTCCAGTCTGTCAGGACCTCCCCAGTCAGCCAGGACTGCTGTGAAATGATGGAAAGTGGCTTGGTGAGCACCCCCGTCAGCTCCTTCAGCACCCTCGGGTGGATCCCATCCAGTCCCATAGACTTGTGTATGTCTGTGTGGTGCAGCAGGTCACTGACCATCTCCTCCTGGATTGTGGGGGGGTCATTCTGCTCCCAGTCTCTGTCTTCTAGCTGGGGAGTCTGTATTCCCTCAGTACAACTGGTCCTGTTACTAAACACTGAGGCAAAGGCGGTGTTGAGCACCTCAGCCCTTTCCTCATCATTCCTTACCATGTTTCCTTCTGCATCTAGCATGGGATGGAGGCTCTCCCTGGTCTTTCTTTTGCTGTTGATGTATTTAAAGAAATATTTCTTTTTATCTTTCACAACTGAAGCTAGATTAATTTCTAGTTGGGTAAACATGAAGTGCACAAGCTTATACTCAGCCTAGTCCTTGGGAGCAGCAGAAGGAGCAGGAAGCCAAGAAGGAAGAACCTCAGGAAGAGCAACTCCCACCCTCAGTATACTCCCTCCTTTTATAATGAGCTGTATGTAAGTGGTGTGGGTTACACCTGTTGAGTCATCTTGGGTCAGCTGCCCTGACTGAAACTCTCAGCTGACTCAGGGCTACTCATGGCCTGCCTGCCATGGCTGGCCTATGATTGTTCCTGTGAAACCAGGACATCATTCCACCCCTTATCCCATAACATTTATATCATGCCCAAGTCAATACTCTTACCTTTTCTCAATATCTTTACACACATATATACATAGGTATTAGTCCTTTTAGTCCATGAGTTATCTTTCATAAAGTTCACTGAATTCATTTAGTCTAAAGCCATGGGTTCCATGTCATGAGAGTCCTTTACGGTAGGACAAAAAGGCGTGACGTGCATCTGGAGCTCTCATCTGTTATATTTAGTTCAGTTCATAGTCACAGTTAATGGTAAAGACATTGATGGTGGGGAAGTCACTGGGCACAGGTATGAGCTTCAGTCTTCATTGATCTAGGCAATTCTTACTGTAATGAATAACTAGAGAAGCGGTAACAAGCAGTATCATATGACAATATCATACATTTCAAATTACTGCCTGTTCTCACCCAGAATCAAATCTCCTTGAGGTATGCAACTTCACTTGTCCCTCGTCCTGCATGATCCACCAAGTGCACCCAGGTCCTTGAGCAAAGGCAAACCCACAAATGGGTTTTCCCTGGCTTGAGGCAGGAGTAACCCAGACTGTTTTCACACAACATATTTCTCACGTGCACTACAGGGACTTTCCCCCCTTATACTGTATGAAGAAGTTCTGACTGAGTGGGGCCAGCTCAACTGACAGATCCCTAGTGTTGACTAACCATGGAGCTTTTGCTAAGCGTTCCTCCCAGTTTTTAAGTGTCCCATCACCCATTGCTTTTAGTGTGGTCTCTATTCTTTCTGGGGTTCCGTATCATCACAATATTTGCTTTTCAAGACCCAGAATAGCGTTAGGAGCAGTGGCATGGGGCACAGCATACGTTTCTAGCCATCCAGTCGTAGCTTCCACCATAGTGAGCACATGGCATTTGCCTTGGCCTGTTCATGGAAGCAAGATGTAGTCAATCTGCCAGGCCTCACCATATTTATATTTCAACCAGCACCCTCCATACCACTGGGGTCTTATCCGTTTGGCTTGTTTAATTGTGGCACGTCTTGCACTCATGGATGACCTGTGCAAGAGTATCCATGGTCAAGTCCACCCCTTGGTCAGGAGCCCATTCATACGTCACATCTTGTCCATGATGGCCTGACATATCATCGCCCAGTCCAGGCCCACTTGAGATGTTTTCACCTTAGCAGTGCGCTCCACCCTTCCATTTGCTTTCTCTGGATGGCCGAACCACTCATCAGCACAGAAAGAAACTGCAACCTGTCCTCCACCTGGGACAATCTGTCAAGCACTTTACTGAGCAGTTCCATGGAATTATCAGACGAGTTTTCTACCATGGAGATACCAGCCAGGTCACCTACTGTTGGTACCTCATCATCTTTCCAGCTAAATAACGCCAACGTATTGGCATAAGCTGGCAACGCACTCAACACCCACTTATGCCACATAGGTCCAGTAATTCGAAGGGCATCTGGATCCACTGGTGTCAGAGGGTCATCCACAGTAGCAAAAAATCAGCTCCCACACGGCTATTTCTCTCAAATACTCAACACGTCTCTCAATAGGCATCCACTTGCTCAGTTGGTATACAACATCATCTCCCAAAGGGATACTCATTGTTCACACTCAACAGGAGTTGTCTGCAGAGAGCAAGGGGCTGTGCTTCTCTTCCAAGACCTTTGTCAATACCCATGTCTCTAGACATCTGTCCCAACCGCTTGGTTTCGTTACCCTCTAAGTCCAAACCATCAGCTTCATTATCCCAGCACCAGAGCAAACAAGTAACCAGGGGCTTGCCTTCATGCCAACTATAATCTTTACGAATGTCTCACAACTCACTAAGGGACAGAGTTCGAGCAGTCAACTTTTCATAACCTGCTCTTCTCATGTACCGCCTCTTATATACAGGGGCAGTTGGCACCAGCTGAGTATGCAGGGCAGCTGCATCACCCATTACTGGAGTCTGAGTGGTTGCAATGCTGCTCTTGTGGGCCGAGATCGCTGCAGTACCCATTGCAGAGGTTGTGGTGGCTACAGAACACCCACCTCTATGCCAAGGTTTCACTTGAAGGAGGACCAGAAACTGAAAAAATATTCAAAAGGCCTGATAAAACGAGCATGGTGGTAGAAGCATCCCAAGGGTTTTCCAAAGTCTCCTTGCCCATCATCATGTCAGAGATCAGAAATTGGTGTCATTACAAATTAATTTACTGTACCATAACCTAATACCAGGCAACATAGCAGGGAAGCACCTCTAAGGCCACACCCAAACATGATAAACCATGCCAAACCAAGAATAAACAGCAGTAAAGCCACCCATAGCTCCAAAAGCAAATCCAAAAACAAGTACCAGAGGAGTCCACACACCGACCATCCTACCCACACCAACATAATGAACGGCTGTAATGACTTGGTCAAATCCTTTATAACTTCACTCCTGCGAGACTCTTGAATTAAATGTCTGTGATTCTCCCAGATGAGCTATTTAATTCAATGTCCAAATAAACATTGGGCACTGAATAAACTGCCTATGTTTAGCTCATATCCAGGGCTAAACTGCAGCAGTTGCTCTATCACCCAATGGCCCCTCCCCAGCTGAGAAGGGGAATTGGGAAAAAGGAAGTAGCCCTGTGGGTTGAAACAAACATATTTAATGAAATAACAAAACTAATACGAATATCAACATAAAGTGTACAAGCTTATACTCAACCTAGTCCTCAGGAACAGCAGAAGGAGCAGCAAACCAAAAAGGAGCAACCATAGAAAGAGAAACTCTCCACCCACACTTAACTCCCTCCTTTTATAATGAGCTTGATGTAAGCATTGTGGGATACACCTGCAAGTCAGCTTGGGTCAGCTGCCCTGACTGAAACTCCCAGCTGACTTGGGGCTACTAATGGTCTGCCTTCCATGGCTGGCCTATGGGTCTGTTCCTGTGAAACCAGGACAATGAACTTGATCCTCAGGTTCAAAACTTTCATGTCACAAAAACTTATGACAAGCACATGTGGCCACATACACATTAATGGCATTTAACTTTGTTCCACAGAGCATCTCAGAGGCCTTTTTTCTTCCCCAAGGGCATATAATGGCCTGTGGTGGGTTGACCTTGGCTAGCCACCAGGTGCCCACCAATGCCACTCTATCACTCCCCCTCCTCAGTTGGACAGAAGAGAGACAATATAATGAAAGGCTCACAGGTTGAGATAAGGACAAGGGGGATCACTCAGCAATTATTATCATGGGTAAAACAGACTTGACTCAGGGAAATTAATTTATTGCCAATCAAATCAGAGAAGGGTAATGAGAATTAAAAACCAAATCTTAGAACACCTTCCCCCCACCCCTCCTTTCTTCCCAGGCTCAACTTCACTCCCAATTTTTCTACCTCCTCCCCTCAAATGGCACAGCAGGATGGGGAATGAGGGTTCTAGTCAGTTCATCACACACTGTCTCTGCTGCTCCTTCTTCCTCAGGGGGAGGACTCCTCAACACTCTTCTCCTGTTCTAGTGTGGGGTCCCTCCCACAGGAGACAGTCCTCCGCAAACCTCTCCAACATGGGTCCTTCCCACAGGCCGCAGTTCTTCATGAACTGCTCCAGCGTGGGTGCTTTCCATGGGGTGCAGTCCTTCAGGAACAGACTGCCACTTGTCCCCCGCAGGGTCATATGTCCTGCCAGGAAACCTGCTCCAGTGTGGGCTCCTCTCTCCATGGAGTCACAGGTCCTGCCATGAGCCTGCTTCAGCATGGGCTCTCCATCAGGTCACAGTCTCCTTGAGGCACATCCACCTGCTCTGGCATGGGGCCCTCCAGGGGCTGCAGGTGGATATCTGCTCTGCTGTTAACCTCCATGGGCTGCAGGGGGACAAGCCTGCCTCACCATGGTCTTTACCATGGGCTGCAGGGGAATCTCTGCTCTGGCACCCGAAGAATCTCCTCCCCCTCCTTCTTCATTGACCTTGGTGTCTGCAGAATTGTTCCTCTCGCATATTTTCACTCCTCTATTCTGGGTGCTCTTGCACAGCAGTTTTTTTCACTTCTTAAATATGTTATCACAGAGGTGCTACCACCATTACTGATTGGCTCAGCCTTGGCCAGTAGCAGGTCCGTCTTGAAGCCAGTTGGCACTGGCCCTATCGGACATGGGGAAAGCTTCTGGCAGCAGCTCACAGAAGCCACCCACCCCTGTAGCCCCCCACTAGCAAAGCCTTGCCACGCAAACACAATACATGGCCAGATCCCATCTGCAATGGAGGAATAGATTTGGGTGAAGCAGTCATTACTCCATGATCCAATTACAACTCTAAGGGCATGATTGCAAATGAGAATAAAGGACACAGTAATTAGCTCTAAAGAATAATCCAGTCTGAAGAATAAGGAAAGCAGAACAGTTGATCAAAGCAAACAGTACAGACAGGAGAAGAAAAAAACAAATCCAAACAAAAAAATGCCCAAAAAGTCATAACAAAAAACCAAACACCCTCAAGCCTGGTTTTGCTACATGTCCTTTGGGAAGACTGACAGCGTAAGGATATTTTTGTACTAAAAACTGTTAAGATGTTAGTCTCCAACATAATAAGTAATATAAAAAACCAAAAAGGAACAACATAGAACAGTTGAAGTACCACGTCAAATAACGTATTACAAAACAATTGTTTCTTCAGTCACTTGAACTTTTCAGGCTTATGCTATTAGTTCTAAGTGTTTGAGTTTAGGAAGATAAAGCAACACTCCTATCAAACTGCTTCTCAGAAGTTTCAAAGTTGTCACAAACTTTCCGAGCTTCCTCCCCAAGCAAGTGAGAACACGTGAGAACCTTCTGAAGGATACCTGGATGTTAACTTAAGATTACTGAACATTTTCAGAACATTAAAAAATAAAGCAAGTAGTCTTACAAAGCAAAAGCCTTTCTATACATTCTCAGTCTTTCCAAAATACAGCCTGTAAAAGCCCTAACCAAAATTTTGGTAAATAGTCATATCAATTGATTTAGTTTATTTGCAAGACATTGTCTTGACTAAAATAATGAGCAGTCCCTGAGGCAATATCTTCATGTTATATACTGTAATACTGCAGAGAAAGAATTTAGAAAAATGTGAAAACCTACTTTTTTTATTTAGAAAGTGTATTCTACATGAAAAATCCAAAACTACGTCCATACTGCAATTTATCTTCAACTATAGCACTCAGTAAAAGCAGGTGCTAATGAAACTATTCTGTTGATATCTCTTTGCATAGACAAATAGTTTCTTTCTTACAGTGGCAGAACAATCTCAAAGGCAAATTCTTATGATATGATGCTATTTTCAACATCCTCTCACCTATCAAATGTCAAGAGGTACCATCAATGTACAACTTATACGGCCTTCTATACTAAAAAAGAAAAAGAAGGGGAAAAAAAAACCCAAAACTGTGTCCTGTCAGTAGAGTTAGTCAAAGAAAACTATGTAGGTGTTCTCCAATTTAACAATATCAAAACATATCTTAGTACCATTGTAGGAAGGTATTGATAGAAATTAGATCAAGAGACACAGATTCTGTGCTTAAAATAAACCACTCCTGTACATTAGAAAGTAAAATTCCCCTTTCCAGTCATCTGACTTCAAGCAAACAAAAAAAAAATCTTACCTGCCCATGATCGAAATGTTGCCACTATTCCCATTTTACTAGATAGGAACCAGGCTTCTCTGTCCTCTCTGTCATTAAAATAACAAATGCCACAATACACAGTTAATTACTGTAAAACAAACAGTGTTAGTAACATAGCAAGTAAAAAGTATTAACTGAAATTTCAGATGGAGGACAAATTCCAGAGTAAGAAATATCTGTTACATACATATATATGTGTGCGTGTATGTATGCAATGTGCACACACACAAAGATTAGAATTGTTAAAGTATTGTTACTTTTCCTTTTTCAGTGGAGGTTCCATGGTAGGAGGATCACATCAAAAGTAAACACCTATATTTGGTCAGATGATTCACTCAGAAGCCTCCACTGACAGTAAGACTACAGCAGGGGCCACTTGGACACCGATTCAGTTACGCAGACCTAAGCATCTATTGCCATTTGATAATAATAACTAAAAAAAAAAAACAAAAAAAAAAAACCAAAACCAAAAAAACCCTCCTGAATAATTCAAGTTGGAAACAGTCTCAGGAGGTCTCTAGTCCAAACTCCTGCACAAATGAAGTGCTGGGGTCTGAACCCTGAGCCCTGAATTAAGGTTGACATATGGGTGGTTCCCATGGTCCTTTAAAAGGAGGTGATGAGTTTGCCTTTTGGCTTTCTTCCAAGGTGCAGCTGGTCTTGTAAGGAAAGCCCTTGGTTAAACAAGCCCCAGGTGTCTCCCATTTGGGTAAAAGAGACTTTTGGGAGACTTTGTTTCTTTGTTTATTCCACCTATTATTGGTCGTGCTGTGTCATTCCTGGGGTCGCTGGGGTTGATGTCTATTATGTGTGATCTGTTTGACTTGTTTGTACCCCCAGCGATCACTCATATACTGACTTTTCTACGTACAATAGAATCTGGTTACTGGATTGTTTTGCTGCTGGCTGCGTCCTTTGCGATAGGCCTAGTGATTGTCAAAACAACAAACAAGTTGTCAGCTCTGAGACGAGAACAGGTTATACACAGGGCTTTATTCAGTTGGGTCTTAGAAACTCTCAAGGATGAAGGCTACAGGACCTCTCTGGACAGCCTGTTCCAACACTTGACTGGCCTCACAGAATTTATTTTTATTTTCTCCTGATATCAAGTTGGAACATCTCCTTTCCATTTCTGAGCCTGACCATACAACCATCAAACATAAAACTAGCTCAAATGCAAACTCCTCATTGTGGATGTTTAAAGTTAGATAAAAAGAAACCCATACCTGGAGTAAAAAAATGATGATTGTGATGATTTTTAAAGTAAAATAAATATAATGGAGGGAAGCGAAGACGGGCAAAACTAATTTTCCCTTTTAAATCTGAAATGATTAACAATATTTTAGGATGTTGTGTTCTAACCTGCTATCATATTCAACTTCAAATAGTTTAATATTAGCTAATTGCTTTTATTTTGTCACTTTGGTAAGAAAAATAGTTTAATACCAGTATCATGAACACAAGAGGTAGCATAAGTAGGAACACTAACACTTACTTGAGTTGTCCTTCTGCTGTGTCTGGATTATGCCTGTAGTGAAAATCAGTGTAAGGAGCTAAAATTCGCTAAACAAAAGAAAGACATGCATTACTTTCACATGAGAATAGTTAACAGGTCTTGCCCTTTCCTCAGTCCCACTCCAATCTGTCATGTTATTCCTGCTTTATAAATCATTAAGCTCTTAGCCTAAAATGTTACATTTAAATATTTTGCACTAATACAGAGGGTGAAACCTGAAGTGAAAATTAAAGGTTTTCATTAGTAATAAAATATTTAACTTCTGTTACTAAACAAGTAAAACTGAACCCACCTCTAACTCTACATCTGCTCGAACATACTGTCGGGTCTTCGGATGATTAATGAGGTGCAAAATTGTAGTTATCAAGGCCTCATTTATTCGGCTTAGCTGACAATCGATCACATTTTTCAAGATGGTACTTAAACCACCCCGAAGAGCCACCACCTCAGGATTCTGAAGTGCTAAATAAAGAAAAACACATCACTTCCAGCCAGTGACAGGAAAGAAAACATTTCACGACTTCCAATACAACAAACTTCTTGTCTGTTTAGTACATATATCTTTTTTTTTTCCTTAACACTGCTGAAGTACACAATAAAGCTTTTAATGGCTGACATTAGCAATAAATTGAAGTTTTTTATTAACTTATCAACAAAAGTATTGGTCAGTCACCACTGTGCAGCAATTTCCCAGCCTATTTCCAACCAGATTTCTATACAGTAGTGTCTGCATTTCCCTGCAAAAAGGTTTTGTGCTTCCCTGAACTGACATGGATAAAATAGTTATACTAGAATATAAACAAGTAACAGATTGTTTAGTACTTTAAAACAGAAGTTTCTATCTTGAAAATGTTGCTGAAGTTACTTCTCATTGATTGATACAAAACTGAATAATAACTTCAAAAATCAGCACCCACATACAAGTATAGGGAGTTAGTATGAATCACTGTCCAGATAGCCTTTACATGGACACAAATACTGTCTTCCAGAAGCCAGCTAACCACAGTACCCACTGTAAACATTTTTAAATGAAAACGTTTTGTAGTTCTCTGAACACTTGTACATTTGTCAGCACCTCATGTATGGAATTTTCCCTCCTTCCAGTTCATTAGTTTTAGAAACATCAACTGCAGCAGGGAAACGTTTTTAAGGTAATGCAAAAATTGGCAAGTCTTAAAGTACAGTTCCTGAAATGTTCAGGTACTTCACTTAAGAGATTTTGATTTTAAGTTGAAGTGATTTTGTTTTATATCAAATTAGTAACTAAAATATGAAATGAACATTAAGAATATTTAACATCCGATTCATTAGTTATTAAACAAATACCCTTAATTATTTGAATGCAATCTATTTAATATGAACCCACAGAAGAGAATCTCTTAGAAGACTGATGACAACCACATCAAAATTTTTCTTAATTAGCTTTCAGTTATCTTACCTAGTTAACAGATAATGGCTATACACACTCGAACCATTCTGTCTCTTGAAGACCATCATTTCCAACTGCTATCAAAGAATTAGTAATAGAATTGGGGAACAACGAAGCATTCACAGTGATCATCTGCCAAAAGTGAAAGAAAAAAGCCCTCTGGTTTCTTCATAATATTTCTCTAAATATACTCACAGATTTACTAGCATTTTGTTTCCTAGATACTACCAGACCACTCTATATATTACTTGGTTGTATCCTGCAAATCCTCAAAACACTTTATTTTGTTCTTAAAATTCTTCATTTGTCAATTTACCATTGCTTCTTTTTTTTTTTAATTATTATGTTATTATAATAAGAAAGGGTAAAAAAAACCCTGACTGTTGCAGAGAGAACTACTGTTACCTCCTTCAGATTTTTCCCAAGAATTTCTTTAACAGAGAACACTATATAATAACACAGAGTAGATTACAAACTCTTCTAGGAAATTCATTCATACTGCAACAGATATCTATCTTCAATACCTATTCAACTTTTTAATTAGCCAAGACTAAACTCTCTTGTTTTTTAGAGAAATCCTTAGGCTGCTGCAGACTACAAAAAAGGACAGTCAACAAAAGAAACTGCTAAATTATTTGGAAGGTAACTTTCAGGAACACCCCTATATCTTCTTGTACAGTACCTGATCTTCCTAAAACTGAAGTGTAATACAACTTCATCATAAGTTATATAGCTATGTCAAAAAAACATACACACTTTAAACATGTTAAACTTAAAAAGTTTTTAGATGTTTAGTGGATATTGAGCATTTTTTAACATCTCAGTTTTATTTATTAGTACAGAAGATGTGACATGGTTGAGTGGGCTATAATAAATTACTTTGTTTCCTTTTTAAGTAGTCAGACAAAAAAAAAATATTATTTCCCCTCAGTAATACATCTGTTTAACTTCACTGATGTTCATGTCCCATAGTATACAGGATACATATATTTAATTTTAGCAAACTATGAAAAAACATAAATAGAGCGCTACACAGCATTTGTAGTAAAAATCTCATTTGGAGGGGGAGAGGGTAGAGTGGGGGTTTTTTGCCTTTAATGTGTGCACAGGGTCCTGCTCCTTAATCTGGTATAAATTCTGCTTGTCCTAAAACAGCAGCTGAGAATTTCCATGGCACAGGAGCTCTTCAGTAGTTTAAAGGAGCATTGGCTTTCAAAATCTGTTCTTCTATTCTGTCTCAATTTTTTTGCAAATTGTTTTTATTTTTTAATTGAAAAATTACTAACCAGGGTTTAATTCAATATCCCTTTTGTTTCCAACAAAAGAAGGCTTATCTCCATTATTTTTCCAAAATTTTGTCCTATATTAATTTCACAGCTCCCTTAAATGTCTTACAGATATTTGTTCAGAGAGGATTATTTTTTTCCCCTTTCTTTGCACAGAATATTAAAAAGAGAAGAGATCAAACATTATGAGAAATATATTTGAACACTTCAACAAGCTTATTTTTAAGATGCATTTTTGGGAAACTTCTTGTCATACATAATGTTTTTACCCACAAAACAGGAAGCTATAAGATCAGACTCTAAATAAAATCCAAACTCTTCCTCACCCATGCAGTCTTTCACTTTTATAATGGCATGAAATAATAAGAATTAGCAATAGAATGGGTGTACCAATCCAGTCTACATAATTATAATCTTTTTTTTTCTACTGACATTGACATGTACTTAAGTGTGAGGACACAAGCAGCCTCTTAAGGCTGTTTTGCTTTTCTGTTTTCTTTGGTTTTAAGACATAAGAAGGAAAGATTTCTTTCTTTTAATATTCAATTCCAATTATTTCAGTAAAATCATAGAATCACTTAGGTTGGAAAAGACCTTTTAGACATTCAGGTTGGAAAAAGAATCAAAGAATCATAGGACCATTTAAGCTGGAAAAGACCTTTAAGATGCTGGGCTGCATCAGAAGCAGCATGACCAGCAGGTCGAGGGAGGTGATTCTCCACCTCTACTCTGCTCTCCTGAGACCCCACCTGGAGTACTGTGTTCAGCTCTGGGGCCTCCAACATAAGAAGGACATGGACCTGTTGGAGCGAGTCCAGAGGAGGGCCACAAAGATGATCAGAAGGCTGGAGCACCTCTCCTATGAAGACAGGCTGAGAGAGTTGGGGTTGTTCAGCTTGGAGAAGAGAAGGCTCCAGGGAGACCTTATAGCAGCCTTCCTGTACCTGAAGGGGCCTACAAGAAAGCTGTAGAGGGACTTTTTACAAGGGCATGGAGTGACAGGATGAGGGGTAACCATTTTAAACTGAAAGAGGGTAGATTTAGATTAGATATTAAGAAGAAATTCTTTACCATGAGGGAGGTGAGACACTGGAACACACTGCCCAGAGAAGTTGTGGCTGCCCCTCTCCTTGGAAGTGTTCAAGGCCAGGTTGGATGGGGCTTTGAGCAACCTGGTCTGGTGGGAGGTGTCCCTGCCCATGGCAGGAGAGTTGGAACTAGATGATCTCGATGGTCCCTTCCAATCCAAACCATTCTATGATTCTGTGATCATAGAGTCCTACCATAAACGTAACACTACCAAGCCCACCACTAAACCATGTCCCTAAGTGCTACATGTACATGTCTCTTAGATACCTCCAGGGATGGAGAATAAATACAAATAATAAATACAATCCATTTGCTTTCATTCTGCTCTACGTATTGAAAAGCAATTCTAAAGAACAAAGACAAGTGATGCAAGGCTACTTACAAGCAGCTATGATGAAATAAGTAAAAAAGACTGTGAATTTGGTCTTTAAAGATTGCTTTTTTTAAAAAAAAAGAAGAAAAAAGAGGTGGTTTATATTATACCTCACCCTGACTTCTGCTTTGAAGATAAAACTTTTTGCCTATTAAATTATTAAAAAATGGGCAGAATTAATTCTATTAGATGGAGAAACACTTTCTGAAGCATTGCTAAAGAGGACACTGCTAAATTACAAAAAGTTCTTACTAAGAAATATAGACGTGATAGTGACTTAACACTGCCCCACAGAGTACAGTCAAAAGAGAATATGAGCACTCAAAGTCTTAAAAAAAAATAAAATTAGAAACCAAGTTTAAACAGTTTAAAGTTGTTTTTCTTTTCCTACACTACTTTAGCCTGCACTTTTTTAAACAAATTTATCATTAAGTGCCTTTTATAAATTTGTAAAATAGGACTAAATTTACATTTTGTTCTTCTACTCTATGAAAACAAAGAGAAGAAAGTGAGAGAATGTTTTAAAGTTTTATATCTACGCTATTCTTACATGGGCATTTTTGCTATGAAAGATAAGGTTAAAGAATTGCATCCATACTTTGAAACAGAAAATAGTTCTAAGATGTTGGTGGAACCCAGTTCAGCTCTTCCACAGCCAACAGTAAATCATCTCCTGCACAAATTAATTAAATCTCTTTGTTATATTTGCCATTCATTCTCCTCTCCTAAGACCTTCATATAATCTTTTAGGAATCCTGGTATCAAACTACCAAGTCTCAGATCTTGTGGGAGATGAGGAGAGACAGGAAAAGGGCAAGCAGGGTAACAAAAAGACACTGTGAAAATACAGAATGTGCCATTCAGGACATTTTTCACAGTATCCTTTGTGAAAGACAGTTTCTCAAGTATTGACTGCTGCAGCCCAGACAGGACATGAAAAAGGCATTAGCTTTACTTGCAGCCAGGTTGGGTGGCTTTTTGTTTGTCTGACATCATCTTTTAAGAAATAAGAATGTTCTAGGTAGCAAAAGATGTTAGAAAACATCATTCATCAACATAGTTCTCAGCATCGGAGTATCATCAGCATCCCTGTACAGCATGTACATCATCCTTGTACAATGATGGAGAAAAAAAGCACTTGTGATCAGCCATATGATTTTTTTAACATTTCTTTTTCAGGATCATTTTTTTAAGTCAAAGTAATGGATTTATTTCTCTTGTTTCTTTCAAGAAAGACAGAAGTCTTTGCCCAACTTCATTCAAGAAAGCCCAGGAATATGAGGACAAATTTCTGACCCAAGTAAAACAAATTCATTATAAATTGTTTTTATTCCGTCTTCTGATTTAAGTTATTCTGGCCCTACACTGAAGCTCTTTTTTAAACCAGATTAGCAAAGAACTTTTATAAATTGTGACTTCCTCAAGGATCCATCAGTGGCTGTATATAGCTTCAATAGCTGTATATGCCAATTTCTCTAGGATGAACTTGAAAATGCAACTACCACAGCTTCAAACATCTCATGTCCATGGGTACACAGTACAGTAAACACCACAGACTGTCTTACTGTCCATCTGAGAAAAGAACTACAGATTGCATCAGCCTTTATGCATAAAGCAATAAGGCTAGAAGCATTCCTTCAACTGATTATTCTAGCAATGGCAGCCTGCCTCATTTCTCAAATGGCAGAAAATCTCCCATCCTTGATTTACAGATGCTTAAACATACTATACAATAAAGTTAAATCATTAGATGAAACATAATATGGTTCTTATACCCTTGCATTCATCACTGGATAATTTTTTCCCCAAATCTTGTCCAGTTTGATTAAAATCAAAACAAGTCTCAGCACTACCCTTCAATTATCTCTTTTGAATTATCAGATATAACTTCTTCTCACATGATAAAGGTAAGGTAAGGCATTAAAGACCATGTGGGAAAAAAAAAACCAAACAACTGCGGACTGAGAAAACTTGGAGTCAGCACAGCTGACTGGCATAGCTGATAAGACCATATATAGTTAGATTTTACCTTTCTGACTAATCGAAGTGCTTGTGTTCTTTCTACTTCATTACTCTGCTGTATGTCAATACATCTAAAAAGTTAAAAAACTTTTTTTTTATAACAGTTAAGGCAAAAGTTAGTGTTGTTAACATCTTCCATTAATATTTATGCAAGTAAATAAACAGAAGAATATTATGACTTTAAAAATTCTGTCTTTCAGCAAGCATACTCATTATATGATTGGTAAATTAGCTTCATTTTATGTTTTTCAGTTATCTTCATTATAATTAAATCACTAGAATGTTCTCAAATATCTAGTGACAAGTCATAACAGCCTCAACAAATATTTTCTGAGCTAGCTGCATTTGTCATTTCAAAAGAAACTAAAAGTATTTGTAATGTTTCACATCAACAAGTTTTGTGTGTGTTCTCAGATCAGATGTCCTTTTGCTCCAACAAAATTAAACAGCACACTAAAATTTACTACATGCGTATATTTATAAACAGAAACACACATATATATCAGTATATGAAATCCAACAAGATTTTAACAAAGGAATCACTAGAAATTATAATATTTAGATCTACTCATTATGCCGATATTATTTCATTATTAGTTTGCCCTTTGGTATTCTTCTGTTGTGTCATGGGTTATACTTAGATTACAAATTCTTGGGCATGAACTACTTTTTTCCCCGACTTTATACTAGAGGCTCTGAAGCACTATGATAATACAAAGAATCAAAACGACTCCCATAAAACAACAAAAAACATGAAACTTACTGAGGTTTCAACCTTCTAATAACACCACAGATTAATTTATGATTCAAAAACATCTATTTGTCCATTTTTTTAATTACTCATAGTATATCATATATTAGGACAGCAGCTTATCTGGGTTAGCTGGTGTGATGTATTATTCCTCCATTTTTAAAGAGGGACATTATCCACATTGAAGAAAACTTACTTTTATAAAGCTACATATCAAGAATATAAGAGGATATCAAAACACCTTTTCTCACCCATCTCAACTATGAAAAAACAAGTGATTTAAAATTGTACAATTTAGAATAAGAAAGGAGGGTGAAAGTTACCTGACTATCAAGTAATCCACTTTCAACTTTAGCACCTTCTGGAGAATGAGATAGCTGAGGGCTCACAATCCTGCTGCTTGCACCTCTTTTGCTTCATTTAGTAAAGCTAACCGCAGACTACAATGAAGAAAACAAGGGGAACAAATAATTATTTAGCAGCAAGTATACTTCATCATCTGACATGCAGCTACCACCTACTCATTTAAAATAAAAAGGTTGGTTTTTCCAAGAGAAAAATTCTGCATTATTTTCTGTCTTTGAGATATTCACCTGTACATCCTAGAAGGCAAACCTTCACCCTGCCAGCAGATGCAGACAAAAATATTAATCTGAAAAAGCCACAAATCAATTTTTAATTATTTTTTAAAGAACAGTTTGTACAACCCTGAAATGATATATGACCACGACTTGTATACAACTTGTTATTTGACAAAACAGCTGAGCACAATATAAATCCTGAAAAGATATTCTGGATTATTTACGATTTTCAAGAAAATTAACAGGTGTAGAGTATTTCCTCCTCTGATAGACTGCCAATCCATAAGCACAAGTCCTCAAAACAATGTCTTGACACCTAACAGAGACAAATTTGCACTTTAAGTAATTATATGCACCACTCACTAAAAATGTTATAACACCAATATGTTCACAAGAAATATGAGACATAACTTCAGCAGCCCCACACAGCACAGATTTCTACAGATTTAATTTCAACATACAACCAAAATATATTTCTCTTTAGACAGCTTGTGGAAGTGTTTTGCTTGTACTGAGGAGAGCTTTCCTAAGCATAACTGCCATCATAATGTATTTTCCTAAATTTACTAGCTAGGTAAAAAAAAGGAGATTTTGAAGACCTCCAGAGTTTGAAAGTATTAAGTGGCACACTGTCCTTTTGAAGGTCCTCAAAAGATCTGCCCTTCTTGCTTGACTACACGGGAAGGAGAAAAAAAAAACAACACCAACAAATAAGCAAACAAAAAACCCAACACAAACCAAACCACAAAACAAAAAAGAACCCCAACTGTCAGCCACATGTTTTAGTGGACATCTAAGAACATAAATACTTCAGCCAGTGAAACTGAATTTCAACCTATACAAATTGATTTTTCTTTTTCTTTTCTTATTCTAGGATGATCATGCATGGTAATCAGCTATTTCAAGGCCAAAATCTTCTGAATCTCTCTGCAGATTAGCCAGTCTGTGTAAAAGTCACTATAACAGGAACCTACTTCCAGGCAATGTCTAGACAAAGTAGAAAGGCTGCAATACTATATGCAGATAAAGGTGAACTGATTATTACTTTCAGCACCAAGTAGGGAATTACTTCAGGAAGACCATCTTTGCTGTAATATCAAATATGATTCTTCACATAAAAAAAGAGTGCCACTAATTGTCTATCTGTATTTACTTTAAGCTGAGCTAGAAGCAAATAAGAAACAGATCCCCAGTACTGTGAGGTTAAGAAAAATTCTTCCTCTAAAAAAGTTGAACTAGGAGATATTTATTTCCAAGTCATTCAAGAAAAGCAGACAGAAATAAAAGCCAAGTAACTCTTCAACTGTGTTGAGTAGATGATAGATATTCTTTAGATCACAAATTATGCTTTGTTTCTAGTGTTGCAGATTTGCAGAGATGGAAGTTCAAGGGATGAGCACATGAGACTCAGATGTCCTTAGTTATACTTTTCTATTTGGACTTTTACCTCGCAATTTGCAATTGATTTGGATATGCCAATTTAAGACACTTCAGCAGGATTTCCTTTCAGGACAGAAGTTATCCATTACTCATAATATAATTGCTATCTATTTCTTATTAGGACAGCCAAATACTGAATATGGATTTCCCCATCACCACCAAGTACATTACTTATATATATGAGAGGAAAACGTCTCTTGAATGGCAGAACAAAATCTTTAGACAAATAGTTTCTCAAAAGTAATTAATGCTTCGGAAGCTCGTTATACAGCTCACAAGAGGAGGATATTCTTAATTTGTAGACAGAAGTTAATTTAGAATTGGCAACAGTGAAACCACAACAAAGGACACCATCATGAGATCCAACATCCAAAAGCAGAAGGGACCAAAAAGGGATGTGTCACTATCTTTAAATAGTGAGAACGCAATGAAAATATATAGCTAGCCAGAAAGACATAGCCCTAAAATAAAGGCCATAAAAATTCATAAAGGTCCAATGAAAGCAGTGACATATTGTTGCGGAATGTTGGAGAAGGCGAGGGAAGCAAGACACGACTCAGTATGAGTGATAAGCAAGCTTCAACTTTACTTGAGTTTTGCTATGCCTTTTATACACTGGAGGTTAATTATGCCTACTAGTCTATATTTGATTGGCTAAGCATTAAAGGTTACATTTGCATCATCCAGCCTCTTGCGGTTATCTTCTTTAGAATTCTTCCCATTCTTGTTAACCGCAGGTTCTGCCTTGGAACTTTCCACCAGACTCGAGGTCATTCTGACCCTGGCAAGTTACTTTGGTTATCAGTATTGCTCGCTCACAGCCCTTACATTCGGCCTTGCTCAGCAAGCCATTCCTCCACAACATATAGAAGTGTACAAGGCTGAACAAACCCCTCCCCATTAAAAACAAAAAATAAACAAAAAAAAACACCAGTCAATGACTGAACTGCAAAAATCTGAGAGCATGTAGCAGGAGCAAAAAGAGAAAGCTGACCTTATAAAGCCAATGTGCCTCTTGGCACATTACTAAAAGACCTCAAAAGTTTCTGAGGCCTACCAACACTCCATTTTCTTCTTGGCTCAAGACTTCCTCTCAGCTGTCAATGGTATGGTGCTCTGGGAACCAGCAAGACCCATTTACACTGGGAATGACAACAAAATGTGTCACTATTATCTCCATCTGCTGGCAGGAAGAAACTATAATCAGGCACCCAGACTAACAAAATATTAGAAAGAAAATGAGTTCTAAAAACCAGATCTTTAGCTTGATAATAACTACAATTATTGCAGACTATTGCACACTAAAGACATCTGTCTTTAGTTTGGGTAAATATTCTATATCAAGGTTACTGATCCAAAAACCTAGAACTTCATAGGAAATCTTTATTCTTGAAACCACTGATTCCCTTATAGTTTAATGCTTTAAGATCAGCCATTCATACTTCACAAACGCAGAAAATTCACACAGTATGGAAACCTTTGTGAGGTTCCCTCCCTGAAAATGTTCAAGGCCAGGTTGTATGGGGCTTTGAGCAAACCATTCTAGTGGAAGGTGTCCCTGTCCATGGCAGGGGGGTTGGAACTAAATGATCTTGACAGTTCCTTCCAACCCAAACCATTCTATGATTCTATGAAATTAAAATAACGCTGAGAACATCAGCAGAGCAAATTACAGAACTTTTCAAAGGACTATATGTGGACTACATGTACTTAGCCTACCTCAAGGTCATTACCCAAATTAATTTAAAAGTTCAGTATTTACAAGTTACTCGGAGTAGTTATATAGCAAAATAACCGGCAAACAGAATATTACTGCAGAATGGCTACAACCCTGTAGAGCAAAACTTTAAAAAATTGCTTGTATTTCATAAAAACAATCCATCCTATAAATATTCCTGAAGAACCACCAACCAGCACAATTATGGTTGTTAATATCTGAGTATTTGGGTTGTATGCTTGATCTTAAATATAATCACTATAGCAGAATAATCTACATATATGCACCAAAAAATTGCTTCTCACATACATATACAGAAGAATCACTGGATCGACCAAAGTAATGTTGCTAACCAAGGTAATTTTCCTGCTATTTGTCTTTAATTTTTTGAGAAACCATTTTTGTCTTTTTTTTTAAGTAGGTGGCTATTTTTCTTCATGTGTCTGCCGAGAACAACATTTTTATCTGTACCTTATCAATATCTTTAATTGTGTTTGGATTAGCAGACCTTTCTACAAACTTTTTCCTATAAAAACAAACAACAGTATTTGTAAAACCTTAAGACATGTATTTTAAAATAATTGGTAAAGAACTCTGAATTTTGAAGTTATACTCTTAAGCGATGTTTAGTCCCATCATAAAACACTATAGTGGATTACATAAATAAGATCAGAAGAGGATAACCTATTAAAGTTCAGAGCAAAATATGGATTCACAAAAACATTTCTTAGCATTTTTCAGCTCTAGCAAGAAAAATCAGTTCTATTTAAGAAAACAACTTACAGTATTTCCACAAGAAAAAGTACAAAAGTTTACCCAAAATTTTACTTAAAGAGTGACTAGCTTTTCAAAGCTTGCTTTCTTAAGTCAGATAACTAAATTGAAAGAACACTAAATCATATTAAATACTAGATCTTAGTTGTTTCTGCCACCTCAGGACAAATTTACAAATACCTGTGCAAAAACAGAGTAGTTCTGAAAATACTGAGCTATTTAGAGGTATTTTTTACATCTATGAGGAAGATAATAAAGAAATACAAACTTGGAACTTGGAGGGGTTTTTCCCCTCTGTGCCTGAAAGCATATAATGTATTTGATTTTACTCATTAAAATATTTGTGAGGTGTATATATTTGCTAAAAAATACTAGCTCAAAAGTACAAATAAAATTTAATTATCCTAGATGCAATTAAATCGAGTCCCCTAATATTGCTCTAGTGCTCCTTACTACTTACCATATTATGATGCTATCGTATGTAAACCCTAGCTTTTCTTCAGCATGGTCAGTATTACAAAGAAGCTGAAAATAAAATAAAACATCTATTATAAGTCTTTTAAAATGACTATGTAAAACTGAAGATTTCTGGCAATGCTTTCAAAGAAAGCTGAGGAATTTAATTCATGGCAAGGGGAAACTCACCAACTTCAGACTTCCCTGAGAATTTCTGCTGTCAGTATTCTATGCCTATATACCACCAGACACACAAACCTGTGGTCTCTCATACTACAGAAAAGCTTGCACAATTCTCAATTTTTCAACTCCAGATTTCTCCTCTTGCTGCCTTTAAGCTCTTTTCAGAAGAGCCATTAGTTGTGCCAACTAGTGAATACCCCTGTTGTAAAATTATTGAAATAGTTCAAACTCCATGCCATGTTAATGTTCTGTGCCAAGCACAAGGTCCTAGGTTGGGGCAACCCCAAGTATCAATACAGGCTGGGGGATGAAGGGATTGAGAGCAGCCCTGCAGAGAAGGACTTGGGGGTACTGGTGGATGAAAAGCTGGACATGAGCTGGCAATGTGCACTCACAGCCCAAAAAACCAACCGTATCCTGGGCTGCATCAAAAGAAGCACGATCAGCAGCTCTGTCGAGGCCTCACCTGGAGTACTGCATCCAGCTCAGGAGTCCTCAGTACAAGACAGACATGGACCTGTTGGAGCAGATCTAGAAGAGGGCCACAAAAATGATCAGAGGGATGGAACAGAGGGCCTGTAGTGATAGGACGAGGGGCAATGGTTTTAAACTATAAGAGGGTAGATTCAGACTAGATATAAGGAAGAAATTTTTTATGATGAGGGTGGTGAAACACTGGAACAGGTTGCCCAGAGAGGTGATAGATGCCCCTGGAAATATTCAGGGTCAGGCTAGACAGGGCTCTGAGCAACCTGACCTAGCTGAAGATGTCCCTGCTCATTGCAGGGGAGGTTGGACTAGATGACCTTTAAAGGTCCCTTCCAACCCAAAGTATTCTATGATTCATTATATGTATTTACTACTAACAATAAGAAATTTATAATAAATTAAATGAACAGTTAAATTAAGGCTACTGTAAGCTTAAATATTTAATGTGTTCCATGCTGTGTTCTATTGTTCTCCACCTGAAAAATCAGCATACTGCACAGAAACTCTGCTTTTAAGTAAACCCATTTTATTAGCATGAAGGTTTAAACTCAAACAGGTTTATGCTCAGCAAGTACAAATTCTTCCAAGGACCACATCATGTGGGTTTGTTTTTTTTACCACAACTGTTTCTCATATTGTGAGAAAAATGCATAGTGGTAATGCTAAGTTGTTAATGAGATAGATTATTAAATTGGCCTGGATCAGCTCCATATTGGGGCTAATCTAATTAGTTGAAATATTGGGAATTTTGAATTCAGCATGTCAAATACAAAAACAAATTTCAGAAGTAAAGCAAGATCTGTAAGTTACAGCAAGCTATAAATAAATGAGTTAATGTGATGTTGTTTCCAAAAAAGGAAATTTTACCTTTGGAAACACTAATAGGACTGCACTGTGTTTGAGATTAAGAGACCTTTTTTCCACTTCACAGGCTGCTCTCAAAACTGCATAAAGAACAAAATTTTGTGCACCACATTTGAAGAGCAGACAAACTGGAAAAAGTGTAGCAGAAAAATGTACATGGCAGCTAGAAAATACACCCATGAAAGCTGAAACACTGGATTTATTTACTCTAGAGGAAAAATATGGCAAAAGTAAGGTTAGATGGATATATGTTTAAAAGGGAGGAAAAAAAAAAAGTCATGGAAGTTGCTATAAAGAAGATACTGTTCAGCTGGTCTCAATGCTTTAGGTATTTCCTCAGTTATAAATAAATGTTTAGTCTTAAATATATTTAAGAGAAAACTTTGTCACTTTATTCTCATTTCAGCTTCAAGCAACATTAAGCAGGTCAGTGATTCTGGCCCAAATGCAGTGATGTTTGTAGATGGCTGAATTCCTGACAAAGCCAAGTATAATTGTCATATTTTTGACTGTAACATTTAACAATTAACATGCATATAACTGTAGTATAAGTTTGAAGGCAAGCAGTACCAGAATACTAAAATCTGCTTTTGGCGACACATTGCTTTTTTTCACTAAAATGGTCATGAATTATGATATCATGTACATTCCTGTAATTATACAAACATACTTTATATTTTACATATATATTTTACAGAAAGCATATAGTTCTAAATATACAATAAATTTTATATATTTTAATACATATATACACATTTCATCATAAGGTATCGAGTTTCACCCATAGTACTGTATAGCTATTTAGATGAATGTTACAGTCAGTCAATACTATATTCAGATTCTAAGTTACTTGGGTTTTGCAAAGGACAGTCAAGACCCTAAAGTGACAAAAGAAGGTGAGCAAGAAACGATGCAAGGGACTCTGAATCAGACAGAGAGAATGAATCCACAAGAGCCTCTGTAACCCCAAAAATCAATCCATACCCTAGTGAAATTTAGCAGCATGGTCAAAAGCTAACAGATATATAAAGCAGAGTAGTAGAGCCATATCACTGACACTATTTAATTGCTAGGGTTAAGCTAAAATGCTAAAAAAAATTTTCATTTTGTCCTTAAAGAATCACCTTTCTTTTCTGAATGAAAAATAAAAATCCTTATAACAATATCTGTGGATCTTTTTTTCTGTTCATTATTTAAATAAGTTTAAGTTTAAAAAAGTATGAAGGATGTCTCAGAAGCCAACAGTAGAATAAACCTTCTATAATCAAGGATTCTAAATGAATACTTCAAATCGAAAAGCTGTTTTCTACTAGGAAATGCAACTGTACAGTTCCTTCTGTTTTTTAGTAATTTAACACTTACTACTTCTCATAGGGGCGTGGAAAACCCCAAAGAAATAACCATGGTGGTTTAGTATTAATCAGCAGAAGTTGGGAAACTTCAATGCACTTGCCTCATGTAGCAAGCCATATAAATGAAAGATGGGTAAATCTAATCAACTTACTGGAGCCAAAGGCACATACTGAGCTTTCGAACTGCTGTGATGGCTGAAGGTGTCACTGACCCTTTACTAGAAGTCAAATCTTCAAACAGTTTTCAGGTCAAAGTTCAGGTTAGCTTAAACAGTGATACAGGCAGTTTAAAAAGAACAAGATTATCTTTGTCCAGTACAGATACGGCATTACTTCACGAGCCTTTTTCCCACAAAATTGCAGCTTCAGGTATTAGGTGGTAAGCAGCAGATAGAGAGAAAATTTTCTGAGTCTACCACAGCTGCAATTCAGAACAAAACATAACTTCCCATACCCTGAGTATCATCAGAACTAGGAATGCTAATTTCTTGGAGCAGAAAACTTAAGATGCTACACCACCTGTTAAGCAAGAACAACCCATGTTCTACAGCCAAAGAACCTAGAAAATGAACTTGAAAGTTTTTACTAATAAGAAGCACTAGCTAAAATGTGATTAATAAAATGCAAGTTACCATAAAATATCATGTATACAGCATACCTTACACAGTAAGTATGGGTGTAGTGGTGACCTAAACATCACTAGTTAAAACTCAGCTAGAAGGGAAAGACATAGGAAAATGGGGTTACATGTCTTTGGCATGCAAACATCAAACAAAATATCTGCCTATGTTTAGCCTGTACCCAGGGCTAAACTGTGGCAGTTATCACCCAATGACCCCTCCCAAGCTGAAAAGGGGAATTGGGGAAAAAGGGGAGAAGCCCCGTTAGTTGAAATTTAAACAGATTTAATGAAATAACAAAATTAATACAAACACCAACAGAAAGTATACAAGCTTATATTCAGCCTAGTCCTTGGGAGCAGTAAAAGGACTAGTAAACCAAGAAGGAGGAACCCCAAAAGCTGAATAAACTCCCTTTTATAAACTCTCACCTTTTATAATGAGCTTGATGCAAGTAGTGTGGGATACACCTACAAGTCAGCCTGGGTCAGCTGCCCTGACTGAAACTCCCAGCTGACTCAGGGCTACTCATGGCCTGCCTGCCATGGCAGGCCCATGGTTCTGTTCCTGTGAAACCAGGACACAATTCCACCCCTTATCCCATACCATTTACATCATGCCCAAGTCACTGCTCTTCTGATTTCTCAATATTTACAGACAGATACAGAAGTATTAGTCCTTTTAGCCCAGAGCCGTGGGTTCCATGTCATAACAGTCCTTTAGGGTAGGTCAGAATGGTGTGAGGTGCGTCTGGAGCGCTAATCTGGTATACTTATTCAGTCCATATTCAGAGTTTATAGTGAGGATGTTCATGTTGGGGATGTCACTGGGCACCACACACTGTGGTTCATTCTTCGTTGATCTGGGTGATTCTGATTCTTAAGCTGGAGAAGCAGTAACAGGCAGCATCACATGACAATATCATGCAGTTCAAATTACTGCCTGTTCTCACCCAGAATCAAATCTCCTTGAGGTATGTACTTCACTTGTCCCTCCTCCTATATTGTCCACCACGTGCGCCCAGGTCCTTGAGCAAAGGCAAACCCACCAATGGGTTTTGCCTTGGCTTGAGGCAGGAGTAACCCAGATTGTTTTCCCATAACATATTTCTCACACGCACTACAGAAATTTTGTCCTCATCAACTGCATGAAGAAGTTCTGACTGAGCAGGGCCAGCTCGACTGACAGACCCACTCATCCTATTAATATTTCAACCAGCACCCTCCATACCACTGGGGTCTTATCCATTTGGCTTGTTTAATTGTGGCACGTCTCGCACTCATGGATGACTTGTGCAATAGTATCCATGGCAAAGTCCACCCCTTGGTCACGAGCCCATTTATACATCGCATCTTGACATGGATGGCCTGATGTATCATGGGCCCATCGAGCTAAGAATAATTCACCCTTGCGTTGCCAGTCCAGGTCCACAGGAGATATTTTTACCTTCGCAGCCCGATCCACCTGCTGGTTGTTTAGACGTTCTTCATTGGCCCGACTCTTGGATACGTGGGCATCTACAAGGTGTACCTTTACAACCAGCTTGTCTAATCAGGCAGCAATATCTTGCCACAATGAGGCAGCCCAGATGGGCTTGCCTCTGCACTGCCAGTTGTTTTCTTTCCATTGTTTTAGCCACCCCCAGAGGGCATTTGCTGCCATCCATGAGTCAGTGTACAGATAAAGTATTGGCCATTTCTCCTGCTCAGCAATATCTAGAGCCAGCTGGATGGCTTTTACTTCTGCAAACTGACTTGATTCACCTTCACCCTCGGCTGCTTCTGTAACCCGTCATGTAGGATTCCACACAGCAGCTTCCCACCTACACTGTTTTTCTACATGACGACAGGATCCATCAGTGAACAAAGCATGCTGCTTCTCGTTTCCTGGTAGATCACTGTATGGGGGGGCCTCTTCAGCACACAGCACATTCTCTCCTGGTGGCACTCCGAAATCTTTGCCTTCTGGCCAGTCCATGATTACTTCCAGGATACCCGGGCAGTTGGGATTTCTTCTTCTAGCCCGCTGACTGATCAATGCAAACCACTAAGTCCACGTCGCATCAGTTGCATGGCGTGTGGATAGAGTCTTCCCTCTATACATCCAGTTCAGTACTGGCAATTGTGATGCCAGAAGGAGCTGTGCTTCAGTGCCAACTACTTCTGAAGCAGCTTGAACTCCTTCATACGCTGCCAGTATTTCTTTTTCAGTGGGAGCATAGCGGGCTTCTGATCCTCTGTATCCTCAGCTCCAAAACCCTAAGGGTCGACCTCAAGTTTCCCCTGGTGCCTTTTGCCAGAGGTTCTAGGTAGGGCCGTTCTCCCTGGCTGCAGTGTAGAGTATGTTTATAACATCTTGACCCATCCGGACTGGCCCAAGGGCTACTGCATGGACAATTTCTTGCTTAATTTGTTTAAAGGCCTGTTGTTGCTCAGGGCCTCATTTAAAGTCATTCTTTTCCCATGTCACTTCATGTAGACGGCTCACAATATGACTCTAGTCTGGGATACGCATCTGCCAGAAACCCACAACACCTAAGAAAACTTGTGTCTCCTTTTTGCTGGTTGGTGGGGACATCTCTGTTATTTTCTTTATTACATCTAATGGGATCCAGTGATGTCCATCCTGCCATTTAATCCCTAGGAACTGGATTTCTCTAGCAGGTCCCTTGACCTTGCCACTTCTAATGGCAAACCCGGCTTTCAGTAGAGTTTGAATTACTCTCTCTCCTCTTTCAAAAACTTCTTCTGTTGTGTTACCCCATACAATGATGTCATCAATATACTGCAAATGCTCAGGCACTCCACCCTTTTCTAGTGCAGAGTGGATCAGTCCATGGCAAATCGTGGGACTGTGCTTCCACTCCTGGGGCAGTTGATTCCAGGTGTACTGGACAGCCCTCCAGGTGAAAGCAAACTGGCCTGCACTCCACCACCAACGGAATTGAGAAGAATGCATTGGCGATATCAATCATGGCGTACCACTTGGTTGCCTTGGACTCCAGTTCATACTGGAGTTTTAACACATCCAGCATGGCAGCACTCAGTGGTGGTGTGACTTCATTGAGGCCACGATAGTCCACAGTCAGTCTCCACTCTCCATTGGACCTGCACACTGGCCAAATAGGACTATTCAAGGGTGAGCGTGTCTTGCTGATCACCCCTTGGCTCTCTAGTTGGCCAGTCAGCTTCTGGAGGGAATTCAGGGAGTCTCAATTCATACAGTACTGTCGCCAGTGCACTGTTCTAGTAGTAATAGGCACCTTCTGGTCCTCTACCCTCAGCAGCCCCACAATGGAAGGGTCCTCCAACAGGCCAGGCAGGGTAGACAGCAGTTCGATTTCATCCATCTCAACTGCTGCTATACCAAACGCCCAGCGGTACCCCCTCGGGTCTTTGAAGTATCCCCTTCTGAGATAATCCACCTCAAAGATGCATGGGGCATCAGGGCCAGTCACAACACCATGCTTCTGCCACTCACATCCAGTCAGGCTGACTTCAGCTTTGACTGCAGTCAATTCCTGTGATCACCCCGTCACTCCAGCAATGGAAATGGATTCTGTTCCGATTTAATTGGATGGCATTATGGTGCGTTGTGCACCAGTGTCCACCAGAGCCTTGTATTTTTGAAGGGTGATTGCTTTCCTTCTCCTTAATAAATAGGAGGATACCCCCCATTCCCTTAAACATCTAGTCCTCTTTCAAGGAAAGAAACCTGAACCCAACATACCTCAGATGTCTCAAAATTAATACAAAACTTAATGTCTTCCATGATCTCCATCAGGAAAATCCACGTTAACTTACAGTACTTGTTTCCACATGGATACAAACTTTTTGCTTCCTCTGACCAAGGAAGTAGAACAGTGTTTCTTCCAAATATGTGTTGCCCAGTCTTTGAAGGAAAAATCTGGGGCAGTGGGGAACAACTGCTTAGACCGGTGCTGATATTTTCTTTTAAGTATAATAATATTCCTAGGAGGAGAGTTAAAGTTTTATAGCTTTTTCTGTATTATATCAGAAACGTGCTATAAAAAAAAAATTTTCAAAGGCACTTTCCCTGCCCATAGGACAAATATCCTATATAACTAGTAGCTTTTCAAATGGACCATAAAATGCAAGAATTTACAGATAATTCAAGTTCATCACCATCAATATAATTCCAAGACAGTATACAAACATCCTTGGCTGTTAGTACATCTTACATCAGAAAAACCTCACCATCTTCCTCACACTCCCATCTCACAAAGGAGGAATTGAGGCTATATCAAATCATTGTAGAAGACCAGAGTGCAAAAAGGAAATAAAACCATCTCCCCCAAACTCCAGGCTTTCATTCTTAACCACTGCAATAAAAAATAACAAAACACACAGAACTGTTCCAACCACAAAGGAAACAATACCATTTACAACTTTTTTTCTATTTTCATAACTGCATTTACAGTTCAAACAAAAATAGGAAGAGTTTCCAAAACCAAATGTATAAGTTATACACTTATAAAATAGATAATCCAGGTAGATGAATATAAGAACGAGGGCTAAACATCAAATAGAGTTGGATGATTCCTTTATACATGGTCACTCTGATTCAGGATCAAAACAGTTTTATGAACTACAGTCTTTATCTTCAAAAGTCATATTTAATTTTACCAACTTACTTTTCACAAATTCATCATTTCTTGCCAGTCTTAAGTTCAATTTTTGAAAACCTTCCTTGTGTTTTTGTACATATTTTTCAATTTTAACACTAGGTAAGTATAAGGAACAAATTCTTCAAATATTCAGTTATGGAATTATTCAATTTTTCAAAACTAACTTTAAAAAAATTTTGTTTCATCCTTCAATTACATTATGCATATTTACTCATTTACCACATTTATAGGTGCTTAACATCTGTAGAAGTAAAAAACACTGGTTTAAGATCCATACTTTCAAATATTGACTTTTCACTAGGATCATGCATCTGCAAACCTAATCCAGCTCTAATTTTAAGGCAGCACCTACATTTAAAAGTTTCCAGGTCAGCAAAAAAAAGGAAATACAGCTATGCATCAGCCTTTTCTAGCAGAAAAATGGGCTTTCTTGAAATACAGTTTGGAATCTCAGTAATAATAGCAGCATTTTGTCAATGGTGGTTGTCTGACATCGACTGAGAGATGCAATAAGGCAATGACCCAAAGAAAAGATTTCAGTATAAATAAGTTCAGTTCCTCAGTGAATGCTATGCACCTACATGTTCTCTGAACCAACTCAGAAAATGGAGCATTTACAGATTTGTTCTTAATGCACTAGAAGATAAATTTATTTGCTATCATAATTTTGTTCTCAGTACTCGCCCTCCTGCTGAATCTCATACACTACCACTGAAGTGTAGTTCAGTTTTACGAGTGCTTTCAACAGCCAAGAAGCATGCCTACTTTGAAGATTATGATGCGTTTGTCCTTCTCTTATCAATTGGACCCCCAAACCTGCCCTTGAGCATTTATTCTTTCACTTTAGATTGTCTCAAAACTGTCAAGCAGCCTCCCGGTTATCTTACTCAGTGATTTGTTATCAGCTCATCTACAACAACAGTAATTTAAACCTTACTTTCCCCACAAAATTCTCCACTACTAACTTGTTTCTTGGCTACTGCTGATTGCAGGATTCATCCTCTGTCACAGAAACTTGGGTTTCATCTTCAGGCATGCCACCCTATCTGTGTCACTCTATCAGAAAAGTGTACAACTTACCAGCTCCTTCTGTCCATCAGTTCATCCATTTGGGTAACACTCACACTGAAGCTCCATTGTCTCCTAGCTCATTGACTGCAATGCACTTTTCCCTTGCCTTGACAAATGGAATGCTGGTCCAACCACAACCATTCAGTATGCTATAACAAACATTCCTTTCATAACTACCTGCTCACATCCCATCAGTCCCCTCTGCTGCTCTCCATATGTTCCTCCTCTACCAAAGAAAAAAAATAGTACTTGTTCTCCTTCTGAAGGCCTTTCATAGTCTATTTCTTCAGACTATCATCTCTCATTCTGCAGGAAATATTTAATTCTTGCCTCCTGTCAGCTCACAACATCAGCTTCCAACGTATCTGTCATACTTTCAGGCAAGTCCCTTTCACATTTCTATGATTTGGAAACTTATATTTGAAAAAAAGCACCTCAAAAATCAGTAATGCAGACTACTTCTAGAAATCACCCCTTTAAATATTTTTCACTATGAAACCTGCAATGAAAGTTTACAGTTGCTATTCTATTAGTGCCCAAACCACTGCATATCATGCTCATCAATACAGTTGTCTCTCTCACCATGCTTCATCAGTTTACATCCAGAGAGTAGGGCATTTCACATCTTTGATTCAATTCTGTGGAGTAGGAACCAATCTTTAGCTCTGTCTGTGCAACTTAACCCATGAACTGAGAGAGAATTCAGGCTTCTAAGCACTAAAACACTAAAAAAAATCAGCCAGTAGGACACACAGACAAACTTCAGCATAACCCTGCATTCATGTATTTGCTTATCCTTATTTGCTCCTTTCCTCTCCCATAGTACATAGATTCCAAGTATCCAAGATTCCAGGATAATAAGCTGTTTCATGACATGATAATAAGATGTTTCATGCGCCCAGAGGAAGCTTGAGCTTGAGCGCAAAGCGAATTAAACATTCGTTTTCACTTTTATGTGTGTGGAAAGGAGGGTATTAAGATATGAAAAATGTATATAAGCACAAAATTTCTCATAAACAACTGAAATGAAAGAATATCTCTAGTAGCAGAGAGGAGTAAAGGGTTAGAATGCTGTGAAGCAGAGGTGAGGTTCTGGTTTTGGTTTGGATAGAGCATCCTTGCTGGGTACCCCTCTGGTGAATCTCAGGATTCTACTTGTGTCTGTAGTAAATAAGTATAGTTAAAAATGTCAAGGGATAACAGAAATGAGTCTTCTGTCTTGTCAGAAAAATTAAATTCTTATTTGGTGAGACTTCAAGTCTAATGATCATCATATAATAACACTTATGTTGGGGTAGTGCCTGTGCTCTGAGCAGTAAGATAAAGGCAGGTGTTGCCAATACAGCTAGACTTCTCAGTAGCAGAGTTACTACCCCTTGGATAAGCTGAGGCTGGTTACTTGAGCACTTAGTAAGTGCTTAGTAAGAGAAGCATGAAAATCCACTGGTAAGGTAGGATTAACTTGGTGGTGGTGGTGGTGGGAGGGGATTGTTTCCATCTTCTTTTAATGAAGCTAGTTTGCCTTAAAAGGCTAAATCTTTTGGGTTCCAAAGTCTTCTGTAACTTCCATAAACAAGACTAGCCAAAATGGATCAAATCTGAGAGCATATAGGCTTAGATTTGCCCATTGTATGCTAAGGAATGGACATAGGTATGCTTAGGGGTGGCAATTCCTGTATAGATGGGCAAAATAGAGATACAGATTAAATTAGATAAAAGTTATTATGAAGCTGTGTATTCTAGCTGGCTATGAAGACTTATCAGGTACTCAAATTGAAAACCTGTCCTAGTGTTTGATAGTGACCTGTTAGTAGTTACAATGCTAGTAGGTCTTAGAATCATAGAATAATTATGGTTGGAAGGGACCTCCAGGGTCATCAAGTCCAACCTTTAGCCCATCATATTCCTAACCATTAGACCATGGCCTCAAGTGCCTCATCAACCCTTTTTTTGAACACCCCCAGGGACGGCGACTCCACCACCTCCCGGGGCAGCCTGTTCCAATGTCTAACCACCCTCTCAGTAAAGAACTTCTTCCTAAGATCCAACCTAAACTTCCCCTGACGTAACTTGAGGCCATTTCCTCTCGTCCTATCATTAGTAATTTGAGAGAAGAGACCAACACGGTCTAAAGGTTATGACCTGGTGGCAATTACAGAGACATGGTGGGACAGCTCACATGACTGGAATGTGGTCATGGATGGCTATGTCATTTTTAGGAAAGATCGGTCAGTGAAGCGAGGTGGTGGAGTTGCTCTTTATGTGAGGGAGCAACTTGAATGTATTGAGTTTTCTCCAGGGGCTGATGAGGGGCAAGTTGAAAGTCTGTGGGTAAGAATTAAGGGGCAGGCAGGCATGGGCGATACAGTTGTGGGGGTCTATTACAGACCTCCTGATCAGGACGAGGGAGTTGATGAGGCTTTCTACAGGCAGCTGAAAGCAGCCTCGCAACTACAGGCCTTGGTCCTCATGGGGGATTTTAACTACCCCGATATCTGCTGGAAGACTTACACAGCCAGCCATTCACAGTCTAGGAGGTTCCTCCAGTGCATTGATGACAACTACTTAATGCAAATGGTGGATAAGCCGACTAGGAGAGGAGCGCTGCTGGATCTTGTACTTACCAACAAGGAGGGTCTTGTTGAAGCAGTGATGGTCGATGGCAGCCTTGGCTGCAGTGATCATGAGATGGTGGAGTTCAGGATCTTGTGTGGGAGGAATAGAGTACCAAGCAAGACCAGAACCCTGGACTTCCGCAGGGCCAACTTTAGCCTCCTTAATCAATTGTTAAGGGAAGTCCCATGGGACAGGGTGCTAGATGGTAAAGGGGCTCAAGATAGTTGGTCAACATTCAAGGACCACTTCTTGCAAGCTCAGGATCAGAGTGTCCCAATGGGTATGAAATCAAGTAAGGGAGCTAGGAGACCAGCGTGGTTAAACAAGGAACTGCTGGGCAAACTTAGGTGGAAAAAAAGAATTTATGGATCATGGAAAGAGGGGCTAGTCACTTGGGAGGAATATAGGACAGTTGTCAGAGGATGTAGAAAGGCAATTAGGAAAGCTAAGGCCTCCTTAGAACTTAACCTTGCAAGCCAGGTCAAGGACAATAGAAAGGGCTTTTTCAAATACATAGCTAATAAAACAAACACTAGAGGCAATATAGGCCCACTGATGAATGAGGGGGGTGCCCTAGAGACAGAGGATATAAAGAAGGCAGAGGTGCTGAATGCCTTCTTTGCCTCTGTCTTTACTCCTGCAGGCTTTCCCCAGGAGCCCCTGATCCCTGTAGCCCCGGAAGAAGTCAGGATAAAGGAGGAGTTTGCCTTGGTAGATGAGGATTGGGTTAGGGATCAGTTGAGCAATCTGGATATCCATAAATCAATGGGACCAGATGGAATGCACCCAAGGGTGCTGAGGGAGCTGGCAGAGGTCATTGCTAGGCCACTCTCCATCATCTTTGGTAAGTCATGGAGAACAGGAGAGGTGCCTGAGGACTGGAGGATAGCAAATGTCACTCCAATCTATAAGAAGGGCAAGAAGGAGGACCCGGGTAACTATAGACCGGTCAGCCTCACCTCCATCCCTGGAAAGGTGATGGAACAGCTTGTTCTTGGCACGATCTCGAGGCACATCAAGGATGAGGGGGTCATTAAGAGCAGTCAACATGGTTTTACCAAGGGTAAGTCATGTTTGACCAACCTTATTGCCTTCTATGAGGAAATAACTAGGTGGATAGATGATGGTAGAGCGGTAGATGTGGTATATCTTGATTTCAGTAAAGCATTTGACACTGTCTCCCACAGCATCCTTGTAGATAAGCTGATAAAGTATGGGTTTAGTGATCAGGTAGTGAGGTGGATTATGAACTGGCTGAAGGGAAGAAGCCAGAGAGTTGTGGTTAATGGGACGGAGTCTAGTTGGAGGCCTGTGACTAGTGGAGTCCCTCAGGGGTCGGTACTGGGACCGGTGTTGTTTAATATCTTCATCAACGACTTGGATGAGGGTACAGAATGTATCCTCAGCAAGTTTGCTGATGACACCAAACTAGGAGGAATGGCTGACACACCAGAGGGTTGTGCTGCCATTCAACGAGACCTTGATAGGCTGGAGAGTTGGGCGGGGAGAAACTTAATGAATTTCAACAAGGGCAAGTGTAGAGTTTTGCATCTGGGGAAGAACAACCCCATGTACCAGTACAGGTTGGGAGCTGACCTGCTGGAGAGCAGTGTAGGGGAAAGGGACCTGGGGGTCCTGGTGGACAGCAGGATGACCATGAGCCAGCAATGTGCCCTTGTGGCCAAGAAGGCCAATGGCATCCTGGGGTGTATTAGAAAGGGAGTGGTTAGTAGGTCGAGAGAGGTTCTCCTTCCCCTCTATTCTGCCTTGGTGAGGCCACACCTGGAGTATTGTGTCCAGTTCTGGGCCCCCCAGTTCAAGAAGGACAGGGAACTGCTCGAGAGAGTCCAGCGTAGAGCCACAAAGATGATTAAGGGAGTGGAACATCTCCCTTATGAGGAAAGGCTGAGGGAGCTGGGTCTCTTTAGCTTGGAGAAGAGGAGACTGAGGGGGGACCTCATTAATGTTTATAAATATGTCAAGGGTGAGTGTCATGAGGATGGAGCCAGGCTCTTCTCAGTGACATCCAATGATAGGACAAGGGGCAATGGGTGTAAGCTGGAACATAGGAGGTTCCACATAAATGTGAGGAAGAATTTCTTCACAGTGAGGGTGACAGAACACTGGAACAGGCTGCCCAGGGAGGTTGTGGAGTCTCCTTCTCTGGAGACATTCAAAACCCGCCTGGACATGTTCCTGTGTGACCTGATCTAGGTCTTCCTGCTCTGGCAGGGGGGTTGGACTAGATGATCTTTTAAGGTCCCTTCCAATCCCTAACATTCTGTGATTCTGTGTGAACACCAGCCTCACTACAACCTCCTTTTAGGTAGTTGTAGAGGGCAATGAGGTCTCCTCTCAGTCTCCTCTTCTCCAGGCTAAATAACCCCAGTTCCCTCAGCCGGTCTTCATAAGGCTTGTTTTCCAGACCTATCACCAGCCTCGTTGCCCTTCTCTGGACTCACTCCAGCACCTCAATGTCCTTCCCATACTGTGGTGCCCAGAACTGGACACAGTACTCAAGGTGCGGTCTCACGAGTGCCGAGTACAGGGGCACGATTATCTCCCTACTCCTGCTGGTCACACCATTTCTGATATAGGCCAGGATGCCGCTGGCCTTCTTGGCCACCTGGGCACACTGCTGGCTCATGTTCAGTCGGCTGTCAACCAACACCCCCAGGTCCTTTTCCGCCAGGCAGCTTTCCAGCCACTCTTCCCCAAGCCTGTAGCACTGCATGGGGTTGTTGTGACCTGGAACTTACCCTTGTTAAACCTCATACAATTAGCCTCAGCCCATTGCTCCAGCCTGTCCAAATCCTGCTGCAGGGCCTCCCTACCCTCAGGCAGATCGACACTCCCACTCAATTTCGTGTCATCTGCAAATTTACTGAGGGTGCATTCGATCCCCTCATCCAGGTCATCAAGACATTAAACAAGACTGGCCCCAAGACCGATCCCTGAGGGACACCGCTTGTGACTGGTCTCCAACTGGATTTTACTCCATTCACCACAACTCTCTGGGCTCGGCTATCCAGCCAGTTTTTAACCCAGTGAAGAGTCCACCTGTCTAGACCATGAGCCGCCAGCTTCTGCAGCAGAATGCTGTGGGAGACAGTGTCAAATGCCTTCCTGAAGTCCAGGTAGACAACATCCACCGCTTTTCCCTCATCCACTAGGTGGGTCACCTGATCATAGAAGGAGATCAGGTTGGTTAAACAGGACTTGCCCTTCGTGAACCCATGCTGGGTGGACCTGATCCCCCTGTTGTCCTGCACTTGTTCCATAATCTTTCCCCATACTGAGGTCAGGCTGACAGGCCTGTATTTCCCCAGATCCTCCTTTCTGCCCTTCTTGTATATGGGCGTCACACTGGCAAGTTTCCAGTCATCCAGGACCTCACCCGATAACCAGGACTGCTGATAGATGATGGAGAGAGGCTTGGCAAGTTCCTCCGCCAGCTCCCTCAGCACTCTCGGGTGGATCTCATCTGGCCCCATGGACTTATGGATGTCCAATTAACTTAGCAGGTCCTTTACTACTATTTCCTGGATTATGAGGGGATTATATATGATCACTTGTTCTGATGCCATTTGAGCTCTTACCTTAGTAAAATTATTCAGGTGACCTAGTTTTCTCATATTTGAAATGCCTTGTAACTTGGCCACATTTTGGAGAATCTCTCTCATATTATCACAGGGTTCTGCAAAAGAAAACAGGTTACTAGCAGATACAGTTTAAAAAAAAATAAAAAAAATAAATCTAAACATGCGTTCAACATACAGTTTCCTAAATATAACAGGTACTCTCCTGGTTTTAACTAAGGGCGCAGATCATTTTTGCTCAAGAAGCATCAATTTGATTTACACCTAGAACCAAAATCAGGCATACTTAAGTTCTCTAGAATAAATGTTACAGCCTATGGAGGAGAAAGACTCCTATTTCAAAGCAGATTTCAATCAATATCTTAGATTTACAGTTGACAAAGAAATCCATTTAGCATCTGAAACTCCAGTCCTAGCATCATAACTGAACAGCTTTATCCTTAATCCCCTTGTAATTTAAAGACAAGAAGTAAACTTAAAACAGAAGTAAAAGGACAGCATGTTACTGCCACACCACATGATTTCTTTTTTCCCTTCAGACAAAGGGTTCGTGAGATTTTGGGAAGACAGGGCTCTTCTGCTCTCCATATCAATGTCTGTCCACAATCACCTGAAACTTACTAGAGGGCTGGGATTTTTCAGTGACATGGGAAGTGAACTACAAGGTAAGCAGGAGGACTAGAAACTTCTCCTTTATTCCTAAGGATCCACCATCCCAACAACACAACAGGATCCAGACACCAGTTGATGACCATGCATTTTGTTGGAAAATGGAAAAGGACTACCAAACATGGGGAGAAGAGACAATATTGCCTTGTCTTTGGGAATAAGGCTGGGAACTGAGGCAGTGGGACAAGCAGCACAGAGTGGGGCTGGGCACAGAGAGCTGCAAACAGAGCTACTGTAACAGAAAAATGCAATAAGCTTTGTACACAGTGGTATTGCGGTAGGACAGTTTTCAAAGGGAGATGCTTGACTGCAGGATTTTTGTGCAGTCTTGCATTAGGCCCTGTATTCTGCAATAGGCCACTACAACACTATCAACAGCACTGTAGCTTGAAATAAACAAAATGCCAAGGCTATGCTAGAGACGTGAACTGTTTAAAAGTATTACATTACCAAAAAAGGAAAAAAAAAAATCATTACATAAAATAAAGTCTTAGAAAAAGTCTGTAGAAGAGTACAAACACAGGACATCTGGAAAACAGCAAAGAGAAGGGGTTTGTGTGTGGTGCCCCACAATAACTTCCAGTAAAAGAAACTTGCTTCCTACTACAGTATGAACAGCTACAGCTGAATTTGTGGAGTATATGTAGTCTTTTATTTCCCTATTCATCCTGAAAGGATATTTGCATATTTGCCATTATACGAAGGAAATCAAATTATCAGAGATGTAAAGAAAGGACCTTCTCACCACCTCTCTACAAACCAAGCTGAGTTTGTGTCCTGGTTTCCCAGGAACAGAACCATGGGCCAGCCATGCAGGCAGGCCATGAGTAGCCCTGAGTCAGCTGAGAGATCCAGTCAAGGCAGCTGACTCACAGGTGTATCCCATACCACCTAGTCATGCTCATTATAAAAGGAGTGAGTTCATAAAAGGTGGAGAGTTCCTCTTCCTAGGGCTTTTCCCTATTGGTTTCCTGCTCTTTCTGCTGATCCTAAGGACCAGGCTGAGTAAAACCTTGTATACTTTATGTCAGTGATTGTATTACTTTTGTTATTTCTTTAAATCTGTTTCTACATAAACCCACAGGGCTCCTCCCTTTCTTCCCCAATTCCATTTCTCAGCTGGGGAGGGGACATCAGGTGGTAAAACAACTGCTACAGTTTAGCCCTGGGTACAGGCTAAACGTAGGTGGTTTGTTATCAACTTTTATAGCTTAAAAACCTAAAAAACCAACAAAATTAAAAAAGCAGAAACATCTAGCAATCTCATCATGGTATATCCAGAACATATTTGGAAAGAAAAGAGCCTGTACTTGCACTACCATCAAGAATACAACACAGCATTTAAAGATTAAGACACCTACAGGTAGGCACATGAATTAAGGTATGTAAGCCTGTGTTAGATGTCTCCATTAACTACAGTGGGAGCTGAGATCTCATCTATCAGACAACGAACCCTACAACAAATAACCTGAGTAGCTGCAAGGTGTCTACTCAGGGGTAAGGCGAGTCAACTGTGTTGACTACACTGCTTATAATGAAACTTTAGCACATGTACAGACATGCTACTGTGTCCTGGTTTCCCTGGGCTAGAATTACAGAAACAATTTTCTGTTCAGGAGAGCTGCAGTTTTGAGAAGACTGAAGCACCCGATTCTGTGAGAACAAAGTCGATAAGACAATTTGTTTCAGTTTGCAACCAGCCACGGTATGCAGGTTTCTATAGTGATCAAGGTCTTTAGGAGTTTTGAGTTGGGCAGGTGCTAAAGCCAGGAGGAGCGAAAGCCAAGGCAGCTGACCCAGGGTGGCCAACAGAAGTATTCCATACCGTAAATGTCACGGTTTGGGAAACTAAATATGTCCAATTAACTTAGCAGGTCCTTTACTACTATTTCCTGGATTATGAGGGGATTATTCCGATCTCCATCCCAATCTTCCAGCTCAGGGGACTGAATACCATGAGGATAACTGGTCTGACTGTTATAGACTGAAGCAAAGAAGGCATTAAGTACCTCAGCCTTTTCCTCATCCTTGGTAACAGTGTTCCCCCTTGCATCCAATAAAGGATGGAGATTTTCCCTGGTTCTAATTTTGTTGTTAATATATTTGTAAAAACACTTATCTCTTGCAGCGGTGGCCAGGCTGAGTTCTAGCTGAGCTTTTGCCCCCCTAATGTTCTTCCTACATGACCTAACTAAATCCCTATACTCTTCCTGAGTAGCCTGCCCTTTTTTCCAAAGGTGGTAGACTCTCCTCTTTCTCCTAAGTCCCAGCAAAAGCTCTCTCTTCAGCCAGGCTGGTCGTTTTCCCTGCCAGAGACCTGGACACCTGCATGCTTCTGCGGGACCTCTGTCTGGGTCGCCACCGTCTTCCTCACAGGAGCTTTTGACCGGGTCACAACCATCGCTGATCTTGCTCAGTTCCTAACACCGCAGCTCCGGGTCACTCCTCTCTTCTAGGTTGCAGCTCCTTGGCGCCTTCCCCGTGCGCCTTGTTCGTGTGAGCTGCCCCGTCCAAACTGCCGTGCCGCGCTCCCCAGGGGCATTTACAAATCTCCCACGCGGCTCGGGGCCACGCCTCTGCCGCGCCTGATTGGCTCTCGCTGACTTCCTGGAGCCTTTGGGGCTCGGGTTGCGAGTAGGGGCGGTCCCTGCCTCAGGAATCTTTCTGCACAGCGCAATCGAACCGTCACCGCCTCGGCCTTACCTCAGTCTTTGTCGCTGCCGCCGCCGCTGCTGCTTCACCGAAGAAGCAGGGATGCCTGATACTGAGAGCTCAAGTAGTGGGGGAGGAAAAAACCCTTTTGGAGTGCTTGCAGCAAGGCAGTAGGGAACCAGTGCAGAGATGGTAGCTGATGTATACTTTCTTGGTGGCTCAAAGGCAGTTCTTCCACACTAATGGCAAGACTGTTGTGGAAAGCCTTTAAGTTTTTCTTTGTGTATTCTTCCAATACATGGCCCAGCTTGAAAATATGAAGAAGTGGGGCTCTGCTGCACCTTAGAAACTATTTTTAAAATAGACAAATAAACAAAACGTGTGGGCACCTTTAACCCTTGCTTTGTGATATGCCGTAGTTGTGATGGGTAACTATAACAGGATGTTTGCATTACAGCAAATCGCACAGAGCAATAGCTGTTTTCTTGCCTCCATGTTTGTGAATCTGTAACAGAAGCTGTAATAGGAGCAAGGCAGTACTTGACAACGCTTTTTTCAGTTCTTCTGAGATATAAAGGGGCAACTTGTAAAACAACTGGAGGGAAATCTTATTTGCCTTGCTGTCTGAGAAATTTTCTGCTGCATTATTCTTGAATAATGTTTTGGGTTTTTTTTTATCTAGTGTAGGAATCGACGGAGGGAGACTGCACTCTCATATGAGGTCGGCAGAACTCGATTTATTGCGCAGATACATTTACTTATATATCATTCTTCTGTCAAATCACCACGACTAAGCATATCTCATTATCTTTTTCTTAGGTTTTCATTAGACCACTTCTACATCAATCATTAACTTTTAACCTATGCTTCAGCCTCTAATTATCATATTCTCCGCCTTGCCTGTTAGTTCCCTATCTTATGTAACTTAGTTTCTTGTACTACTCTGCAAGGACAGTACGTCCTTGAGGCCTAATCTTGGCTGCTAGCGCCTGCACAGTAGCCTGTTCGTGCACCTGCTCTAACACTCCATGTCCGTTACTCACAAGCCAAACTCCCACAATCTAGTTGGAGATCAAAGGGGAAACGATTGATGGTGGTCGCCTGCTTACTTTTTTGGCAACATATAACCTTTTGGTAGGTTAAAAGTAAGGGATTTAGAGCTGCTGAGTATATGCACTCCGAAGTTAAGGGATACAATTAGCTTTCTTGTCTGCACTTGTGCTTCCTAAGGTATTGCTGGTTTTACAATTTTAAGACTTTTCAGAACTATGAAAATGGTATGTGCTTTTACAGTATTCTCACTTTCATTTCTTGAAAACAGGAACAACATCTTTAATGAAGAAAAGATCTTAAAGGCAACTTTAAAACATTATCACTTGCTTACCTAGCATTAAGGTGTCTGTAGGAGCTGGGCACTACCATGTCTTTCAAGATCTGTGTTCATGTCTGTCTTTAAAGTTTTTGTGGGCGAGTTCTTTATGTTTTTCCTGATTTCGTTCAGATTGGGCAATCTCTAATTTCTGTCACCTTCTTGATATGAATGTTTTGGTCTTTGCCATAAATGTTCTTCAGAGTTGTGTTGTGGTGTGGTTTTTTTCCTTCCCCTCTACTACCACCCCCTTTGAGATTAATGCAGTTCTTAGCTTCAGGATTATTTTTTAATTTATTTTGTGGGGGAACCTATCCAGTGTAGATGATGTGTAAAGAAACACACCTCTCATAATAATTACAGCAAATAAGGAAGCTGTGTCAGTGATAGCCTTCCCAGAAAGAAATAAATCAGATATTTGCTTAATCTCATGATCTTCGTGCGTACTTTACCAATTACCTGGCTATCTTGTAATTTTTTCCCTAATAATACTACCTGATATTGACCTTCACTTCTATGTTTTGTGTTTTTGTTTTTTTTTTCTTTAAAAGTGGGAAGAAGTGAAATAGTTATAGTGAAAAATGGCTGCTTACAAACTGGTTATATCCATACGAACCCAAACACTGCAGAAAAGAAGGATGTTCAAGAGGATTACAGAATGGCTTGAGAATTTGTTGAAATGATGGCTGACTAGTTTTGGGGAATGTGCTGAAAAAAATCACATATGCTTTTTATATTTCATATTAATTGAGACTCCTGAGACTTAAAAAATAACAATAAATTACACAAATCATGTATCTTAAAACCAACTAGCTTCTTGCAACTAAGACATAAGTGTGTGACTTGAGGCTTTGATAGCTACACAATAGATTACATAAAATAAGAGGTTTGCTTTTCTTTAGAAGTGGTTTTTGCAGCATGCAGGTAAGCAGATGCTTATACCATTGTACGTGTGACTTTGCATACTGAACAGCACTCCTGTGAAGATTTCTGATACAGATGGGAAGGTGCTGTAACACTGCTACACAAGTGCTGGCTGATACTTGACACTGGAGCGCTTTGAACTTTCATTCTCACAATAAAATGTATTTTGCTTTTTTTTTTCTAGTTTAGAAATCTGTAGTATTAGTATATTCATGTATACTGCAGAAATGATTTTTTCATTTGCCAGCCATCTGTTGTGATGGAAAATTTGTGTAGAACTGATTAGAAAAAAGAAGTTAGCAAATCTTCAGAGCATGATTAGTAAAGAGTGTATTTGCTAAGTCCTTGTAGCTGGTGAAGAGGAGGAATGCTGATAAAGATGTATAAGTGAGAAAATGGAGTAAAAAAAACCCAACAAACAACAACCCCACAAAACCCAACCAAAAAAACCCCAGTCCCAAAGGAATAAAAAACCCTTACTTAGAGTTGTATTTTCTTAGTTACGTGACTGAATATTACTGTTAGCACATACCTAAGAGATCTATAGGACTCATGTTCTTATGCTTTTGTTATATTCATCAGAGTTTATCAAGCTGTATTTCAACAGTGACTTGAATAGGTTTGGGTAACTAAATATTTATGAGGAAGTCTCTTCACTCAAATGCTACCTGAATAGCATTATCCTTGGAATCACCATTGTTCCTTAATAAATTAGTCTGAGTGATGGAGCCTTTATGAAAGCTTTCCTAAAAGGGGAGATTTTGTTTCTAGAATAGAATAGTTCAGTTGGAAAGGACCTACAATGATCTACTCCAACTGCCTGACCACTTCACGGCTGACCAGAAGTTAAAGCATGTTCTTAAGGGCATTGTCCAAATGCCTCTTAAACACTGACAGGCTTGGGGCATTGACCACCTCTCTAGGAAGCTTGTTCCAGTGTTGACCACCCTCTCAGTAAAGAAATGCTTCCTGATGTCAAGTCTGAACCTCCCCTGACACAGCTTTGAGCCATTTCCACACGTACTGTCACTGGATACCAGGGAGAAGAGATCAGCACCTCCCTTTCTGCTTTCCCTCCTCAGGGAGCTGTAGAGAGCAAAAAATTATAAATTTACTGGATTTGTTCTTCACTATCTAGACTTCTCTGAGCTCCTCAGTTTTGTATGAGTGCTACTTACTGTTACTGTTTTGGCCACATATGACCATTTATTCAGGTAGCTGTTCCTGGAACATTTCAGGAAGTTACTTTTTAATTTCTACAAAATAAAAAAAAAATAATTAAAAAAAGACACTTAATTGTTTGAGGTGTAAAATGAAAAGCACAAAGATTTTGAATTCCCTTTCAGTTGGAGAAATGGGTAAACAAGTTTTCATGCTGTTTATCAGTGATAGTTTGAGTAACCTCGTGAATCTAAGACCAAAATGATGGAAAAATGGTAAAGATGAGATAGGGTAGTTACCCACCCATACTAGAAATGGCTACTCACAGTTAATACTTGTTTGGTTAATATGAGGGGTAGATCTCTATATCAAATGTATATAGATTTTGTGTTGTGAAATGAGCTACAGCTGTGGATTTAAGAATACAGAATGATTAGTAGGATATACTTTTTTCATAGATATACAGTATTTAAAACAAAACAATACAGCCTTGCTTTATGGAAAAATATATAATTACTGTAAAAGAGTAACAAAGAATAATTTCATTGATCTCTTCATGTAAAGACTTATGGTGAACACTATAGGGATTTTATTTATTTTTTTCAACTGCATAAAAGTTTGGCTTCCTGGTTGAAGTGTACAGTGTAAATAAAAAACTATGTATTTAAAAAATATAATTACTTCACAGAAATAGAGGACTATCAAGAACAACTGTTGCCTGAAAATTACCGTTTTAAAAAAACTGATTAAATCTCTAAGTCATCTTCTTGCTTTGTTACCTTCTGAGCATCAGTGATGTCAGAATTCAACTTTAGCAACATTGTATCTAGAGAATTTAAAATGTGTTAATCTCCTGCTTTGTGCAAACCATATATGATTCTCATGGGTAGACTTAGTGGATTTTTTAATGAAATTCAAAAAAAGAAATAGGAAAAAGGTTGCTGTTTCCATAAACGTGGTGTTTCTACTTTAGTTTTTTAGATTAGACTGTTACTTCAGTGGGATAGGTTTTCCTAAGTTAAAATTTACCAATGAACTAGGTGTCTTAAGTGTTTAAAAAGTCATACTTAGATCCTGTTGTGAAACTTATAATTCTGACACTTCCTGTCCCTTTTCTGAAAAATACCTTTTCAAGAGAAAAAGGCTTGAACAGTCACAGATGTGGAAAGATGAGACCTGTCCTGTCCCTAACATAAGGGACTGGAGTTTACAAGCATCATCAGTTTGTGCACAATTTTGAAATCTTCCGATTATAACATTTTTGAGGGGGGAGGAGTAGTTATACATTTGCCACAGTTTAAAGGTTTCCTGTTGCAGTTAGTGCTGCATTTCAACTATAAAACCTGTTTTTCAGAAGTTTTAGCAGTAAAGCAACACTGTCTCACACACTAGGAATAATTATCACAGAATCAGAGTGGTGTCCAGTGACAGGACAAGAGGCAGTGGGCACAAACTGGAACACAGGAGGTTCAATCTTAACATAAGGAAACACTACTGTGAGGGTGACAGAGCACTGGCACAGGCTGCCCAGAGAGGTTGTGGAGTCTCCGTCTCTGGAGACATTTAAAACCCATGTGGACGTGTTCCTGTGTGATCTACTCTAGGATCCTGCTCTAGCAGAGGGGTTGGACTAGATGATCTTCAGTGGTCCCTTCCAACCCCTACCATTCTGTGGTTCTGTGACTTTGGAATAGCAGCAATTTAAGATTAATTAACACGATAAATCACAAGTTTATATTATATGATTTTCTAGCAACACTTAGTCAGTAATCAACAATCACAGTGACTTAGTTAAAGATTTAACAGGGTTTCCTAAATCAAATTGCATATATACACACACGCAGATATAGCAGTTAACCTATGACTGAGATGTTTCTTTTTCTTCAGATTATAGTAAATTCTTGGTACCCAATGATTCTTGAAATGTTATGAAATAGAACTGTAATGAATTACTTGCTGTTTTCCCTTTGTTGGCTTCTGTCAGCATATGGTCTGAATCAAGTCATGAAATCTACCTTAAACATCGCAAAATCTGCCCTGAGAGGCATCTCAACTCAGGGGAAGATACAGGGTAGCAACCTGATGCAATCCCGGACAGCTCTAAAGGCCTTGCTTGGGATCAGTATTTATAGGATCGCAAGATGATTGACTTTGGTCAGTACTGTTTCTTTGTGGCCATAATTCCTGTCAGGTGATCTTGGCAGCTTTCAGAGTGGGCTGTGATCCAGGCAGGAGTTTCAGGTACATTTCCTAGGCAACAGGAGTTCTGGGTGCAGTTAGGGAGTGCCTAATTGTCCCAACTCACTGTACTTGCACCTAGGACAAGAAGATAACAGATTGTCTCAACTCACTGCTCCAGTAGGCGAGATCAGAAAGTGCCAGATTGTCCCAGCCCACTGCACTAATAATTAAAACAAGAACAATGTTAGCTGGTGCTGGCATCACAATGCAGCCCAGGGTAGGGGGGTGAGGTCTTCACCACCACACAAGCCCTAAAGGGTCTTTAGAGTTAAAAAACAAACAAAAGCACAACTTGAAAGATTTTTTTAATATACATTAATCTATGAATTATTTTAAGGTATAGAGAATCACAGAGTTCTTGAGGCTAGTGTTTTAAACCCACAAATTTCACTGTGTGCTAAGGATTATCATTATATGTACTAGGTGTTACTCAGTGCAAACAGGTGTCAGTAAAGATCTGTGGTGTAACAAAAATACACAGAACAAATATCAGCTACTGCAAAGTGCTTGCTGTCCAAAAAGGAAGACAGATATACAGAAAATGAGACGGTAGTGATCAGCAAGTTAAATTGTTGTTGTGGAACACAAGTGGGCTGGCTTGAAATTTTCGTATATATCAACAAGTTTTTAGATGAGATTTGAGACTAAGTAGCTTTGTATACATTAATTGGGACAACCTGCCAGGTGTAAAAGTGCAGGTAAAAAAAAAAAGATAGTCTGACTTTTATCTAATGAGTCTCTGTAACCCAGGATAGAACTTACACAGCCAAAAGAATGAAAAGTATTCTGCTGAATTATTTAGCAAAATCATTTTAATGTGAAGTCAATGGATACCAGAGTAGTTAAAAGGATAGGGTGTATCATATAGTGGGACAGGATAGAGGGAAGGAAAGTAAGGGAGGGAGTTGTGCATCTTTTGGCAGATGAAAGCTGTAAGATCAACTCAGTCATTTTGCAGTTCCACCCTCAGAAGCACTATGGGAAAGAATGTAAAGATACTTGGTTATCATTATGGGACGACTAGAATCATAGATTCATAGAATGGTTTGGGTTGGAAGGGACCTTAAAGATCATCTAGTTCCAACTCCCCTGCCATGGGCAGGGACACCTCCCACCAGACCAGGTTGCTCCAAGCCCCATCTAACCTGGCCTTCCAGGGAGGGACAGCCACAACTTCCCTGGGCAATCTGTTCCAGTGTCTCACCACCCTCACAGTAAAGAATTTCTTCCTAATATCTAGTCTAAATCTCCCCTCTTCTGGTTTAAAGCCATTACCCGTCGTCCTATTGCTCCATGCCCTTGTAAAAAGTTCCTCTCCAGCTTTCTTGTAGGCCCCTTCAGGTACAGGAAGGCTGCTATAAGGTTTCCCTGGAGCCTTCTCTTCTTCAGGCTGAAGAGCCCCAACTCCCCCAGCCTGTCCCCATAGGAGAGGTGCTCCAGCCCTCTGATCATCTTTGTGGCCCTCCTCTGGACTTTCTCCAACAGGTCCATGTCCTTCTTACGTTGGGGGCCCCAGAGCTGGACACAGTATTTCAGGTGGGGTCTCAGGAGAGCAGAGGGGGAGAATCACCTCCCTTGACCTGCTAGCTATGCTTCTTTACATGCAGCCTAGGACATGTTTGGCTTCTGGGCTGCAAGTGCACATTGCCAGCTCATGTCAAGCTTCTCATTAATCAGCACCCCCAAGTCCTTCTCCTTAGAGCTGCTCTCTATCCATTCTCTGCCCTGCCTGTACTTGTGCTTGGGATTGTCCTGACCTAGGTGCAGGACCTTGCACTTGGCCTTGTTGAACTTCATGAGGTTGGCATGGGCCCACCTCTCCAGCCTGCCCAGGTCCCTCTGGATGACATCCCTGCACCACACAGCTTGGTATCATTGGCAAAGTTGCTGAGGGTGCACTCGATACCACTGTCTGTGTCGCTGACAAAGATTTTAAACAGCACCTGTCCCGGTACTGACTGCTGGGGAACGCCACTCGTCACTGGTCTCCATTTGTACATCGAGCTGTTGACCGCAACTCTTTGAGTGTGACCATCCAGCCACCATCTTATCCACCAAGTGGTCTGTCTGACAAATCCATGCTTTTCCAATTTAGTAACCAGGTTGTAATGTGGGACAGTGTCAAACGCTTTGTACAAGTCCAGGTAGATGACATCCATTGTTCACGGAATCACGGAATATTCAGAATTGAAAGGGACGTCCAGAGATCATCTAGTTTAACTCCCCTGCTTAAAAGTAGGATCCCCCTAGAGCACATCACTCAGGACTGCATCCAAGTGAGTCTTGAAAATCTCCAGAGAAGGAGACTCCATAACCTCTCTGGGCAGCCTGTGACAATGCTCTTGTCACCCTCACTGAAAAAAAGTTCTTCCTCATATTTAAGTGGAACTTCCTATGTTCCAGCTTGTGTCCGTTACTTCTAGTCCTGTCACTAGGAACCACTGAAAAGAGTCTGTCTCCATCCTCCCTCAACCCACCCTTTAGGTATTTATAAACATTAATTAAATCACCCTTCAGCCTTCTCTTCTCCAGGCTAGAGTCCCAGCTCTCTCAGCCTTTCCTCATAGGGGAGATGCTCCAATCCCCCAGTCATCCTCGTTGCCCTCTGCTGGACTCTCTCCAGTAGGTCCCTGTCTCTCTTCAACTGGGGAGCCCAGAACTGGACACAGTATTCCAGTTGCAGCCTCACCAGGGCAGAGCAGAGGGGGAGAATGACCTCCCTTGACCCACTGGCCACACACTTCCCTATGCAGCCCAGGGTGGCATTGGCCTTCTTGGCGGCAAGGGCACATTACCAGCTCATGGATAATTTACTATCTACCAGGACTCCCAGATCCTTCTCCTTGGAACTCCTTTCCAGGAGGTCCCCCCTAACCTATCCTGGTGCCTGGCATTCTTCTTCCCCAGGTGCAGCACCCTACACTTGCCCTTACTGAACCTCATGAGGTTCTTCTCTGCCCAGCTCTCCAGCCTGTCCTGGTCCCGCTGGATGGCTGCACAGCTCTCTGGTGTGTCAGCCACCCCTCCCAACTTGGTATCATCAGCAACCTCGTCCAGGTCATTGATGAATATGTTGAACAAGACCAGACCGAGTATTGACCCCTGGGGGACACCACTGGTTACAGGCCTCCAACTTGATTCTGCTCCATTCATCACAACCCTCTGTGATCTGTCACACAGCCAGCTCTCGATCCGCCTCACCGTTCCCTCATCTAACCCACGCTTCCTGAGTTTCCTAATGAGGATGTGATGGGGGACAGTGTCAAAAGCCTTGCTGAAGTCAAGGTAGATGACATCTGCTGCTCTCCCCTCATCCAGCCAACTGGTTATAACATCATAGAAGGCTAGCAGATTGGTCAAACATGATTTGCCCTTGGTAAATCCATGTTGACCACTCCCAATAACTTTCTGTTCTTCAACATGTTTGGAGATGACATCCAGAATGAGTCGCTCCATCACCTTCCCAGGGATGGAGGTGAGACGAACCGGCCTGTTGTTTCCTGTGTCCTCCTTCTTGCCCTTTTTGTAGACTGGAGTGATGTTGGCCTTCCTCCAGTCTTCAGGCACCTCTCCTGTTCTCCATGTCTTTTCAAAGATGATGGAGAGTGGCCCAGCAATAACATCTGCCAGCTCTCTCAGCACTCGCGGGTGCATCGCATCAGGGCCCATGGACTTATGGATGTCCAGTTTGGCCAAGTGGTCTCTAACGCAGTCTTCCTCTATCAAGGGAAAGTCTTCGTCTCTCCAGACTTTCCCTCTTGCCTCCATGGTTTGGGATTCACGAGAGACCGCTTTAGTAGTGAAGACCGAGGCAAAGAAGGTATTCAGTACCTCTGCCTTTTCTGTGTCTTCCACCACCAGGGCGCCCGTCTCGTTCATCAGGTGGCCAACATATTCCCTAATCTTCCTTTTTCTATTGAGGTACTGAAAGAACCTTTTCTTAATGTCCTTAACCGTAGGAGCCAAGCCGAATTTCGCTTGAGCTTTGGCCCTTCTAATTTTCGCTCTGCACAGCTTCACTACATTTTGGTACTCCTCATAAGTTGCCAACCCCTTTTTCCAAAGGCCGTAGACTTTCCTTTTGTTCCTGAGGCCCAGCCAAAGCTCTTTATTTAGCCAGGCTGGCCTTCTTCCCTGCCAGCTTGTCTTTCGGGACCTGGGGATGGCCTTCTCCTGAGCTTTTAAGAGTTGCTCCTTGAAATAAGCCCAGCCATCCTGGGCACCTTTGACCTTCAGGACTGCCTCCCAAGGGACACTCTCAACCATGCTCCTAAGCAGGTCAAAGTCTGCCCTTTGGAAGTCCAGGGTGGCAGTTCTGTTGGCTCCCTGCCTTGTTTCTCCAAGAATTGAAAACTCTCTCATTTCATGGTCACTCTGCCTAAGACGGCCTCCAACCTTTACACCCCCCACAAGACCTTCTCTGTTAACAAGCAGCAGGCCCAGTAGGGCACTTTCCCTAGTTGGCTCCCTTAACAGCTGTGTTAGGAAGTTGTCTTCCACACACTCTAGGAACCTCCGGGACTGTTCCCTCTCTGCCGTGTTATATTTCCAGCAGACATCTGGGAGGTTGAAGTCCCCCACGAAAAAAAGATCGAGCGATCGTGAGATCTCTGCCACTTGCTTATAGAATATTTCGTCAGCCTCTCCATCCTGGTTGGGGGGTCTGTAACAGTCCCACCAAGATGTCTGCTTTATTGGCCTTCCCCTTGAGTCTTACCCATAAACATTCCACGCTGTCCTTCCCTTATCCACCAGTGCTGTAACCCCATCATAGAAAGCCACCAAATTTGTCAGGCACAATTTGCCATGGGTGAAGCCATGTTGGTTGCCAACAACAACCACCTCATTTTCCACGTGCCTCAGCAGGGCCTTCAGATCTGTCCCATGATCTTTCCCGGCACAGAGGTGAGACTGATTTGCCTGTAGTTCCCCCAGTCTTCCTTTTTTCCCCTTTTTGAAAATGGGGGTTTGTCACATCCTGCCCAGAAGGGGGAGAAAAGTGACTTTGGTTCATAGGTCCCCAACGGAGTGGACAACAGTGAGACCAAATCTCAAGGTCCATACACAAACATTTATTAATTTCCCACTGTGTATAGATTGGATTCATGATAATTGGCTAAGCATACAACACATTAGGGCAAGTGATATAATATGACTTAATGATAACTAAGAAAAGACCAGGTGTTACTTAATGATAACAAGGAAAAAGGACTAAACTTAATGATAGAAAGAAAGAAAGGCTAAGTATAAATTAAGCCAGCAGTATGATATGCCTTGCGTTATTCAAAAGAAAAAGGAGAGAGAGAGAGAGAGAGAGAGAGAAATTGGTAGAGAGATAAGAGATCACCGGTCTGTGTTTCTGATTGGTCCAGCCAATCAGGGTTCAGGATGCATCTGTCGTCTTCTTTTCGTCATTTCTTTTCTTCTTGTCTCTGCTTTTCTCTCACCTCAATTTATACACACCTTTCCTTGGGCTCCCCCTCAGGTACTGATGTATTGTATGTATGGGAGGAGTAAGGCACTTCACGGGATGTATGTTCACTTCATGGGTTGCATGTTTATGATAATCGTCATTAGCATAAGTGTGGGTGTCACCCATTATATGCATTTTGCCCATAATGAAACAAAAGGACTATCACCAGTCAGTTGTCCCATGGGGCTGAGGCAAGGCTGTCTTATCTCCACAAAATTCCCTCCCTTGTCCACTTCTTATCCGGGGTCTCAACAGTGGGTTGTACCCAAGCTGTTTGAGGCATCTAGCCTTATCAGCTCTTTACTAGTGGTCTGCTACAGGGTTGTTTCCCCTTTTCCAGTCAGTGGGAATTTCACCAGACTGCCATGACTTTTCAAATATGATGGAGAGTGGCTTAGCAACTTTGTCTGCCAGTTGAGTCAGCATCTCAGTGATAAATGAGGTGAGTCACAGAGTGGTAGGGGTTTGGAGACAGTGTCAAAAGCCTTGCTGAAGGCAAGGTAGACCACGTCAACTGCCCTCCCCATGTCTATCCGTCTAGTTATGTCATCATAAAAGGCTATCAGGTTGGTCAAGCATGACTTCCCCTTGGTTAACCCGTGTTGACGACTACTGATTTGACTGATTTGACTACTCTTTTCCTCAACATTCTTTGAGATGGCATCAAGAACAAACTATTCCATCACCTTTCCAGGAATGGAGGTGAGGCTGACTGGCCTGTACTTACCCGGGTCCTCCTTCTTGCCCTTTTTATAGATTGGAGTGACATTGGCCTTCCTCCAGTTCTCAGTCATCTCTCCTGTTCTCCATGACTTTTCAAAGTCCTGAGGGAACTGGGGTTGTTTAGCCTAGAGAAGAGGAGGCTGAGGGGAGACCTCATCACCCTCTACAACTACCTGAAAGGAGGTTGTAGAGAGGTCGGGATCAGTCTCTTTAACCAAGTAACAAGCAATAGGACAAGAGGTAATGGCCTCAAGTTGTGCGGGGGGGGGGGGCTTTTAGACTGGATATTAGGAAGAATTTCTTCACAGAACGGTTTGTTAGACATTGGAATGGGCTGCCCAGGGCAGTGGGGGAGTCCCTATCCCTGGAGGTGTTGAGTCAGGTTGACATAGTGCTCAGGGTTATGGTGTAGTTGAGGACTGTCAGTGTTAGGTTGATGGTTGGACTCGATGATATTCAAGGTATTGTCCAACCTAGATGATTCTGTGAAAGATGATGGAGAATGGCCTAGCAATGACTTCTGCCAGCTCCCTCAGCACTTGGGGGTGCATCCCATCAGGGCCCATGGATTTGTGGGTGTCCAGTTCACCTAAGTGATTCCTAACCCAATCCTCTTCAACCAGGGCAGTCTTCCTCTCTCCTGACTTCTGTGATCTCGAAGGTCTGGGACTCCTGAGGGTCTGCCTTAGCAGTAAAGACAGAGGCAAAGAAGGCATTCAGTAGCTACATTTCCTCCAGTCTTCCTTTTGCCTCCAAAATACTTTTAGAAGCCTTTCTTGTTGTCCTTGACCTCCCTTGCCAGGTTTAATTCTAAGGAGGCCTTAGCTTTCCTTATTGCATCTCTACATTCTCTGACCACATTCTTGCATTCCTCCCAAGTGGTTTGCCCCTTCTTCCGTGTTCTGTAAATTTTCTTCTTTCACTTGAGTTTATTTTGTAGCTTCCTGCTCTACCATGCAGGGCTCCTGGCTCCCTTACATGATTTCTTACTCTTCGGGATGCTATGATGGAGATCAGAAGAACCCCCTCGTAATCCAGGAAATAGTAGTGAATGACCTTCTGAGTCAATTAGACACCCATAAGTCTATGGGGCCAGATGAGATCCACCCGAGAGTGCTGAAGGAGCTGGCAGAGGAACTTGCCAAGCCACTCTCCATCATCTATCAGCATTCCTGGTTATTGGGTGAGGTCCCGGACGACTGGAAACTTGCCGATGTGACGCCCATATATAAGAAGGGTTGGAAGGATGATCTGGGAAATTACAGGCCTGTCAGTTTGACTTCGGTGTCAGGGAAGCTGATGGAGCAGAACATCCTGAGTACATGCAGGACAACCAGGTGATCAGGCCCAGTCAGCATGGGTTTATGAAAGGCAGGTCCTGCTTGACAAACCTGATATCCTTCTACGACAGGGTGACCCGCTTACTAGACGAGGGAAAGGCTGTGGATGTCGTCCCCATCCCTGGAGGTGTTTGAGTCTTTATTAACATAGCACTCAGGGATGTGGTGTAGTTGAGGACTGTCAGTGTTAGGTTGATGGTTGGACTCAATGATCTTCAAGGTCTTTTCGAACCTAGATGATGCTGTGATAATTCTGTAGCAATAAATTACAGTATTGTTAACATGGGAAGTGACAGCATCATTGTGTCCTGGTTTCTTCACATAGAAATTGGCTGCCTTTCTGCAGAGCACACCTCGCTTGCTTCTGAGTTACTGCCCACAGTATCAGGTAGCTGAACAGAAATGTTCCTTGCCAGTGATGTGTAAGAGGTTTCCTGGGTTTCATGGTTTTTCCTATCCATATAGTGAGCTTAGTTTCAGTAGAGATTTACCTTGAGTATGTAACCATTGGCACTCTCAAAATTTAAATTTATATGTGTATTTCCAGTCATTTTGGAAAGTTATTGTTGTTGCTTTTTCTTAAGGGAATTGAAGTAGAATGTTGTGGAGAGCTCTAAGGCTGCTTACTTGGGATCTTTCTTGTGGTATAATGGGGATATGTTACAGGTCCAAAAGAGGTGTGAGCCAGGGAAATTCCCACCCATAACCCATGGAAGACCAAAGCACAGAAGTCAGCCAAACTGTATTTTCAGAGAAACCAAATTATGAGGAAGTTATTTTCCTCTTATTATGTTCCCATGAAATTAGGAGTTATGATGTAAATTATTTGTAGTGTCACAACCCTACCAACCTACTGGTCTTCAGTGTTTTTCTGGTTTTTTTTTCTCCATGTTTTGTGCTCCTGCAAATGTGTAAAACTGAATTAAGTCCTGTGTGGTGGTTTAGACCCTGCCGGGACCCGAGACCACGTTGCCACTGCCCCTCCCCCACCCTTGGACAGGGACGGGACAGGGAGTAAAATACAAACCCCGGGGTTGAGATAAGGAAGATTTAATACAACAGAGTAACAACAACAAATCGAACAACAACAATAACAGTGATAAGGTACAGAGCAAGAGATATACCGCATGGACACAGCATGAGGTACAGACCCGGACAAAAGCCGATCCCGCCCTGCCTGCGCCTGGGCACCCGGACATGACGTCAGCATGGTATGGAATAGCCTGGCTGTAGCTCCCTCCCAACTGCTGGGGGAAATTAACCCCATCCTAACTGAACCAGGCCACACTCTCACTATAAATTACAAAGTTTGCTGGGGAGGGGTCTCTTGCTCAATGGCTGCTGAGCCTGGAGGGTCTCGCCCATCGCTCTGTTCCTGAGGCCTGCTATCCCACTTGCTCTGACCATCCTGTGCTCACTGGGGCTGTGGTGCTCAATGTTTAACATCAGCACTCACTGCTGAGAGTGCACAGCTCGCAACCACTATAACAGCTGAGCATAACCTGTTGTATTTCATATTAGTATTGGGATTGCTATTAGTTCTTCATTATTATTTTACAACAAAAAATAATAAGCTGAGCAGGATTAGAGGGGCCCTGCTTTCAGCCAGGTGGAGGAAAGGGCTAATCGTATTTACCGGACAGTGTGGATCCGATGGCCTGGCACATCAGACCCACAAGAATATAAGGCCTTGGTAGACACTGGCGCACAGTGCACCCTGATGCCATCAAGCTATAGTGGGGTTGAGCCCATCTGTATCTCCGGAGTGACAGGGGGATCCCAACAGCTGACCCTATTGGGAACTGAAGTGAGCCTAACTGGGAAGAACTGGCATAAACACCCCATTGTGACTGGTCCAGACACCCCGTGCATCCTGGGCATAGACTATCTCAGGAGAGGGTACTTTAAAGACCCAAAAGGGTACCGGTGGGCCTTTGGTATAGCTGCCCTGGAGGAAATTGAACAATTGTCCACCTTACCCAGCCTCTCAGAGGACCCTTCAGTGGTGGGGTTGCTGAAGTTTGAAGAGCAGCAAGTGCCAACTGCTACCAAGATGGTGCACCGGCGACAGTACCGCACCAACCGAGACTCCCTGGTCGTCCCCATCCATCAGCTGATCCGTTGACTAGAAAGCCAGAAGGTGATTAGCAAAACTCATTCACCCTTCAACAGCCCTATATGGCCAGTGAGAAAGTCCAATGGCGAATGGAGACTAACCGTGGACTACCGTGGCCTGAATGAAGTTATGCCAGCAATGAGTGCTGCAGTGCCAGACATGCTAGAGCTCCAATATGAACTGGAGTCGAAGGCAGCCAAGTGGTGCACCACGACTGACATTGCTAATGCGTTTTTCTCCATTCTGATAGCACCAGAGTGCAGGCCACAGTTTGCGTTCACTTAGATGGGCATCCAGTACACCTGGAATCGATTGCCCCAGGGGTGGAACCACAGCTCCACCATTTGCCATGGACTGGTCCATACTGCACTGGAGAAAGGTGGGGCTCCAGAACACCTGCAGTACATTGATGATGTCATTGTATGGGGGGACACAGCTGAAGAAGTCTTTGAAAAAGGAAAGAAGATGATTGAAATCCTTCTGAAGGCTGGTTTCGCCATCAAACGAAGGAAAGTTAAGGGGCCTGCAAAGGAGATTCAATTCCTAGGAATAAAATGGCAAGAAGGGCGTTCACCACATCCCAATGGAGGTGGTAAACAAGATAGCAGCCGTGTCCCCACCAACTAGTAAAAAGGAGACTCAATCTTTCCTGGGCACTGTGGAGTGCTGGAGGATGCATATCCCAAACTACAGCCTGATTGTGAGCCCTCTCTACCACGTGACCCGTAAGAAGAACAATTTTGAATGGGGCCCTGAGCAACAGCAAGCTTTTGAACAAATTAAACGGGAGATTGCTCAGGCAGTAGCCCTCGGGCCAGTCCGGGCAGGACAAGAGGTTAAAAACATGCTCTACACCACAGCCGGGGAGAATGGTCCTACCTGGAGCCTCTGGCAGAGAGCACCCGGGGAAACCCGAGGCTGACCTCTAGGCTTTTGGAGCTGGGGATACAAAGGCTCCAAAGCTAACTATACACCAACTGAAAAGGAGATACTGACAGCATACGAAGGAGTTTGAGCTGCCTCAGAAGTGGTCGGCACTGAAACACAGCTCCTCCTGGCACCCCGACTGCTGGTGCTGGGCTGGATGTTCAAAGGAAGGGCTTCCTCTACACATCATGCAACAGATGCCACGTGGAGTAAATGGGTTGCGTTGATAACACAACGGGCTCGAATAGGGAATCCCAGCCACCCAGGAATATTGCAGGTGATCACAAACTGGCCAGAGAGCAAAGATTTTGGCATGTCACCGGAGCAGGAGGTGACACATGCTGAGGAGGCCCCACCATATAACGAGCTGCCAGACGAGGAGAAGCGATATGCCCTGTTCACTGATGGGTCTTGTCGCATTGTGGGAAAACATTGACAATGGAAAGCTGCTGTGTGGAGTCCCACACGAAGAGTTGCTGAAACTGCTGAGGGGCAAGATGAATCGAGCCAGTTCGCAGAGGTGAAAGCCACCCAGCTGGCTTTGGATATTGCTGAGCAAGAAAAGTGGCCGAGGCTCTATCTCTGCACTGACTCATGGGTGGTGGAAAATGCCCTGTGGGGGTGGTTGCAGCAGTGGAAACAGAGCAACTGGCAATGCAGAGGTAAACACATCTGGGCCGCTGAAGTATGGCAGGATATTGCAGCACGGGTGGAGGACCTAGTTGTTTAAGTGCACCATGTGGATGCCCATGTGCCCAAAAGTTGGGCCACTGAAGAACATCAAAACAACCAGCAGGTGGACCAGACTGCCAAGATCAGAGTGGCTCAGGTGGATTTCGACTGGCAGCGTAAAGGTGAATTGTTCATAGCCCGGTGGGCCCATGACACCTCGGGCCATCAAGGTAGAGATGCAGCATACAGGTGGGCCCGAGATCGAGGGGTGAACCTCACCATTGACACCATCACAGAGATCATCCATGAATGTGAAACGTGTGCTGCAATCAAACAAGCCAAGCGGGTAAAGCCCCAGCGGAATGGAGAACCATGGCTGAAATATAAATACGGAGAGGCCTGGCAGATCAACTACATCACACTGCCACAGACCCGCCAAGGCAAGCGTCACATGCTCACAATGGTGGAAGCAACCACTGGATGGCTCGAAATGTATCTAGTGCCCCAAACCACCGCCCAGTACACCATCCTGGGCCTTGAGAAGCAAGTCCTGTGGCGACACGGCCCTCCAGAGAGAACTGAGTCAGACAACGGGACTCACTTCCGAAACAACCTCATAGACACCTAGGCAGAAGAACATGGCATCGAGTGGATCTGCCACATCCCCTACCACGCACCAGCCTCTGGAAAAATTGAACGCTATAACGGACTGCTAAAAACTACATTGAAAGCAATGGGAGGTGGAACCTTCAAACCCTGGGACACACATCTGGCAAAGGCCACCTGGTTAGTCAACACAAGAGGATCTGCCAATCGAGCTGGCCCAGCTCAGTCAAAACTTCCACGTACAGTAGATGGGGATAAAGTCCCTGTAGTGCGCATGAGGGATGCATTGGAAAAAATGGTCTGGGTTAGTCCTGTGCCAGGCAAAGGCAAACCCATCCACGGGACTGCTTTTGCTCAAGGACCTGGGTGCACCTGGTGGGTGATGCGGGAGGATGGAGAGGTCCGAAGTGTACCACAAGGGGACTTGATTTTGGGTGAGGACATACTGTGAATTATATTGTATTTTTGTTAATTGGTTGGTGGGGTTTTGGGTTTTCTTTTTTGTTGATTATTAAATGGCTGCTGGGCCTGACATAGATGGCATAGAATAAGGGGTGGATTATGTCCTGGTTCGGCTAGGATAGGGTTGACGGATAGACATGGGGAGGGCAGTTGACGTGGTCTACCTTGCCTTCAGCAAGGCTTTTGACACTGTCTCCAAACCCCTACCACTCTGTGACTCACCTCATTTATCACTGAGATGCTGACTCAACTGGCAGACAAAGTTGCTAAGCCACTCTCCATCATATTTGAAAAGTCATGGCAGTCTGGTGAAATTCCCACTGACTGGAAAAGGGGAAACAACCCTGTAGCAGACCACTAGTAAAGAGCTGATAAGGCTAGATGCCTCAAACAGCTTGGGTACAACCCACTGTTGAGACCCCGGATAAGAAGTGGACAAGGGAGGGAATTTTGTGGAGATAAGACAGCCTTGCCTCAGCCCCATGGGACAACTGACTGGTGATAGTCCTTTTGTTTCATTATGGGCAAAATGCATATAATGGGTGACACCCACACTTATGCTAATGACGATTATCATAAACATGCAACCCATGAAGTGAACATACATCCCGTGAAGTGCCTTACTCCTCCCATACATACAATACATCAGTACCTGAGGGGGAGCCCAAGGAAAGGTGTGTATAAATTGAGGTGAGAGAAAAGCAGAGACAAGAAGAAAAGAAATGATGAAAAGAAGACGACAGATGCATCCTGAACCCTGATTGGCTGGACCAATCAGAAACACAGACCGGTGATCTCTTATCTCTCTACCAATTTCTCTCTCTCTCTCTCTCTCTCTCTCCTTTTTCTTTTGAATAACGCAAGGCATATCATACTGCTGGCTTAATTTATACTTAGCCTTTCTTTCTTTCTATCATTAAGTTTAGTCCTTTTTCCTTGTTATCATTAAGTAACACCTGGTCTTTTCTTAGTTATCATTAAGTCATATTATATCACTTGCCCTAATGTGTTGTATGCTTAGCCAATTATCATGAATCCAATCTATACACAGTGGGAAATTAATAAATGTTTGTGTATGGACCTTGAGATTTGGTCTCACTGTTGTCCACTCCGTTGGGGACCTATGAACCAAAGTCACTTTTCTCCCCCTTCTGGGCAGGATGTGACAAACCCCCATTTTCAAAAAGGGGAAAAAAGGAAGACTGGGGGAACTACAGGCAAATCAGTCTCACCTCTGTGCCGGGAAAGATCATGGGACAGATCTGAAGGCCCTGCTGAGGCACGTGGAAAATGAGGTGGTTGTTGTTGGCAACCAACATGGCTTCACCCATGGCAAATTGTGCCTGACAAATTTGGTGGCTTTCTATGATGGGGTTACAGCACTGGTGGATAAGGGAAGGACAGCGTGGAATGTTTATGGGTAAGACTCAAGGGGAAGGCCAATAAAGCAGACATCTTGGTGGGACTGTTACAGACCCCCCAACCAGGATGGAGAGGCTGACGAAATATTCTATAAGCAAGTGGCAGAGATCTCACGATCGCTCGATCTTTTTTTCGTGGGGGACTTCAACCTCCCAGATGTCTGCTGGAAATATAACACGGCAGAGAGGGAACAGTCCCGGAGGTTCCTAGAGTGTGTGGAAGACAACTTCCTAACACAGCTGTTAAGGGAGCCAACTAGGGAAAGTGCCCTACTGGGCCTGCTGCTTGTTAACAGAGAAGGTCTTGTGGGGGGTGTAAAGGTTGGAGGCCGTCTTAGGCAGAGTGACCATGAAATGAGAGAGTTTTCAATTCTTGGAGAAACAAGGCAGGGAGCCAACAGAACTGCCACCCTGGACTTCCAAAGGGCAGACTTTGACCTGCTTAGGAGCATGGTTGAGAGTGTCCCTTGGGAGGCAGTCCTGAAGGTCAAAGGTGCCCAGGATGGCTGGGCTTATTTCAAGGAGCAACTCTTAAAAGCTCAGGAGAAGGCCATCCCCAGGTCCCGAAAGACAAGCTGGCAGGGAAGAAGGCCAGCCTGGCTAAATAAAGAGCTTTGGCTGGGCCTCAGGAACAAAAGGAAAGTCTACGGCCTTTGGAAAAAGGGGTTGGCAACTTATGAGGAGTACCAAAATGTAGTGAAGCTGTGCAGAGCGAAAATTAGAAGGGCCAAAGCTCAAGCGAAATTCGGCTTGGCTCCTACGGTTAAGGACATTAAGAAAAGGTTCTTTCAGTACCTCAATAGAAAAAGGAAGATTAGGGAATATGTTGGCCACCTGATGAACGAGACGGGCGCCCTGGTGGTGGAAGACACAGAAAAGGCAGAGGTACTGAATACCTTCTTTGCCTCGGTCTTCACTACTAAAGCGGTCTCTCGTGAATCCCAAACCATGGAGGCAAGAGGGAAAGTCTGGAGAGACGAAGACTTTCCCTTGATAGAGGAAGACTGCGTTAGAGACCACTTGGCCAAACTGGACATCCATAAGTCCATGGGCCCTGATGCGATGCACCCGCGAGTGCTGAGAGAGCTGGCAGATGTTATTGCTGGGCCACTCTCCATCATCTTTGAAAAGACATGGAGAACAGGAGAGGTGCCTGAAGACTGGAGGAAGGCCAACATCACTCCAGTCTACAAAAAGGGCAAGAAGGAGGACACAGGAAACAACAGGCCGGTTCGTCTCACCTCCATCCCTGGGAAGGTGATGGAGCGACTCATTCTGGATGTCATCTCCAAACATGTTGAAGAACAGAAAGTTATTGGGAGTGGTCAACATGGATTTACCAAGGGCAAATCATGTTTGACCAATCTGCTAGCCTTCTATGATGTTATAACCAGTTGGCTGGATGAGGGGAGAGCAGCAGATGTCATCTACCTTGACTTCAGCAAGGCTTTTGACACTGTCCCCCATCACATCCTCATTAGGAAACTCAGGAAGCGTGGGTTAGATGAGGGAACGGTGAGGCGGATCGAGAGCTGGCTGTGTGACAGATCACAGAGGGTTGTGATGAATGGAGCAGAATCAAGTTGGAGGCCTGTAACCAGTGGTGTCCCCCAGGGGTCAATACTCGGTCTGGTCTTGTTCAACATATTCATCAATGACCTGGACGAGGTTGCTGATGATACCAAGTTGGGAGGGGTGGCTGACACACCAGAGAGCTGTGCAGCCATCCAGCGGGACCAGGACAGGCTGGAGAGCTGGGCAGAGAAGAACCTCATGAGGTTCAGTAAGGGCAAGTGTAGGGTGCTGCACCTGGGGAAGAAGAATGCCAGGCACCAGGATAGGTTAGGGGGGACCTCCTGGAAAGGAGTTCCAAGGAGAAGGATCTGGGAGTCCTGGTAGATAGTAAATTATCCATGAGCTGGTAATGTGCCCTTGCCGCCAAGAAGGCCAATGCCACCCTGGGCTGCATAGGGAAGTGTGTGGCCAGTGGGTCAAGGGAGGTCATTCTCCCCCTCTGCTCTGCCCTGGTGAGGCTGCAACTGGAATACTGTGTCCAGTTCTGGGCTCCCCAGTTGAAGAGAGACAGGGACCTACTGGAGAGAGTCCAGCAGAGGGCAACGAGGATGACTGGGGGATTGGAGCATCTCCCCTATGAGGAAAGGCTGAGAGAGCTGGGACTCTAGCCTGGAGAAGAGAAGGCTGAAGGGTGATTTAATTAATGTTTATAAATACCTAAAGGGTGGGTTGAGGGAGGATGGAGACAGACTCTTTTCAGTGGTTCCTAGTGACAGGACTAGAAGTAACGGACACAAGCTGGAACATAGGAAGTTCCACTTAAATATGAGGAAGAACTTTTTTTCAGTGAGGGTGACAAGAGCATTGTCACAGGCTGCCCAGAGAGGTTATGGAGTCTCCTTCTCTGGAGATTTTCAAGACTCACTTGGATGCAGTCCTGAGTGATGTGCTCTAGGGGGATCCTACTTTTAAGCAGGGGAGTTAAACTAGATGATCTCTGGACGTCCCTTTCAATTCTGAATATTCCGTGATTCCGTGAACAATGGATGTCATCTACCTGGACTTGTACAAAGCGTTTGACACTGTCCCACATTACAACCTGGTTACTAAATTGGAAAAGCATGGATTTGTCAGACAGACCACTTGGTGGATAAGATGGTGGCTGGATGGTCACACTCAAAGAGTTGCGGTCAACAGCTCGATGTACAAATGGAGACCAGTGACGAGTGGCGTTCCCCAGCAGTCAGTACCGGGACAGGTGCTGTTTAAAATCTTTGTCAGCGACACAGACAGTGGTATCGAGTGCACCCTCAGCAACTTTGCCAATGATACCAAGCTGTGTGGTGCAGGGATGTCATCCAGAGGGACCTGGGCAGGCTGGAGAGGTGGGCCCATGCCAACCTCATGAAGTTCAACAAGGCCAAGTGCAAGGTCCTGCACCTAGGTCAGGACAATCCCAAGCACAAGTACAGGCAGGGCAGAGAATGGATAGAGAGCAGCTCTAAGGAGAAGGACTTGGGGGTGCTGATTAATGAGAAGCTTGACATGAGCTGGCAATGTGCACTTGCAGCCCAGAAGCCAAACATGTCCTAGGCTGCATGTAAAGAAGCATAGCTAGCAGGTCAAGGGAGGTGATTCTCCCCCTCTGCTCTCCTGAGACCCCACCTGAAATACTGTGTCCAGCTCTGGGGCCCCCAACGTAAGAAGGACATGGACCTGTTGGAGAAAGTCCAGAGGAGGGCCACAAAGATGATCAGAGGGCTGGAGCACCTCTCCTATGGGGACAGGCTGGGGGAGTTGGGGCTCTTCAGCCTGAAGAAGAGAAGGCTCCAGGGAAACCTTATAGCAGCCTTCCTGTACCTGAAGGGGCCTACAAGAAAGCTGGAGAGGAACTTTTTACAAGGGCATGGAGCAATAGGACGACGGGTAATGGCTTTAAACCAGAAGAGGGGAGATTTAGACTAGATATTAGGAAGAAATTCTTTACTGTGAGGGTGGTGAGACACTGGAACAGATTGCCCAGGGAAGTTGTGGCTGTCCCTCCCTGGAAGGCCAGGTTAGATGGGGCTTGGAGCAACCTGGTCTGGTGGGAGGTGTCCCTGCCCATGGCAGGGGAGTTGGAACTAGATGATCTTTAAGGTCCCTTCCAACCCAAACCATTCTATGAATCTATGATTCTAGTCGTCCCATAATGATAACCAAGTATCTTTACATTCTTTCCCATAGTGCTTCTGAGGGTGGAACTGCAAAATGACTGAGTTGATCTTACAGCTTTCATCTGCCAAAAGATGCACAACTCCCTCCCTTACTTTCCTTCCCTCTATCCTGTCCCACTATATGATACACCCTATCCTTTTAACTACTCTGGTATCCATTGACTTCACATTAAAATGATTTTGCTAAATAATTCAGCAGAATACTTTTCATTCTTTTGGCTGTGTAAGTTCTATCCTGGGTTACAGAGACTCATTAGATAAAAGTCAGACTATCTTTTTTTTTTTACCTGCACTTTTACACCTGGCAGGTTGTCCCAATTAATGTATACAAAGCTACTTAGTCTCAAATCTCATCTAAAAACTTGTTGATATATACGAAAATTTCAAGCCAGCCCACTTGTGTTCCACAACAACAATTTAACTTGCTGATCACTACCGTCTCATTTTCTGTATATCTGTCTTCCTTTTTGGACAGCAAGCACTTTGCAGTAGCTGATATTTGTTCTGTGTATTTTTGTTACACCACAGATCTTTACTGACACCTGTTTGCACTGAGTAACACCTAGTACATATAATGATAATCCTTAGCACACAGTGAAATTTGTGGGTTTAAAACACTAGCCTCAAGAACTCTGTGATTCTCTATACCTTAAAATAATTCATAGATTAATGTATATTAAAAAAATCTTTCAAGTTGTGCTTTTGTTTGTTTTTTAACTCTAAAGACCCTTTAGGGCTTGTGTGGTGGTGAAGACCTCACCCCCCTACCCTGGGCTGCATTGTGATGCCAGCACCAGCTAACATTGTTCTTGTTTTAATTATTAGTGCAGTGGGCTGGGACAATCTGGCACTTTCTGATCTCGCCTACTGGAGCAGTGAGTTGAGACAATCTGTTATCTTCTTGTCCTAGGTGCAAGTACAGTGAGTTGGGACAATTAGGCACTCCCTAACTGCACCCAGAACTCCTGTTGCCTAGGAAATGTACCTGAAACTCCTGCCTGGATCACAGCCCACTCTGAAAGCTGCCAAGATCACCTGACAGGAATTATGGCCACAAAGAAACAGTACTGACCAAAGTCAATCATCTTGCGATCCTATAAATACTGATCCCAAGCAAGGCCTTTAGAGCTGTCCGGGATTGCATCAGGTTGCTACCCTGTATCTTCCCCTGAGTTGAGATGCCTCTCAGGGCAGATTTTGCGATGTTTAAGGTAGATTTCATGACTTGATTCAGACCATATGCTGACAGAAGCCAACAAAGGGAAAACAGCAAGTAATTCATTACAGTTCTATTTCATAACATTTCAAGAATCATTGGGTACCAAGAATTTACTATAATCTGAAGAAAAAGAAACATCTCAGTCATAGGTTAACTGCTATATCTGCGTGTGTGTATATATGCAATTTGATTTAGGAAACCCTGTTAAATCTTTAACTAAGTCACTGTGATTGTTGATTACTGACTAAGTGTTGCTAGAAAATCATATAATATAAACTTGTGATTTATCGTGTTAATTAATCTTAAATTGCTGCTATTCCAAAGTCACAGAACCACAGAATGGTAGGGGTTGGAAGGGACCACTGAAGATCATCTAGTCCAACCCCTCTGCTAGAGCAGGATCCTAGAGTAGATCACACAGGAACACGTCCACATGGGTTTTAAATGTCTCCAGAGACGGAGACTCCACAACCTCTCTGGGCAGCCTGTGCCAGTGCTCTGTCACCCTCACAGTAGTGTTTCCTTATGTTAAGATTGAACCTCCTGTGTTCCAGTTTGTGCCCACTGCCTCTTGTCCTGTCACTGGACACCACTCTGATTCTGTGATAATTATTCCTAGTGTGTGAGACAGTGTTGCTTTACTGCTAAAACTTCTGAAAAACAGGTTTTATAGTTGAAATGCAGCACTAACTGCAACAGGAAACCTTTAAACTGTGGCAAATGTATAACTACTCCTCCCCCCTCAAAAATGTTATAATCGGAAGATTTCAAAATTGTGCACAAACTGATGATGCTTGTAAACTCCAGTCCCTTATGTTAGGGACAGGACAGGTCTCATCTTTCCACATCTGTGACTGTTCAAGCCTTTTTCTCTTGAAAAGGTATTTTTCAGAAAAGGGACAGGAAGTGTCAGAATTATAAGTTTCACAACAGGATCTAAGTATGACTTTTTAAACACTTAAGACACCTAGTTCATTGGTAAATTTTAACTTAGGAAAACCTATCCCACTGAAGTAACAGTCTAATCTAAAAAACTAAAGTAGAAACACCACGTTTATGGAAACAGCAACCTTTTTCCTATTTCTTTTTTTGAATTTCATTAAAAAATCCACTAAGTCTACCCATGAGAATCATATATGGTTTGCACAAAGCAGGAGATTAACACATTTTAAATTCTCTAGATACAATGTTGCTAAAGTTGAATTCTGACATCACTGATGCTCAGAAGGTAACAAAGCAAGAAGATGACTTAGAGATTTAATCAGTTTTTTTAAAACGGTAATTTTCAGGCAACAGTTGTTCTTGATAGTCCTCTATTTCTGTGAAGTAATTATATTTTTTAAATACATAGTTTTTTATTTACACTGTACACTTCAACCAGGAAGCCAAACTTTTATGCAGTTGAAAAAAATAAATAAAATCCCTATAGTGTTCACCATAAGTCTTTACATGAAGAGATCAATGAAATTATTCTTTGTTACTCTTTTACAGTAATTATATATTTTTCCATAAAGCAAGGCTGTATTGTTTTGTTTTAAATACTGTATATCTATGAAAAAAGTATATCCTACTAATCATTCTGTATTCTTAAATCCACAGCTGTAGCTCATTTCACAACACAAAATCTATATACATTTGATATAGAGATCTACCCCTCATATTAACCAAACAAGTATTAACTGTGAGTAGCCATTTCTAGTATGGGTGGGTAACTACCCTATCTCATCTTTACCATTTTTCCATCATTTTGGTCTTAGATTCACGAGGTTACTCAAACTATCACTGATAAACAGCATGAAAACTTGTTTACCCATTTCTCCAACTGAAAGGGAATTCAAAATCTTTGTGCTTTTCATTTTACACCTCAAACAATTAAGTGTCTTTTTTTAATTATTTTTTTTTTATTTTGTAGAAATTAAAAAGTAACTTCCTGAAATGTTCCAGGAACAGCTACCTGAATAAATGGTCATATGTGGCCAAAACAGTAACAGTAAGTAGCACTCATACAAAACTGAGGAGCTCAGAGAAGTCTAGATAGTGAAGAACAAATCCAGTAAATTTATAATTTTTTGCTCTCTACAGCTCCCTGAGGAGGGAAAGCAGAAAGGGAGGTGCTGATCTCTTCTCCCTGGTATCCAGTGACAGTACGTGTGGAAATGGCTCAAAGCTGTGTCAGGGGAGGTTCAGACTTGACATCAGGAAGCATTTCTTTACTGAGAGGGTGGTCAACACTGGAACAAGCTTCCTAGAGAGGTGGTCAATGCCCCAAGCCTGTCAGTGTTTAAGAGGCATTTGGACAATGCCCTTAAGAACATGCTTTAACTTCTGGTCAGCCGTGAAGTGGTCAGGCAGTTGGAGTAGATCATTGTAGGTCCTTTCCAACTGAACTATTCTATTCTAGAAACAAAATCTCCCCTTTTAGGAAAGCTTTCATAAAGGCTCCATCACTCAGACTAATTTATTAAGGAACAATGGTGATTCCAAGGATAATGCTATTCAGGTAGCATTTGGGTGAAGAGACTTCCTCATAAATATTTAGTTACCCAAACCTATTCAAGTCACTGTTGAAATACAGCTTGATAAACTCTGATGAATATAACAAAAGCATAAGAACATGAGTCCTATAGATCTCTTAGGTATGTGCTAACAGTAATATTCAGTCACGTAACTAAGAAAATACAACTCTAAGTAAGGGTTTTTTATTCCTTTGGGACTGGGGTTTTTTTGGTTGGGTTTTGTGGGGTTGTTGTTTGTTGGGTTTTTTTTACTCCATTTTCTCACTTATACATCTTTATCAGCATTCCTCCTCTTCACCAGCTACAAGGACTTAGCAAATACACTCTTTACTAATCATGCTCTGAAGATTTGCTAACTTCTTTTTTCTAATCAGTTCTACACAAATTTTCCATCACAACAGATGGCTGGCAAATGAAAAAATCATTTCTGCAGTATACATGAATATACTAATACTACAGATTTCTAAACTAGAAAAAAAAAAGCAAAATACATTTTATTGTGAGAATGAAAGTTCAAAGCGCTCCAGTGTCAAGTATCAGCCAGCACTTGTGTAGCAGTGTTACAGCACCTTCCCATCTGTATCAGAAATCTTCACAGGAGTGCTGTTCAGTATGCAAAGTCACACGTACAATGGTATAAGCATCTGCTTACCTGCATGCTGCAAAAACCACTTCTAAAGAAAAGCAAACCTCTTATTTTATGTAATCTATTGTGTAGCTATCAAAGCCTCAAGTCACACACTTATGTCTTAGTTGCAAGAAGCTAGTTGGTTTTAAGATACATGATTTGTGTAATTTATTGTTATTTTTTAAGTCTCAGGAGTCTCAATTAATATGAAATATAAAAAGCATATGTGATTTTTTTCAGCACATTCCCCAAAACTAGTCAGCCATCATTTCAACAAATTCTCAAGCCATTCTGTAATCCTCTTGAACATCCTTCTTTTCTGCAGTGTTTGGGTTCGTATGGATATAACCAGTTTGTAAGCAGCCATTTTTCACTATAACTATTTCACTTCTTCCCACTTTTAAAGAAAAAAAAAACAAAAACACAAAACATAGAAGTGAAGGTCAATATCAGGTAGTATTATTAGGGAAAAAATTACAAGATAGCCAGGTAATTGGTAAAGTACGCACGAAGATCATGAGATTAAGCAAATATCTGATTTATTTCTTTCTGGGAAGGCTATCACTGACACAGCTTCCTTATTTGCTGTAATTATTATGAGAGGTGTGTTTCTTTACACATCATCTACACTGGATAGGTTCCCCCACAAAATAAATTAAAAAATAATCCTGAAGCTAAGAACTGCATTAATCTCAAAGGGGGTGGTAGTAGAGGGGAAGGAAAAAAACCACACCACAACACAACTCTGAAGAACATTTATGGCAAAGACCAAAACATTCATATCAAGAAGGTGACAGAAATTAGAGATTGCCCAATCTGAACGAAATCAGGAAAAACATAAAGAACTCGCCCACAAAAACTTTAAAGACAGACATGAACACAGATCTTGAAAGACATGGTAGTGCCCAGCTCCTACAGACACCTTAATGCTAGGTAAGCAAGTGATAATGTTTTAAAGTTGCCTTTAAGATCTTTTCTTCATTAAAGATGTTGTTCCTGTTTTCAAGAAATGAAAGTGAGAATACTGTAAAAGCACATACCATTTTCATAGTTCTGAAAAGTCTTAAAATTGTAAAACCAGCAATACCTTAGGAAGCACAAGTGCAGACAAGAAAGCTAATTGTATCCCTTAACTTCGGAGTGCATATACTCAGCAGCTCTAAATCCCTTACTTTTAACCTACCAAAAGGTTATATGTTGCCAAAAAAGTAAGCAGGCGACCACCATCAATCGTTTCCCCTTTGATCTCCAACTAGATTGTGGGAGTTTGGCTTGTGAGTAACGGACATGGAGTGTTAGAGCAGGTGCACGAACAGGCTACTGTGCAGGCGCTAGCAGCCAAGATTAGGCCTCAAGGACATACTGTCCTTGCAGAGTAGTACAAGAAACTAAGTTACATAAGATAGGGAACTAACAGGCAAGGCGGAGAATATGATAATTAGAGGCTGAAGCATAGGTTAAAAGTTAATGATTGATGTAGAAGTGGTCTAATGAAAACCTAAGAAAAAGATAATGAGATATGCTTAGTCGTGGTGATTTGACAGAAGAATGATATATAAGTAAATGTATCTGCGCAATAAATCGAGTTCTGCCGACCTCATATGAGAGTGCAGTCTCCCTCCGTCGATTCCTACACTAGATAAAAAAAAACCCAAAACATTATTCAAGAATAATGCAGCAGAAAATTTCTCAGACAGCAAGGCAAATAAGATTTCCCTCCAGTTGTTTTACAAGTTGCCCCTTTATATCTCAGAAGAACTGAAAAAAGCGTTGTCAAGTACTGCCTTGCTCCTATTACAGCTTCTGTTACAGATTCACAAACATGGAGGCAAGAAAACAGCTATTGCTCTGTGCGATTTGCTGTAATGCAAACATCCTGTTATAGTTACCCATCACAACTACGGCATATCACAAAGCAAGGGTTAAAGGTGCCCACACGTTTTGTTTATTTGTCTATTTTAAAAATAGTTTCTAAGGTGCAGCAGAGCCCCACTTCTTCATATTTTCAAGCTGGGCCATGTATTGGAAGAATACACAAAGAAAAACTTAAAGGCTTTCCACAACAGTCTTGCCATTAGTGTGGAAGAACTGCCTTTGAGCCACCAAGAAAGTATACATCAGCTACCATCTCTGCACTGGTTCCCTACTGCCTTGCTGCAAGCACTCCAAAAGGGTTTTTTCCTCCCCCACTACTTGAGCTCTCAGTATCAGGCATCCCTGCTTCTTCGGTGAAGCAGCAGCGGCGGCGGCAGCGACAAAGACTGAGGTAAGGCCGAGGCGGTGACGGTTCGATTGCGCTGTGCAGAAAGATTCCTGAGGCAGGGACCGCCCCTACTCGCAACCCGAGCCCCAAAGGCTCCAGGAAGTCAGCGAGAGCCAATCAGGCGCGGCAGAGGCGTGGCCCCGAGCCGCGTGGGAGATTTGTAAATGCCCCTGGGGAGCGCGGCACGGCAGTTTGGACGGGGCAGCTCACACGAACAAGGCGCACGGGGAAGGCGCCAAGGAGCTGCAACCTAGAAGAGAGGAGTGACCCGGAGCTGCGGTGTTAGGAACTGAGCAAGATCAGCGATGGTTGTGACCCGGTCAAAAGCTCCTGTGAGGAAGACGGTGGCGACCCAGACAGAGGTCCCGCAGAAGCATGCAGGTGTCCAGGTCTCTGGCAGGGAAAACGACCAGCCTGGCTGAAGAGAGAGCTTTTGCTGGGACTTAGGAGAAAGAGGAGAGTCTACCACCTTTGGAAAAAAGGGCAGGCTACTCAGGAAGAGTATAGGGATTTAGTTAGGTCATGTAGGAAGAACATTAGGGGGGCAAAAGCTCAGCTAGAACTCAGCCTGGCCACCGCTGCAAGAGATAAGTGTTTTTACAAATATATTAACAACAAAATTAGAACCAGGGAAAATCTCCATCCTTTATTGGATGCAAGGGGGAACACTGTTACCAAGGATGAGGAAAAGGCTGAGGTACTTAATGCCTTCTTTGCTTCAGTCTATAACAGTCAGACCAGTTATCCTCATGGTATTCAGTCCCCTGAGCTGGAAGATTGGGATGGAGATCGGAATAATCCCCTCATAATCCAGGAAATAGTAGTAAAGGACCTGCTAAGTTAATTGGACATATTTAGTTTCCCAAACCGTGACATTTACGGTATGGAATACTTCTGTTGGCCACCCTGGGTCAGCTGCCTTGGCTTTCGCTCCTCCTGGCTTTAGCACCTGCCCAACTCAAAACTCCTAAAGACCTTGATCACTATAGAAACCTGCATACCGTGGCTGGTTGCAAACTGAAACAAATTGTCTTATCGACTTTGTTCTCACAGAATCGGGTGCTTCAGTCTTCTCAAAACTGCAGCTCTCCTGAACAGAAAATTGTTTCTGTAATTCTAGCCCAGGGAAACCAGGACACAGTAGCATGTCTGTACATGTGCTAAAGTTTCATTATAAGCAGTGTAGTCAACACAGTTGACTCGCCTTACCCCTGAGTAGACACCTTGCAGCTACTCAGGTTATTTGTTGTAGGGTTCGTTGTCTGATAGATGAGATCTCAGCTCCCACTGTAGTTAATGGAGACATCTAACACAGGCTTACATACCTTAATTCATGTGCCTACCTGTAGGTGTCTTAATCTTTAAATGCTGTGTTGTATTCTTGATGGTAGTGCAAGTACAGGCTCTTTTCTTTCCAAATATGTTCTGGATATACCATGATGAGATTGCTAGATGTTTCTGCTTTTTTAATTTTGTTGGTTTTTTAGGTTTTTAAGCTATAAAAGTTGATAACAAACCACCTACGTTTAGCCTGTACCCAGGGCTAAACTGTAGCAGTTGTTTTACCACCTGATGTCCCCTCCCCAGCTGAGAAATGGAATTGGGGAAGAAAGGGAGGAGCCCTGTGGGTTTATGTAGAAACAGATTTAAAGAAATAACAAAAGTAATACAATCACTGACATAAAGTATACAAGGTTTTACTCAGCCTGGTCCTTAGGATCAGCAGAAAGAGCAGGAAACCAATAGGGAAAAGCCCTAGGAAGAGGAACTCTCCACCTTTTATGAACTCACTCCTTTTATAATGAGCATGACTAGGTGGTATGGGATACACCTGTGAGTCAGCTGCCTTGACTGGATCTCTCAGCTGACTCAGGGCTACTCATGGCCTGCCTGCATGGCTGGCCCATGGTTCTGTTCCTGGGAAACCAGGACACAAACTCAGCTTGGTTTGTAGAGAGGTGGTGAGAAGGTCCTTTCTTTACATCTCTGATAATTTGATTTCCTTCGTATAATGGCAAATATGCAAATATCCTTTCAGGATGAATAGGGAAATAAAAGACTACATATACTCCACAAATTCAGCTGTAGCTGTTCATACTGTAGTAGGAAGCAAGTTTCTTTTACTGGAAGTTATTGTGGGGCACCACACACAAACCCCTTCTCTTTGCTGTTTTCCAGATGTCCTGTGTTTGTACTCTTCTACAGACTTTTTCTAAGACTTTATTTTATGTAATGATTTTTTTTTTTCCTTTTTTGGTAATGTAATACTTTTAAACAGTTCACGTCTCTAGCATAGCCTTGGCATTTTGTTTATTTCAAGCTACAGTGCTGTTGATAGTGTTGTAGTGGCCTATTGCAGAATACAGGGCCTAATGCAAGACTGCACAAAAATCCTGCAGTCAAGCATCTCCCTTTGAAAACTGTCCTACCGCAATACCACTGTGTACAAAGCTTATTGCATTTTTCTGTTACAGTAGCTCTGTTTGCAGCTCTCTGTGCCCAGCCCCACTCTGTGCTGCTTGTCCCACTGCCTCAGTTCCCAGCCTTATTCCCAAAGACAAGGCAATATTGTCTCTTCTCCCCATGTTTGGTAGTCCTTTTCCATTTTCCAACAAAATGCATGGTCATCAACTGGTGTCTGGATCCTGTTGTGTTGTTGGGATGGTGGATCCTTAGGAATAAAGGAGAAGTTTCTAGTCCTCCTGCTTACCTTGTAGTTCACTTCCCATGTCACTGAAAAATCCCAGCCCTCTAGTAAGTTTCAGGTGATTGTGGACAGACATTGATATGGAGAGCAGAAGAGCCCTGTCTTCCCAAAATCTCACGAACCCTTTGTCTGAAGGGAAAAAAGAAATCATGTGGTGTGGCAGTAACATGCTGTCCTTTTACTTCTGTTTTAAGTTTACTTCTTGTCTTTAAATTACAAGGGGATTAAGGATAAAGCTGTTCAGTTATGATGCTAGGACTGGAGTTTCAGATGCTAAATGGATTTCTTTGTCAACTGTAAATCTAAGATATTGATTGAAATCTGCTTTGAAATAGGAGTCTTTCTCCTCCATAGGCTGTAACATTTATTCTAGAGAACTTAAGTATGCCTGATTTTGGTTCTAGGTGTAAATCAAATTGATGCTTCTTGAGCAAAAATGATCTGCGCCCTTAGTTAAAACCAGGAGAGTACCTGTTATATTTAGGAAACTGTATGTTGAACGCATGTTTAGATTTATTTTTTTTATTTTTTTTTAAACTGTATCTGCTAGTAACCTGTTTTCTTTTGCAGAACCCTGTGATAATATGAGAGAGATTCTCCAAAATGTGGCCAAGTTACAAGGCATTTCAAATATGAGAAAACTAGGTCACCTGAATAATTTTACTAAGGTAAGAGCTCAAATGGCATCAGAACAAGTGATCATATATAATCCCCTCATAATCCAGGAAATAGTAGTAAAGGACCTGCTAAGTTAATTGGACATCCATAAGTCCATGGGGCCAGATGAGATCCACCCGAGAGTGCTGAGGGAGCTGGCGGAGGAACTTGCCAAGCCTCTCTCCATCATCTATCAGCAGTCCTGGTTATCGGGTGAGGTCCTGGATGACTGGAAACTTGCCAGTGTGACGCCCATATACAAGAAGGGCAGAAAGGAGGATCTGGGGAAATACAGGCCTGTCAGCCTGACCTCAGTATGGGGAAAGATTATGGAACAAGTGCAGGACAACAGGGGGATCAGGTCCACCCAGCATGGGTTCACGAAGGGCAAGTCCTGTTTAACCAACCTGATCTCCTTCTATGATCAGGTGACCCACCTAGTGGATGAGGGAAAAGCGGTGGATGTTGTCTACCTGGACTTCAGGAAGGCATTTGACACTGTCTCCCACAGCATTCTGCTGCAGAAGCTGGCGGCTCATGGTCTAGACAGGTGGACTCTTCACTGGGTTAAAAACTGGCTGGATAGCCGAGCCCAGAGAGTTGTGGTGAATGGAGTAAAATCCAGTTGGAGACCAGTCACAAGCGGTGTCCCTCAGGGATCGGTCTTGGGGCCAGTCTTGTTTAATGTCTTGATGACCTGGATGAGGGGATCGAATGCACCCTCAGTAAATTTGCAGACGACACGAAATTGAGTGGGAGTGTCGATCTGCCTGAGGGTAGGGAGGCCCTGCAGCAGGATTTGGACAGGCTGGAGCAATGGGCTGAGGCTAATTGTATGAGGTTTAACAAGGGTAAGTTCCAGGTCACAACAACCCCATGCAGTGCTACAGGCTTGGGGAAGAGTGGCTGGAAAGCTGCCTGGCGGAAAAGGACCTGGGGGTGTTGGTTGACAGCCGACTGAACATGAGCCAGCAGTGTGCCCAGGTGGCCAAGAAGGCCAGCGGCATCCTGGCCTATATCAGAAATGGTGTGACCAGCAGGAGTAGGGAGATAATCGTGCCCCTGTACTCGGCACTCGTGAGACCGCACCTTGAGTACTGTGTCCAGTTCTGGGCACCACAGTATGGGAAGGACATTGAGGTGCTGGAGTGAGTCCAGAGAAGGGCAACGAGGCTGGTGATAGGTCTGGAAAACAAGCCTTATGAAGACCGGCTGAGGGAACTGGGGTTATTTAGCCTGGAGAAGAGGAGACTGAGAGGAGACCTCATTGCCCTCTACAACTACCTAAAAGGAGGTTGTAGTGAGGCTGGTGTTGGTCTCTTCTCTCAAATTACTAATGATAGGACGAGAGGAAATGGCCTCAAGTTACGTCAGGGGAAGTTTAGGTTGGATCTTAGGAAGAAGTTCTTTACTGAGAGGGTGGTTAGACATTGGAACAGGCTGCCCCGGGAGGTGGTGGAGTCGCCGTCCCTGGGGGTGTTCAAAAAAAGGGTTGATGAGGCACTTGAGGCCATGGTCTAATGGTTAGGAATATGATGGGCTAAAGGTTGGACTTGATGACCCTGGAGGTCCCTTCCAACCATAATTATTCTATGATTCTAAGACCTACTAGCATTGTAACTACTAACAGGTCACTATCAAACACTAGGACAGGTTTTCAATTTGAGTACCTGATAAGTCTTCATAGCCAGCTAGAATACACAGCTTCATAATAACTTTTATCTAATTTAATCTGTATCTCTATTTTGCCCATCTATACAGGAATTGCCACCCCTAAGCATACCTATGTCCATTCCTTAGCATACAATGGGCAAATCTAAGCCTATATGCTCTCAGATTTGATCCATTTTGGCTAGTCTTGTTTATGGAAGTTACAGAAGACTTTGGAACCCAAAAGATTTAGCCTTTTAAGGCAAACTAGCTTCATTAAAAGAAGATGGAAACAATCCCCTCCCACCACCACCACCACCAAGTTAATCCTACCTTACCAGTGGATTTTCATGCTTCTCTTACTAAGCACTTACTAAGTGCTCAAGTAACCAGCCTCAGCTTATCCAAGGGGTAGTAACTCTGCTACTGAGAAGTCTAGCTGTATTAGCAACACCTGCCTTTATCTTACTGCTCAGAGCACAGGCACTACCCCAACATAAGTGTTATTATATGATGATCATTAGACTTGAAGTCTCACCAAATAAGAATTTAATTTTTCTGACAAGACAGAAGACTCATTTCTGTTATCCCTTGACATTTTTAACTATACTTATTTACTACAGACACAAGTAGAATCCTGAGATTCACCAGAGGGGTACCCAGCAAGGATGCTCTATCCAAACCAAAACCAGAACCTCACCTCTGCTTCACAGCATTCTAACCCTTTACTCCTCTCTGCTACTAGAGATATTCTTTCATTTCAGTTGTTTATGAGAAATTTTGTGCTTATATACATTTTTCATATCTTAATACCCTCCTTTCCACACACATAAAAGTGAAAACGAATGTTTAATTCGCTTTGCGCTCAAGCTTCCTCTGGGCGCCAACCCTGCTAGAGCCCAGAGCAGGATGCAGACAGCTTCCATCCCGTCTCAGCTGGGACACACCCCCCCCCGCAGCCCAGCTCGGGCAGCGCCAAGCTCCTCCCCCCACCACCCCCGCACGCCGCCCGCGGCCAGTACCCTCCCCCCACTCCTTTGCGCTGCCAGCGCCGCAATCTCGCCGGCTTTCGTGGGAAAAGTGCAGCCCCACCTTGTGGAGGAATGGCTTGCTGAACAGGGCCGAATGTAACAACTGTGAGCACAGGGCCGAATGTAGCAGCTGTGAGCGAGCAGTACTGATAACGGGAGCTGTACTGCTGATAGCTGTAGCTTCCCAGGGTCACTCTGACCTGGAAGCTTGCGGAAAGCTCCAAGTCAGGACAAGCCCGAGGCAAGTCCTGACAAGTCCAAAGCTGGTGGAAAGTTGCAAGGTAGAACCTGCGGGAAGAATCCGGAAGTAGATAACCGCAAGAGGCTGGAATATGCAAATGTAGCTCTATGCTTAACTAATCAAATATAGACGAGTAGGCATAATTTGTGCTTAGCCAATTAGACATAGATATGTAGGCATAACTTAACATAAGTAGGCATAATTAACCTCCAGTGTATAAAAGGCATAGCAGAACTCGAATAAAGTTGAAGCTTGCTTATAACTCATACTGAGTTGCGTCTTGCTTCCCTCGCCTTCTCCGCCATTCTGCAACACCACCTGTACCTTTTGCTCGGAGCTACAATAAGATGCAAGTAGGCGAAACAGGCTGAGCCCTGGCCCGGCCGCGGTTGTGTTACCAAACTGATCAGATTCTGATGATTTTATGATTTTAGTTTAGCTAAAATCAAGTTAGGCCTAATCGAATCATAAGAGGGAATAACTGTGTTTTGTTCTAGTAATTACAGAAAGCATACAGAACATACAGGTGGTACCAGCAGCTAAAGTACATGAAGCGAACAGGTGGTACAAGCAGCTAAGGCCCAGCATTGTCTGTAACTAGAAACCATGTAGTCAAGAAAGTAAAATATTATGTTTAAGCAACCACCGTGGAAACAATACAGTAATTAATCATATAGTGGCTAAAGTCACAGTGACCAGTTTATGCTGCTTAAAGATCCCCTTATCCCCCTCCCCATCCTAATCTGAATATTAGAGGGTACAATCAATAGCGCGACCGTGGCATGACTATAGGTGACCAATGATTGTTATTAGAAATGAATATGCATGAAGTGAAGTAATCCAACCAATCATTAGGGGCCAATCAAGGTAAAGGTTAATCTTAATGAGCAATTGAAAGCGAGTAGTACATGCAGTTTTATGTTAAACATCTTATACAATGGAACTCAAATGTATAAAAACCTTGCTAAAGGTGATGTAACCTAGGATACGTTAGGTGGAGATATCCCCCGTATCCTCCGCGCGTCAATAAAGAAGTGTCTGCTTATCTACATCACATTGGTGTTGATAAGTTCTTTGTCCTGTTTGGTGACAGTTTTGGCGACCCAGATGGGACCTCGTTGAAAGAGACCGGAGGAGTCGGGGACCTGATCGGTTCCAGCCGGCACCGAGGAAATTCTCGGGGATACCCATCGATCCCCGATCCATAAGGCTCTTCACGACGTCCCCTGGAATTGGTAAGACACTTCTTAAAATTATCTGGTCTGGGGAAAGGGGTTCGAGTCCCCTAGTCTGCCTGTCAGACGCAGCGAAAGCTGCGCAAGGTTGGACTGAGAGGGTACCCGTCTGTGGAAGCCTAGGCGCCGCCCGGTAAGATGAATACGAAAGTTTCGCAGGGTTGGCATTGGTGTATGCAGGTTGGAGTCCTGCCGTATCTGGTATCTGGGTAATTAGAGTACTCTCAGGAAAAGGGTTGTGCACACATCTGGTATTTCTGTAATAACTCTGGCGCTCTGTGGAGTGTGACTGAGTGAGTCTGAGACGCACAATTGCGTGCGAAGCGAGAGGGAGCTTTGATCCGCGGTTCTGTTATCCCGCGAGGGGTGCAGCCAGAGATAAGCGAAGCGAAAGGACGAAACGAGTGTTAAAAATATTATATTATATTATATAATTATATTATTATTATATAATAATATTATATTATACTGTGGTGGTATAACAATGGCATTTAAGCTCCCAAAGTTGTTTAAGGAGAGAAATGAGGGTTCTATACCAAGGACCTCTCCTTTGGGTTGCCTTTTGGCTCACTGGAAAGAGTTGTGTGAGTTGCGTAAAAATCAACTTATCGAATACTGTAATCATGTGTGGCCAATGTATAAGCTAGAAGATCAGGAGGTATGGCCCTTAAATGGAACTTTAAACTATAATACTATTTTACAGTTAATGTTATTTTGTAAACGAGAAGGAAAGTGGGATGAAGCTCCATATGTGGATTTGTTTTCCTATGTAAGGGAAAAACCTGAGTGGCAAAAGGAATGTGGGATGACTGACCAAATAATGCCTCTTATGAAAAAGGATAAAAAGGTCCAGGAACATTGCCCTGCATGTACTGCTACTAAAATTTGTCTTAAGCATCTAGCACTCAAGAAAGAGGGAAGGGTTACCCAAAGGGGGGAGTGCGGGGGGAAGAGGAAGAACAGGTAATAGAGTTCCCCTCGGAATAAATCAATGTGCCTTTTGTAAAGAGGAGGGGCACTGGAAAAGGAATGCCCAAAGAAACTGAATGGTCAGCAAGCAGCAGCAAGAGTAATGGTTCTGGGAAAATATACAGATTGATGGGGACCGGAGTCAAACCCAGCTGAGCCTCTGGTTACCATTAAGCTGGGAGAAAAAGAGGTTACATTTTTGGTTGATACGGGAGCAACATTTTCAGTTTTGAATACACAAAAAGGAAAAATAGGAACAAAACCAGCAAATATTATTGGAGCCACAGGGAAAGAGGAAAACCGACCATTCCTACAGCCCTTGGATTTGAAATTTGGAGGCAAAAGTATAACACATGAATTTTTGTATGTTCCAGATTGTCCGATACCCTTAATGGGAAGAGATTTGCTATCTAAATTAAATGCCCAAATTGTCTTTGAAGACGGGGAGTTGTTTTTAAAAATACCTGAATCAAAAACGGGAGAAATTTTGATGATATCAGAAAAACCAAGAGTACAAGAAATTCCCCCAGAAGTAAACAATGCAGTAATCCCCATGGTATGGGAAACCGATATCCCAGGAAAATCTAAATTGGCCCAACCTGTGAAAATTGAATTAAAAAAGGAGCAAAACCGGTAAGGATTAGACAACATCCAATTAAACCAGAAGCAAAGCAAGGAATTAAAAATCTGATTGATAAATTTTTGAAATATAACATTTTAGAAGAGTGTGAGTCAGAGTATAATACCCCTATCCTACCAATACGGAAACCCTCAGGTGATTTTAGACTGGTGCAGGATCTGCAACCTGTAAATCAGATCGTAAAAGATATCCATCCAGTAGTGGCAAATCCATATACATTATTAACTGCCCTCAGAGAGACATATCAGTGGTTTACAGTGCTTGATTTGAAAGATGCTTTCTTTTGTATACCCCTGGACCAGGAAAGCCATAATTTATTTGCTTTTTAGTGGGAAGACCCACTGACAGGGCGCAAAACGCAATTAACATGGACACGGCTACCCCAAGGATTTAAAACCAGCCCAACGATCTTCAGTAACCAGCTGGAAAAAGAATTGGAAATTTGGACAAAGGAAAAGACAACGCCGCCACGACCAGATCACCTTCTCCTACAGTATGTGGATGATATTCTAATAGCTACCGAAGAGAAGCCTGCTTGTATCCAGGTAACCATTGAACTTTTAAATTTCCTGGGACTTAATGGGTATAAGGTGTCTAAAAAGAAAGCCCAAATAGCAAGCCAAACAGTAATATACTTGGGCTTTGAGATTTCAAAAGGGCAGAGAAAGCTGGGAACTGACCGAAAGGAAGCAATTTGTGCTATCCCTGAACCTCGGACTATGCATCAATTAAGAGCTTTTCTGGGAATGACCGGGTGGTGTCGTCTTTGGATTATGAACTATGGGCTGATAGCCAAACCACTCTACGAGGCCCAGAAATCTACCCCTCTTGTGTGGGGTTACCAGCAACAACAGGCCTTTCGAGACCTTAAGCAAGCTTTAATGTCAGCACCAGCTTTAGGATTGCCTGACCTAACCCAAGACTTTCAGTTGTTTGTCCATGAGAGGCAACACCTTGCTCTGGGAGTCCTGACCCAAAGGATGGGAAGCTGGAAAAGGCCGGTGGGATACTTTTCCAAACAACTGGACACAGTGAGTAAGGGATGGCCTGCCTGCTTGCGAGCAGTAGCAGCAACAGTAATACTGATACAAGAAGCCCGCAAGCTCACTCTGGGGAGAGTCATCACAGTTTATGTCCCACACATGGTTATTACAGTGCTGGAACAAAAAGGAGGGCATTTGCTCTCCCCTAGCAGAATGATGAAATACCAAGTAATCCTTACTGAACAGGATGATGCGATATTAAAAACAACTAACCTTGTGAATCCTGCAGTTTTCTTAAGTGCTTCACAGGAAGAAGAGAGACCCGAGCATGACTGCTTAACGACTATTGAGCACACATACTCCAGCCGAGAAGACCTAAAGGATGTCCCGTTCGAGGACCCTGAGTGGGAGCTGTTCACAGATGGCAGTAGCTTTGTGCAGAACGGAACTCGATACGCTGGATATGCGGTAACAACTGAAAATTCTGTGATAGAAGCAAATGCATTACCCAACACGACATCAGCTCAGAAAGCAGAACTGGTTGCTTTAATAAGAGCTCTGGAATTAAGTAAAGGAAAGAAAGTAAACATATGGACAGACTCAAAATATGCTTTTGGAGTAGTCCATGTCCATGGAGCCCTGTGGAAAGAAAGAGGACTCTTGTCCTCCCAGGGGGCAAATATTAAGCATCAAAAGGAAGTCTTACAATTATTGTTGGCGGTTCAAGAACCGGCCCAAGTAGCAATCATGCGCTGTAAAGCACATCAAACCGGAAGTACAAAAGTAGCTGAAGGAAACAGAACTTCCAAAGTATTCAAAAGAAGATGAGAAATTGGCTCAACTTGTAAATGCAAAAAAAAAAAAAAAAAAAAAAAAATCCAGAAGGATGGTGGACAACTTCTGAAGGTCAAGTTGTAGTGCCCCCATTAATTATGAAAGAAATTCTACAGATAAAACATCAGGAATGCCACTGGGGTATGGAAGCCTTGGTGACATTTCTGAAAAGGCATGTAATATCAGTAAAGATGTTAGAAATGGCTAAATCAGTTACTGTTAAGTGTGAAGTATGCCTAAAGAATAATCCAGTCATACAGAGGAAGGTTCAAATGGGTAAGTTAAAAACTGGGATGGAACCTGGTGATTACTGGCAGATTGATTTTACTGAATTACCCAGATGCAGAGGGTATCGGTATATTCTGGTCGGGGTTGATACTTTTTCTGGATGGCCGGAGGCCTTTCCCTGTCGTACAAATCAAGCTAAAGAAACAGTTAAGTGGCTTTTACAAGAAATAATCCCAAGGTTTGGGGTGCCCCTCGGGATATCATCAGATAGGGGCCCACATTTTGTAGCAACTGTAATACAAGATATAAGTAAAACTCTGGGAATAACCTGGGATTTACATGCCTCTTGGAGGCCTCAGTCTAGTGGAAAAGTAGAAAGAATGAATCAAACTTTAAAAAGACAGATTAGCAAAATCTGTCAGGAGGCTAATTTGAAATGGCCTCAAGCACTCCCATTAGCATTATTGCGTATTCGAATACAGCCAAGAAGTGGGATGTCAGTCAGCCCCTACGAGTTAATGTATGGAAAACCATATGAAACGCCTGAACCCAATCCAAGTATGCATATAAAAGGAAAACAGGATGTGTATAATTATTTGCTTTCTCTTGGAAAAACTCTAGCTAAACTCTGGAACACAGTGGTGTGGAATCGACCCTTGACTTTGGAGAATCCTGTCCATAACTTCCAGCCTGGGGACTATGTCTACATAAAGACCTGGACATCAGAGCCTCTACAAGAGAACTGGAAGGGACCTTATCAAGTGTTGCTAACTACGTTCACTGCAATCAAGATCGCTGAATCTGATGCTTGGATCCATTATACCAGAGTGAAGAAAGCACCATCCTCAAACTGGAGAGTGATTGGAGATCCAGAGACTTTAAAACTGACATTGAAACATGATTAATTATCTGAATTTTATTTTTTGTTGCAGTCTATGATGGTGGAAACCTGGATGGAAGAAAGGTCGTTACCAGACCTAGCACAAGTAACCAACAACACTCAGATTCAAACCTGTGATTTGAATGGCTGGGGAAAAGGTGTAGAGAGACAACCACAGGTAAAAGATAAAAGGGTAATAAAGAAAAAACGAGAAATAGGTAAAGAACCAGACACAGAACAGGTAATATCGGTACCAGGTAAAACGCGAGAAGAAAATTTAATAATAGGTTTGATCAAAGAATTTGCAAAATTACAAAATGTATCACAAATTACTGCTTGCCTGCCAATTCCACGAGCAGTTGGAGAATCAATTCCATGGGGAATTTTGACAATGAATCTGACTACAGTAGAGAAAAAAAATGAAACTACCCACTGTAAACAGAAGCCGGTAGTAGAATGGCAAGAAAAAGTAGAGAAAATTAGAAAGAGATGGAAGTTTCCAGGGAATAAAGACGATTGTCACAAGTTGCCAAATTCTATTTTTGAATCAAGAGAGCCAACAAGCCAAATGCGTTTTCTTTGTAGTGGGCCAACGTGTGATGATAGAAATAGAGGGTATTGTTCTTATGATGAACAAATAAAACGAAATGTATCTAGAACAATCATGAAATGGGAATGCGAAAGAGCTAACCGAACCACAGGACTAGAAGAGAAGTGGGAATCCATTTGGTCTACAAGCATACTTTTACAATTTCAGTACATGGCAGAGACATCATGGTGTTTTACATGGGATGGACTAAAATTTTCAACAAATCCAATTGTAATAGATAAAAGTACATCTACAAGGGAAAAAGAAAAAGTAGTTCCTTGGTGGCAATGTAAACAAATATACAATTGTAGTACAGTGAACCAAGCATTTCAACGCATACCCCCTCTAGCAGCGGCTCTAAAATTTGGGTGCTTATGCCGGGGACTAGAAAATAATTTGAATGTAACTAGTCTCTGGAAGGTTAGTTGCCAAAGGTATGCAATTCCAAGCCCTGGGCATTTAGTCTGGGTAATGAGTGATGGTACCTGGACCACACATTTAAACATTGACGGAAAAGTTAAACAAATAACATTGGGATTACCCACATTATGCCCTATATGGAAAAAGGCTCCCTTCAAGGGAAATCAAGAAAATTTGCACATAACACGACTAAAAAGATCAGAAAGAGGAAACAAAGATGATGAAACCTGGAATGATCCAGGAGCAGGGGTGAAAATAGGATGGGTATTAGAATCTCTCCTAAATCCTATAGCGTCCTATAGAAATAGAAAGTGGTTGTATCAGCTAACTGGACAGGTTGAACGGTTGGCAAATGTGACACGCAGAGGGTTTAGAAAAATGAATATACAGTTGCAGGCTACATCAAGGATGGCTTTACAGAACAGGATGGCACTGGATATCCTGCTGCTAAAGGAGCATGGTGTGTGTGGATTTTTAAGAGACAGAATAGACCATTGTTGTGTACATATTCCAAATGTAACTGAAGATGTCGAGCACGATCTGGAGTTATTAGGAAAAATAGAACAAGAAACACACGAACTTAGAGAGGACATGTCGGAAAACTGGATAGGTAAAATTTTCAGTGGATTAGGATTGAATCTGAGTTCATGGATAAAATCATTAATTGAGACTCTAATCATTCTAGCATTGGTATTTCTAGCACTCATTCTGGCATACAAATGTTTGGAACGACAATTGACACGAAAAACAGAATTTAATCGGATGATTATACAAGCAGTGGCAAGACAACAAGATGAACCATCAAAAGATCCACCATCATACGGCAACTCGGGGTTCCGTGAAATCACACTATAAATAAGTGAAAGTATTGAGTATGATTATCAATACTTTCAAAGGGGGGAAATGTTACCAAACTGATCAGATTCTGATGATTTTATGATTTTAGTTTAGCTAAAATCAAGTTAGGCCTAATCGAATCATAAGAGGGAATAACTGTGTTTTGTTCTAGTAATTACAGAAAGCATACAGAACATACAGGTGGTACCAGCAGCTAAAGTACATGAAGCGAACAGGTGGTACAAGCAGCTAAGGCCCAGCATTGTCTGTAACTAGAAACCGTATAGTCAAGAAAGTAAAATATTATGTTTAAGCAACCACCGTGGAAACAATACAGTAATTAATCATATAGTGGCTAAAGTCACAGTGACCAGTTTATGCTGCTTAAAGATCCCCTTATCCCCCTCCCCATCCTAATCTGAATATTAGAGGGTACAATCAATAGCGCGACCGTGGCATGACTATAGGTGACCAATGATTGTTATTAGAAATGAATATGCATGAAGTAATCCAACCAATCATTAGGGGCCAATCAAGGTAAAGGTTAATCTTAATGAGCAATTGAAAGCGAGTAGTACATGCAGTTTTATGTTAAACATCTTATACAATGGAACTCAAATGTATAAAAACCTTGCTAAAGGTGATGTAACCTAGGATACATTAGGTGGAGATATCCCCCGTATCCTCCGCGCGTCAATAAAGAAGTGTCTGCTTATCTACATCACATTGGTGTTGATAAGTTCTTTGTCCTGTTTGGTGACAGTTGCAGCCCCCCCGGCGCCCCTTCTTTGGTAGCGCCCACCATCCGCGGCTCAGGCAGCCCCGCCACAAACACCGACTGTTACATCCTTGAGGGGCGGGAACTCCCCCTTTTCCTGCGGTGACAGCTCCCGCGTGCTTTGCCAAGCCTCGCTCGAACAGCTACTTACAGGCTAGATCCGTACTGCTCCGTGCGTGATCTGACAACTGTACCTAAGTAGCCTGACTAGGTCCGGGGGCCTGGTTAAATATTCAGTTATACTCTCACCTTCAGATTAGTTAGCCATTCACAGCGAGAAATATGGTTTTAATCAGGCGCTGGCAGCTGAGTACTACCCAGGAACGTGCTATGATGTTTTTGCTACTTGGTTTTGGCTACTCCCCCTCAACGTGTCGGTACTATCAAGCTTAACCCCTTGCGAGCCGCCGCTTCGGCCCTGCTGCGAGTGGGAGGGAACTGGGGCCCCAGACAGTCCCCTTCCAGGATGGGGTCGCAGCTCCCTGGGGAACACGTCGGGAGGGGAGTGGGGTGGGAGACCAGGGGACCCTGCGGGACATGGAAACGTGTGGCTCCCACAGTTTGCAAGGCACAGGTATTTACGCTTCTCAGGCAGTGAAACAGTTAAACAATCTGATGCAGAGTAGTTGAACAAGAATCCCCTGGGCAAGCAATAGTTAACAGAGTAGTTGAATGTGGAGGAATGGCTTGCTGAACAGGGCCGAATGTAACAGCTGTGAGCGAGCAGTACTGATAACGGGAGCTGTACTGCTGATAGCTGTAGCTTCCCAGGGTCATTCTGACCTGGAAGCTTGTGGAAAGCTCCAGGTCAGAATGATCTCGAATCTGGTGGAAAGTTCCAAGGTAGAACCTGCGGGAAGAATCCAGAAGAAGATAACCGCAAGAGGCTGGAACATGCAAATGTAGCTTTTTATGCTTAGCCAATCAAATATAGACAAGTAGGAATAATTAGGCATAAGTAGGCATAATTAACCTCCAGTGTATAAAAGGCATAGCAGAACTCGAATAAAGTTGAAGCTTGCTTATAACTCATACTGAGTTGCGTCCTGCTTCCCTCTCCTTCTCCAACATTCTGCAACAGTTGAACAAGTAGCCCTTTAGCAAACAGTCGAGCCAGCAGAGATAACAGATCAGGTAGTAATTGCGTTTGTGTATATATGCCAGTGTCACCAAACAGGACAAAGAATTTATCAACACCAATGTGATGTAGATAAGCAGACACTTCTTTATTGACGCGCGGAGGATACGGGGGATAACTCCACCCAGCGTATCCTGGGTTACATCACATTTAGCAGGGTTTTTATATATTTGATTTCCATTGTATAAGTTGTTTAACATAAAACTGCATATACTGCTCACCTTTAATTACTCATTAAAGTTAACCTTTACCTTGATTGGCCCTTAATGATCTTTTGAGTTACATCACTTCATGTATATTCATTTTTAATAACAATCATTGGTCACCTATAGTCACGCCATAGTCACGCTATTGATTGTAGCCTCTAATATTTAGATTAGGATGTGGAGGGTAATGGAATCTTCAAGCAGCATAACTGGTCACTGTGACTTTAGCCACTATATGTTTAATTATTGTATTATTTCCGTGGTGGTTGCTTAAACATAATATCTTACCTTCTTGACTATATGGTTTCTAGTTAAATACAATGCTGGGCCCCAGCTGCTTGTACCACCTGTTTGCTTCATGTACTTTAGCTGCTGGTACCACCTGTTTGTTCTGTGTGCTTTCTGTGACTACTGAAGTAAAACACAGTCACTCCCTCATATGATTTGATTAGGCCTAACTTGATTTTAGCTAAACTAAAATCATAAAATCATCAAAATCTGATTAGATTGGTAACACCAGCACATTGGAATCTTCTAGGAGGAACCTATCTCTGTGAACAGGAGGTCTCAAGCATGGAGAACCAGCTAAAACCAGCCTTGCAGTTTCTTTAGCAAAGAACAAAGAAGTGACTGACTAAAGTTCACATGATGAAGATGAAGATGAAGTAAACAACCACCAGAGGTCTTTGCAGACCACCAAGAGACTGTAATGTGCATGCAGGAGTGGGTGACCACATTCTCAGATAACTAATGAATATGTATGAATATGTTAATCATTTATCGGAAACAATATGCTTAACTTGTATAGAAGCTGTGCTTCTAACCACCTGGGGAGTGCACATTTTTGGAGGAACAATCTCCTGTGCGCCCAGTGCTGCAATAAAGAATACCTGCTTAATAGTCATCCTGACTAGTGAGTTCTGATTTCGGTTTTTCACTGCATCATCAGCAATGAGCCCTAAACGCTGTTCTAGAAAATGGGTCCCCTCATGTGTCTATATAAACGTGGGTGTGGTGATGGTGTTAAAAAGTCCAAGTCTAAACCAACGGCTTTTTTTTTTCCCCTGCAAAACCACCAAATCCAAAATACTACTCTCTCCCCTCCCAATATGTGGCTAGCTGAATCAAAATACTGGGCCTGACCTTTGTACTTTCTACTCATCTTTATTCAAGCATCTATCATGTTTTCTTTCCCCGTGCAGTACAGCTGTTTTCCAACTTGTATGAAAGAGCCTCTGATTAAAAAAAAAAATCACATTTTTGTCCCTGTAGCAGAGTTTTGGGGTTTTTTTCCCCCCAAGGCTGTAAACTTAGCCCATCATTTATTTTCTAAAAACAGTGCAAAATATTTCTGTTCAAAACTGTGATATTGCCCTCTACAGCAATACTTAATTTTAAAAGATTAAAAAAAGCAATATTTTCCCTGCAGTGTTAATACATTTGTTTGATGTTTCTAAGTGTTTTGGAAGAGGAAAATATTTTGTACAAAATTATGTTACTACCAGGGAGTTCAGGGCTCAAAATTGGTGGATGGATTTGGTCATCATCCTGTCCTGATTCCCTAGGCACAGCCCCATGGGCCAGCCATGCAGGCAGCCATGAGTAGCCCTGAGTCAGCTGAGAGTTCCAATCAAGGCAGCTGACTCACAGGTGTATCCCATACCACCTAGTCATGCTCATTATAAAAGGAGGGAGCTCAGTGAGGGTGAGGTTCTTCTTCTCCCTGAGGTTCCTTGGTGGTGGTGTTCTGGTCCTGCTTTTGGCATTGAACCAGGCTGACTAGATCCTTTATGCTTTGTGTTAATTGTTGTTTCAGTTTTGTTATTCTATTAAATCTGTCTATACCTCAGCTCACGTGTTTTTTTCTTTTTTCCCCTGATTCTCCTTCCCATCTGGGGAGGGAGCCTTGGGTGGGATACTAACTGCTACGGTTTAGCCCTGAGTACTGGCTAACCGTAGACAGGTTTTTTGGTGCCCAATGTGTATTTTGAAACACAGAGCTGAAGTACAAACAAATCTTACCATTTAACTCACTCTCTCACTATGGTGATATGAGGAGGATGGTCTCTTGGGGGATTCCTCGGGTATCTGTTGTTGGAATCACTGTTTGAGTATGGGATGGTCTTATTGCTGTTGCTGTTTGTATTGGTACGGTTTATCATTTTTGGCCATAGGCTTAGAGGTGTTGCCCTGGTATGTGTTTTGGTGTTAGGCTCTGGTGTAATGAATTTACTTGTAGTTTTACCTATTTATGATCTCTGGGACCAGTTGATGGGCACCGTGACTCTGCTACACTCTTGGGATGCCTCAACAGTTCTACTTGTGTTAACTTGGGTTTTGAATATTTTCTTGTTTCTCGTCCTGCTAAGAATGAAACCATGGCATAGAGTTGGCTGCTCTGTGGCTGCTACATCTTCTGCCACGGGCCCTACAGTCAGCTCGGCCCCTGAAGGAAGCAGTGCAGATAGTCTGATCCCGGTAGTGGATGGTGCAGCTGCCCGGCATACTCAGCCAGTGCCAACTGCTCCTGTATATAAGAAGCAATACACCAGAAGAGCAGGTCGGGAAGAAGTCACCACTCAGTCTTTGTTGCTTAGTGAGCTGCGAGACATCCGCAAAGGTTATTGTCAGCATGAAGGCGGGCTCCTGGTTTCTTGGCTGCTCCGGTGCTGGGATAATGGAGCTGAGGGCATAGAACTGGAAGGCAATGAAGCTAGGTAGCTGTGTCAGATATCAAGGGATGTGAGCATTGATAAAGGTCTCTCAAAAGAAGTATGGCCCCTCAGTTTTTGGAGACAACTACTGAGTGTGAAAAACAGGTATCTCTATTGAGATGATGTTGTGTACAGGCTGAGCAGGTGGTTGACTATTGACAGAGGTGTTCTGTATCTAAGAGAAACAGCTGTGCGGGAACTGCTTTTTACTTCTGTGGATGACCCTCAGACGCCAGTGGATCCAGATGCACTTATAGTTACTGGACTCATGTGGCATAAGTGGGTGTTGAGTGCACAGCCAGGTTATGCCAATGTATTGGCATTATTTACCTGGAAACATGATGAAGTACCAACAGTAGGTGACCTGGGGGCTCGACTGAGGCAATATGCAGACAATCTCTCTTCGTCCTCACGGGCTGGCATCTCTGCCGTGGAAGCACCATCGGATAACTCCTGAGCACTGCTCACCAAAGTTCTTGACAGGCTGTCCCAGATGGAGGACAAGTTACACTTCCTGTCAGTGCCAACAAATGTTTCTGCCGTGGAGAGAAAGCGCTCCCCTGAAAGGCCTGTGAGAGACAGATGGTGTATACCACAGGGTGCTCTGTGGTTCTTCTTAAGAGACCATGGAGAGAACGTGAGGAAATGGGATGGCAAGCCTACATCAGCTCTACAGGCATGTGTCCATGAACTGAAAACCAGAAATATTGCAAGAGGAGGACCTGCCAGGAGAACTGCTGCTGCAGTCTCCAGAAGGCAGCCCCCCAGACAGCGTAGATGGGCTTCAGATCCAAACATACAATGCGTGCCCAATGAGGATACAAGTGTAGCCCATGTGAGTAGCTTGGACCCATATGCCAATGACAGCTACTTTGTTCAGGATTAGAGAGGCCGTGCCTTCAGCCAGGTGGAGGAGAGGGACAACAGTATATTGGACTGTGTGGATACGATGGCTTGTCACAACTGTCCCACAAAAATACAAGGCTTTGGTGGACACAGGTGCACAGTGCACCATAATGCCGTCCAATTACATCGGGACGGAATCTATTTCAATTGCTGGCGTGAGAGGAGGATCACAGGAATTGACTGTAGTTGAAGCTGAAGTCAGCCTGACTGGATGTGAGTGGCAGAAGCACCGTATTGTGACTGACCCTTGTGGGAGTTTGGCTTGTGAGTAACGGACATGGAGTGTTAGAGCAGGTGCACGAACAGGCTACTGTGCAGGCGCTAGCAGCCAAGATTAGGCCTCAAGGACGTACTGTCCTTGCAGAGTAGTACAAGAAACTAAGTTACATAAGATAGGGAACTAACAGGCAAGGTGGAGAATATTATAATTAGAGGCTGAAGCATAGGTTAAAAGTTAATGATTGATGTAGAAGTGGTCTAATGAAAACCTAAGAAAAAGATAATAAGATATGCTTAATCGTGGTGATTTGACAGAAGAATGATATATAAGTAAATGTATCTGCGCAATAAAACGAGTTCTGCCGACCTCATATGAGAGTGCAGTCTCCCTCCGTCGATTCCTACAAAGTGGTGACCCCGACGTGATACAAATGAAGGCAAAAGATAGTGGAATAAAACGGAGTATTATTCCCAGGTCCCGAACTCGAGATAAGGACGGCCAAAGCGGGCAGTTGCAGGCAACTGGACACGCCGGGCCCCGCGGGGCGAATAACGCAGCGGCTGGAAGTTGCAACGGGGACGGAAGGTGGGCAACCGTTCAACGTTGTTAGTCAAGGTTTGTGTAGATTCAAATTGTGTAGAGGCAAAAGTAATCAAGGTTCGTGCAGAGGCAAAAAGATTAAGGGAGAGTCGAGTGGAATTTATATGGTGCAGAGGTTTTTTTTTTTTAAAAAAAAAAAAAAAAAGTGCAGAGGTTTTTTAAAAAAAAAAAAAAAAAAAAAAAAAAAGAAAAAGAGCTAGATTTTAAAAAGGAGTTGCCAGGGCTAATAACCTATGGGCTAAGCAAGGGTTGTTTTGTTAGTCCTAACACGATACATGAACTTGCAGAATGGCGAAAATTAGGGGATATAATTTGGGATGCCGTATTAGATGATGACAAGACAGCGAAAAAGTTAGGGAAACATTGGAGAATTGTTCATAATGCTCTGTTACAACATTCCATAGAGTTGCGTGCGGCTAAATTAGCTCATGAGGCTACTGCCAAAAATCAATTATACTTACACGATACGGGCATAGAGTGCAATCCACCTAGCTACAGATCATTCACCATGTCTACGGCTGCCGTAGAAGCACCTATCCCCTCAGCTCCACCAGAGGAGGAATTGCCTCCTCCGCCTGAGGACTGGGCAACGAGTTCAGAGCCGGTCCCACCGCCCGTGGGGAAGGTTTCTGACTCGAAAGCCCGAAATGAGACCGAAAGTAGCCGAGAAAAACTACGCTGTCAGCTACAGGAATGTGTGCTGGGGTGGAAAAAGCTCGCGGCAGATAGACTGCAAGAGGGTGATAGTGGAGCTGTGGAAGCACTCTCGGAAGTTTTTCCTGTTGTTTTTACACCCTTGGATAATGATAATATTCAAGTCACCTTATCCCCCTTAGATTGGGAATTATTGACACAGTTAAGAGCAACAGTAGCAGAGAGTCAATTTAGTAATCAGTTAAGTGAAGCTGTGCGGCAGGGGCAGGAAAATACAGTGCAGGCTATGGCAGCGCTTGCCCCCCTGTCGTCCTCTCCGTCTTCCAACGACCGTAACGCCACTATAATTTGCTACCGCTGTGGAAATACGGGACATACACGCAGAGAATGCAGGACAAGAAGCGTATGGTGTAATGCATAAGTAAAAAGACTTTGGGCTCCCTATATGCTTGGGGGTATGCCAAAGGACACTTTAAAGACCCTAATACGTTGTTTGATGTAACGGAGTGGAGAAAGTGTGGGAACTCTCTGCGGGACAATGTTATTAAGGGTGATAAACGGCGAAAAAATTGCAAAAACCGCGCGGGAGGTAAACAATTCCCCATTCCCCCCCCCGCGCACGCCGCGGCAGCGGCTGGAGCGGCGGCCGTGCCTGGCGCAGCGGAGCGGCACGATCGGCATTCCAACCCCCCCCCCATCCCCCGCCCCTCTCCCCCGCGCGTGCTGTGGCAGCAGCCGAAGCGTTCGCAGCTTCAAGGCCCTCGCCACCGGGAGCGTTTCCTGCCGGAATCAGAGTGTTGGACAGAATGCCTATTCCAGCGGCGAGAGAGAAATGTCTGGGACAGAAGAAGAGACAATGGACACAGACGAACGATGGCCCGTTCCACCGCCGCCCTCCCCCCCCACCGCCTGAACCAAACGTTCCTGAAACATCTGACCCACCTCACCTGAGTGCGAGATTTCAAAAGGAGCGTGGTTGGGGGGTGGGCAGGCTGGGACAAGAAATGGAAAGGGGGCCGGGGTGGAGAGGGAGTGTGGCTGTGGTTTGGTCTGACTCAGATTGGTCTGACTCAGATTGGGACTGGACTGTAGGTAAAATATCTCAAAATAATTTGGGAAAAAAAAAAAAAAAAAAGAAAAAAAAGAAAAAAAAAAAAAGGAAAAAAGGAAAAATAGTTGTGCATGAGCTGCGAGAAGCATTACTCATGTCTTTAAGTGTTGAAAATTCTAACCCAACCTGCAAGCGTATTTTACAGAGTCTGCCTAAAAACTCCAGTATTGCTGAAATGATGGATGCTTGTTCCGGGGTAGGAACACCTGAAGAGCATGCTGGTTTCATGGCCTCAGCTTTTGCTGCGGCTATCCGACCCTTGGTACAACAAGGTAACGGTAATCGAGGCACAAAATGTTGCAGCTGTGGAAAATCTGGTCACATTAAGGTACAATGTAAAGTTCCAAAAAAAAAAAAAAAAAAAAAAAAAAACAAACCCAAAAACACAGGAGAAGGGAAGGCTTTTGTAGGAATCGACGGAGGGAGACTGCACTCTCATATGAGGTCGGCAGAACTCAATTTATTGCGCAGATACATTTACTTATATATCATTCTTTTGTCAAATCACCACGATTAAGCATATCTTATTATCTTTTTCTTAGGTTTTCATTAGACCACTTCTACATCAATCATTAACTTTTAACCTATGCTTCAGCCTCTAATTATAATATTCTCCGCCTTGCCTGTTAGTTCCCTATCTTATGTAACTTAGTTTCTTGTACTACTCTGCAAGGACAGTACGTCCTTGAGGCCTAATCTTGGCTGCTAGCGCCTGCACAGTAGCCTGTTCGTGCACCTGCTCTAACACTCCATGTCCGTTACTCACAAGCCAAACTCCCACAATTCCCCCTTTTTTCTTTTGCACGAACCGAACTTTATGCATTAGACTAGTGACTAGTTTTGTTATTAGCTTTCATACTATTCCTAGCCCAATTAACAACAAGACAATTATGATTACCCAGCGAATACCTTCTTTGATCAAACCAAGTAACCATGGGGACAGACTGCCAAATATTTTTTGTAACCATGAATCAAACCAGCTTGTCTCCTTTTGAATCTTTTAAGTGTGTTCTTTAAGCCACTGCAGTTGTTGGTGAATTGATTCCCCACGATTGCTTAGATTGAAGCAGCACATCCCTTCAAAATCTTCACATCCATGGCCTTGTGCTAAAAGCAAAAAATCAACAGCAGCTCTATTTTGCAACACAGCATGCCCAACGCTATCTAAATCTTCTGTTAATTCTGTCTGTCCCTTTTTACAAATTTTTCTTTCCCTACACGCGGTCACGCATTATTTAATTGGTTAAAAGTCTCTAGTACAAGGCAAACATGCAGCTCAGTTCAGTTCCCGTTGGTTCTTAAGTTCTTCTCACACAATGTCCAATTGGTCACTCCCATCTGCTCACTCCTGCATTCCCTAGTGAAGCAGTCATTGCTCTTTCTTATTTTTTCTTCCTTTGAAGCAGCTTCCAGAATGTGGCTACCTGCCTAGGCCAGCATCCCGCATGGCTGGCTCACTATATGGCCATTCTCTTTTAAATGCATTTCTACAATTTCCCCTTTTTCTTCTTGAGCCAGCCATACGTTCTTCATGGCATCTTTAATCATGCTTGTTGCCTTTTTGAAAACACAAAGTACAATCATTAATACAATAGTGACCAATAACAGGTGGAATTCAATAATAGGTGGAATTAACAAAGAAACAAAGTCACCCACAGAAGAGATGGAGACAACCAAGTTAATAGACTGATCATGTAGAAGTAGTCCCATATTGTTTTCCCATGAAGCCCCATTTGCAAATGTCAAACGTGACCAGGGCCCAGTTGCAGGGAGAGTCAGGAGGTCCTTCCCCAACAGGAAAACTCTGCAAAGTGCGTCCACCTCACAGACAGACACTCCACTCTTTCCACAAATGGACTCAGGCCCTGTCCCCAAAGCAGGACAGCTGGCAGTCATTTATCCAATGTGGGGCACCTGGGGCTTGTTTACCCAAGGGCTCCCCCCACAAGGCCGATCGCACCTTGGAGGAAAGCCAAAAGGCAAAGTCATCCCCTCCTTTTAAAGGACCATGGGAACTATCCATATGTCGTTCAATAATTTTTTTTTTTTTTTTTTTTTTTTTTTTGGAGCTTTACATTGTACCTTAATGTGACCAGATTTTCCACAGCTGCAACATTTTGTGCCTCGATTACCGTTACCTTGTTGTACCAAGGGTCGGATAGCCGCAGCAAAAGCTGAGGCCATGAAACCAGCATGCTCTTCAGGTGTTCCTACCCCGGAACAAGCATCCATCATTTCAGCAATACTGGAGTTTTTAGGCAGACTCTGTAAAATACGCTTGCAGGTTGGGTTAGAATTTTCAACACCTAAAGACATGAGTAATGCTTCTCGCAGCTCATGCACAACTATTTTTCCTTTTTTTTTTTTTTTCTTTTCTTTTTTTTTCCCTCTTTTTTTTTTCTTTTCCTTTTTTTTTTTTTTTTTTTTTTTTCAGTTAATTTGAGATATTTTACCTACAGTTTAGTCCTAATCTGAGTCAGACTAAATCATAGTGACATTTTTTCTTTACCCCGGCTCCCTTTCCATTTCTTGTCCCAGCCTGCCCACCCCCCAACCACGCTCCTTTTGAAATCTCGCACTCAGGTGAGGTGGGTCAGATGTTTCAGGAACGTGTGGTTCAGGCGGCGGTGGAATGGGCCATTGTTCGTCTGTGTCCATTGTCTCTTCTTCTGTCCCAGACACTTCTCTCTCGCCGCTGGAATAGGCATTCGGTCCAACACTCTGATTCCGACAGGAAACGCTCCCGGTGGCGAGGGCCTTGAAGCTGCGAACGCTTCGGCTGCTGCCACAGCGCGCGGGGGAGAGGGGCGGGGGATGGGGGGGGGGTTGGAATGCCGATCGTGCCGCTCCGCTGCGCCAGGCACGGCCGCCGCTCCAGCCGCCGCCGCGGCGTGCGCGGGGGGGGAATGGGGAATTGTTTACCTCCCGCGCAGCTTTTGCAAATTTTTTTTTTTTATTTTTTTTTTTTTGGCCGTTTTATCACCGTCAATAACATCGTCCCGCAGAGAGTTCCCACACTTTCTCCACTCCGTTACATCAAACAGCGTATTAGGGTCTTTAAAGTGTCCTTTGGCATACCCCCAAGCATATAGGGAGCCCAAAGTCTTTTTACTTATGCATTACACCATACGCTTCTTGTCCTGCATTCTCTGCGTGTATGTCCCGTATTTCCACAGCGGTAGCAAATTATAGTGGCGTTACGGTCGTTGGAAGACGGAGAGGACGACAGGGGGGCAAGCGCTGCCATAGCCTGCACTGTATTTTCTTGCCCCTGCCTCACAGCTTCACTTAACTGATTACTAAGTTGACTCTCTGCTACTATTGCTCTTAACTGTGTCAATAATTCCCAATCTAAGGGGGATAAGGTGACTTGAATGTTATCATTATCCAAGGGTGTAAAAACAACAGAAAAAACTTCCGAGAGTGCTTCCACAGCTCCACTATCACCCTCTTGCAGTCTATCTGCCGCGAGCTTTTTCCACCCCAGCACACATTCCTGTAGCTGACAGCATAGTTTTTCTCGGCTACTTTCGGTCTCATTTGGGGCTTTCGAGTCAGAAACCTTCCCCACGGGCGGTGGGACCGGCTCTGAACTCGTTACCCAGTCCTCAGGCGGAGGAGGCAATTCCTCCTCTGGTGGAGCTGAGGGGACAGGTGCTTCTACGGCAGCCGTAGACATGGTGAATGATCTGTAGCTAGGTGGATTGCACTCTATGCCCGTATCATGTAAGTATAATTGATTTTTGGCAGTAGCCTCATGAGCTAATTTAGCCGCACGCAACTCTATGGAATGTTGTAACAGAGCATTATGAACAATTCTCCAATGTTTCCCTAACTTTTTCGCTGTCTTGTTATCATCTAATACGGCATCCCAAATTATATCCCCTAATTTTCACCATTCTGCAAGTTCATGTATCGTGTTAGGACTAACAAAACAACCCTGGCTTATCCCATAGGTTATTAGCCCTGGCAACTCCTTTTTAAAATCTAGCTCTTTTTCTTTTTCTTTTTTTTTTTTTTTTTTTTTAAAAAAAACCTCTGCACCATATAAATTCCACTCGACTCTCCCTTAATCTTTTTGCCTCTCTCCTAACTCATGAACGGTGTTAGGGTTCACGAAACATCCTTTAGATATGCCGTAAGTTATTAAAGCCGGCAACTCTTTTTTGAAATCTATCTCCTTCTCCTTAACCCCCCTCTGCTTCAAAAACTGAGTTAGCAGCGTCAATGCCGCCTGTCTTTGCATAGTTAAAGTATGAATCTACACAACCTTGATTACCAGTGGTTAGCGACAGCAATTGCTCACCTTTCGCTCCCACCGTTATCTTCCAGCCACTGTGTAATTTCACCCGTGGGATCCGGCACCGTAGTCGCCTGCGACGAGGTGCTTTGATCGTCCTTATTCGCGAGTCGGGACCTGGGATCTTTACTCCGTATTTTTATTCCTCGGTAGTTTCACGCCGACACGATCACGTCGGGGGTCACCACTTTGTAGGAATCGACGGAGGGAGACTGCACTCTCATATGAGGTCGGCAGAACTCAATTTATTGCGCAGATACATTTACTTATATATCATTCTTTTGTCAAATCACCACGATTAAGCATATCTTATTATCTTTTTCTTAGGTTTTCATTAGACCACTTCTACATCAATCATTAACTTTTAACCTATGCTTCAGCCTCTAATTATAATATTCTCCACCTTGCCTGTTAGTTCCCTATCTTATGTAACTTAGTTTCTTGTACTACTCTGCAAGGACAGTACGTCCTTGAGGCCTAATCTTGGCTGCTAGCGCCTGCACAGTAGCCTGTTCGTGCACCTGCTCTAACACTCCATGTCCGTTACTCACAAGCCAAACTCCCACAGGCTTTGATGGTGTCTATGGTGTCTGTAATTGCTGTCAGAGCTATGGGTACCGTGCTAGTGAATGTCGCTCCAAAAGGAGAAAGAATAGGATTGCCACCTGCAGATAGATTAAATAAGGCTATATATGTATTGAACGACATATGGATAGTTCCCATGGTCCTTTAAAAGGAGGGGTTAAAAGGAGGGGATGACTTTGCCTTTTGGCTTTCCTCCAAGGTGCGATCGGCCTTGTGGGGGGAGCCCTTGGGTAAACAAGCCCCAGGTGCCCCACATTGGATAAATGACTGCCAGGTGTCCTGCTTTGGGGAGAGGGCCTGAGTCCATTTGTGGAAAGAGTGGAGTGTCTGTCTGTGAGGTGGACGCACTTTACAGAGTTTTCCTGTTGGGGAAGGACCTCCTGACTCTCCCTGCAACTGGGCCCTGGTCACGTTTGACATTTGCAAATGGGGCTTCATGGGAAAACAATATGGGACTACTTCTACATGATCAGTCTATTAACTTGGTTGTCTCCATCTCTTCTGTGGGTGACTCTGTTTCTTTGTTAATTCCACCTATTATTGAATTCCACCTGTTATTGGTCACTATTGTATTAATGATTGTACTTTGTGTTTTCAAAAAGGCAACAAGCATGATTAAAGATGCCATGAAGAACGTATGGCTGGCTCAAGAAGAAAAAGGGGAAATTGTAGAAATGCATTTAAAAGAGAATGGCCATATAGTGAACCAGCCATGCGGGATGTTGGCCTAGGCAGGTAGCCACATTCTGGAAGCTGCTTCAAAGGAAGAAAAAATAAGAAAGAGCAATGACTGCTTCACTAGGGAATGCAGGAGTGAACAGATGGGAGTGACCAATTGGACATTGTGTGAGAAGAACTTAAGAACCAACGGGAACTGAACTGAGCTGCATGTTTGCCTTGTACTAGAGACTTTTAACTAATTAAATAATGCGTGACCGCGTGTAGGGAAAGAAAAATTTGTAAAAAGGGACAGACAGAATTAATAGAAGATTTAGATAGCGTTAGGCATGCTGTGTTGCAAAATAGAGCTGCTGTTGATTCTTTGCTTTTAGCACAAGGCCATGGATGTGAAGATTTTGAAGGGATGTGCTGCTTCAATCTAAGCAATCGTGGGGAATCAATTCACCAACAACTGCAGTGGCTTAAAGAACACACTTAAAGATTCAAAAGGAGACAAGCTGGTTTGATTCATGGTTACAAAAAATATTTGGCAATCTGTCCCCATGGTTACTTGGTTTGATCAAAGAAGGCATTCGCTGGGTAATCATAATTGTCTTGTTGTTAATTGGGCTAGGAATAGTATGGAAGCTAATAACAAAACTAGTCACTAGTCTAATGCATAAAGTTCTGTTCGTGCAAAAGAAAAAAGGGGGAATTGTGGGAGTTTGGCTTGTGAGTAACGGACATGGAGTGTTAGAGCAGGTGCACGAACAGGCTACTGTGCAGGCGCTAGCAGCCAAGATTAGGCCTCAAGGACGTACTGTCCTTGCAGAGTAGTACAAGAAACTAAGTTACATAAGATAGGGAACTAACAGGCAAGGCGGAGAATATTATAATTAGAGGCTGAAGCATAGGTTAAAAGTTAATGATTGATGTAGAAGTGGTCTAATGAAAACCTAAGAAAAAGATAATAAGATATGCTTAATCGTGGTGATTTGACAGAAGAATGTTATATAAGTAAATGTATCTGCGCAATAAATTGAGTTCTGCCGACCTCATATGAGAGTGCAGTCTCCCTCCGTCGATTCCTACAGACCCTGATGCCCCATGCATCCTGGGGGTGGATTATCTTAGAAGGCATGTTTCAAAGACCCGAGGGGGTACCGCTGGGGGTTTGGTATAGCAGCAGTGGAGATGGATGAAATTGAACTGCTGTCTACCCTGCCTGGCTTATTGGTGGACCCTTCCATTGTGGGGCTGCTGAAGGTTGAGGACCAGAAGGTGCCTGTTGCTAATAGAACAGTGCACCGGTGACAGTATTGGACAAATCAAGACTCCCTTATCCCCATACAGAAGCTGACTGGCCAACTAGAGAGCCAGGGGGTGATCAGTAAGACACACTCACCCTTTCATAGTCCTGTTTGGCCAGTGCGGAAGTCCAGTGGAGAGTGGAGACTGACTGTGGACTGTCGTGGCCTCAATGAAGTCACACCACCACTGAGTGCTGCTGTGCCGGACGTGCTAGAACTCCAGTATGAACTGGAGTCCAAGGCAGCCAAGTGGTACGCCACGATTGATATCGCCAATGCATACTTCTCAGTTCTGTTGGTGGTGGAGTGCAGGCCACAGTTGGCTTTCACCTGGAGGGGTGTCCAGTATGCCTGTAAAGAAGCGCCTCAGGGGTGGAAGCACAGTCCCATGGTTTGCCATGGACTGATCCAGTCTGCAGTAGAAAATGGCGGAGTGCCTGAGAATCTGCAGTATATCGATGACATCATTGTATGGGGTAACAGACTGGAAGAAGTTTTTGAGAAAGGGAGGAGAGTAATTCAAATGCTACTGAAAGTCAGTTTTGCCATTAGAAGTGGCAAGGTCAAGGGACCTGCTTGAGAAATCCAGTTCCTTGGAATTAAATGGCAGGATGAACATCACCAGATCCCGTTTGATGTAATTAATGAAATAACAGCGATGTCCCCACCAATTAACAAAAAAGAGACCAAGTTTTCTTAGGTGTTGTGGGTTTCTGGCGAATGCATATCCTAGACTGCAGTCATATTGTGAGCCCTCTACATGAAGTGACACAGAAAAATAATGACTTTAAATGGGGCCCTGTGCAACAACAGGCATTTGAACAAATTAAGCAGGAAATTGTCAATGCAGTAGACCATGGGACAGTCCAGATGGGTAAAGATGTTAAGAACGTACTTTACACTGCAGCCAGGGAGAACGGGCCTACCTGGAGCCTCTGGCAAAAGGCACCAGGGGAAACTCGAGGTTGATCCTTAGGGTTTTGGAGCTGAGGATACAGAGGATCAGAAGCCTGCTACACTCCTGGAAAATAAATACTGGCAGCATATGAAGGAGTTCAAGCCAGTTCAGAAGTAGTTGGCACTGAAGCACAGCTCCTCCTGGCACCACGATTGCCAGTGCTGAACTGGATGTTTAGAGGGAAGACTCCATCCACACACCATGCAACAGATGCAATGTGGAGTAAGTGGGTGAAGTGCTGGGGTCTGAACCCCGAGCCCTGAATTAAGATTGACATATGGGTGGTTCCCACAGTTCTTTAATAGGAGGTCATGAGTTTGCCTTTTGGCTTTCCTCCAAGGTGCAGCCGACCTTGTAGGGAAAGCCCTTGGGTAAACAAGCCCCAGGTTCCCCACATTGGGTAAATGAGTGCCAGGTGTCCTGCTTTGGGGATAAAAGCTGGGACCACTTGCAGGAAGGGTGGAGTGTCTATCTGTGAGGTGGACGGACTTCGCAGAGTTTCCTTGTTGAGGAAAGACCTCCTGACTCTCCCTGCAACTGGGCCCCAGTCAAGTTTGGTGCTTGTGAACGTGGACTCTATGAGAACAATATGGGGCTACCTCTCTCCTATATTATCAGCCTATTGGCTTGGCTGTCTCCCATCTCTGCCATGGGAGACTTCGTTGCTTTGTTTTTTCCACCAATTGTTGGCCATGTTGTATTATTCTTGGCGTTGTTGGGGTTGATGTCTGTTATGTGTAATCTGATTGACTTGTTTGTACCCCCAGCGATCACCCATGTACTGACCTTTTTGTGTGCAATAGAATCTGCTTTCTGGTTTGTTCTACTGCTGGCTGTATCCTTTGTGCTAGGCCTAGTAATTGGGAAAACAGTGGGTTGCACTGATCACTCAGTGGGCTAGAATAGGAAATCCCAACCGCCTGGATCTTCTGGAAGTAATCATGGACTGGCCAGAAGGCAAAGATTTTGGAGTGCCACCAGGAGAAAAGGTGGTGTGTGCTGAAGAGGCTCCCCCATACAATGACCTACCAGAAAACGAGAAGCCATTCTTTGTTCACTGATGGATCCTGTCGTCTTGTAGGAAAACAGCATAGGTGGAAAGCTGCTGTGTGGAATCCTACATGACAGGTTGCAGAATCAGCTGAGGATGAAGGTGAATCAAGTCAGTTTGCAGCAGTAAAGGCCATCCATCTGGCTTTAGATATTGCCGAGCGGGAGAATTGGCCAATATTTTATCTGTGCACTGACTCGTGGATGGCGGCAAATGCCCTGTGGGGGTGGCTAAAACAATGGAAAGAAAACAATTGGCAGTGCAGAGTCAAGCCCATCTGGGCTGCCTCATTGTGGTGAGATATTGCTGCCCAATTTGACTGTCTGGTGTGTGTCAGGTTCGGAAAGGATTCCCGTGCACAAAACAACTGACTCAAGTAAAAATATGTGCAATAAGCATTTTTTATTAAAACACTCGCCTTATTCCTAAGAAGATTATATATTTTTGTCAAAAATACTTGTCTGTTCCTAAGCAGATTTATATACATACAGACCCCTGGATATATGGAAGACCACAGAGTAGGAGAACGATGGATCATGGTGCTCTGACGAACGGGTGGCAGGTCATGCAGCTTCAGGGCATCCCCTGTCTCACAATGAGCATCAGGCCTTCTCCCTGTTCGTCTGATCACCATGCCTTATATCCCCTCCTAGTGAGTGGAAAAGCACTGGCTCTGGCATCAGTTCACACCTGGCCAGCGTACTGTTTTTTGAAAACAGCGGCTTCCTGTGTTTACTAAACTTTCCTGTTACTCAAGGTCTTGTACCCACAACACTCATTTGCATATGTTCCGAGCTGCAATTTTCCCACTGGTGTCTCACCATGGAGCATTACTTCTTATTATCCCTAATACATGCCACCCCTTGGTCCGTGTTTGGGATACATCAATCATATTACGCATCAACGATATCAGACAGGGAACACAACAAATAATAAATAAAAACCCCACACTCATAGCACAAAGCAATAATAAGCCCTTTTTCAACCAGTCCCAGCCCCATGTCCCTTCCTGTAAGGAGTTCCAACTGTGTTTACCTTCACGTGCTGAGTGAGGGCCTGTAACTTTCATATCTGTGAATGTATGGACTAAGAGTGAGCATGCGGAGCAGAGAGCAGCGGCTGTGGGAGCGGTGGGGCGGCTGCGGTGAGTGCTGTTCGCTTTTGCTTTTGCTGAGGCTTTGAGAAGGAGCCGGGCTTCCCGGAGACGGTGAAGCTGGGGCAGAGCTAGGAAACCCGAGTCTGAGCGTAAATCCTGAGAAACCTGAGAGAAACCGAAAGGCTGACGTGGCGGGGGGCGTGACTGAGAGCCGCGGCAAACTTTAAAAGCGGCCTACCGAGAGGCAAGCGCGCGGAGAGCAGCGCGAGGGGAGGATTAGCCAGATAGACCATAGACCGCATAGACGATGGTCACAACGCGCCCAAAAACTGTTGTGAAAAAGAATATGGGGACTCAGATGGATCCTCCGAGGAGACATGCAGCTGTGCAGGTTTCTGGCTGCAGCGAATGTCTGAGCCTGGCACTGGTACCGGAGGGAGCCAGTGACCCCAAGTGTGTGCGGTGCGAGCAGATAAATGATCTGTTCGGGCAGGTGGTTAAACTGATGGAGGAGGTAGAAAGACTAAGAACTATTAGAGAGTGTGAAAGAGAAATAGATTGGTGGAGCTTCACCCTGAGGCAAGGGCAGTCGGAAAAGGGTGAGCAAGTGATGGATCCCCTCCCCTCCTGTCATCAGACAGAAGGAGAGGGTTCAGGAGACAGGGAGGAATGGAGGGTGGTCCGTCCTTGGAGAGGCAAGCAAAAACCCTCCCAACCCCCTTCACCCTCCCAGTTGCCCTTGAGTAACAGGTACCAGGCCTTGGAACTTCAGGGAGAGGTAAATGAAGTTAGAGGGGTAGATCAGTCTCCTGAATCACCTAGGGCTTGTCAATCACCCCGACACCTTAGGACTTCTTCAATTAAGAAGAAAAGGAGGGTAACTGTGGTGGGCGACTCCCTTCTGAGGGGAACAGAAGGGCCCATCTGTCGACCGGACCCATCCCACAGGGAAGTCTGCTGCCTCCCTGGGGTTCAGATTAGAGAAATTATAAAAGAAACTTCCTGATCTTGTAAATCCCTCCGATTACTACCCACTGCTGGTTTTTCAGGTTGGCAGGGACGAAATTATTACAAGAAGTGCAAGGGCAATGAAGAGTGACTTCAGGGCCCTGGGACGGCTGGTTAAGGGGTCTGGAGTGCAAGTAGTGTTTGCCTCCATACCTCCTGCAAGAATGGGTGAAGAGATAAGCAGGAAGAGTTTACAGATTAATGAATGGCTATGTAACTGGTGCCAAAGACAGGGCTTTGGGTTCTTTGATCATGGGCTGCTATATGAGACACCTGGCCTGGTGGCAGGTGGAATGCATTTGTCCCAGAGGGGGAGAAGGCTTTTGGGGCAGGAGTTAGCAGGGCTCATTGAGAGGGCTTTAAACTAGATGTGAAGGGGGAAGGGGAGAGAACTGGGTCTGTTAGGGACGAGCCCAAGAGCAATATGCTAGGGCCTGAAGGAAGGTGGTCTAGGGAGGATTTTCGATCATTGAAGAGAAGGGATAGATGTTTAGGCCCTGACCACAAGGCCTCCTGCCTCCCAGGGGTCCCACCAGTGCGCTCTGCTTGCTATCTGAAATGCCTGTACACCAATGCACGCAGTATGGGGAATAAACAGGAGGAGTTAGAGGTCTGTGTGCGGTCTAAAGGTTATGACCTGGTGGCAATTACAGAGACATGGTGGGACAGCTCACATGACTGGAATGTGGTCATGGATGGCTATGTCATTTTTAGGAAAGATCGGTCAGTGAAGTGAGATGGTGGAGTTGCTCTCTATGTGAGGGAGCAACTAGAATGTATTGAGTTTTCTCCAGGGACTGATGAGGGGCAAGTTGAAAGTCTGTGGGTAAGAATTAAGGGGCAGGCAGGCATGGGTGATACAGTTGTGGGGGTCTATTACAGACCTCCTGATCAGGACAAGGGAGTTGATGAGGCTTTCTACAGGCAGCTGAAAGCAGCCTCACAACTACAGGCCTTGGTCCTCATGGGGGATTATAACTACCCTGATATGACAGAATCACAGAATCACAGAATGTTAGGGATTGGAAGGGACCTCAAAAGATCATCTAGTCCAATCCCCCAGCCAGAGCAGGAATACCTAGATCAGGTCACACAGGAACATGTCCAGGCGGGTTTTGAATGTCTCCAGAGAAGGAGACTCCACAACCTCTCTGGGCAGCCTGTTCCAGTGTTCTGTTACCCTCACTGTGAAGAAATTCTTCCTCACATTTATGTGGAACCTCCTATGTTCCAGCTTACACCCATTGCCCCTTGTCCTATCATTGGATGTCACTGAGAAGAGCCTGTCTCCATCCTCATGACACTCACCCTTGACATATTTATAAACATTAATGAGGTCACCCCTCAGTCTCCTCCAAGCTAAAGAGACCCAGCTCCCTCAGCCTTTCCTCATAAGGGAGATGTTCCACTCCCTTAATCATCTTTGTGGCTCTGCGCTGGACTCTCTCAAGTAGTTCCCTGTCCTTCTTGAACTGTGGGGCCCATAAATGGACACAATACTCCAGATGTGGCCTCACCAAGGCAGAACAGAGGGGAAGCAGAACCTCTCTTGACCTACTAACCACTCCCTTTCTAATACACCCCAGGATGCCATTGGCCTTCTTGGCCACAAGGGCACATTGCTGGCTCATGGTCATCCTGCTGTCCACCAGGACCCCCAGGTCCCTTTCTCCTACACTGCTCTCCAGCAGGTCAGCCCCCAACCTGTACTGGTACATGGGGTTTTTCTTCCCCAGATGCAGGACTCTACACTTGCCCTTGTTGAATTTCATTAAGTTTTTTCCCGCCCAACTCTCCAGCCTATCAAGGTCTCGTTGAATGGCAGCACAACCCTCTGGTGTGTCAGCCATTCCTCCTAGTCTGGTGTCATCAGCAAACTTGCTGAGGATACATTCTGTACCCTCATCCAAGTTGTTGATGAAGATATTAAACAACACCGGTCCCAGTACCGACCCCTGAGGGACTCCACTAGTCACAGGCCTCCAACTAGACTCCGTCCCATTAACCACAACTCTCTGGCTTCTTCCCTTCAGCCAGTTCATAATCCACCTCACTACCTGATCACTAAACCCATACTTTATCAGCTTATCTACAAGGATGCCTTCTTTGCCTCTGTCTTCACTCCTGCAGGCTTTCCCCAGGAGCCCCTGATCCCTGTAGCCCCAGAAGAAGTCAGGATAAAGGAGGAGTTTGCCTCGGTAGATGAGGATTGGGTTAGGGATCAGTTGAGCAATCTGGATATCCATAAATCAATGGGACCAGATGGAATGCACCCAAGGGTGCTGAGGGAGCTGGCAGAGGTCATTGCTAGGCCACTCTCCATCATCTTTGATAAGTCATGGAGAACAGGAGAGGTGCCTGAGGACTGGAGGATAGCAAATGTCACTCCAATCTATAAGAAGGGCAAGAAGGAGGACCTGGGTAACTATAGACCGGTCAGCCTCACCTCCATCCCTGGAAAGGTGATGGAACAGCTTGTTCTTGGCACTATCTCTAGGCATATCAAGGATGAGGGGGTCATTAAGAGCAGTCAACATGGTTTTACCAAGGGTAAGTCATGTTTGACCAACCTTATTGCCTTCTATGAGGAAATAACTAGGTGGATAGATGATGGGAGAGTGGTAGATGTGGTTTATCTTGATTTCAGTAAAGCATTTGACACTGTCTCCCACAGCATCCTTGTAGATAAGCTGATAAAGTATGGGTTTGGTGATCAGGTAGTGAGGTGGATTGTGAACTGGCTGAAGGAAAGAAGCCAGAGAGTTGTGGTCAATGGGACGGAGTCTAGTTGGAGGCCTGTGACTAGTGGAGACCCTCAGGGGTCGGTACTGGGACCAGTGTTGTTTAATATCTTCATCAACGACTTGGATGAGGGTACAGAATGTATCCTCAGCAAGTTTGCTGATGACACCAAACTAGGAGGAGTGGCTGACACACCAGAGGGTTGTGCTGCCATTCAACGAGACCTTGATAGGCTGGAGAGTTGGGCGGGGAGAAACTTAATGAAATTCAACAAGGGCAAGTGTAGAGTTTTGCATCTGGGGAAGAACAACCCCATGTACCAGTACAGGTTGGGGGCTGACCTGCTGGAGAGCAGTTTAGGGGAAAGGGACCCCGGGGGGTCCTGGTGGACATCAGGATGACCATGAGCCAGCAGTGTGCCCTTGTGGCCAAGAAGGCCAATGGTATCCTGGGGTGTATTAGAAAGGGAGTGGTTAGTAGGTCAAGAGAGGTTCTGCTTCCCCTCTGTTCTGCCTTGATGAGGCCACATCTGCATTATTGTGTCCAGTTCTGGGCCCCACAGTTCAAGAAGGACAGGGAACTACTTGAGAGAGTCCAGCGCAGAGCCACAAAGATGATTAAGGGAGTGGAACATCTCCCTTATGAGGAAAGGCTGAGGGAGCTGGGTCTCTTTAGCTTGGAGAAGAGGAGACTGAGGGGTGACCTTATTAATGTTTATAAATATGTAAAGGGTGAGTGTCATGAGGATGGAGCCAGGCTCTTCTCAGTGACATCCAATGATAGGACAAGGGGCAATGGGTGCAAGCTGGAACATAGGAGGTTCCGCATAAATGTGAGGAAGAACTTCTTCACAGTGAGGGTAACAGAACACTGGAACAGGCTGCCCAGAGAGGTTGTGGAGTCTCCTTCTCTGGAGACATTCAAAACCCGCCTGGACATGTTCCTGTGTGACCTGACCTAGGTGTTCCTGCTCTGGCAGGGGGATTGGACTAGATGATCTTTTGAGGTCCCTTCCAATCCCTAACATTCTGTGTTTCTGTGATTCTGTGAAGAGTGATCACTCAGGTTCATGCAGCAACACAGACTCTCGAAGTCCTTACACCCACGTCTACGCGCTAGAAGCAAAAAAACAATTGTAGCCTGGTTCTGCAAGGTTGTGGGTCATATACTATCAACATCTACTAATAGAGCCGTGAGAGTGGTGCTAGTAGCATTGCTAAATTCTTATAGACAATTACCCAGCTTATTTAATATCCATCAAAAGCCTTTGCACCTTCCACCCCTGGAGCCGGAAAGAGGCAGCCATGACCAGGCAAGTGCCCCAAAAGTCAACGGAGTACGAACACTTGGGTGAAAATGCATGGACGTCTCGGCTTCGATGATGGCGAGTTTGATTCTGTTGTAGCCGCTGCGCAATTGTGATATTAGCAGAAAACAAGGTTAACTTTCCCAGAGTACATGGGCCTCCTCTTATTGCTTTTTGAACTCCGGCCCAAGCTCGGTTCCCACCTGTAAGAAAAAAAAAATACCTTTGGGTAAAGTCCTATGTGTAGAAAAACTCATAGTCAGGTTGTTCGATGTAGCATTACACCAATTGGAGGGACAGTGGTACCACGGGTGTGTGGCATTTACCCACCACGATGCGGTGTCATTTCATTTCCTCGAGTGGTTGAAATACGTGCAATTATCTGCGTTCAAGCTACTAAGTATGGGCAGTTTGTGGAGCTCATGCTCCAGCAGGACCTCTTGCTCACAAGCCACCCCCTGGTCTCCCTGACCTCCTCCGAGGACAGGCAGACCACTGTGGGTGCTCATAAGATCAATCCCTTCCAGCTGGAAGCCACCACAACTGTTAGGCTAGCAATGCACATAAGGTGTTCAACTGGGCACATGAGCACACTCTTTCCTTTTGAAATAAGCAAGGCATATATATATAAGAAAAAAAAACTACATAACTTCTATCATAACTAATAACAAGTACAGGATTAAGTGCATTAAGTGCTGCATAGCAGTAGCTTTTGGAAACCAACTCAAGGATATGTCATATCAGCAATGTACGGTTAGTACATATGGATTTTGCAGTGTAGCTGTGCTCAGACACAACTTGTCTTGTCCAGTGACGTTAGCCAGTGTCAGCCATACATTCTGTCCTTGTGGGCTGAGAATATGAATGTACCCATCGGATCACGTCTTCGCTCACAGTATTAGAGTTCTCTCCCTGATAGGCCGTCCTCACATGAGGCACCAGTTGCAGCGAATGATGTATGAGAGGAAAGGGACTCAGACCTCCTTTTCTGAGCGAAGTGAATCTATTAACAAGTAAGTAAGCAAGTAAGCATGTAGCTAACAAGCAAATCTACCATTTAGAATAAGGACTTGAAGAGATTTTGTTTTCCATTTAAATTTGTTCAAGTCAACAGGCTCGTAGAACCACTAGAAAACACAGACAACCTTAGTGGTTCTGTTTCTTGCACAGTCTATACAGTTACAACCTATGGGTAGTAGGATATACACAAAAGAAACAAAATGTCCATGAAAAGGGTTACTTCTAGATTTCATTTGTGTTAATTTGTTACAAGGCTAAAATAGAGTACCAATTTCTTTTAAGATTCCTCTTATTTAACTTCTGAGTCCTGACCAAATGGCTGGCCAGGTAGGGCTAGTTTTGAAACAGCTTAAAACCCACCAGTTTTTCATAAGAATTGAATTATTTATGGTGGGAATTTGAATTTCACCTTGACATTTTATTTAAATTGTTTGTATATTAAACTATATGTGCCAAAGGATGGAGGTGTGGAAACATTGGGAAGAGTACCAGGAGCTTTTTGTAAATGAAGTTTAGAAAAAAAAAAAAAAGTCAAGGGATAAACATCTCCTCTTTCCTTTAGTTCTCTTCCCAAGTTCAACAAGTTGTATAAGTTCTTTTTTGCTCCTGGAACTTTCCTTAATTATGAAGGATTTATGGAATCTTTTGAGTAATGTTCAATTGCTGCTTTGCCTTTTTTCTTTTTTTTTCTTTAAAGTTTTAATTGTGAGAGTTTACCTTGATCATAGGCTAATATTTACAGTGGGGAGAAGGAATGGGAAGAGGAGAGTAAAATGCCAAAAAATGCAGCTTCAGGGTGTCGCCTGTCTCAAGATGTGCATCAGGCCTTCTCCCCGTTTGTCTGATCACCATACCTTATATCCCCCTCCTCGTGAGTGGAAAAGCACTGGCTCTGGCATCGGTTCACACCTGGCCAGCATGTGAACAGACGTCTGCCAGCTTCATGTACTGTTTTTCAAAAACAGCAGCTTCCCGGGTTTACTAAACTTTCCCGTTCCTCAAGGTCTTGTTCCCACAACACTCAGTTGCAGATGGTCCGAACTGTTATTTTCCCACCGGTGTCTCACCACAGACCATTACTTATTATCCCTAATACATGGTGGTAAAGGTACACCATGTAGATGCCCATGTACCCAATAGTCAGGCCAATGAAGAACATCAAAACAACCAGCAGGTGGATCAGGCTACAAAGGTAAAAATATCTCAAGTAGAGCTGGACTGGCAATGCAAGGGTGAATTATTCTTAGCTCAATGGGCCCATGATACATCAGACCTTCAAGGTCGAGATGTGACATTTAAATGGGCTCATGACTGAGGGGTGGACTTAACCACGGACACTATTGCACAAGTCATACATGAGTGCAAGACGTGCCACAATTAAACAAGCCAAAGGGATAAGACCCCAGTTGTATGGCGGGCGCTGGCTGAAATATAAATACGGTGAGGCCTGGCAGATTGACTACATCTCATAGCCACGAACACGCCAAGCCAAGCGCTATGTGCTCACTATGGTGGAAGCCACGACTGGATGGCTAGAAACATATGCTGTGCCCCATGCCACTGCTTGTAACACTATACTGGGTCTTGAAAAGCAAATATTGTGGCGCCATGGAACCCCAGAAAGGATCGAGTCGGACAATGGAACCCATTTCCGAAATAGCCTGATAGACACCTGGGCTAAGGAGCATGGGATGGAATGGATATACCACATCCCTTACCATCCACCAGCTGCTGGCAAAGTTGAGCCATGCAATGGGCTCCTGAAGAACGCACTCAAAGCACATTTAAAAACTGGGACCAACATCCAGCAAAAGCTACTTGATTAGTTAATACTAGGGGGTCTGTCAGTCGCGCTGGCCCCGCTCAGTCAAAGCTTCTTCATACTGTGGAAGGAGACAAAGTCCCAGTGGTGCATTTGCGAAGTATTTTGGGGAAATCAGTCTGGGTTACTCCTGCCTTGCACCAAGGCAAACCCACTCGTGGGGTTGCCTTTGCTCAAGGACCCAGGTGGATCATGCAGGAGGATGGACAAGTGAAGTGCATTCCACAAGGAGATCTGATTCTGGGTGAGAACAGGCAGTAATTGGAACTCTGGGATGTTAACTGTTTTTACTGGGTCTGGCTGAGCCAGAACTGATTTTCCCCTATAGCAGCCCTCATGGTGCTGTGTTTTATGTTGGGAGCTAGAAGGGTGTTGATAACACACTGGTGTTGTGGCTACTGCTGAGTAGTGCTTACACAGCACCAAGGCTCTTTCCAGCATTTCCCCCCGGTGGGATGGGGTGGGCAGGATCTTGGGAGGGGACACAACCAGGACATCTTACCCGAACTGGCCAAAGGGGTATTCCATATCATATGATGTCTGCTCAAGTATAAAGCTGGGAAAAAGGAGGAAGGGGGGTGGGGTCACCCTTGGTCCTCCGAGGCAACAGCTACGCGTATCGCAGCCCTGCTTCCTGAGAAGGCCCGACATCACCTGCTAATGGGAAGTAGAGAATAAATCTGTTTTTTTTGATTCCGCACGCGGACCTTGCTATGCTTTGCTTACATTAAAACTGCTTTTGTTTTACCCACAAGGGTTGTTTTTTTCTATTTTATTTTCTTTTCCCCTTTTTGCCCTGCTGAGGAAAAGGCGGGGCGGGGGGGGGGGAAGTGATAGAGCGACTTGGTGGGTACCTGGCTTTTAGGCAAGGTCAAACCACCACACTGTTATATGATGCTGCCTGTTAATACTTCCCCAATACCAGCATTCTCGCCATGAATTGGAGTGTACAAAGCATTCCAGACAAGAACTCCAGATGAACATTGCATCATTTCGACCTACCCTAAAGGACTATCATGAGATGAACCCACGGCCATGGAATAAAGGAGTGATCCTTTTGTAAATAGTGAGAAACAGGGAGAGCAGCAACTTGGGCATGATGTAGATGGTATGGGATAAGGGGTGGAATGGTGTCCTGGTTCCCCAGGCACAGACCCATGGGCCAGCCATGCAGGCAGGCCATGAGTAGCCCTGAGTCAGCTGAGAGTTCCAATCAAGGCAGCTGACTCACAGGTATATCCACTACCACCTAGTCATGCTCATTATAAAAGAAGAGAGCTCAGTAAGGGTGGTGTTCCTCTTCTCCCTGAGGCTCCTTGTTGGTGGTTTTCTATTCCTGCTGTTGGCATTGAGAACTAGGCTGAGTAGAACCTTCTATGCTTTATGTTGATTGTTGTTTCGGTTTTGTTATTCTACTAAATCTGTTTATACTTCAATTCACGGGCCTTCTGCTTTTTTTCCCCGATTCTCCTTCCCTGCTGGGGAGGGAGCCTTGGGTGGGATACTAACTGCTGCGGTTTAGCCCTGAGTACTGGCTAACCGTAGACAAGTCCATTTTAGTATAGCTCTAGGCTATACTAAATGGGAAATGCAGTTCACATGTAACAGCCTTGGTACACAAATACTGGATCATCAACAGACTTCAAACCTGTCTGGAAAATAATTTCTCCTAGACTCAAGAATGGACTTGAATAATTATTTAATCCAAGGCGTGTTTGTTGAGGCCCAAGTTTGGGCATCTCAGGCTTAGACTGCCGCAGGGATTTAAATTGGTAATATATCTGACCATTTAGAAGTGGCTGAGTAGAAGTCTAAGAGCTATTGCCCCTCAGCCAAGGTACAACAGCACTCTCGGTCTGTGCCTTAACCAGCTGCAATGCAAGGTAAAACCAATTATTTTAAATTGCGTTCAGTGGTATTTGCTAACAATTTAAGCTAACCTCTCTCTCAGCTGATGACTGCTAATATTTGGCTGAGGAAGGATGACTTCCCATAATACTTTACCCTCTGTCATGCTTCAGGCAGGGATATTTTGGGAGGAGATAGTGAATTTTAGGACTGGAAGCTCATGCATTGCCATTATAGCTCTGTAGCTCTCCAGCCCTAAGTTTCTACCTGTTTGGTGTTGTCACCAGCACAGTGCAGGCTTCCAAAACAAGAGAGACACTGTGGGGCTGTTGAGCATTTTTTCATATCTCCTCTTGTCTGCAGCCATAGTTTGCCTCAGGCCTGTCTGTGGATGTGTGCCAGCATGGAGAGTAGGCTTTCTCTTATGTCACAGAACATGGTCATGGTGTGCAGCTTACACAGTGCCTCTTTTTCTAGCACGGCTGTGCTCAGCTTAGCCAGAAGATTTTAGTTGAAACATCAATGACATTTCCTTCACTGAAACCCAGTGCTTGGTCACTGGTATGGTCAATCAGGACCATGAATTCATCTGAGCAAAAAACATGCTGGTAGGCCATATCATCTCATTTGAGAGAGTACACTGCCCCCACTCATGTAAAATAAATAAACACAATATTTTGTTTGGCAGCCCTCAGGATGAATAAAGGCCAATATCCAAGTCGTGTTCTCTGACCATGAGACTACTCTATAAAAGGTGTGAGGCTACCAAATTAGAAATTTCAAATTAGAAAGTTTGCTTGGGAGGGGTCTCTTGCTCAGTGGCCGCCGTCACTGGAGGGTCTCGCCCATCGCTCTGTTCCCAAGGCCTAATCTCCCATTTGCTGGGATTGTCCTGCTGTTGCTGGAGCTGTGGTGCTCAGTGTTTGACATTGGCACTCACTGCTGGGAGTGCACAGCTCACAATCACTATATCGGTTGAGTATAACTTTTTGTATGCCATATTAGTATTGGGATTACTGTTAGTTCTTTGTTTTACTAAGTCTGTTTCTATTTCAACCCACAAGTCTCCTTTTCTTTTCCCCATTCCCCTTCTCTGGTGGGGAGGGGTCATCAGGTGTTAGAACAACTGTCTAAACCAAGACTCTCCCTCTGTGCCCATTTGTATTGGGTCTGGCTGAGATGGAGTTAATTTTCCCCATAGCAGCCATTGTAGTGCTGTGCTTTGTAGTGGTAGCTAGAAAGGTGTTGATAACATACCAGTGTTTTGGCTACTGCTGAGCAGTGCTGGCACAGCATCAAGGCTGCTGCTCCATTATTTCCCCCCCTCATCCCCAAATGTCAGTAGGCTTGGGAGGGGATATAGCTGAGACAGCTGACCCAAACTAACCAAAGGGATATTTCATACCATATGATCTCTGCTCAGTAATAAAATCTAAGAGAAAGGAGGAGGAAGGGGGGGCTTTCGTTATTATGACATTTGTCTTCTGGAGCAATGCATACTGAAGCCTTACTTTTGAGGAAGTGGTTGGACATCACCTGCTGATGAGAAGTAAGGAATAAATCCTTTGTTTTACCTTTGCTTCCGCCCTATTTAGCATCCAAACATGTGAGCCTCTTCTGGGGTCTGGCCCATCATTCCTAACCTGTATAGATTATTAACTGCAGTTTGACAGTTGACCTGCTTAGCTGTGTTTGCAAATTCTGCTAAAAATGCCTTGATGTTTTAAGCATCTAAATAGCTTTATAAACCTAGTCTTACTCCTTTCAGATAATTGAAACCTGTCTTCGGCATGCTTTACAATTCCCTGCCTATATGTAACAATATGAAATCTTGTCCTTAACCCTTGCGATCTGTAAAGTGAAGTTTGCATAAATTATACGTTGTAGATGATTTAGATCTAAGCAAATCCAGAAGAATGTATTAAACCCCACAGAATCTTATTTGTTGTAACATAATCAGGTGTAGACACCCTTGCTAATATGGCCTCCATTGCATTTTCAAAGATTTGCTCTGTAGTTATAAAGTAGATTGAGCAGAAGGGAATCTGAGATAATATAACTGTACCCGCAGTTCTAAGAATTAAGCCCCACCTTTGAATTTGGCCAAGTAAATGAGTATGCAAATAAGGAGCCCCAAAAGTATAAACTAGTGCCTGAAAGTTGTCAGGTACCACTACTTGAGACTGTGACATTATCTTTGTGTTTAGCTCAGAAATAATCAGAGCCAGGAAACAACATTGTTGGGATCAGTCCTCCAGAAGAAGAAACACACCTGGTTCTTTGTTCTACTGTCTGTAGGTTATAGCTTTGGTTACAGCCTTTCTGTGTTCATGTATGTAGATTAAGTCATCCTGATTCAGTTAGTGCATCCTAGAGTAGTATATCACTCTGAAGGGCCAGCCCTGGCATATTTATGTAACAGGACTCAAAGAAGTATAAATACTTTCCAGAAACACTTTTGGATGAAAATATGCAATGTAGTCCTGTAGGGAGTTATGATTTGGGACCAGCACTATTTAACATCTTTGTCGGCAACATGGACAGTAGGATCAAGTGCACCCTCAGCAAGTTTGCCAATGACACCAAGCTCTGTGGTGCAGTTGACATGCTGGAGAGAAGGGATGCCATCCAGAGGGACCCTGAAAGGCTTGAGAGGTGGCCTGTGCAAACCACATGAAGTTCAACAAGGCTAAGTGCAAAGTCCTGCACATGGATTGGTGCAATCCCAAGCACAAATACAGGCTGGGCAGAGAATGGATTGAGATCAGCCTTGAGGAGAAGGACTTGGGGTGTTGGTTGATTTAAAACTCAACATGAGCCTGCAGTGTGCGCTTGCAGCTCAGAAAGCCAACTGTATCCCGGGCTGCATCTAAAGAAGTGTGGCCAGTAGGTTGAGGGAGGTGATTCTGCCCCTCTACTCTGCTGTCATGAGACTCCACCTGGAGTACTGTGTTCAGCTCTGAGGCCCCCAACATAAGAAGGACACAGACCTGTTGGAGTGAGTCTAGGGCAGGGCCACAAAGATGATCAGAGGGCTGGAGCACCTCTCCTATGAAGACAGGCTGAGAGAGTTGGGGTTGTTCAGCCTGGAGAAAAGAAGGCTCTGGGGAGACCTTATAGCAGCCTTCCAGTACCTGAAGGGGGCCTCCAAGAAAGCTGGAGAGGTACTTTTTACAGGAGCATGTAGTGATAGGACGAGGGGTAATCGTTTTAAACTGGAAGAGGGTAGATTTAGACTAGATATTAGGAAGGAATTATTTACTGCGAGGGTGGTGAGACACTGGAACAGGTTGCCCAGGGTAGTTGTGGCTGCCCCCCCTCCCTGGATGTGTTCAAGGCCAGGTTGGATGGGGCTTTGAGCAACCTGGACTAGCGGGAGGTGTCCCTGCCCATGACAGGGAGGTTGAAACTAGATGATCTTCCAACCCAAACCATTTTATGATTTAAACAGTTTATCTGCTCATCTTCTCTCTCTTATCCAATGCACCTTGTACTTTAAAGTTAGAAACATACTATAAAAGTGGAACAAATTTTGGTTATTTTCTGTGGAGCTCCAAGTCCATCCAAACATAGAATGTAACATTTGTATTATTTTTATTCACAGAGCTCTTCATAGGTAAATTGCTTTTACTGCCTGAACTTTAGATAGAGTAGGGTTCAGAGGTGCAGTTTATGCTACAGAGTAACTTCACATTTCAAGTGCAACTCACATAAATAATGAATGCACATTTGGAGACTATCTGCAGTGACCCATTTCTTCCCTTGTATATGTCATTTCATTTACTCTAAAATTTTCAACATTTCATTAATATTTTAGTCAATTTGACCCATCCTTACTGCCACCTAGAAAGTTTTACACTTCACCCAGAGTTAATATCTTTGGTTTTAGTTTACAGAAAAGGACATAAATGATCATTATGAAAACTCCTCTTATATGTTCCTGACCTATACCAGAAAACTGAGGCTTAGCTTTGTCGTGTTCTGCCAACAAGAGAGAAACAGTGATCCTTGTTGTTCTTTTAATTTATATTAATTTTACAGGAACCCATCTGGGCCCTGAAGATCCAGGCTCAACAATACTGGGTATATAAGTCAAGAAACAGAAATTGTTCTATAAAATCACTCTCAAATATGCAGGCTCCACAGCCTCATTTCACTCAGTCACCTCCTTCTCCCCATTTTGTAGGTTGAAAGTCTGAAAAGAAGAGGCCTTTTATGACTTGTCTTCAGGGCACTGAGCTTTAACAGCCTAAGATAATTCCCATCCAATTTGAGATGTTTGCATCTTAAACACCTGAGGTCATGGAGCTTTGACACTCACTTTGCAGCTTTGACCTTGTCAGTTTGCCTTTGCTTTAATCAGACTGGTAGGAAAGATGGGGCAAAACCATTTTGTGAGTTCAAACTAAAAGTCTGTAGGGTACTAGTAAGATCAGCATCAGGATATGACTCCTACTTTTCAGACTTTGCTCATTCCTCTAGACTTTGTGTTTCATAAAGGATTTTTTCATAAAAAGCTTCTTCTCGCTACTTTTCAGTGTTTGATATTTTTACAAGTCAAATTAGGTTTTGTGCTTCCCTCTGTCATAACTGATATGAAACACTGTTAAAAGACATTTGCAGTGTCATAAAATAATTATGATTTGACAAATCACAAAATCATCTAGGTTGGAAAAGACCTGGAAGATCATTGAGTCCAACCATTAAACTAACTGACAGTCCTCAATTATACCATATTCCCAAGTACTATGTTGACATGACTCCTAAACACCTCCAAGGATGAGGACTCTACCACTGCCCTGGGCAGCCCAACCCAATGTCTGACAACCTGTTGTGTGAAGAAATTCTTCCTAATAGCCAGTCTAAACCTCCCCTGGTGCAACTTGAGGCCATTATGGATTCACGGAATTGTCAGAGTTGGAAGGGACCTCTAGAGATCATCTAGTCCAACTTCCCTGCTTAAAAGTAGGATCCCCCTAGAGCACATCACTCAGGACTGCATCCAGGTGAGTCTTAAAAACTTTCAGAGAAGGAGACTCCACAACCTCTCTGGGCAGCCTGTTTCAGTGCTCCGTCACCCTCACCGAAAAGAAGTTTTTTCTCATATTTAAATGGAACTTCCTATGTTCCAGCTTGTGCCCATTGCCCCTCATCCTGTCACTGGGAACCACTGACATTTAGGTATTTATAAACATTAATTAAATCACCCTTCAGCCTTCTCTTCTCCAGGCTAGAGTCCCAGCTCTCTCAGCCTTTCCTCATAGGGGAGATGCTCCAATCCCCCAGTCATCCTCGTTGCCCTCTGCTGGACTCTCTCCAGTAGGTCCCTGTCTCTCTTCAACTGGGGAGCCCAGAACTGGACGCAGTATTTCAGTTGCGGCCTCACCAGGGCAGAGCAGAGGGGGAGAATGGCCTCCTTCGACCTACTGGCCACACACTTCCCTATGCAGCCCAGGGTGGCATTGGCTTTCTTGGCAGCAAGGGCACATTACCAGCTCATGGATAATCTACCAGGACTCCCAGATCCTTCTCCTTGGAACTCCTTTCCAGGAGGTCCCCCCCTAACCTATCCTGGTGCCTGGCATTCTTTTTCCCCAGGTGCAGCACCCTACACTTGCCCTTACTGAACCTCATGAGGTTCTTCTCTGCCCAGCTCTCCAGCCTGTCCAGGTCCCGCTGGATGGCTGCACAGCCCTCTGGAGTGTCAGCCACCCCTCCCAGCTTGGTATCATCAGCGAACTTGCTGAGGATACACTCTGTCCCCTCATCCAGGTTATTAATGAATATGTTGAACAAGACTGGACCAGGTATTGACTCCTGGGGTCAATCGCTTGTGACTTGGTTAAAGAGACTCATCCCCACCTCTCTACGACCTCCCTTCAGGTAGTTGTAGAGGGTGATGAGGTCTCCCCTCAGCCTCCTCTTCTCTAGACTAAAACAACCCCAGTTCCCTCAGCCGTTCCTCATAAGAATTGTGCTCGAGACCCTTTACCAGCTTCGTTGCCCCTCTTTGGACATGCTCCAGTATCTCAATGTCCTTTTTGTAGTGAAGGTACCAAAACTGAACACAGTAGTCAAGGTGCAGCCTCACCAGTGCCAAGTAAAGGGGTAAGATCACCTCCCTGCCCCTGCTGGCCACCCTATTCCGGATACAAGCCAGGATTCCATTGGCCGCCTTGGCCACTTGGGCACACTGCTGGCTCGTATTCAGATGGCTGTCAGTCAACACCCCCAGGTCCCTCCCTGCCTGGCAGCTTTCCAGCCACTCCTCCCCAAGCCTGTCGCACTGCTGGGGGTTGTTGTGGCCAAAGTGCAGAACCCAGCATTTGGCCTTATTGAAACTCGTACTGTTGGCCTTAGCCCATCAATCCAGCCTGTCCAGATCCCTCTGCAAAGCCTTCCTACCCTCGAGCAGATCAACACTTCCACCCAACTTGGTGTCATCTGCAAACTTACTGAGGGTGCACTCAATCCCCTCATCTAGATCACTGATAAAGATGTTAAACAGGAGTAGCCCCAACACCGAGCCCTGGGGAACACTACTTGTGACCAGTCGTCAACTGGATTTATCTCCATTCAGCACAACTCTGTGGGCCTAGCCATCCAGCCGTTTTTTTACCCAGCAAAGCATATGCCCATTCAAGCCACGAGCAGCCAGTTTCACCAGGAGACTGCTGTGGGAAACGGTGTCAAAAGCCTTACTAAAGTCAAGGTAGACAACATACACAGCCTTTCCCTCATCCAATAAGCAGGTCACCCTGTTGTAGGAGGAGATCAGGTTTGTCACGCAGGACCTGCCTTTCATAAACCCATGCTGACTGGGCCTGATCATCTGATTGTCCTGCATGTACTGTGTAATGGTACTCAGGATGATCTGTGTGGTGGATCTGAGACCACGTTGCCACTGCCACTCCCCCACCCTTGGACGGGGACAGGACAGGGAGTAAAATGCAAACCCCAGGGTTGAGATAAGGAAGATTTAATACAACAGTGTGACAACAACAAACCGAACAATAACAACAATAACAATAACAGTGATAATAATATACAGAACAAGAGGTATACCGCACAGACACAGCACGAGGTACAGATCCGGACAAAAGCCACTCCTGCACTGCCTGCGCCTGGGCAGCTGGACATGACGTCAGCATGGTATCGAATAGCCTGGCTATAGCTCCCTCCCAACTGCTGGGGAAAATTAACCCCATCCTAGCTGAACCAGGACAATCTTCTCCATCAGCTTCCCTGGCACCAAAGTCAAACTGACAGGCCTGTAATTTCCCAGATCATCCTTCCAACCCTTCTTATATATGGGCGTCACATTGGCTGATTTCCAGTCTGTTGGGACGTCCCCGGTCAGCCAGGACTGCTGGTAAATGATGGAAAGTGGCTTGGTGAGCATCCCTGTCAGCTCCTTCAGCACCCTCTGGTGAATTGCATCTGGTCCCATATACTTGCGTATGTCTGCGTGGTACAGCAGATCACTGACCATCTCCTGGATTGGACTGTACTTACTCAAGACTGAGGCAAAGAAGGCATTAAGCACCTCAGCCTTTTCCTCATCATTCATTACCATGTTTCCTCCTGCATCTAGCAGGGGATGGAGGCTCTCCCTAGTCTTTCTTTTACTGTTAATGTATTTATAGAAACATTTCTTGTTATCTTTCACGGCAGAAGCCAGATTAATTTCTAGTTGGGCTTTTGATCTTTAATTTTCCCCCTGCATAACCTCACAACATCTTTGTAGTCATCATGAGTGGCTTCCCCCTTCTTCCAAAAGCCGTAAACTCCCCTTTTCTCCTTGGGTTGCAGCCACAGATCCCTATTCAGCCAGGGTGGCCTTCTCTGTTGCCGGCTTCTCTTACAGCACGTGGGGACAGCCTGCTCCTGTGCCTTTAAGACTTCCTTCTTGAAGAGTGTCCAGCCTTCCTGGACCTCTATACCCTTCAGGACTGTCTCCCAAGGGATTCCATCAAGCAGTCACCTAAACAAGTCAAAGTCTGCCCTCTGGAAGTCCAGAGTGGCAATTCTTCTGCCTTCCCTCCTAGCTTCTCTAAGAACAGAGAACTTTATCATTTCACGATCACTGTGCCTTGGTCTCCAACCGCCACATCACCCACCAGTCCTTCTCTGTTTTACAAAGAGGAGGTGTAGCAGAGCACCTTCTCTGGTCAGCTCACTCACCAGCTGTGTCAGGAAGTTATCTTCCACACATTCCAGGAACCTCCAGGACTCGGTCCCGCTCTGCTGTGTTGTATTTCCATCAGATGTCTGGGAAGTTGAAGTCCCCCACAAGAACAAGGGCAAGCGATCACAAGATTTCTCCCAAGTGCCTATAGAATGTTTCATTCACCTCTCTCTCCTGGATGGGTAGTCTGTAACAGACTCCCACCACGACATCAACCTTGGTGGACTTCCCCCTGATGCTAATACAAAGACACTCAACCCTGTCGTCATTATACTTGTGTTCGGAGCATTCATAACAGTCCCTAACATAGAGGGCCACCCCACTGTCTGATTCTGTGCCCAGTATATATATATATATATCTGAGAATACTCAAATTTGATGGCCTCTTCCCAGCTGTAGCATTCCAACCGCCTGGAAGATAATAACACACTCTGGTTATTAAGAGACAAATGGTTTGTAAAACTAGGCTCCTGCTTTATGAAATCAATTTGGATTTCTGATAAACAGCATAAAGTATTAGAGAAACATGGAACACATTCATTTACATAATTTAGACTTTAAAAATGTATGAGTTTTAACACAATTTGCTTGTGTTTGGGAAAAAGATTACCACATTGTCTACATCTAGCCTGTATCCAGGGCTAAACTGTAGCAGTTGCTCTATCACCTGATGTCCCCTCCCCAGCTGAGAAGGGGAATCAGGAAAAAAGGGAGAAGCCTCAAGTGTCAAAATAGAAACAGATTTAATGAAATGACAAAACTAATATGAATACCAGCATAAAGCATCCAAGCTTATACTCAGCCTAGTCCTTGGGAGCAGAAGACAAAAAAGGAGGAACCTCAAAAAGAGGAACTCCCCACCCTCAATAAACTCCCTTCTTTTATAATGAACTTTATGTAAGTGGTATGGGATACACCTGCCAGTACTCTTAAGTCAGCTGCCCTGACAAACTCCCAGATGACTTGGGGCTACTAATGGCCTGTCTGCCATGGCTGGCACATGGGTCTGTTCTTGTGAAACCAGGACACCATTCCATCCCTTATCCCATACCATTTACATCATGCCCAAGTCAAGTCTCTTCCCTTTTGTCAATACATTTATACATGTACATACCTAGGTATTAGTCCTTTTAGTCCATGAGTTATTTCCCATAAAGTTCATTGAATCTATTTAGTCTAAAGCCATGGGTTCTGTGACATTCATGGGAGTCCTTTAGGGTAGGATAAAATGGTGTCATGTGCATCTGGAGCTCTCATCTGGTGTATCTGGTTCAGTCCATTTTGACATGTTGTGGTAAAGATGCTGATGTTGAAGAAGTCACTGGGCACAGTGTGCTGTGGTTTTTTTCTTCATATAGAGAGCTCACGATCTGACTGCAGTCCAGGATATGCATTCGCCACAAACACGCAACACCTAAGAAAACTTGTGTCTCCTTCTTATTAGTCAGTGGAGACATTGCTGTTTTGTTAGTTATATCTACCAGGACCTGGCAACACCCATCCTGCCATTTACTTCCTAGAAACTGGATTTCTCAAGCAGGTCCCTTGACCTTGCCTCTTTTGATTGAAAACACTGGCTTTTAGCAGAATCTGAATTACTTTCTCCCCTCTCTCAAAAACTTCTACTGTATTACCTCATATGATGCCATCAATACACTGCAAATGCTCAGCACTCTGCCCTTTTCTAGTACAGACTGGATCAGTCCATGGCAAATCATGCTACTCATGCACTGTTGTAGTAGCAACGGGCATCTTTTGTTCCTCAACCCTCAGGAGCCCCACAATAGAAGGGTCCTCTGATAAGCCAGGCAGGGTAGACAGCAGTTCAGTTTCCCCCATCTCCACTGCCACTACACCAAACACCCAGCAGTACCCCCTCAGGTCCTTGCAGTATCCCCTTCTGAGATAATCCACACCAAGGATGCATGGGGCATCAGGGCCAATCACAACATGGTGCTTCTGCCACTCAAATCCAGTCAGGCTAACTTCAGCTTTGACTACAGTCAGTTCTTGTGATCCCCTTGTCACTCTGGCAATAGAAATGGCTTCTGTCCTAATATAATTGGATGTCATTATGGTGCCTTGTGCACTGGTTTCCACCAGAGCCTTGTATTTTTGTGGTATCAGTGTGCCAGGTCATCAAACCCACACAGTCCAATAGACTTGGTTATCTCTCTCCTCCACCTGGCTGGAGGCAGGGCCCCTCTAATCCTGAGGAAACTGCCTGTTGTCTGCATATGCGCCTGAACAACTCACATGGACTACACTTCTATCATTGTTATTCATGCATCATAAATTAGGATCTGAGGCCCATCTATGCCATCTGGGGGGGCTGCCCACTGGAAACTGCAGCCACAGTTTCTCTTGAAAAGCCCTCTTTTGTGATCTTTTTGCCTTGCAATTCATGCACACATACCTGTAAAACTGAGGTCAGTTTTCCATCCCATTTACTCATGTCCTCTCCATGGTTGCACAAGAAAAATCATAGGGTACCTTGTGATGTGTATTGTCTCACTCAAGCAAGTATTTCAGGGGAGCTCTTTCTCTGGATGGCCAAAACTTGTTGGCACAGATAGGATGTGTAACCTGTCCTCCACCTGGGACAATCTGTCAAGCACTTTACTACGCAATTCCATAGATTTATCAGGTGTTCTTTCTACAGCAGAGATGCTGGTCTGCAGGGAGAAAGAAAGATTATTCACATACTGCCACAATTGAGCATCCAGGTCACCTATTGTTGACACCTCGTCATCTTTCCAGCTGAATAACACCAGTGGCATAGGCTGGTGGAGCACTCAGTACCCACTTGTGCCACATGGGTCCAGTAACTTGAAGTTCATCTGGATCCAGTGGTGTCTGTTGGTCATTCAAGTTAACAAAAATCAGCTACTGCACAGCTATTTCTCTCAAATACTAAACACCTCTCTCTCAGTGGTTGTCCACCTGATCAGTCTGTACACAATATCATCCCTAAAGGGATACCTGTTTTTTTATACTCAACAGGAGTTGTCTCCAGAGACTGACAGGCTGTGCTTCTCTTGAGAGACCTTTGTCTATGCCCACATCTCTAGCCATCTGTCCCTACTGCTTGGCTTCATTACCTTCCAAAACCAAACTGTCAGCTCCGTTATTCCAGCACCATAGCAGCCATGTTGATACGGGGGCAAAAGAGTTAATAGAAATAGTTTAGTTAAAGAAGTATGCAGCTCTTGCTTGGGAAGTATGTAATCTTGCCTCTCTTGCTTGGGAACCTTGCCTGCTAGACAAAACAGGTGCTACAGGCCGCTGATTAGAAGAAGGCCGTTGAGAAAAGGGAGGACGGCTCCTGCTCCTTCTGATAAGAGGAAGGTCGGTTCCCATCATCTCAGCATTCGAGCTGGTGGGAACCGACGCCGTGGCCTGGAGAAGAGCCAGAGGCCCACAGAGCATGCGCAGCCAACTGAAGAAGACTTAGAGCCTTCCTCCCGAGACCCCCGAAGAGGACCACCAGGGAGCACTGAGCAGGCGCGACCAGGCGGAGCAAGAGGCGTGGAATATTATAATGACCCGATACAATGATGTAATGTTTATGATACACTCCTCATGAATATGAATTACTTAGTGCCATAAAAGAAGCACCCTTTGGCCCCCCAAGTGTGCAAGTTCGGAGGAGCGATCCCCCTTGCACCCAGCGCTGAATAAACATACCTACTTTATAACTTTACAAGAGTTATAGAGTCTTTTCCGCGCATCAGTTGGCGACCCAGATGGGACGTCTCTGCTCGGCTGCAAGATCGACTGAGGGACGGACGTCCTAGGTGTGCCCCAGACCTTTCTGGAGGAACTCTGCTCCTCGGCCGCTCACTGCGGGAGCAGACAACGACCATCTACACTTGCGGACAAACGGTATGTTTTATTGGAGTAGCCTGTAAGTCGTACGCGTGGCTGGGGCAGCTGGTAAATCACACAGAGATGTCTGGCGTGCAGCACAGTCCCTGTAGGGAAGGAGTCTCCGTTTGGTGGGGAGCCGGCTGGGGGCGGCGGGCTGGGGGATTCGCTGAACGCTCGCGATCCTCGGGGTGGATCGAGTGAATCCCTAGGGAACAGTTGTGTGTGAGTGTGTAACTTTAGGAGCCCGCTATAGAATTCGCTGACCGATAGAGCGGCCGCTAGCGATCCTCGGGGTGGATCGAGTGAATTCAGAGGTAGTATGCATGAAATGAGTCTGTGGATATGTATGCTGTATATGTTTGTCTGAAGTGTTGAAGTGCCCTAACTAATAACAAATCATCGTGTTTATTGGTTGGGTTGTGGTTCGGAGTCTGAGGTCTTGTGCTCCGAAGGCAGGGATCCAAGTCCCCTGAGGGTTCGGGTCCCCCTTTTCTGACGGGTTCAGTGGAAATTGAATTACGGCTAAAGATTTATGGCTTATGATTTATGCTGAAACATTGTGACTGGCACCTTTGTGTTTGAGTGTAAGGAGCTCCTTTGCGTGGCTGTGGGCTGTGTTGTGTGATTGTTTGGTGTGTGGAGCTCCGATCCGCTCATCCGCTGTCCCGCAGGGGAAAGAAGGGGGGGGCGGTCGGAGAGGAACGAGGTGTAAGCGTGTGATATTTGAGACGCCTGAGCTTAATTGCTGGTTCACTCGGCTAAAGTGAGACCCTCAGTTAAAGTCTGAGTGTTAACCATCTGTGTCTTTAGCACGAGTCACACAGCGTATGGCAGATTCATTATTGTCCTATACATGAAGGAGGGATTTTTTTTTTTCCGTGGTCCAATCTTTGTGATCAAATGTGAACAAGACGTTTAGGTCAGGTTTGAAGGCGACTTTTAGTGTGGGTACGGGAATTGATTAGATTGAGATTGTGAAGGCGTATTGTGGAAACCAGGAGGGCATAAAGAGCCAATAAGAAATTTAAGGTCGTACGAGAGGGTCGAGACCGTCCCGTAGTATAGAGCACACTCAAGTCCGTCCTTAGTATCACCGCGATTGTTTGTTATTTCAGATCACTGAAGCGGCTAACTGAGAACGACCCGCTGTAGAAGATTTAGATTCTCCTGGTCGGAGGGGAGCACCCCACCTCTCCGCCTTGTGTGTGTGTGCCTGCCAGGAAATTGTCAAACTCTCGAGAAGACATCTAGTCTGGGTATTATCAGAGTGACAATGGGAATTTGCGAAAGGGGGCTTGGGTGAAAGTAAAGGGTGTAAATTGTGATCAAAATAAGAAGATAGCATGGGAAGCGGTCAGAGTAAAGAGATCTTAAAGAAAAGCCCCCTTGGGTGTGTACTAGTACATTGGAAGGATATCGCTGGGAGAGAGGGTACAGAGAATAAGAAGAGTCTTGTTAAGTATTGTAATCAGTGGTGGCCCCTATATAAACTGGGTGATGAAGCAAAGTGGCCACTTAACGGAACAATAGATTATAACACCCTTGTACAATTAATGTTGTTCTTGAGAAGAGAAGGAAAGTGGGACGAGGTATCTTACGCTGACATGTTTTTCACCCTCCGGAATCACCCTGAGTGGCAAAGGGACTGCGGGCTTATACCACCGCAAGACCCCTTGGTGCTAGCTCTTGAGAGAGAAAATAGTAAAAATCCTAAGAGCAGACTTAGGAGGTGTTGCTCAGCGTGCAGCATCGGTCAGAGATGTACCAAACCAGACAAAATTCACCAAGCCCCAGAAGAGCAGGAACTAACTGATTTGTTTAGGCCTCCCCCTCGGAGACAGAGGGAAGATATAGGATCAGACGAAACTACTACCCCCCCGGAGAGTCCCGTGTCCTCGCGGACCAGAAAAAAGGACGTACTTCAGGCACCTCTCCGGGAGGCAGTGGCACCTGATGGAGACACAATGCTTATTAAGGTACCTTTTTCCACCACTGATATGGAGGTGTGGAAGAAAGTTGCTAGAGACTATCGCAACGACCTGGTAAGCATGGCCAAACATTTTCGCTTCATCATCAAACAGCACAACCCTGACTGGAGTGATATCCAGTTGTTACTAGATGCTCTGACCAAGACAGAAAAGCAATTAATTTTGAAAGTAGCAGGAGGTTTAGCTGAAGACTACCATGAACTGAACGTGAAAGAACATTTCCCACTCCAAAATCCTTACTGGAACCCAAACCGGTCAGCAGAGAACGCAAAATTACAGGCTTACCAGGACTGGATTGTGAAGGGAATGGAAAAAGCCATTCCTAAAACTATAAACTGGTCAACACTATATGCTATCAGGCAGGGTCCCTCCGAGTCTCCAACCGAATTCCTGGATCGACTAAGGGATGTAATGATGCGTCGCACACCCTTAGATCCTGAGTCCGAGATAGGAATAGAGCAATTAGTATCCCTGGTTTTGGGTCAATCTACAAAGGATATTAGGCTTAAACTTCAGAAGTTGCGCACCGTAGACGGGAGGAATTTAGAAGTCTTATTAGATGAGGCCTGGAGAGTGTTCAGTAACCAGGAAGAAGACTATAGGCAGGAACAAAAGCGGGTGGGGGTGGTAAAAGAAGAAAGAAAACCCTGGCAGGGACCACTCCGACTAGGAAAAGATCAGTGTGCGGTGTGTAAAAAGTTTGGTCACTGGAAAAACGAATGCCCAGAGAAAAAGCAAGACAATCGCAAAAAGGGAGTAGTGGCTCATGTAAAGGAGGACCAATGGGGACCTGGGGGATCTACCCTAGCAGATCCACTGGTTATAATAAAGCTAGGGAAAGAAGAAAAAGGAGTAGAATTTTTGGTGGACACAGGGGCAACATATTCGGTTCTGAATCAAGCTTTAATACCTCTGGAAAATGATTATGTTATGGTAAAAGGAGAAACTGGCCAAAGTGAAAAGGCATACTTCTGTAAACCCTTAGAATACAAATTGGGAAAACAATGGGGCATTCATAAATTTTTGTACATGCCCAACTCCCCAAAGGCACTCCTGGGCAGGGACCTGCTAGAACAACTAAATGCAATTATTAAATTTGAAAAAGAGGAAATTATTCTGGAGGTAAATGATCAACAATATGTACAAATGCTGAGCTTATTTTTAACCAGCATATCCATCGAGGGGCAAATTAATGAAGAAGTATTGAACCAGGTATTTCCTGGGGTATGGGCCACTGATGTGCCAGGAAAAGCAAAAAATGCTGCACCCGTTGAAGTTAGACTTAAAGAGGGAAAGCAGCCAGTGAGAATCAAACAATATCCCCTAAAAAGGGAGGACAGGGAAGGAATTCGCCCGGTAATAGAAAAATGTTTACAATTTGGGTTATTAAAGGAATGTGAATCTGACTTTAACACCCCCATATTACCTATTCATAAACCTGATGGATCATACAGAGTGGTCCAAGATTTACGAGCTGTAAATAAAATCACTGAAGATCTTTACCCGGTAGTACCAAATCCGTATACTTTATTAACTGAGCTAACACCTGAACTAACCTGGTTTACCGTTGTAGATTTGAAAGATGCCTTCTTTTGCCTCCCTCTCCATGAAACCAACCAGAAAATATTTTCATTTGAATGGGAAAACCCCAAGAGCGGATGGAAAACTCGGCTCACTTGGACGGTGTTGCCTCAAGGATTCAAGAATAGCCCTACCATATTTGGAAACCAGCTTGCAAAGGATTTGGAGTCCTGGGAAACCCCACCTGAAGAAGGAAAGATAGTGTAGTACGTAGATGACATCTTGATAGCTACCTGGACAGAAGAAGCCTGCATAACCTGGACAGTAAGTTTGTTAAATTTCTTGGGGCTCCAAGGGTACTGGGTGTCTAAAAAAGGCTCAAATAGCAAAACAAGAAGTAATCTATTTGGGCTATGAAATTAGTGTTGGGCAGAGGTCTCTGGGACAAAACCGGAAAGAAGCAATATGTCAAACCCCAAGACCACAGACAGTGAAATTACGAACCTTTTTGGGGATGACTGGGTGGTGCAGGCTATGGATTTATAATTATGGACTGCTTGTGAAACCCCTATATGCACTGACTGTAACCAAGCAAAAGAATCTTCAGGGGACCAAGGAGGCTGAGCAAGCTTTCAGGCAACTGAAAAAGGCTTTGATGTCAGCCCCAGCTCTAGGACTCCCAGATGTGAGTAAACCATTCCTTCTTTTCTCCCACGAAAACCAAGGAATTGCCCTTGGAATACTGGCACAAGACTTAGGCCCATATCGCCGGGCAGTTGCCTACTTTTCCAAACAGCTAGATGGCACTGCAAAAGGCTGGCCTGGGTGTTTAAGAGCAGTTGCAGCTGTGGTACTGAACATCCAAGAGGCACGAAAGTTCACTTTGGGCCAGAAAATGACTGTGCTAGTATCTCACACAGTATCTGCAGTACTGGAAGCAAAAGGCGGGCACTGGCTTTCTCCACAGAGGTTCCTGAGATACAGGGCCGTCATGGTGGAGCAAGATGATGTGAGAATTGTGGTTACTAACATTATCAACCCAGCTTCTTTTCTCAGTGGGAATATGGGAGAGCCGGTACACCATGATTGCCTAGAGACCATCGAAGCCACATACTCCAGCCGTCCAGACCTGAAAGACAACCCTATGGAAAACGCAGAGACCTGGTTTACCGATGGGAGTAGCTATGTTGTAAGTGGTAAAAGATATACCGGGTATGCCGTCACCACCAGTCAAGAAATAATAGAATCAGGACCCTTACCCACAAACACTTCTGCACAAAAGGCAGAAATAATTGCTCTGACACGAGCCTTGGAGCTAGCCAGAAATAAGACTGTGAATATTTACACAGACTCAAAGTATGCTTTTGGAGTCGTTCACGCACATGGAGCAATTTGGAAAGGAAGAGGACTGTTGAGCTCGCAAGGCAAGAACATTAAGCATGCAGCAGAAATTTTAAAATTATTGGAAGCAGTTCAACTACCGAAGAAGATAGCAATCATGCACATTAAGGCACACCAAAGAGTGAGCTCACAGTTGGAAAAAGGAAATGAGCTGGCGGACAGAGAGGCAAAACTGGCAGCCAAAAGAAAGGTAATAACAGAGGGGGCTTTAATTCCTGACGGGCAAGTCTCCCTAGAAGGTAAGCCAGAATATACCAAAGAGGATCAGAAGTCAATTACCGATTTAAAAGGATCATATAACGAAGAAGGGTGGGCTCTCACACCACAAGGGAAACTGGTTATTCCCTCTCAGATGGTATGGTCCTTAGTAAGGGAAGAACATAAGAAGGGGCATTGGGGGGCAGAAGCCCTGTATAAATATTTAATTGAAAAAATCCTAGCTAGAAATTTGTATACCACTGTGAGACAGGTGACACAACAGTGTGACCTTTGCCTCCAGACTAAGCCCAAAAATACCCAAAAACAAGAGATGGGCCAAATTGGGAAAGGGAATGGCAGATTGATTTTTCAGAACTAACAAGGAAAAGGGGGTACAAATATTTACTTGTACTATCTGATACCTTTTCAGGTTGGCCAGAGGCATTTCCTACTAGAACAGCCCAAGCTCGGGAAGTAACCAGAATATTGCTACAAGAAATAATACCATGCTTCAGAGTCCCAGCCACCATATCCTCCGACAGAGGATTTTCATTTCAAAAGTAGTACAACAAATTAGCCATCATTTGGGTATAGATTGGCAACTTCATATCCCATACCGCCCTCAGTCGAGTGGCCAAGTAGAAAAAAATGAATCATTTGATTAAACAGCAAATTGTGAGACTGGGACAAGAAACCCATCTGGCGTGGCCTCAGTCCCTTCCCTTGGCTCTTTTACGTATCAGAACTAGGCCGAGAGCAAAGGAAGGACTGAGCCCTTTCGAAATCTTGTATGGGCGACCATATGGAATACAAGGAGGAATGTCCACACAAGCTGGAGATGAAATTATGACGTCCTACATGGTGACACTGGGCAAACAGCTCAGGAAAATTGAAAAACATGTGGCTGGTACTCGAAGTAGAGGCCTAGATGGGCCAGTACATAATATACAACCTGGAGATGATGTATATGTAAAATCTCTTTCAGAAAAAACTTTAGAACCACAGTGGGAAGGCCCTTTCCAGGTGCTTCTTACCTCCTTCACTGAAATCAAGATCAGAGAACAAAACGCATGGCTCCATCACACCAGAGTGAAGAAAGCTCATAAATCCTAATGGAGAATCACGCAAGTCCAAATGGGAAAACTATCTTCCTCACGATCATAATTATGATCCAGGGATGGGAAAGCACCTCTAGCCAGAGTAGTACTGAATGGCCTTGGTCCCAAGCATTTAATCGGTATACTGGGTCTATGGGGGAAGGCTATTATTTAACAGGTTTAAATCTCTCAATTGTAGTTATGCATGAAAATCAGGTCTGTGCAAGACAGGAATGGGAAAAAAAATAATTTGGAGGGTTTTGAAAAACAAACAGTCTGGCAACTTCGGGAAACTATAGGGGAAGTAATCAAGATAGGATGCCGAATGATCAATGGGACCACCCATGAGAAGGCTTCCCTAATTAGCGTGACCACAAGTGAAAATCTCTCCTATGGTGCTCCCCGTTATCGAAAAATTGTGCAAATGAGTTAAATTGCTGGTATAATTTCACCTTAGTGCAGACTATTGAGGTAATTTGTCTCTGGGCCCATGATACTATCGGGCTATCATTCAAATTTAGAATAAAGGCCACACCACCCACCACCCACCACACACCACCACACACCACACACCACACACCACACACCACCACACACCACCACACCACACCACCACACAACCACACCACATCACCACACCACACACCCCACACCACTTAAACCCAGAATCTATGAAATTGGCCCATATGTAGTAAGAAACACAGGCCAACAACAGATCTTGTTTAACCCAGAGTGGTCTTTTAAACGTGTTGAATTGCTAATGCAGACTAATATCTCTGACATTCAACCAGTATGTTCTTCCTTTATTCAAACATCTTTCAATAGCTGGACAACTTGGCTGCAGAAGGAGGTGCCCTTCAAGGGCAGAATGCGAAGACATCTAACTGGAGTATTGGGGACCGGATTGGGGGTCCTCAATGGAATTGATTCAGAAATAATAATGAATAAATTAGCTGCTGCAACTAACGTTTTGACAAAATTGGAACAGCCTCTGCAGTCTTCTCTATTAGCATTAGGAACCAGTCAATGGCAACTCTCAAAAGTATTACCAAAATGGGAAAGGATAGAAGAACGAGACCACCGAATAATAATAAATGCACTTGATGTAGCTCAAAATAATATATCTTTGGCTCTCAGTTGTATGCAGGCACAGTTATGGATACAATCACTGGCCGCCTTAATTATAAGAGAAGGCAGTGAGGGCATTTTCCCCATTGGAATTCGAAAAGCTGTCTGGGACAATGCCACCAATGTGGAAAGGAAGCTTCAAGCTTGGTGGACCCTAGTAAATTTCACCTACAACCCTATTACTAATGTGGCTACTACTTTTGTGTTAACCATACATAACGCCTCAATATACACAATCAACCCCATCATTGCACTAGGATTAAACCATGATAAAACAGTGCTCTATCCTTCTGAGCATAGGGCACGGACATGGATAGCAAATAAGAAGTGGCAGACTATAAATTTAGAATCTTGTGTTACACGGAAACAACAAGGGTTCATTCGTGAAGGTAATACAACTGACGCCCAAGACATTTGCCTTGATACTGAGCAAGGCATTTGTCACTTTGAGATCCATCCAAATATCTGTCAAAAGATTGTACTTGTATATATTGGTCAAGGTTGTGCATGTTTGAGAACTGCTTGTGCTTCTATAGTGATAGATGAAACGATGATAGATAGCGATAATCATTCTAACTTTTGTATTTGCAATTTTGTTAAAATTCTCAGGTGTGACTTCTCTTACTTAGCACCAGTCGTATCCCACCAATTAATAAGATCCAGTTATACAATGTTTCACAAATTATTACCTGTACCTATTGGAATGAATCTTACATTAATAAGACAACTAGTAAAGCACTAAAATTTAATCAAAATTTCAGAAAAGGTCCAAGAAAATGGGAAGAAAACTTTGATAGCGGTTTATCATGATACAAAACAAATAAAGAGAATTTTAAAAAGGGTAAAACAAGATGCAAGCCATAATTGGTGGGATGTACTTTTTTGATGGTCACCTACTGCAACTGGTATCCTGAATGCGATGTTACACCCTATTGTTGTTCTTGTAATATTGGTTTGACTTAGCCTTGTTTTCTCTGTAATACTGTTTGTCTGGAATTGGAGAATGTTACAGCTACTGGCCACCTTAACTTCTGTATCTAATGCACATGAAGAAGCACTGAGAGATACCTTTCGAAACCATAGAATCATAGAGTCATAGAATTGTAGAAATAGACTACTAGATGAAGAATTTCTGTATTAGTAAAAGAATTTACTAACTCTGTAGAAAAGGGGGGACTGATACGGGGGCAAAAGAGTTAATAGAAATAGTTTAGTTAAAGAAGTATGCAGCTCTTGCTTGGGAAGTATGTAATCTTGCCTCTCTTGCTTGGGAACCTTGCCTGCTAGACAAAACAGGTGCTACAGGCCGCTGATTAGAAGAAGGCCATTGAGAAAAGGGAGGACGGCTCCTGCTCCTTCTGATAAGAGGAAGGTCGGTTCCCATCATCTCAGCATTCGAGCTGGTGGGAACCGACGCCGCGGCCTGGAGAAGAGCCAGAGGCCCACAGAGCATGCGCAGCCAACTGAGGAAGACTTAGAGCCTTCCTCCCGAGACCCCCGAAGAGGACCACCAGGGAGCACTGCGCAGGCGCGACCGGGCGGAGGAAGAGGCGTGGAATATTATAATGACCTGATACAATGATGCAATGTTTATGATACACTCCTCATGAATATGTATTACTTAGTGCCATAAAAGAAGCACCCTTTGGCCCCCCAAGTGTGCAAGTTCGGAGGAGCGATCCCCCTTGCACCCAGCGCTGAATAAACATACCTACTTTATAACTTTACAAGAGTTACAGAGTCTTTTCCGCGCGTCAATGTAACAAGGGGCTCGCCTTCATGCTGACTGTAATCTTTACGTATTTCTCACAACTCGTTAAGGGACAGAGACTGAGTACTCACCTCTTCACGCCCTGATTTTGTCTATTGCCTTTTCTATACAGGGGCAACTGGCACCAATTGAGTATCCAAGGCAGCTGCATCACCCATTACCAGGGTCTGAGTAGCTGCAATACTTCCCATGGGGGCTGAGATCACTGCAGGGGTCTGTTGCAGAGGTTGTGGCAGCTACAGATCACCCACCTCTATACCAAGGTTTCACTTCAAGCAGGACCAGAAACTGAAAAATATTCAAAAGGCCTGATAATACAAGCACAATTGTAGAAACATCCCAAGGGTTTTCCAAAGTCTCTTTGTCCATCACCATGTCACAGAGAGCAGAAATTGGTGTAATCACAAATGAATTTAGTATACCATAACCTAACACCATGCAACATAGCAAGGTAGCACCTCCAAGCCCATGCCCAAATGTGATAAACCATACCAAACTGTAGAAGAATTCCTTGCAGAGAATGGACATGACTTGTATTTGACTGGTATGGACAATCCAGGCCTTAACTTAGCGTGAGAAAACTTAACTAAGCCTTAACTTAGCGTGAGAAAAGCCTGTCCTTAGCATAACTAAGGCTTAAGCAAGAATTCCTGAACCGTCCTTGACAGAGAGATAAGAGGAACTTGGCTAAGCACTGCCAGCATAAACAAGACAAAAGACAGGATGCGAAAGCCATTGAATTGGCAGGCAATTAGCAAGCTTGCAGCAAGAACCTTTGCAGGAGCCTGCTGTGTGTTAACCAGTCAGCAGCTGCCGAGTATGTATAAACTTTTAGCTTGAGCCAATAGTAGGAGTGCTTGGAACGCATAAAAATGTATCGCTTGCGCAATAAAGGGAGATCGACCTTAATCACATTGATGTCCAGTCGTTTCTCGGGGTCCGGCACTCGCTTCAGGGTCTCTCTTAATCTGGCGCCCGAACAGGGAACCTTCGCTTAAATGCGGTAAAGACGCTTAAATGCGGACACTTCGCTTAAATGCGGTACGCCTAAACGCGGAAAGCTCCAAAGTTGGCAACGACACGGGAGCACGAGTGCGGGACCAGCGGAGTGGGCACGGCGGCAAAAGCACCGGAGCCTGGAGTTTGCAGTGGCCGAGCAGACCTCCACCAGAAGGTAAGACCGCGATGGAACATGACGCGGCAACAAGACTCTTTGCTAGTATCCTCGCTAAGCGAGGGAGCAAAGTGAGTGTTAAAGCTCTTGAAAGCCTAATTAAGTGGGCTCGAAAACATGGACATTGCAAAAATTCATCACTCCTGTTTAGTACCGAGGAGTGGAAAAAGGTCGGAAACTGCCTCTGGGACTCTACTATTGACAGGGACCAAGGAACTAAGGCAGCCAGAGAATTGGGAGCCACGTGGCAGGAGGTAAACAATGCCTTATTAGAAATGAAAGCTGAACGCAAAGTTGCCGCAGCTGCGGTAGAGGCACTGAGCCCGAGCAATTCCGTAAATGCTTCAGCCGAAGGAAGGGGACGTATTGCTACCTTTTTTGGCTGGGGGCAAGAGGCGCCCATGAGGGGAGTAAAAGGCAGTCCTGCAACAACTTTCTCTGAGCTCCGCAGACGGCTCGAGCAAAAAGAGAAAGTTCCTCCGCAGTCGCCGCTGCCATCTCTGAGCTTGATGCAGAAGTGCCTGTGGTAGAAGAACCAGTAGGCGTGTCAACTATTGCCTCACAAACAGAGGAGGAGATGGGTGGCGCAGAATGCTGACCAAAAACGATTTATCCAAGACTGCCATCTAGTGGGCCTAATTCAGCAAACTCAGAGATGGTGCACACCGGAGGACAACGAGTCCTGTTCTGAATCTCACTAAAAGGTTAGTGAGTGGTCGAGGAGGAGATGGGGTCTACGCTTACCAAAGTGAAGGAAGCGGTAATTGAGCTCCTCCAAGATATGCTCTCTATGAGAGGAATTTCTTATGACGCACAAGCCCTGAAGGGTCTGCTGCAGTGGGCACGGGACAGAAGCCTGATATCCGAGGTGAAAACAGCGTTTGAGCTGTCTGCCTGGGAAGCCATAGGCATGAGTCTGTGGGACGAGATCAGCAATGGAGGAAAGCATGGAAAAGAAGCATGCAAATATTCCACGCTGACCGAACGACTCGGGAGGAATCTCACCAGCAGAAGGTGAGCAGTTGGGGAGGAGATGGGGAACACACTTAATAAAGAAGAAGAAGCGGTTATTAAGCTCCTCAAGCATATTTTCTCTAAGAGAGGAATTAAACACGATGAGCTTACTGCTCCGGAGGCTGTTAATTTGGTGCCGGGAACATGGATTCCCTGCTGAGCCTCAAGATGCCTTTAGAACTGAGACATGGGAAGAAATCGGGAAGTGCCTATGGGAGGCGGTCAGTAGAGGAGAAAAAGACTTAAAAGGGTTAGCTACCACTTGGCGGTTGATTTTAACAACTTTACAAGATATGGAGGCTGAGCGGGCAGCGGCGGCCGGCGGCGGAGCCGTGCCCAGCGGAGCGGCGCGATCGGCATTTCCCCCCTGCTCCCCCGCTGCCCCCCTGCGCGCTGCGGCAGCAGCCGGAACATTCGCGGCTTCAAGGCCCTCGCCACCGGAAACGTTTCCTGCCGGAATCAGAGTGTTCGACCGAATGCCTGTTCCATCCCTCCCTAGAGGGATGAGGTGTCTGGGACGGAAGAGGCGATGGACACAGACGAACAATGGCCCGTGCCGCCGCCGCTCCCCCCACCGCCTGAACCAAACATTCCTGAAACATCTAACCCACCACCTAAACCACCTCATCTGAGTGAATGGCCAGAGTATCCACCATTACCTCCTTCTACACCACTCACGCCCACCTCCCCCGCCAAGCTGCCTGATCTTAGCAGTGGCCGACCCGTTTGGGTGCAAGAACTGTTGGAGAAGCTGGAAAAGTTAGAAACGGACAACTACAAGTGGGAGAGACTGAGGGAGGAGGAGGAGAAAATCATTGCAATATTTCAAAAGGAGCATGGTTGGGGGGGGCAAGCTGGGACAAGAAATGGAAAGGGGGGCGGAGCTGGGAAATGCGGGGAAAGGATTTGATCCGGGTCAAAGATGGAGGGTAGTTATTCAAAATGCATTAATCGAAGGGGAAATCCTTCTGACTGCGTTCCCAGTAATGCTGGGGGGACATCGGGAGGTTCGAGACACCCGAATCATTGGGTGGATTTCCCACGGGAGTTAATTAAGGAAGCCCATGAGTCAGTACAACAGAACGGTCTACAATCGCCGTATACTCAATCGTTTATTCATAATATTTTCATGACTAACCTTATGACTCCTTTTGATAGTAGGGTACACTGTCTAGTATTTTCTTTGATGCATGAAGAATGGCCTGTTTGCTGAATTTGGTATTTCAGTCTAGGTAGTCACAGCAATGGACAGGTCTATCTGTTTGCCTTTTTTTTTAATTCAGTCTTGCCAAGTCAACCAAAAGGGTTATCCATCACTACACCACAGGAAAGTGGCTGGGAAAATAACACCAAAACCGTTTGCTTAGGATTCATATCAGTATGCATCAGTGTGAGGAGAATGGAGACCCAAGCAATGCATATGTCCTTAAAATGCAGTTTCAGAGGCTGTAAAACTAATGATGTAGTGCACTACTATCAAAGAGAAAATGTGACTATGATTTAGTCTGACTCAGATTAAGATTAAACTGTAAGTAAAATATCTCAAATAGTTGTGCATAAGATACCTTTTACAGGGAAAATTAACAGTAGTTGCAAACATAAATTTTCAGACCTTCTGGAATAAACATTTAAACAAGCAACAATGTTAAGATAAAAACATCACAGAACCTATAATACTATTTAGCAGCAGAGCAGTTTTCATGAAGCAATCACAGTAAAACAGGGTGCAAATGAGCCATATATGCAATTTCCAAATCGGTTGTGAAATGCACTTGATAGGGCATCTTTGATCCTGCACGAGAAGCATTACTCATGTCTTTAGGTGTTGAAAATTCTAACCCAACCTGCAAGCATATTTTACAGAGTCTGCCTAAAAACTCCAGTATTGCTGAAATGATGGATGCTTGTTCCGGGGTAGGAACACCTGAAGAGCATGCTGGTTTCATGGCCTCAGCTTTTGCTGTGGCTATCCGACCCTTGGTACAACAAGGTAATGGTAATCGAGGCCCAAAATGTTACAACTGTGGGATGTCTGGGCACATTAAGGTACAATGTAAAGCTCCAAAAAACAAAAACACAGGAGAAGGCTTTGATGGTGTCTGTAATCGCTGTCGGAGCTATGGGTACCGTGCTAGTGAATGTCGCTCCAAAAGCAGAAAGAATAGGACTGCCACCTGCAGATAGATTAAATAAGGCTATATATGTATTGAACGACATATGGATAGTTCCCATGGTCCTTTAAAAGGAGGGCATGACTTTGCCTTTTGGCTTTCCTCCAAGGTGCGGTCGGCCTTGTGGGGGGAGCCCTTGGGTAAACAAGCCCCAAGTGTCCCACATTGGATAAATGAGTGCCAGATGTCCTATCTTGGGGACGGAGGCTGCGGCCTCTTGCGGAAAGAGTGGAGTGTCTGTCTGTGAGGTGGACGCACTTCGCAGAGTTTTCCTGTTGGGGAAGGACCTCCTGACTCTCCCCGCAACTGGGCCCCGGTCAGGTTTGGCATTTGCAAATGGAGGCTTCGTGGGTAAACAATATGGGGCTACTTCTATATGATCAGCCTATTGACTTGGTTGTCTCCCATCTCTTCTGTGGGAGACTTTGTTTCTTTGTTAATTCCACCTATTATTGAATTCCACCTATTATTGGTCGCTATTGTATTAATGATTGTACCTCGTGTTTTCAAAAAGGCAACAAGCATGGTTAAAGACGCCATGAAGAATGTATGGCTGGCTCAAGAAGAAAAAGGGGCTATGGAGCTTCAAACAAAGATTATTGCGGCTGCTCTGGGTGGAAGATCCATCCAAAACATGCCTGTCCAAGATGCGCCAACCATAGACCAGGGCTGGGGCTGGGAGTGAATCCACAAGGATTAAAAGCCCTTGAGATATGGCAAATGGATGTTACAGATGTCCCAGAATTTGGTGAAGGACGTCTGTGGGTTCCCAGCCGATTCACCTGAGCTGCATGTCTACAGAAGGAGAACGATTTGACAGGAGACGACAAGCGTGCGTCGGAGAACTAATTTGAGTTTTATCTGCAGAACTGCACTCGTGGCCACTAACGCTCGTACGAGTAGTAGATAATGTAATCGGTAGCCAACCGTTAGGACTAAGAGCTTTGCATGATAGTGTTAGAAAGCATAAAGATTATATCTGTAAAAACTGTAGCTTAGCTGTAAGTTTAATTTTAAAATGTGAAGAGTGTAATGGTCTGTTTGAACTATGTTCTAACCTAGTCAACGTTCGACAGCCTCTTTGTATTAGTTTTTTCTAACAAAAGCCTTATCATTGACAATAGTTGGGAAGCGGACAAAATGTTTACAGTTATTTTGTGTTTGTGGTTTGCAGGAAGTATTGTTGCCATCCACCATATAAACCCAAGAGAAAACATATGGATAACATGGGCAAATGCCTCAGGAGTCACTGACTTTTGTCTTAGCATGGCAACCCCAAGTGACCCGTTTCGCACATGTCTGATTGGCCTACCACTAGAAAAGGAAGACTCTGGTTTTAAGGGATGGATAAATGATACCATATATAATAGTATCGCAGTATTCTGACAAATCCAGTGATAAATGTCTAGATCACTTTCCTTCTATGAATAAGTCATGCTGGCAAAAAGCAGTCATTGAGACATTAAATTACACCGCCCCATTAGTTTGTCAAGAGCTGAGCCTCTTAGCCAGCGTCGCTCCTTGGGAAATAGTGAATGTAACATGAGCAGTAAACGCCTGTAACACTATATCTCCCCAGATGCAACCTTGGAACGGTACTGGAGCCGTAGAGTTTGGAGATGCCTGGTCACTATGGCTAGCTAAACAGGGGGAACAAGTGCCACAATTTATTGGGTACCAAAATGTAACAGGACGGGGGTGGCCAAAGACAACTACTGGAATGTTGGAAGCAAAAGCAACTGGTGCGAAATTATTGCCCCCTGGAGTGTTCCTCATATGTGGGGACAGGGCATGGGACGGCATACCCATGCGCCCGGTCGGAGGACCTTGCTATTTGGGGAAACTAACCATGTTTACACTCCACATGAGGAACCTGCTTAATGAAACTTCTCCCCACCGGCAAAGAAGGTCTACAACCTGGCTAGATCAAAATTGCAATGACAATGTTCACCTACCCTCTTTAGCTACCATTGTGGCAACATCGTTCCTTCTACCTGGAGGCATGGCAGCTATTAACGCAAAAAACATCCGACGCCTTGCGTGTTGGAGTGAAAAACAATTTAATTTGTCATCTAGAATAATCACTGAACTCTTGCAAGATACTAATAGTATTAGAAATGCCACCTTACAAAACCAAGCGGCCATAGATTTTTTACTATTGGTACATGGGCACGGCTGTCAAGATTTTAAAGGAATGTGTTGCATGAATCTGTCTGACCACTCAACATCTATCCACAAACAACTAGGTGATTTAAGAGCAAATCTGCATAAAATAACACTTAGCAAAGACCCGTTATCAGATTGGCTCGGCTCGCTTGGTTGGCCAAGCTGGATGCAAACCCTGATTGTCGAGGGTCTAAAGATAATCATAGCCATAGTCGTAGTTTTGCTAATTATTAGTTGTGTAATGAAATGCTTATGTAGAACTGTAGAAACCACTATAAACAGAGCCTGGGTTGTCCAAAAAGAAAAAGGGGGATATGTAGAAGAATTCCTTGCAGAGAACGGACATGACTTGTATATGACTGGTATGGACAATCCAGGCGTAAGCCTTAACTTAGCGTGAGAAAAGCCTGTCCTTAGCATAACTAAGGCTTAAGCAAGAATTCCTGAACCGTCCTTGACAGAGATAAGAGGAACTTGGCTAAGCACTGCCAGCATAAACAAGACAAAAGACAGGATGCGAAAGCCATTGAATTGGCAGGCAATTAGCAAGCTTGCAGCAAGAACCTTTGCAGGAGCCTGCTGTGTGTTAACCAGTCAGCAGCTGCCGAGTATGTATAAACTTTTAGCTTGAGCCAATAGTAGGAGTGCTTGGAACGCATAAAGATGTATCGCTTGTGCAATAAAGGGAGATCAACCTTAATCACATTGATGTCCAGTCGTTTCTCGGGGTCCGGCACTCGCTTCAGGGTCTCTCTTCACCAAACCAATAATAAACAGCAGTAAAGCCACCCATTGCTCAGAAAGCACTTCAAAAAACAAATACCAGAGAAGTCCACCCACCAACCATCCTACCCACACCAACATAGTACTTGCAGTGACTCAGTGAAAGCTGTTATAACTTTGATCGTCTGAGACTCTTGAATTAAAGGCCTGTGCTTCTCCCCGCTGAGCTATTTAACTCAAGGTCCAAATTGACAGTTTATTTGGTGCCCAATGTTTATGTTTAGCCTGTATCCAGAGCTAAACTGTAGCAATTGTTCTACCACCCAATTACTCCTCTCCAGCTGAGGAGGGAAATCGGGGGGGGGGGAAAAAGGGAGAAGCTCCATGGGTTAAAATAAAAACAGATATAATGAAATAACAAAACTAATACAAATACCAACATAAAGTGTACAGCAAACTTATACTCAGCCTAGTCCTTGGGAACAGCAGAAGGAACAGGAGACCAAAAGAGAGGAGCCCCAGAAAGAGGAACTCCTCACCTTCAGTAAACTCCTTTTATAATGAGCTTGAGGTAAGTGGTGTGGGATACACCTACAAGTCAGCCTGGGTCAGCTGCCCTGACTGAAATTCCCAGCTGACTCAGGGCTACTCATGGCCTGCCTGCCATGGCTGGCCTATGGTTCTGTTCCTGTGAAACCAGGACATGCATATACTGTAGCTCATGCTGAGGAAGTGACATTATAGCCCATAAAGTACTCTGTCACTAAATAGTCAGAAGACAGCTTTGTTCTATACAGCTTGGTCTAGAGGTAAGTACAAAGATCACGGTAGACTTATTTTCTGTACTAATAGCCACAGAATTCCTCGCAAAAATTTTTGTTGGCAAGAAGCTACACTTTCCTTAATCCCTTTCCCATACTTGCTTTAATTTGAGCTGATATAAGTTATATTTTTTAAGAGGGGGCATCTATCCAAGTTCTGTTACATCCCATTGTTAGTGATGTGTTTGTTCATTAACCCTAGCATTGTCAGTGATGAGTTTGTTCAATTAACCCTAGCATTGTTAGTGATGTGTTTATTCATTAAACTTGATATTGTTAGTGTGTTTATTCTTTAAACCTAATCTTGTTAGTGATGTGTTTATTCTTTCAACCTAATCTTGTTAGTGATGTGTTTAAACAATCAAATAAGAGAAGAGGGTGAACTGCATAGCTTTGCATAACGTGTATTCTTAAGCAATATGTTCCAGGAAACTAGTAGGCATGAATCCCCCAACCTGGCAGAAATCTATCGGGACCCCCACGATAAGGGTGAACATGCCGGCAGTCACGTACACAGGAACCCGGACCCGGACCCCAGCGATAAGGGTGAACATGCCGGCAGTCACGTACACAGAAACCCGGACCCGGACCCCCACGATAAGGGTGGACATGCGCAGAAGATCTGTGGCAAATTACCAGCAGTCACGTACACAGAAACCCGGACCAAATAAAAGGAGGGACCAGGACTCAACTTGTTGCGGCAGTTGGTGGAGCGGTGGTTCCCCTGTCGCCCAGCGCTGCTTGCCTTTTTTGCTACGCTTGCTGTAATTAATAAATTTGTAATTGGATTTAAGCAACTGCATTCAGTTCTTTTGTTGTGAATTCATCTATAACAATTTTGGTGCCGTGACTCGGATAGGAAAATCGATTCACTGACCGAGCCGGGGGAGGCGCCCCGCCTATCCTATTTTGGCGGCCTCCGGATTGGAAACTGAAGCACTTCTCCTACCGACGAACCTAAATTTGTAGTAAAAAGGCAAGGAAAACCCTATAAGCTCGGTGCACTCGAGGTCCGGACGAAGACGCGGGACGCAGGACGCGTAAGTTACTGCCCACTGGGCAGGGGATCCGTTCGGGCTGGGTTGGGTATCCTGGAATACGAACAAGTGTGTGTGTGTGTGAGAGGAGGACTGGCAGCCAGATTCTCCAAGCGAGTGTGGACCCTCTAGTAGTGCATTTCCCATCGCCCGCGAGGGACTGGGCCACAAACGAGGGGAAGCGACTGTACGCATACACGAGTGAAAGAAGGTATTCCAGAAGATGGGACAGGGAAAAAGCAAGCGCCCTTCACCCATAAAACTCCCACCTGTACCTAAAGATAGTCCGCTAGGGTATATGTTGGCCGAGTGGAAGCATTATCCAGGGACTAAGAACATGGATAAGGCCAAGATGATACACTATTGTGTGGAAGTATGGGGTGGGAAGGAAATTGCAAGAAATGTTTTCTGGCCAATATTTGGATCAACTGAGGATTGGGTAAGACAAAAACTTAATTTGTGGGTAAATACTAAGACCCCCTTTAGCCGGGAAGAGAGTGATTATGCTAATATATGGGTTGAGAGCCCTGGACTCCTCATATTTAATTTAAAAGAAAAACCCGATTTGGGTGAGGAGAAGAAAAAAGGAAAGTGGGAGGAGGAGGTCCCAGTAATTCCTCCCCCTTATGTACCACCTCCTCCACAAGCTCCCCCGCCTCCGGAGAGCGAAGATATCCAAGAACAGGATGAGTCCCTACCTAGAGGTCCTATAACTCGACAAAGGGCTAGACAGCAAAACCTCTATCCCTTAAGGGAAATGCCCATGGGAGGACCTCAAGCGGGAATAGGATTCATTTCGGTCCCATTAAGTTCAGGAGACGTAAGGGATTTCAAAAAGGAAATGGGGAACTTATTGGAAGATCCCCTAGGAGTATCTGAAAAAGTAGACCAATTTTTAGGTCCCAACATTTATACTTGGGACGAGTTACAATCAATATTAAGTATCCTCTTTACATCTGAGGAAAAGAATATGATTAGACGGGCAGGAATGCGTATCTGGGACGCCCAACATGCCCAAGGGCCACAGGCTGACCTTAAGTGGCCACAGCAAAATCCAAATTGGAACCATCAAGACCCAGTACATAGAGGACACATGCAAGATTTGCGAACAATAATTGTTCAAGGCATTCGAGAAGCAGTCCCAAGAGGACAAAATATTAATAAAGCATTTAACGAAAGGCAAAAGAAGGACGAGACCCCAACCGAGTGGCTTGAAAGGTTAAGAAAGAATTTGCAATTGTATTCCGGTATAGATCCTGAAGCCCCTGTGGGACAAGCTTTGCTTAAGACACAGTTTGTAGCTAAGGCATGGGACGATATTAGAAAGAAGCTTGAGAAATTAGATAATTGGCAAGAAAGGGGAATAGATGAACTGTTGCGGGAGGCCCAGAAAGTATACGTTAGGAGGGAAGAAGAAAGCTACAGAAGACAGGCAAAAATAATGGTGGCAGCAGTACGTGAGGGAGGGCAAGTCGATAAAAGACCACAAAAACCGCCGGGGGTACCAAGGACAGGAGTACAGAGAGAAGCCCCTACCTGTTATTATTGTGGAAAGAAAGGACATATGAAAAGAGACTGTAGACAGAGACTAAAGGATGAAGCAGCGTTTAAAGAAGATTAGAGGGGTCAGGGGCTCTATGTATTGGGGACCCGTAATAACTCAGAGCCCTTGATAAAATTGAAAATAGGTCCCCATGCCCAGGAGGTGATGTTTCTGGTAGACTCTGGGGCAGAGAGATCTACCCTGCAGCAAATACCTCTCGGGTGTAAATTATCTAGGGAAACTGCCCAAGTAATTGGAGCTAAAGGGGAACCTTTTCAAGTAGAAATTTTGCAGCAAGTATTGGTAGAATCAGAATCAAAAATAGGAATGGGAAATTTTCTCCTGGTCCCAGAGGCAGATTTTAATCTTTTGGGAAGGGATTTAATGATAGAATTAGGAATTGGATTGGAAGTAAAAGGAAAAGAACTAGGAATAAAATTGTGTGTCCTCCGAGTAGAGGATGAACAGAAAATTAATTCAGAAGTATGGTACACGCCTGAAACCGTGGGGAAGTTAAATATTCCCCCATTCAAAGTGACTCTTAAGAACCCGGAAAACCCCATCCAAATCCGACAGTACCCCATCTCTATAGAAGGAAAAAAGGGATTGAAGCCTGAAATCGAGAGATTAATATCTCAAGGACTTCTGGAACCTTGTATGTCCCCATTCAACACCCCTATTTTACCTATCAAAAAACCTAATGGCGATTATCGATTAGTACATGATTTAAGAGAAATTAATAAGCGAATTGTGTCTAGATTCCCTGTAGTGGCAAACCCTTATACTCTGCTAAGTAAACTGGGACCGGAAAATTTATGGTATAGTGTCATAGACCTAAAAGATGCCTTTTGGGCTTGCCCCCTGGACGAAAGCTGCAGGGATTATTTTGCTTTTGAATGGGAAGACCCAGAAACGGGTCGAAAACAGCAATTGAGGTGGACAGTGCTTCCGCAAGGATTTACGGAAAGCCCCAACCTATTTGGGCAAGCCCTAGAACAAATTCTCCAAGATTTTATTCCAAATCCTGAAGTAACTTTGATTCAATATGTAGATGATTTATTAGTTGCAGGGAAAGAAGAACAACAAGTTAGAGAGGAGAGCATTAGGCTCTTAAATTTTTTAGGATTAAAAGGACTTAAGGTCTCCAGAACCAAGTTACAATTTGTAGAAGAAAAAGTAAAATATCTGGGACATTATATCGAAAAGGGAGAAAAGACCATAGATCCTGAACGGGTGCAAGGCATTTTATCCCTATCTGCCCCCACAAGCAAGAAGCAGGTTAGACAACTACTAGGGCTATTAGGGTATTGCCGCTTATGGATAGAAAATTATAGCAGTAAAGTTAAATTTCTATATAATAAACTAACAGCATCTAATCGGGTGGATTGGAATCAGTCAGATGAGGATCAACTTTGGACACTAAAAAAGGATTTGGCAAATGCTCCGGTACTAAGTTTACCTGATCTAAATAAGCCTTTTTACCTATTTGTCAATATAGACAACGGGACCGTGTATGGAGTATTAACACAGGAGTGGGCTGGGAAAAAGAAACCCATCGGATATCTGTCTAAATTACTGGACCCGGTGAGCAGAGGATGGCCCACATGCCTACAGGCTATTGTGGGATGTGCCTTAATGACAGAAGAAACACGAAAAATAACTTTTAACAGTTCTATTAAAGTGTTCTCTCCCCATAATGTTAGAAATGTTTTACAACAAAAAGCTGAAAAATGGATTTCTGATTCAAGGCTTTTAAAATACGAAGGGATCCTATTAGAGGCTCCCAATTTAACATTAGAAACTACATCATTGCAAAATCCTGCACAATTTCTGTTTGGGGAACCGAAACCCCTCGAAACCTTAGCACATGACTGCCTCCAAACTATTGAAGAACAAACCAAAATAAGACCTGATTTGGAAGAAGAAGAGCTTCCTGAGGGAGAAACCATCTTTGTGGATGGTTCTTCCCGAGTAGTAGAAGGAAGGCGAAAACCTGGATATGCGTTAATAGAAGGGAAAACATTTGAGGTACTAGAGGCGGGACCTCTGGATCCATCATGGTCAGCCCAGGCTTGCGAGTTGTATGCAATTCTAAGAGCCTTAAAAAGACTAAAAGGAAAAAGGGGAACTATTTTTACGGACTCTAAATATGGTTTTGGAGTAGTTCATACATTTGGCAAAATATGGGAGGAAAGAGGTTTAGTAAATTCCCAAGGAAAAAGTCTCATACATCAAGAATTGATTAAGGAAGTATTACAAGCCCTAAGAGATCCAATACAAATAGCAGTGGTTCATCTCAGGGGACATCAATCTGGGATGGATCGAAGGACCAGAGGAAACAATCGGGCCGACACCGAGGCCAAAAAGGCTGCTCTCAAAATAGAATTATTGAAACAAAAGTCCCCTAAAGCAATAACTGAAAACCCCCCACCGTACCCTACTAAATTCACATCCAAAGAAGAAATTAAACTAAAGGACATGGGCATCCAACAAGATAGGGAAGGAAAATGGAAGTTACCGGATGGAAGGGAGGTTATTCCAAAGGCATTAGCCTTCCAGTTACTTTCTAACATACACCAAAAAACTCATTGGGGAAGCCAAGCCCTAGTTGATCAATTTGCCCTAAAATATATGAGTATCGGTATACATGACTTAGCAAAAGCAATCACTCAGCAATGTGATGTGTGTTTAAGAGTAAATAGGTCCACACAAAGAAAAATCCCAAAGGGAGGGAGACCAACCGCTGTAAAACCTTTCTCTAAAATACAAATTGATTTTACTGAGCTTCCAAAAATTGGAAGATACAAATATGTATTGGTGATGGTAGATCACCTAACTCATTTTGTTGAGGCTTTCCCGACAGCACGAGCCACGGCAAACACTGTAGCTAAAATATTGCTAGAACAAATCGTGCCTCGGTATGGTGTAGCTGAAAGTATAGATTCTGATCAAGGCCCACATTTTGTGTCAAGGGTAATTAAAGCGTTATCAGAAGCACTTGGTATAAGATGGGAAGAGCATACTCCATGGCACCCTCAAAGCTCAGGATTAGTGGAACGGATTAATGGAGAACTAAAAAAGCAATTAACAAAGTTAACTCTGGAAACTAAACTTAATTGGATAAAATGTCTCCCCTTGGCTCTGTTAAACCTTAGAACCTTACCCCGAACAGATATAGGAATATCTCCTTTTGAAATGCTATATGGAATGCCATATGATGCGGGTATGCCCAGGGATCACCCCAAAGTAATAGATAAACAAATGAAAATATACATATCAGAAATAATGGCATTTAGGAAAAAGCTTTGGGAAAAAGGGCAAATGGTACAAAGACCTCCTTTAAACATTACCTTACACCAGGTACAGCCTGGAGATTGGGTTTTAATCCGCACCTGGAAAGAAATCACCCTACAACCTCACTGGGACGGACCTTACTTAGTCCTTCTTACAACCAACTCAGCAGTACGAACTGCGGAACGAGGATGGACTCATGCCAGTCGAATTAAAGGACCAGTACCCGAGCCTAAGTGGAAGGTAGCCAGCTCACCGGGGGACTTAAAATTAAAACTTACTCGTGGACATTATAAATAAGAGAATATCAAATTCTTAGAATAAAATGTCAATTAGAGACTAAAGCAGACTTTAAAGAAAATATCTGTTGATTATATTTCTGTTAAATGCATTGACTCCTACGATAATGAGAATTGTTATCCTTATCCCTTTTTATAGTACCACTGTTTAATTTATAACAACAAGTGGTGGACTCATTGCCACAAAGGGAGGCCCCCTTCAGGGATATTTCTCACCCCTGCTGGGAAATACAACCTAATTGAGTTTAAAGTCAAAAGGGGGTAGATAACAAAAATAAACTCTAAAAAGGGGTGGGACGTTCATTATAGGAAAAATCAATCCCAAATTGTATTGTTGTCATTCTAACAAGCCAGTTCCTTTGTGGCACAAGGGTTAAAGTGTGTCACCACTAGGTGACAGGCTTAAGGTGTGACACTCCTAATATAAATGACCAAGACTGGGCCACCTAGGTTCATAAAATATCAAAGGGCAACTATCCCCTCCTGAAGAATATCCTTGCTGCCGAGAAGATGAAACCCCCTGTGGCTCGAAGCAACCGAGTCGACAGGCGAGGCAGAGGGATAAAAAGCGGTGGAGGACGATGGCCCAGACCGGGTGGGACCAGGAAGTCATGGGAAATAAAATGCCCAAGGACTGGTGAGGAAATTAGGAAAGGAAAACACAGAAATATAAGAGGCCCCGGGAGCAATGAGAAAACTACTTGTGTACAATTATTACTTTTGTTATTAAGTTTGTGGATACATAAAGCAAAATGCAATGCACACAAGCCTTATAAATGGACCCTAGCCAGATGGGAAGATTCTAAGGTTATAGCAATTAATGACACTGCCGGATCGCCTTCCTTCAACGTAACTAATTGCGATTTGTTGGGAATACTGATAGGATATGGTGGAAGTACTACCACCCATGGGTGCCACCCCCAAAGACAATATACCTGGGGGGCGATAAACAGCAAATCTACCTATTGGTGCCCTAGTTCAAACCCAGGAAAAGGGTATTGTAACTACCCAGGACACTACTATTGCGCGTACTGGGGGTGTGAATCTATTGCCACCGCCTGGACTGTAGCTACCCCTGATAAATACCTCAAAGTTAGCTGGCTCCCCCAAGGTTGCCAAAAGCCTACTTATAGCCACGATGGTGACGTTAATAAGGCAGGTACTTGCAAGTCCTTAGAACTTAAAGTACTACAGCCCCAAGACCCTGGATGGTCAGTAGGAAAAACCTGGGGTGTAAGATTTTGGGAACCTGGGACAGACAGGGGCATACTCATATTCATAAAAAGAGAAAATATCAGATCTATGCAAGCAGTGGGTCCTAACTCTGTACTCAAAAGACCTAAAGTAAAACTTCCCCAAAACGATACAATAACAAACAAAGCAAAACAAACTGATCCAATAACAAATAGGGAAAATACAACAAAAGAAATCCCTGAAGAAAAGAATCAACCCGATCCCCTGTGGAAAATTATACGAGCCACTTATCAAACTTTAAACTATTCTCAGCCGAACCTAACATCAGGCTGCTGGCTTTGCTATGATGTTAATCCGCCTTTCTATGAAGCAATTGGAGTAAACAATACGTATTATTTAAGCTCTGAAGTTAGGCCCCCCGAATGCTCCTGGAATGAAAAAACAAAGGGAATAACTATGCAACATGTTAGTGGAGTCGGAACGTGTATAGGTAAAGTACCAAAAACTAAGCAATCACTTTGTGGTACTATCAAAACCAACTTTAACAGAATCACAGAAAAATGGATTATCCCTCAAAGGGAGGCTCGATGGATTTGCTCAAAAACCGGGCTTACTCCCTGTATCTCCCTAAATGTGTTTAATGCTTCTCGAGAATATTGCATACAGGTTACTATTGTCCCAAGAGTGCTATATCACCAGGAAAATGTCCTTTATGACTACTGGGACACAGAAACCCAACACAGAGTAAAAAGAGAACCTATAACTGCTATTACAATAGCTACTTTATTAGGGGTTGGAGCAGTAGGAGCAGGAACAGGAATTACCTCTCTAGTACAACAAAACCAGGGAATTAACGCCCTAAGAGCTGCAGTAGATGAAGATTTAGAAAGAATAGAAAAATCTATGACAGCATTAGAAAAATCTCTGACTTCACTATCAGAGGTAGTACTACAAAATAGAAGAGGAATGGATCTCCTCTTCTTACAACAAGGGGGGTTGTGTGCAGCCTTAGGGGAAGAATGTTGCTTTTATGCTGACCACACGGGAGTAGTTAGAGATACCATGACAAAACTACGAGAGGGATTAGAAAAAAGGAGAAAAGAAAGGGAATCTAATAGAAGCTGGTATGAAAGCTGGTTTAATCATTCCCCGTGGTTAACTACATTACTGTCAACTATAGCGGGACCGTTAGTCCTATTATTTCTGGGATTGACCTTTGGCCCTTGTATATTTAACAAAATAATTGAAATAGTTAAAGGACGCTTGGAAGCAGCCCACTTGCTGTTAGTAAGGGCACAATATGAAAACTTTAAAAATAAAGATGAGGAAATGGGAGATGAGTTAGAATGGAGTAAGCAAGAACTAAAGCGGTTTAATGAACAACACAAAACATCATAAAGAGAAAAAGGGGGGTATTGTTAGTGATGTGTTTGTTCATTAACCCTAGCATTGTCAGTGATGAGTTTGTTCAATTAACCCTAGCATTGTTAGTGATGTGTTTATTCATTAAACTTGATATTGTTAGTGTGTTTATTCTTTAAACCTAATCTTGTTAGTGATGTGTTTATTCTTTCAACCTAATCTTGTTAGTGATGTGTTTAAACAATCAAATAAGAGAAGAGGGTGAACTGCATAGCTTTGCATAACGTGTATTCTTAAGCAATATGTTCCAGGAAACTAGTAGGCATGAATCCCCCAACCTGGCAGAAATCTATCGGGACCCCCACGATAAGGGTGAACATGCCGGCAGTCACGTACACAGGAACCCGGACCCGGACCCCAGCGATAAGGGTGAACATGCCGGCAGTCACGTACACAGAAACCCGGACCCGGACCCCCACGATAAGGGTGGACATGCGCAGAAGATCTGTGGCAAATTACCAGCAGTCACGTACACAGAAACCTGGACCAAATAAAAGGAGGGACCAGGACTCAACTTGTTGCGGCAGTTGGTGGAGCGGTGGTTCCCCTGTCGCCCAGTGCTGCTTGCCTTTTTTGCTACGCTTGCTGTAATTGCCTTTGTTTAAAATATAAATTACTGAAAGAGCCCAGAAATAATCATAGAATCATAGAATGTATTGGGTTGGAAGGGACCTTCAAGGGTCATCTAGTCCAACCCCCCTGCAGTGAGCAGGGACATCTTTACTAGATCAGGTTGCTCAAAGCCCCAGTCCTTGTGTTATAAGTGTTTGGTAAAAATGTGTCTTCTTTTTATTTTAGTTTTCTGTTAGGAATGTTCCTTTAAGGGTTACTATAGCAATGCAAGCTGCTATTGAGACTGTAAACATTAATGATGACTTGGAAGTTGACACCCTGCAAAAACATTTCAGTCATTCGAAGTAAGACTGCCAACAGCACTGCCATAACATACAACTCCTGCTGAGAACATGTGGCAGATGCACCCACCCTGATCCTGGAGCCACCCTCTAATGGTGCTTTGTCTAGACACCTCGCCTGGCGCCAGGTTAATGGTCCCCTGCAGAGAGGGCACCTGGCTAATTAGAACTCCCCACAGATCAGACTCGACATGGGTATAAATGGAGCCCTGATGGAGAACCAGTTTGAGTTGGTCCTCCTCAGAGCAGCAGGGGGCTCTCCCCTTGGATTGGGATGCTGCCCAAGGAAACTCCCCGGGGTTGAGAGCCCTCACCATCCCCCTCCTTGGTGAGTGAATATTTCTTCTGGATATCCTTGAGTGAGCCCTCGCCCCTGTGGGTGAATGATTATATGTTGGGTACCCTTGGGTGGGAGATTTACCCCCCTTTTAGAGTGAGTGTGAACCTTTTTGAGTCATCATTGTGACGTTAGTCCAGTTGTGTAGTAATATATTCCCAACTGACATCCGAATTTGTGTTTTACTTTTGGTCTGTCAGAGTGTTAAGTAGTTCTACTCAAAATAAATCTTTATTTTTGAGTAACTGCCCTGTCTGTTTGTGAGCGCCTCCGCCTGGCACCCAGGCATGGGGTTGGCTTGGGTTGTTAGAGTGTTTGAGGGGCTGCTCTGCAGATTTTGTGGGTGCCTCCGCAACATAACAGCAGAATTCAGAGTTTTTTAAGATAACAGTAGAGCCACAAAGATGATTAAGGGAGTGGAACATCTCCCTTATGAGGAAAGGCTGAGGGAGCTGGGTCTCTTTAGCTTGGAGAAGAGGAGACTGAGGGGTGACCTCATTAATGTTTATAAATATGTAAAGGGTGAGTGTCATGAGGATGGAGCCAGGCTCTTCTCAGTGACATCCAATGATAGGACAAGGGGCAATGGGTGCAAGCTGGAACATAGGAGGTTCCACATAAATGTGAGGAAGAATTTCTTCACAGTGAGGGCAACAGAACACTGGAACAGGCTGCCCAGAGAGGTTGTGGAGTCTCCTTCTCTGGAGACATTCCAAACCCACCTGGACATGTTCCTGTGTGACCTGACCTAGGTGTTCCTGCTCTGGCAGGGGGATTGGACTGGATGATCTTTTGAGGTCCCTTCCAATCCCTAACATTCTGTGATTCTGTGAACAGTCTATATACAAGACAGTAAAACTGCAACGAAGGGAAAATAATATACTCTAATTTTGCAACAAACCAAAATTCCCATTTCAGCATATTCTGATGTCGTATTTTTTATGTTTTGGGAGGTCTGTCAGGACACTTTTAAAATAACACTTGCCTGCCAAGTCCAAATTGGCTCTACATCTCTCTGGAACCAACCTTTTGTTGCTCTTGTTGTTGCTGCCTTTCTTTTGCAAATGCAATAAAAATGTATGCTAGGTTACATATGACCATGGATATAATTTATCATGTAGGAAGCACAGAAACAAACCAATCACCAACCCAACCAGATGCTCATATGATATTTTGAGAGGGCAAAATCCAAATTTGGGCTTCAATCCAAGTTTGAGAGCTTTAAAATAGAAAAGGAAAATCACAGGTTTGTGTCTTAAACACATTTTCTGATAGGTTTTCACAAATATACTTTGGAATATAGGCTGAAGAATGCTGTCTTCAGCTGCTACTTACGGGGAAGGACACTTTAGTATAATATCAATACCTATATCTGTATTTAACATTCACTAATGCACAGCTCCTTTGGGTAGCACCAAAACAGTAGTTAAAGCTGAGACAAAAGGCTAATAATTTTAGGGACTCATGGCTATTTCATTTTCACTTCCTAATGAAATATAATATTTGAGCTTATTTTACAGCTTATTTTAGGTATCTAGCACAGGTTGAAATTTATTTAACTAACAATTGTCAAATCAAAAAGGCACAACCCAAGACAAATTCACAAAATTTTCATGTCCCAGGAGCATTGCTTTTGCAGAGGACAAAGATACTGGTGGTGAGCTGGATCTTTCCTGCCATTTTCCTGTGGCACACTGGAGTCTTTGTGGCTTTTGGTCTTTCGCACCATAGGTCGTAGGCTTGTTACAGAGTGCTGGGAAGTATTTTGTGGTTTGTGGGGACCCTTCTGGACTAACAAACTCTTTTACATTGTTGTCTGTTACTGTAGGAGCCTGGGCTTATGGTCCTCTCCAGTACTGTGATTCCAGAAACTTTGTTTTCATTTGTGACAGAGTTGATCTCAAGGGTAGATTGTGTTCCCCTGCTAAGGTTGCTATGTGTAGATTCTTGTAAATGCAGCAGCCATTAATTTTCTGACTTTCTCTGGTGTTGCACTCCCCTTTCACAACACTCCACACAGGGGCTGTGCTGGGAAAGAACTATATCTGTCGAGGTTTGGGGCTGGGCCGGTCATTAAATGGATGACAGATGCTCTCTATTAACCCCTCTCCCTTTCTGGACAGGGGAAGGGAAAGAAGAAAAGGGAGAGAGACTTATGGGTTGTAAAAAAAATAAAACAGCTTTAATGAAACAATAACAATAAAAAGAAAATAATAATGAGAAGAAAAATAATGAAATATATACAAATATATACAAAACCAGTATTGAGCTTCTCCCCACCCCCACCCCCAGTCACACGCTCCCCCTGATAATGCACACGTCACCACTGGTGCTGCAGAGCAGCTCTCGGAAGATTCCAGGCTGGACTCTTCGACATGGCAGCAGATGGGAGCTGGATTCAGGAACGCACAGATCAGGGGCAGAACAGACAGAATCCTCCCAGGACACTGGCTATAGAAGAAGAGGAAGAGCAAGAACACTTGCCCCCCATGATCCCTCAGTTTTATACTGAGCTTGACGTGTATGGGATGGAATACTTCATTGGTCAGTTTGGGTCACCTGTCCTGTCCGCTCTTCCCCACAGGTGCAACCCTTTTGCACCCTTAAACTAAGGGGGGCCCCAAGGCGGCACTGGAAGAATTTGGCAGTGACCTTGGTTTCTGTAAGATTAAGTATAAACAAGAGCCTTTCTGAATACCATTGTATTGTGAGCTCAGTACTAAGTATAAACACTGAGTGTTATTGCTTCTAGGAGCAGACACTGTCTGAAAAAAAATGTTAACTTCAGAAAGTACAGTCTTAGGAGAGACTTAACTGAAAAGTAAAATCACTGAAAGGAAAAATTGGTTCTGGTTTAGTCTAACTAGGACAATATCTTAATCTATAAGTCTTGAGAATGATCTAACTCATGGCATGGCCACTTCAGCTTTTGAGAATCCCCAAATCTGGAAGGTACAAACTGTTTAGCTTTGGTTATGGGGTAAAAAATTGGACAATTTCAGATTTTAAACAACTCTATTTTTAATCCCTTCTCAGGGACAAATATATTAAATTTTAAAATTCAAATTCCAGAAGAAATATAAAAATTTTGAAAACAAATAAATGTTTGTCTTCCGCTGGTTTCTTACATAGAGCTGTCATCTGACATCAGGCCATCTGTACTGAGCCATGTACAAATACCCATGGTCCCTGCTCTAAAGATTTCACTAAGCCAATAGCCTAGTGGACCAGAGCACGGTAGGTGACCCAGGGCACAGAGTCTGCTGCAACAGTGTCCCATGCAGAATTCACATTGTTTTAGTGATAGGACAGACTAAGCTGCTTCCATCTGCTCATTTTTAAGCATGTCCATCTTCTACAATAATAGAATTTCTCCATAATTTGGAGAAATCTGATAATGAGAATTTGAAAACACACAGGAAGGTAACTTGGAATCTACTGATATAGCTCCTATAAGGTATGTTGTTTAAGTATGCGGGCTGACACCTTCCACATCTTAGCTTCTATGCTTGTCTCATGAGTGTCACAGGTTTTGTGTATTATCCTTAACAAAAAACACCAGTAGAAAAAGATGTTTTGAAACACAAATTTTTTAGTATTGCTATGCTTTTTAATTTTTGGTGGTGTTTTAGAGTTCTTCTCCTGTTGTATGGAAAATTAATTTAACTTCTACAGGAAAAAAGGGGCCAGATAATAGTAAACTAGTAATATAAATTATGGGGAATGCATGCATCTATTTCCCTCTAGGAACAGAGTACTCTCTGAAAGAAACCTACCGAAAGCTAGCAGCTAACACAGTTGTCCATTAATAGGCATTTTTCTGTAGATTTTCAGCATAATGAGGATATAGTTTGGGGTTCAGTGGGGACACTGCATGGAAATACCCTCTGTACCTATTCACATTTCTGCCTAACTATTTACCAGCGATAGGTGCTGTGCTGGTGATGTTGCAATTCCAAACTTCTGTGACATCAAAGAAATGCAAAACTATTGCAGCCCAGCCAGACCCCAGGGTCTAGTCCTGTGTTCCTGCTGGTATCATCCTGCATGGCCTAGGTCAGCTGCAGAATGTGGGGACCAGTAATGAAAAAGAGAAAGCCCTCAGTAATAGCTGCCAGAAACCTGCCAGGGTACTGAGTGCACCAATCAGTGCTGTAAATTCTTCCTCCCATCCTAGGATGCTGTGTTCAAGATCAGCTTTGATATGGCACAGCCACGTAACCTTGGATCATGCTGCTGTGCAAACAGTTGACTGTCAGAAGTCTTGTCTTGGGGGGGCCCCGGGCTCAGGGGCTGCATTCAGTATCAGGTCCTTGCATTTGGTCTTCTCATTAGCTATGCTGCAGGTGTGCTGGGCCTGCCCTTGTGCTCTCCTGATTCTGGGTGGGGTTCAGGGAGTCTCAATTAGTATGGTATTGTCACCACTGCACTGCTGTAGTAGCAATGGGCACCTTCTGTTCCTTGACTCTCAGCAGCCCCAAAATAGAAGGGTCCTCCAACAAGCCAGGCAGGGTAGACAGCAGTTCAATTTCATCCATCTCCACTGCTGCTATACAAAATGCCCAGCAGTACCCCCTTGAGTCCTTGAAGTATCCCCTTCTGAGATAATCCACACCAAGGATGCATGGGGCATCAGGGCCAGTCACAATACGGTGCTTCTGCCACTCACATCCAGTCAGACTGACTTCAGCTTCAACTACAGTCAATTCCTGGGATCCCCCCATCACTCCAGCAATAGAAGTGGATTCTGTCCCAATATAATTGGATGGCATTTTGGTGCCTTATGCACTGGTTTCCACGAGAGCCTTGTATTTTTGTGGTACTGACGTGCCAGGCCATCGAATCCACACAGTCCAATAGACTCTGTTATCCCTCTCCTTCACCTGGCTGGAGGCAGGGCCCCATCCTGAGGAAAGTGCACTTCATTGGCATATGAGCCCGAACGACTCATGTGGACTACACTTCTATCATCCTTAGTCACACTTCATAAATTAGGATCTGAGGCTCATCTATGCCATCTGTGGGCTGCCCACTGGAAACTGCAGCTGCACTTTTCCTGGAAGAGCCCCCTCTTGCAGTCTTTTTGCCTTGAAATTCATGTACACATGCCTGTAAAACTGAAGTAGGTTTTCCATCACATATTCTCATGTTTTCTGCATGGTCGCACAAGAAAAAAAATAGGGTACTCCGTGATGTGTACTGTCTCTTTCAAGCAGGCTTTTCAGGGGAGTGCTTTCTCTGGTTGGCTGAAAAACTCGTCGGCACAGAGAGGAAGTGTAACCTGTCCTCCATCTGGGACAATCTGTCAAGCACTTTACTAAGCAGTTCTGTGGATTTATCAGATTTTTTTCTACAGTAGAGACTTCGGCCCATAGAGAGGAATAAAGATTATCTGCAAACTGCCGCAATCGAGCATCCAGTTCACCTATTCATGGCGCCTCATGATATTCCCAGCTGAATAACTGTCCTGGTTTGACTGCCGGGACCCAAGACCACGTTGCCGCTGCCCCTCCCCACACCCTCGGACAGGGATGGGACAGGGAGTAAAATACAAACCCCGGGGTTGAGATAAGGAGGACTTAATACAGCAGTGCAACAGAGCAACAGACCAAACAACAGTAATAACAACAGTGATAATAATGTACAAAACGAGATATACTGCCAGGGTACAGCACGAGGTACAGATCGGGACAAAAGCCACTCTTGCACTCCCCACGCCTGGCCTCCTGGACATGACATCAGCATGGTATCGAATAGCCTGGCTATAGCTCTCTCCCAAATGCTGGTAAAAATTAACCCAATCCTAGCCGAACCAGGACATAATCCACCCCTTATTCTATACCATCTACGTCATGCCCAGCAGCCATTTAACTATTAACAAAAAAACACCCCAAAACAATTAAAAAAAATACAATATAATTCACGGTTTATTCTCACACAAATTCAAGTCCCTTTGTGGTACACATATGACCTCTCCATCTTCCCACATCACCCACCAGGTGCACCCAGGTCCTTGAGCAAAAGCAATCCCGTGGATGGGTTTGCCTTTGCCTGGCACAGGACTAATCCAGACCATTTTTCCCAATGCATCCCTCATGCGCACTACAGGGACTTTATCCCCATCTACTGTACGTGGAAGTTTTGACTGCGCCAGCTCAATTGGCAGATCCTCTTGTGTTGACTAACCAGGTGGCCTTTGCCAGATGTGTGTCCCAGGGTTTGAAGGTTCCACCTCCCATTGCTTTCAATGTAGTTTATAGCAGTACATTATAGCGTTCAATTTTTCCAGAGGCTGGTGCATGGTAGGGGATGCGGTAGACTCACTCGATGCCATGTTCTTCTGCCTAGGTGTCTATGAGGTTGTTTCGGAAGTGAGTCCCGTTGTCTGACTCAGTTCTCTCTGGAGGGCCGTGTCGCCACAGGACTTGCTTCTCAAGGCCCAGGATGGTGTTCCGGGCGGTGGCATGGGGCACTGGATATGTTTCCAGCCATCCAGTGGTTGCTTCCACCATTGTGAGCACGTGGCGCTTGCCTTGGCGGGTCTGTGGCAGTGTGATGTAGTCGATCTGCCAGGCCTCTCCGTATTTATATTTCAGCCATGGTTCTCCATTCCGCTGGGGCTTTACCTGCTTGGCTTGTTTGATTGCAGCACATGTTTCACATTTGTGGATGACCTCTGCAATGGTGTCAGTGGTGAGGTCCACCCCTTGATCTCGAGCCCATCTGTATTTTGCATCTTTACCTTGGTGACCCGAGGTCTCATGGACCCACCGGGCTATGAACAATTCACATTTATGCTGCCAGTCGAAATCCACCTGAGCCACTCTGATCTTGGCAGTCTGGTCCACCTGCTGGTTGTTTTGATGTTCATCAGTGGCCCAACTTTTGGGCACGTGGGCATCCACATGGTGCACTTTCATGATGAGTTTCTCCACCCGAGCTGCAATATCCTGCCATACTTCAGCGGCCCAGATGTGTTTACCTCTGCATTGCCAGTTGCTCTGTTTCCACTGCTGCAACCACCCCCACAGGGCATTTTCCACCACCCATGAGTCGGTGTAGAGATAGAGCCTCGGCCACTTTTCTTGCTCAGCAATATCCAAAGCCAGCTGGGTGGCTTTCACCTCTGCGAACTGGCTCAATTCACCTTGCCCCTCAGCAGCTTCAGCGACTCGTCGTGTGGGACTCCACACAGCAGCCTTCCATCGTCGATGTTTTCCCACAATGCGACAAGACCCATCAGTGAACAGGGCATATCGCTTCTCCTTGTCTGGCAGCTTGTTATATGGTGGGGCCTCCTCAGCACATGTCACCTCCTGCTCTGGTGACACCCCAGAATCTTTGCTCTCTGGCCAGTTTGTGATCACCTCCAATATTTCTGGGCGGCTGTCTCTCTGGCTCAGCTGCCATACTAGTTGGTTCACTTTCAGGTCCTGAGACCTTTTCTTTCCCTTGAGGGCACTAAGTAGTGTTAAAGATGACACGAAAGGCATGGGCAAGTCCCCAGCACATTGCAGTGAGTTGTGTCTCCCGGGGTTTGTCAGATTGGCAACACATCTTTTATAAATGCTCCATTAGTTTATCAGGACTCTGCATTTGTTTGGGAGTGAAATTCCACAGCACTGGGGGTGACCACTGACCTAGGCACTTGCCCATTTTTTCCCACGCACCTTGCCACTCATAACTATCAGGCCTCGGGGCAGGTCTCCGGGTGGTACTATTATTGGAGAAGGACCGTATGACCTTAAACAGGATATAGCAGACATTCAGAAAACAGCACTGCGAGCATGCTGGCCTGGATGCTCCAAGGATTGCTAAAACTCTCAGTAACTGGGCAGGTCTCTTCCCCTGGCTCACCCATATATGGGGTGAGACAACTAACAAATGCCCAGGCCGTATACAGGTACCGGTTCACCCCCAAAAGCAGTAATGCAACCATATCATAAGTAGTCAGGATCCAGTACAGCAAAATAAGATTCTTGACACATTTTCCACAGACAATAAACACCAGCACTGAAAACACACCACAATGGATATAAGGATTAATACAGACCCACCACGCAAGCAAATTGGCCAGCATTGTAAATATACCTTAGTCAAACAATATAAAAATACAAACAGAAAATTGCACCTAACAGATTGTTTTTAACACACTCTGGTCAGGTTTTTTGTCCTTATCTCAACCCTCTCATGCCCCACGTTGGGCACCAAAAAGGCTGTGGTGGTTTAGACCCTGCCGGGACCCGAGACCACGTTGCCGCTGCCCCTCCCCCACCCTTGGATGGGGACAGGACAGGGAGTAAAATACAGACCCTGGGGTTGAGATAAGGCAAATTTAATACAGCAGTGCAACAACAACAGACCAAACAACAACAGTGATAATAATGTACAAGAGATATACCGCAAGGATACAGCACAAGGTACAGATCGGGACAAAAGCCGCTCCTGCGCTCCCCACGCCTGGGCACCCTGACATGACGTGAGAATGGTATCGAATAGCCAGGCTGTAGCTCCCTCCCAACTGCTGGGGAAAATTAACCCTATGCTTTCTGAACCAGGACAGGGTGCAAAAGGGTTGCACCTGCGGGGAGGAGCGGACAGGACAGGTGACCCAAACTGACCAATGAAGTATTCCATCCCATACACGTCAAGCTCAGTATAACAACCTCAGTAAGTTTACAGACGACACCAATTTGGGCAGGAATGTTCATCAGCCTGAGGGTAGTAAGGCTCTGCAGAGGGATGTGGACAGGCTGGATTGATGGGCTGAGGCCAATGTGAAACTTGGGGAATGAGGACAGCTTTGCCTTGTGTACAACAGAACTCTAAAGAATGACCTTGCTAAATCTTGTGTAACTTGGGGGAGTGACAGCTTGCTCGTCTTATCACAGGACACAGCCGAGTAGGGGAATCTGTGGAGACAGCAAGATACAAGAATCATGTGTAGTTCTTTGTTTCCTTGAAGGCTAACATGTCCGATGACTGACCTTTGCCTCATTATCTGCAAAATGCATATTAAAGTTGACATCCCTGGATATGCTAATGAAGCTTTGCGAGATCATGCTATACATATATGACTACAGTACTTGTCTCTCCACCCAAATCATGCTACATGTCACCTAGGGGAGGGAGCCTCATAGTTTAGGGATAAAAGACGGAGAAAAGGATCATTAAATTGGGAGAAAAGTACCGGAAGAGAAGTAAACTCTTAGCCGGGAGAGAAGTACTGGCAGACATAGTTGACGGGCTGTGTCTCTTCCTCCACCCCAGGCAGGGACGCCTTTCTGGGTAAGAATCGCACCTTTCACCTTATGGATGAAAGTATCCCTGGGTGTATTTTGTATTATTATCGCTAGAAGTATTAACATTGATTAGTAGCGCTATTATAGTTTAGCAGATTTATCAATGGCTATTCCGAACTTGTTATATCTGTTGCTTTAATAAACCACCTATTTTGTAACTTGGTGCATCTGTCTCACAGTGGTTCTCGGGGGAGGACAGTGGAACAGACCCATGGTGATAGGCGGCTGCGTACGCACAAATCTATCTCATTCCAAATTCGTTTCTCGCGACAGGCCAATCATATGAAGTTCAAAAAGGCCAAGTGCTGGATACTGCACTTGAGTCATGACAACCCCATGCAATGCTACAGGCTTGGGGAAGAGTGGCTGGAAATCTGCCTGGCAGAAAAGGACCTGGGGGTGTTGGTTGACAGCCGACTGAACAGGAGCCAGCAGTGTGCCCAGGTGGCCAAGAAGGCCAATGGCATCCTGGCCTGTATCAGAAACGGTGTGACCAGCAGGAGTAGGGAGGTGATTATCACCCTGTACTCAGCTCTGGTGAGGCCACACCTCGAATACTGTGTTCAGTTTTGGGCCCCTCACTACAAGAAGGACACTATGCTGCTGGAGCGTGTCCAAAGAAGGGCAACAAAGCTGGTGAAGGGTCTAGAGAACAAGTTTTATGAGGACTGGCTGAGGGAACTGAGGTTGTTTAGTCTGGAGAAGAGGAGGCTGAGGGGAGACCTCGTTGCTCTCTACAACTACCTGAAAGGAGGTGTGTAGCAAAGCGGGGCGGGGTCAGTCTCTTCTCCCAGGTAACTAGTGATAGGATGAGGGGTAATGGCCTCAAGTTGATCCAGAGTAGGTTTAGATTGGATATTAGGAAACATTTCTTCACTGAAAGGATTGTCAAGCACTGGCACAGGCTGCCCAGGGAAGTTGTGGAGTCCCCATCCCTGGAGGTATTTAAGAGACATGTAGATGAGGTGCTGAGGTGCTGGTGTAGTGGTGACTTGGCAATGCTAGGTTAATGGTTAGACTTGATGATCTTAGAGGTGTTTTCCAACCAAGGCTATTCTATGATAAAGCTGAGGGATCACGAGGGGCAAGCTCTGTTCTTCTATGGCCAGTGTCCTGGGAGGACTCCATTTCTTCAGCCTTTGATCCTGATCAGCAGTCGCTGAGGCGAAGGGCTCCGAAGCAGAGGATCGCGCCGGGGGACCCTTTCCAAAGCGTATAAAAACCGCGGCAAAACCGCAAGCCGAGGAGGCAGAAGCCGAGAAGGCAGAAGCACAAGGGAGAGACCGCCCCCCCACTCAGCGGGAAGAGGGAGCTGCCGACGCGGGCAGCTGTGACTCAGCGTGGGCGGGGACATAGTGACGGCGTCAACCCCCTTCACGTACAAGAACAGCCCCCAGGGAGCACGAGTGACCAGGGTGTGGTGCGGCAGTTCGCGCAGGCAGGGCGCGCGGGGAAGGCATGCGGACAGGGCACAGTCCCTCTCAGGGTCCACTGAGCAAAGAAGCAGCGAGTGGGCATCACCGGGCAGCACCACCACTAGGGTGGGCTCCCTGGCGGACAAGCAGACCGGACAATCAGGGCGCGGCGATTCGCACAGGGAAGGCGTGCGGACAGGGCACAGTCCATCTCCTGTCTCTAGAGCCTAATTTAGCTAGTGGTCATCTCATCGCTTTTCACAAGAAGACCGAGCTATGATCTCCACTCGGTTGAAAGCCACCACCAGAAAGAATGTGGCAACATAGACAGAGCTGCCACACAAACATGCAGCAGTCCAGGTCTCTGGCTGCAGGGAGTGCCTGAGCCTGTCACTCATGTCAGAGGGCAGCAGCGACAATACCTGTGTGTGCTGTGACCAGGTCAATGAACTGCTCAGCCTGGTGGCAGAGCTTAAAGAATAGGTTGAAAGGTTAAGAAGTATCAGGGAATGCAAAAGGGAAATTGACTGGTGGAATTACACTGTAGCATCCCTGAGGCAAAAGGAGCAGATGGAGGCTCCACAAGAAGCAGTGGATCCCCTACCACCTTGTCACCAGGCAGAAGGAGGGGACCTAAGAGGTGGGGGAGAGTGGAAACAGGTCTGTGCTCAGGGTGGCAGAAAAATCCCCTACCGGCATCCCACACCTTCCCTGCTGCCCCTACACAACAGATATGGGGCCCTGGAACTCATGGACGAGGCAAATAAGGATGAAGATGAAGGTCCACCAAGGCCACGTTGCTGTAGACCATGTATTAAAACTAATTCAAAAAAAAACCCCAGACGGGTCACTGTCGTGACTCCCTCCTGAGGGGTGTTGAAGGCCCAATATGCAGACCGGACCCACTTCATAGGGAAGCCTGCTGCCTTCCTAGAGCCTGGGTAAAGGATTTCATAGGAATACTCCCCACTCTGGTGAGACCTACAGATTACTACCTGTGGGAATATAACAAAAGACTGGCGAGGAGGATTATAAACACACTCAAGTGACCTGCACCTGGAGTGTCAAAAAACACATATATCACAACTAATTGTTGCTTAGCCTTGAGCCTGACAAGTAGTACATCTGCAGAGAGATAACACAGGCCTGTGACAGACTCAGCGGCACCCTTTTCCAAAACATGCTTGAGATACCTGCCCTGCTGTGGGAAACACCAAAGCACAGAGGAAAACTACTGCCTGCGAGAAATCCTTGATATACAGGCCAAAGTAGCAGGTTCAGAATCTCTCGCTCTGACTCTAGCAAGGACCGAGCTCCGTTGTCCTGTGTTCCCGCCTATGTGCTTCTGCCCCAGGTGCTGCTGCGGAGATCCCCCAGTTTGCAAGATAACGGGAATAAATTTGCTCTTTGCATTTTTATCTGTCGTTTCATGGTTGTTCCTGTGACCTACCTCTGTTGGCTCACACATTTTGGCATAGTTGGCAGGATCCAGGAACAGCCATGAAATAGTTGAAAAAGAGGTCAGGGACTGGGGAGGCTGTGTCGGTCACTCCTCATATTCTGGGATGGTCCAGTACTGAGGACTGGACCCCCGTGGCTGCTTTCCTAGCTGAATTGGCTCTGCCAGAGGTATGGCCTGAAATAGACGATGGGGCAGTGATTACCCCCCAGACAACTGAAACAGCTATGCATGGATTGCCATGGAAAGCAGCATCGGATTCTTCTCGCAAGTTAGTGGGGAGATTGGGATGGTTATTAGTAAACGGTCTTAGAGCTCTTAACCGTGAAGTTGTTGCATTATGGAATAAAGCAAGGGAACAGGAAAAGGAAGTCAGGACTTTGCAAGATGCAAAAGTGATTGCACAAGAAGTAATTACTGTCCGAGCAGAGCAGTGTTATGAGCTGGAAGTTAATATAGAGCTGCTGGGTGCATCTATTGTTAATATGCAAAGGGCAAAATATGGAAAAAGTAAGGTGTTGATTTCTGAAGTTTGTGCTTTCACCATAAAACAATCATGGGATCCCGAGGAATTGGATGGAAATATCCAGAGTAAATACACGAACCCCAAGACTGAGTTGCAATTTGATCCATACCTAAAAGACAGGGAGGTGGTAGAAGCATGACCCCCCCATACAAATGATAGAGTAGCAGGAACAAGTGGATGGGTGGGGCAGATCACGCATAGTCACACTCCAAAAGAGTTAAGGGAAATTGGGGATGTAATTTCAGGGCCATCTGTTTGGGTGGTGAGTAAAGGAAAACCAGCAAAACTGAAAGGACTTAGAGCACAGGTGATAAGGAAACAAATGTGGAACGATCTTGGACAAGCCAGTATCCTACGATCAGAAATAAGTGGGATCATGTTATCAGAAATGTTTTGCCGGTGGCAAAACTTAGCATTTATGCAAAAAAGCCGACCACCCCTAGCCCCACCACCAATTTCGTGCCCACCCTCCACTCTTCCAACCACCGCAATGCAAGGCGCCACCTGGCAAATGACAAAACAGCAGAAATTAAGGTTTGGCAGATCCCCCAAAATTGCCACCACTTTAGCTTCTTACCATGAGGGGGATCATAGCCCTTATGTCCCTTTAACTATAGAGTGGCAGTCTGGGGGGGTTACATGTATTAGCTCTGGTGGATACTGGAGCTGAAGTTACTGTACTGCATAATGATGTTAATAACGAAAATGTCACATCACAGATTTGTGGACTGGAGGGAAATCTGACCTCTGCCCTCCAAGCTAAGGTTACCTTAACAACGGGAAATGCCAGACTACTTACCGGAAATCTGTTAATTGCCCCAATTAAAGAATATATCTTGGGTATTGATGTGTTGGCAGGACAAACAGTTGAAACTTTAAATGGTCACTTCTGCTTCAGAGCTTTGCAAACGATATTTGCCAATCGATTTGTAACCATCTTGTGTGGATTCCTGAAGCGGGATCCTGCTGAGCTGCCTTTATCTGCCAAGGTGGTAACTGTAAAACAACATTGTATTCCGGGGTGGGGGGAAGGAAGAAATTACTCAAACCATTCAGGCACTTCAATAAGTGGGAGTTGTTAGGGAAACTATGAATGATTTTAATAATCCTATTTGGCCTGTTCAAAAATCAGATGGCACTTGGAGAACGACTGTAGATTATAGAGAATTGAATTAAGTCACTCCAGCACTAGCAGTTATGGTACCAGATATAGTTACTCTTATAGAAAAAAATCAGTGAAAACTTACAGTCCTGGGGGGTGGTGCTAGAACTTGCTAATGTTTTCTTTTCAATAGCCATTGCTTCAGAAAGCCAAGGCCAGTTTGCCTTTACCTAGCAACAAAAGCAATACACTTTCCACGTATTGCCTCGGTAATACAAACACAGTCCCCCCACTTGCCACCAAATGCTAGTAGCTGATGTTGCACTATGGTCGGGTATTGTTACTGTTTACCATTATATTGATGATCTATTGATTATGGCAGAGTCACAACAAGAAATTGAAGCAGCTGCTGAATTGCTGAAAGTGCATATACAAGACCAAGGCTGGGCAATTAATCCAAACAAAATACAGAGTACTCCAATGGAACATCCTTTGTTAATATCAGATTCTCGAGTTATTGTTTTTCAGGTATCTTCAGTGAATACCTGTGCCTTATCTAGAGGAGGTCACATCAGAATGGTGTTATTGGTGTCATGAACTCAACATCAAATTGAAGCTCAATCTGCAAAATCACAAGCCACAGCTCCGAGTCTGTGTGGGCAGTTATCCCATATCAGGTCATCAAACCCAGAGTAATATTAGCTGAAGGAGCTGGAGAAACGGTATATGTATTACTGCAAGAAGATTACACTCCCGTTTTCCTTCTCTGTCACAGGTTGGCTTGTTGTGCTTATAGTTTTATACTACAAGCACGTGCCCTGGATACATTTTTACAAGATCACCATGTAAATAACCAGATTTGGTTAGCTACTACTGTAACTAACTCATCTGTCTTTTACATTAAGGGATAATTAACAGCTGCAGATCTTTTGACAACGTTTCCTTAGAGTGCCAATTCCAGTAGCTGTATTACAGAAGTATACCATACTAAGTGATTTTGATATTAATGTTTCTCACTGTTATTTTTTTCTGAGTAGGTAACACCTGTACACCAGTGAACATCACAGAATTGATTGCCGGTGGACTATTTCCTCCTTCAACACCATAAACGCTGCTTCGATTTTGAAGGCATGTGTTGCTTCAACCTAACTATGAATCAGCCAGCACAGAAGATGATATTCTACATCTCCAGGACTTAATGCATCAAATGAAACAATCTACTGATGATGCCTGGCTGGCTGAGTGGTTTAATTACCTGACAAGATGAATGGGACACCTGATTCAAACTATTATTGTAGAGATATCTTAATACTTTTTTTTATATGTATTTACTGTACACCTCTGTAAATTACTCTGTGTTACACCCTGCAAGCCCAAATGCACACGTCCAGATGTACTAGCCCCAGTGGTATGGGTCGCTTGAGCAAGGGGGTGGAATGTGGGAATATAACAGAAGATAGGCGAGGAGGATTATAAACACACTCAAGTGACCTGCACCTGGAGTGTCAAAAAACACATATATCACACAACTAATTGTTGCTTAGCCTTGAGCCTGACAAGTAGTACATCTGCAGAGAGATAACACAGGCCTGTGACAGACTCAGCGGCACCCTTTTCCAAAACATGCTTGAGATTCCTGCCCTGCTGTGGGAAACACCAAAGCACAGAGGAAAACTACTGCCTGCGAGAAATCCTTGATATACAAGCCAAAGCAGCAGGTTCAGAATCTCACACTCTGACTCTAGCAAGTACCAAGCTCCGTGGTCCTGTGTTCCCGCCTACGTGCCTCTGCCCCAGGTGCTGCTGCGGAGATCCCCCAGTTGGCATGTCCTGGGTTACAATGTATTCTATTACCATAAGCCGTTGAAGCCTGGCGCCGGTGTTCCTTGCCTCGCCCCTCGGGACTATTCTTCTGTTAATGCGCCCATCAGTGCCTTGCCCCAGGACTCACCATCTCTTTGTGAGATGCCCCGGCCAGGGGGGGAGGGGTGGAGCCAAGCATTCCCGCCGGAGATAACTTTGGGGTTTGGAGCAGCGCGAGCAGCCTTACCCGCTGGGATCCCAGAGGACAGGGACTGCACCGCGGCCGGATTTTCAGAGGAGGACCAGTTTTTCTTTTTTCTACAAGATCACCGCTTCAACGGGATCATCTAAAAGAGAACTGCAGCTGCCACCGAAATCGGATTGCTCAGACTTTGTTTTCTTTTCCTACGGACCGCCGCTTTAACCGGACCATTTCGGAGAGAGCTGCAGCTGCCACTGGATCGGACTGGTACCAGCACCCTGCCCGGCAGGGTGCCAGGTTGTATCCCTGACTCTATCGGGCCTGTAACCAGTTTCTCTGTATTATAGTTTTGTTGTATATATTAGTAAAAACTGTTACTCCCATTTCCTCATATCTTTGCCTGAAAGCCCCTTAATTTCAATTCTATAACAATTCGGAGGGGAGGGGGTTGTATTTTTCTGTTCCAAGGGGGGCTCCTGCCTTCCTTAGCAGACACCTGTCTTTCAAACCGGGACAGATTTTGGCGCCCAACGTGGGGCCTGAGGGCATTGAGGAAAAAGGGTGAAAAGGGAATAACAGTTCCTGGCTAAGCTGATTTTTTGTGCACTGAACGTGGGATCTTTGTTAGGCAGCACCATGTGGTCTAGTTTACCTTGCTTCGGGTGGCACGTGGTCGTGGCTATGCTTTTCCCCTTTGCAGCCCCTTATCTAAACATGGGTCCTCTGACTAAGGCTACCGTGGCTGTTATCCAGCTTGCACTGTGGGTTGATAAGGTGAGGAATTCATGGTTTTTCAATTTCCTGTGGAATGTGGGCACATGGATAAAGGGCTATCACACGCTCAGTGTTTGCTTCTGGGATTACATTAAAAATGGTACCTTCTGTGAGGAAATAACACCAGGGGAAGTTTTCTCCCAACCATTCAACCAGTTCTTTGGGTCTGCTCCATCAGCTTTCGAAGGGTTTAGTTTTCCCCTAGATATTATCCATGTGTTGCTGCTAATAGGCCTACTGCTAATGGGCTGCTTGGCCTTCAGAGATAAAGTGAGACTGGCTTGGATAACTACTTGGATAACCAGCCCAGAGACTAGGAATGCTGCCCCAGAACCTGACACGGCCCCAGAGGCTAGAGATCCTGCCCCGCAGCCTGACCCTGTCCCACGACCTGGCATTGCCCAACAGCCCACCTCACAAATGGACCAGCCTAATTGGGTGGGGGCACTGGTAAAGGAAATACGTGAGATGCTGAGGGAACACACCTCACAAACTAGTGGGAAACCTTGTCCTGAAAAGGGAAAGTCTGATGGTGCAGCAGTGGGACCCACAGATGTTACAACTGTGCAGGGTCCAGCTGAACCACAAGGACAGCCACAGCCAGCGGCAGTCGCCCCTGTGCAGAGGAGAAAGTGCAAGGCCAAATCAGTACGCCCAGTTAATGATGGTGATGAGCCAGAGCCCTCACAATCTGCAGGGGAGTCAGAGCCTGAAATTATCATCGAATCCCTGTCGTTCGACAGTCTCCGTAATATGCGAAAAGACATTGCGCGACGGGGGCGTGAGCCTTTTACAACTTGGTTACTTCGGGTTTGGGACCTTATGGGTAAAGGCGTACAACTGGATAGTGGTGAAGCCAGGTATTTGGGATCCTTGGCCCAAGACTCAGGGGTGGACCAGGTATTTGTAAGGGAGCCGGGGCCCCTTTCTCTCTGGGAGCGGCTTTTAATGAGTGTGAGGGAAAGGTTTGTCCACAGAGAGAGAATGCAGGAGTACCATCATAGAATGCAATGGAAGACCCTTGAGGAAGCGATCCAACAGCTGAGGGAAGTGGCAGTGTTAGAGGTACTCTTTGGGAGGGACGGACAGCATGATAATGACCCCGACAAGGTCAAGTGTACAGGGCAGATGCTGTGGAACCTGGCAAAGCTGGGGCCACAGCAGTATGCCACGTTCATTGCAACAATTAATGCTGATGACAACCAAGAGACAGTGGGTTCTGTTGCCAACAGGTTCAGATACTATGAGAGTTTAGTCAATGGCCCAATGAAAGCTCATGTCGCTGCTGTGGCTAGGGACCTCAAGGAAGAGATTAGGGAGGAGGTGATGAAGGAGGTGAGGAGGAGCAGCTCTCATGTGGCACCAGTGCGGGTCATAAACCCCAGAGCCAGAGCCCGACGTCCCCCAGCTAGAGAGAGAGGGTACACCCCACGATCTGAGCTGTGGTTCTTCCTGTGTGACTGCGGGGAAGACATGAGAAGGTGGGATGGGAAACCCACTTCTGTCCTGGCAGCACGGGTTCGTGAGCTCAAAAGGGAAAACGCTAACCGAGGGGGTTCCACTAAAGCAAAAGTAGCCTCAGCCTCCCGTGACCGAGCTGCCAGGTATTACAGAAGGGAGGATGATATGTCAGATCCCCTTGAAGAAACATCTAGCAGGTATGCCCAGGGAATGGATGATAACCAGGCCTAGAGGGGCCCTGCCTCTAGCCAGGAAGAGGTACGGGAGAATCGGGTCTTTTGGACAGTGTGGATCCGATGGCCTGGCACATCAGAGCCACAGAGATATGAAGCATTGGTTGACACTGGAGCACAATGTACCCTAATGCCATCGGGACATGTGGGGGCAGAATCTGTGTCTATTGCTGGGGTGACAGGGGGGTCGCAGCAGTTGACCCTGCTGGAAGCTGAGGTGAGCCTGACTGGGAAGGAGTGGCAGAAGCATCCTATTGTGACTGGCCCGGAGGCCCCATGTATCCTGGGAATAGACTTTCTCCGGAATGGCTATTACAAAGACCCAAAAGGGTTTAAGTGGGCTTTTGGGATAGCTGCTGTGGAAGCAGAAGGCATTAGGCAGTTGAACACCTTGCCTGGACTATCAGAAAACCCTTTTGCAGTTGGGCTCCTGAAGGTGGAAGAGCAACGGGTGCCAATTGCCACTTCAACGGTGCACCGCCGGCAGTATCGGACGAATCGGGATGCCGTGATCCCCATCCACAAGATGATCCGTGAGCTGGAGGCCCAAGGGGTGATCAGCAAGACCCACTCACCCTTCAACAGCCCCATCTGGCCTGTGCGCAAGCCTGACGGAGAATGGAGATTGACTGTGGACTATCGTGCTTTGAATGAAGTGACTCCACCATTGAGTGCTGCTGTGCCGGACATGCTGGAGCTCCAGTACGAGCTCGAGTCCAAAGCAGCAAAGTGGTATGCCATTATTGACATTGCTAATGCATTTTTCTCCATTCCTCTGTCACCAGAGTGCAGGCCTCAGTTTGCCTTCACCTGGAGGGGCGTGCAGTACACCTGGAACCGACTGCCCCAGGGGTGGACGCACAGTTCCACCATCTGCCATGGGCTGATCCAGACTGCGCTGGAAAAGGGTGAGGCTCCGGAACATCTGCAGTTCATCGATGATATCATCGTATGGGGGAACACGGCAGTGGAAGTATTTGAGAAAGGAGAGAAAATCATCCAGATTCTCCTGGAAGCCGGCTTTGCCATCAAGAAACGCAAAGTCAAGGGACCTGCCCGAGAGATCCAGTTCCTGGGGGTGAAGTGGCAAGACGGACGGCGCCAGATTCCCACCGAGGTCATCAATAAGATCACTGCGATGTCTCCACCGACCACCAAGAAGGAAACACAAGAATTCCTAGGTGTCATAGGCTTTTGGAGGATGCACATTCCCGAGTACAGCCAGATCGTGAGCCCTCTCTACCTGGTTACCCGCAAGAAGAACGATTTCCACTGGGGCCCTGAACAACAACAGGCCTTCACTCAGATCAAGCAGGAAATCGCTCATGCGGTAGCCCTCGGCCCAGTCAGGACAGGACCAGAGGTGAAAAATGTGCTCTACTCTGCAGCCGGGAACAAGGGTCTGTCCTGGAGCCTTTGGCAGAAGGTGCCTGATGAGACTCGGGGCCGACCACTGGGATTCTGGAGCCGAAGCTACAAAGGGTCCGAAGCCAACTACACTGCGACAGAGAAAGAAATCTTGGCCGCCTATGAAGGAGTTCGAGCTGCCTCAGAAGTAATCGGCACAGAGGCACAACTCCTCCTGGCACCCCGACTACCGGTGCTGGGGTGGATGTTCAAGGGAAAGGCTCCCTCCACGCATCATGCCACCGACGCTACCTGGAGCAAATGGATTGCCCTCATCACACAGCGCGCCCGTATTGGAAACCAAAATCGCCCTGGGATCTTGGAGATAATTACCAACTGGCCAGAAGGTGAGGCTTTTGGATTGTCTTCTGAAGAAGAGGAAGAGGAAGTGACACGTGCTGAGGAAGCCCCTCCATATAACGAGCTACCAGAGAGTGAAAGACGATATGCCCTCTTCACCGATGGTTCCTGCCGAATTGTAGGTGCTAGCCGGAAATGGAAAGCTGTTGTATGGAGCCCCACACGACAAGTTGTACAAGCTATCGAGGGAGAGGGTGGATCGAGCCAATTTGCTGAACTCAAAGCCGTCCAATTAGCCCTGGACATTGCTGGGAGAGAGAAGTGGCAAAAGCTCTACCTCTACATTGATTCATGGATGGTAGTAAATGCCCTGTGGGATTGGCTGGAGAGGTGGAAAAAGGCCAACTGGCAGCGTAGGGGAAAACCAATCTGGGCTGCTGATGAGTGGAAGGACATTGCCACTCGGGTAAAGGAGCTACCTGTGAAAGTCCGTCATGTAGACGCTCATGTCCCCAAGAGTCGGGCTAATGAAGAACATCGCAACAACGAGAAGGCAGATCAGGCTGCAAAAATAGAGGTGTTCCAGATAGATTTGGATTGGCAGCATAAAGGAGAGTTGTTCTTGGCTCGGTGGGCCCATGATGCCTCAGGCCATCAAGGCAGAGATGCCACCTATAAGTGGGCACGAGACCGAGGGGTGGATCTAACCATGGACAGTATCTCCCAGGCTATCCATGACTGTGAGACGTGCGCTGCGATCAAACAGGCCAAGCGGGTGAAGCCCCTGTGGTATGGTGGGCGGTGGTCCAAATACAGGTATGGGGAGGCCTGGCAGATCGACTACATCACACTGCCTCAAACCCGCCAAGGCAAGCGCTACGTGCTCACAATGGTGGAAGCCACCACTGGATGGCTGGAGACCTACCCTGTGCCTCACGCTACTGCCCGGAACACCATCCTGGGCCTTGAAAAGCAAGTCCTTTGGAGGCATGGCACCCCTGAGAGAATTGAGTCCGACAACGGGACTCATTTCAAGAACAGCCTTGTCAACACCTGGGCTAGGGAGCATGGCATTGAGTGGGTGTACCACATCCCTTACCATGCACCAGCAGCTGGGAAAGTTGAACGGTGCAATGGACTGCTTAAAACCACCTTGAAGGCACTGGGTGGAGGAACTTTCAAAAACTGGGAGATGCATTTAGCAAAGGCCACCTGGTTAGTTAACACCCGAGGCTCCACGAACCGAGCAGGCCCCGCTCAATCTGAATCCTTACAGACAACAGACGGGGATAAGGTTCCAGTAGTGCACATGAGAGGTATGCTTGGGAAAACTGTTTGGGTTAATTCTGCCTCGGGCAAAGACAAACCCATCCGTGGGGTTGTCTTTGCTCAGGGACCAGGTTGTACTTGGTGGGTAATGCAGAAAGATGGGGAAACCCGGTGTGTACCACAAGGGGACCTTATTTTAAGTGAGAACCGAGTGTAGAGTTTCATTGTATATGTATGTGTATATATATGTGTGTGTATGTGTGTGTAGAGTTTAAGAAAGGTATTGATTTGGGATGATGCAAATGGTAATAGACTAAGGGGTGGATAATGTCCTGGGTTACAATGTATTCTATTACCATAAGCCGTTGAAGCCTGGCGCCGGTGTTCCTTGCCTCGCCCCTCGGGACTATTCTTCTGTTAATGCGCCCATCAGTGCCTTGCCCCAGGACTCACCATCTCTTTGTGAGATGCCCCGGCCAGGGGGGGAGGGGTGGAGCCAAGCATTCCCGCCGGAGATAACTTTGGGGTTTGGAGCAGCGCGAGCAGCCTTACCCGCTGGGATCCCAGAGGACAGGGACTGCACCGCGGCCGGATTTTCAGAGGAGGACCAGTTTTTCTTTTTTCTACAAGATCACCGCTTCAACGGGATCATCTAAAAGAGAACTGCAGCTGCCACCGAAATCGGATTGCTCAGACTTTGTTTTCTTTTCCTACGGACCGCCGCTTTAACCGGACCATTTCGGAGAGAGCTGCAGCTGCCACTGGATCGGACTGGTACCAGCACCCTGCCCGGCAGGGTGCCAGGTTGTATCCCTGACTCTATCGGGCCTGTAACCAGTTTCTCTGTATTATAGTTTTGTTGTATATATTAGTAAAAACTGTTACTCCCATTTCCTCATATCTTTGCCTGAAAGCCCCTTAATTTCAATTCTATAACAATTCGGAGGGGAGGGGGTTGTATTTTTCTGTTCCAAGGGGGGCTCCTGCCTTCCTTAGCAGACACCTGTCTTTCAAACCGGGACAGGCAAGATAACGGGAATAAATTTGCTCTTTGCATTTTTACCTGTGGTTTCATGGTTGTTCCTGTGACCTACCTCTGTTGGCCCACACACTACCCATTCTTGGTTTTTCAGGTGGGTAGTGATGATGTGACCAGGAAAAATCCAAAATCAATGAAAAAAGATTTCAGAACCTTGGGGAAACTGGTTAAGGGGTCAGGGGCACAAACTGTGTTCTCCTCCATCCATTTAGTTGCAGGGATGGATGAGTGTCTATGGTTAGCCAGTACTCAGGGCTAAACCATAGCAGTTAGTATCTCACCCAAGACTCCCTCCCCAGATGGGAAAGAGAATTGGGGAAAAAAAAGGGAAAGGCCCATGAGTGGAAGTATAGACAGATTTAATAGAATAAAAAAACAGAAACAACAATCAACACAAAGCATAAAGGGTTCTACTCAGCCTGGTTCAATACTGACAGCAGGAACAGAGCACCACCAACAAGGAGCCGCACAGAGAGAAGAAACTCCACCCTCACTGAGCTCCCTCCTTTTATAATGAGCATGACTAGGTGGTATGGGATACACATGTGAGTCAGCTGCCTTGATTGGAACTCTCAGCTGACCCAGGCCTACTCATGGCCTGCTTGCATGGCTGGCCCATGAGTCTGTGCCTGGGGAACCAGGACACCATTCCAACCCTTATCCCATATCATCTACATCATGCCCAAGTGTCTGCTCTTCCTGTTTCTCAATATTTACAAAAGTACCAATCATTCATTCCATGGCCGTAGGTTCATTGAATGATAGTCCTTTAGGGTAGGTCAAAACAATGCAATGTTCATCTGGGGCTCTAATCTGGGATGCTTTGTGCTGTCCAATTCGTGGGGAGAATGCTGGTGTTGGGAAAATATTAACAGGCAGCATCATATAACAGTTAACATCCCACAATTCCAATTACTGCCTGTTCTCACCCAGAATCAGATCTCTTTGTCGAATGCACCTTACTTGTCGATATTCTTGCATTATCCACCACGTACACCCAAGTCCCTGAGCAAAGGCAACCCCACGAGTGGGCTTGCCTTGGTGCAAGGCAGGAGTAACCCAGACTGTTTTCCCCAACATATTCCGCACATGCACGACTGGGACTTCGTCACCTTCCACAGCATGGAGGAGCACTGACTGAGCGGGGCCAGCTCGATTGACAGACGCCCTAGTATTAACTAACCAAGTAGATTTCGCTAGATGTTGGTCCCAGTTTTTAAATGTCCCATCACCCATTGCTTTGAGCATGGTCTTCAGCAGCCCATTGCATCGCTCGACTTTGCCAGCAGCTGGTGGATGGTAAGGGATGTGGTATATCCATTCTATCCCATGCTCCTTAGCCCAGGTGTCTATCAGGCTATTTCAGAAATGGGTTCCATTGTCCAACTCTATCCTTTCTGGGGTTCCATGGTGCCACAATATTTGCTCTTCAAGACCCAGAATAGTGTTATGAGCAGTGGCATGGGGCACAGCATATGTTTCTAGCCATCCAGTCGTGGCTTCCACCACATTAATGAGCACATAGTGCTTGGCTTGGTGTGTTCATGGCTATGAGATGTAGTCAATCTGTGTTTTGCCAATTAGTAGGCCCAGTACAAAAGACACAGGCAGCAGCAGAACAACAATCCAGTAGGTAGGTTCTATTTCACGTAAAGGGGTCAGTATATAGATGATCGCTGGGGGTACAAACAAGTCAGATAGATCACAAATAACAGACATCAACCCCAGCGACCCCAGGAATGACACAGTATCACTCATAATAGATGGAACAAGCAGAGACACGAGGTAACCCACAGAGAAAATGGGAGACAACCAGGAGAACAAGGTGGTTACATATGACAGAAGTAACCCCATGTTGCCTCCCCACAAAGCCCGGGTTTGTACGTGCCAGACCTGACTGCGATCCAGTTGCATGAGTGGTCAGGAGGTCCTTCCCCAACAGGAAAATTCTGTGAAGTGTGTCCACTTCCACAGACAGACTCTCCAACCCTTCCTGCAAGTGGGCCCAGCTTTTATCCCCAAACAGGACACCTGGCACTCGTTATCAAAATGCAGGGCACCTGGGGCTTGTTTACCCAAGGGCTCTCCTTGCAAGGCCGGCTGCACCTTGGAGGAAAGCCAAAAGGTAAACTCATCCCCTCCTCTTAAAGGGCCATGGGAACCACCCATATGTCAACCTTAATTCAGGGCTGGGGGTTCAGACCCCAGCACTTCAATCTGCCATGCCTCACCGTATTTAGATTTCAGCCAGCGCCCGCCATACCACTGGGGCCTTATCCCTTTGGCTTGTTTAATTGTGGCACGTCTCACACTTGTGGATGACTTGTGCAGTACTGTTCATGGTTAAATCAACCCCACGGTCACGAGCTCATTTATACGTCACATCCCTACCTTGATGGCCTGATGCATCATGGGCCCATTGAGCTAAGAATAATTCACCCTTGCATTGCCAGTCCAGATCCACTGGAGGTACTTAAACCTTTGCAGCCCGATCCACCTGCTGGTTGTTTTGATGTTCTTCATTGGCCTGACTCTTGGGTATGTGGGCATCTACATGGCATACCTTTAAAACCAGCTTGTCTAATCGGGCAGCAATATCTCGCCACAGTGAGGCAGCCCAGATGGGCTTGCCTCTGTGCTGCCAGTTCTTTTCTTTTCATTGTTTTAGCCACCCCTAGAGGGCATTTGCCACCATCCACAAGTCAGTGTACAGATAAAGTATTGGCCATTTCTCCTGCTTGGCAATATCTAAAGCCAGTTGGATGGCCTTTACTTCTGCAAACTGACTTGATTCACCTTTACCCTTGGCTGCTTCTGCGACCCGTTGTGCAGGATTCCACACAGCAGCTTTTCACCTACGCTGTTTTCCTACAAGATGACAGGATCCATCAGTCAACAAACCACGCTGCTTCTTGTATTCTGGCAGATCACCATATGGGGGGGCCTATTCAGTGCACAGCACCTTTTCTCCTGGTGGCACTCCAAAATCTTTGCCTTCTGGCCAGTCCATGATTACTTCCAGGATACCCAGGTGGTTGGAATTTCCTATTCTAGCCCACTGAATAAGTGCAACCCATTTACTCCACGTTGTATCTGTTGCATGGTGTGTGGATGGAGTCTGCCCTCTAAATATCTAGTTCTGTACTTGCAATCGTGGTGCCAGAAGGAACTGTGCTTCAGTGCCAACTATTTCTAAAGCAGCTTTAACTGCTTCATATGCTGCCAGTATTTCTTTTTCAGTGGGAGTGTAGAGGGCTTTTGATCCTTTGTTTCCTCGGCTCCAAAACCCTAAGGGTCGACCTCGAGTTTCCCCTGGAGCCTTTTACCAGAGGTTCTAGGTAGGGCCGTTCTCCCTGGCTGCAGTGTAGAGTACATTCTTAACATCTCGACCCATCTGGATAGGCCCAAGGGCTACTGCATGGACAATTTCCTGCTTAATGTGTTCAAAGGCCTGTTATTGCTCAGGGCCCCATTTAAAGTCATTCTTTTTTCATTGTCCCTTCATGTAGAGGGCTCACAATATGACTGTAGACCGGGATATGCATTCACCAGAAACCCACAACACCCAAGAAATCTTGTGTCTCCTTTTTGCTGGTCGGTGGGGACATCTCTGTTATTTTATTAGTTACTTCTAATGCGATCTGATGACGTCCATCCTGCCATTTAATCCTAGGAACTGGATTTCTTGAGCAGGTCCCTTGAACTTGCCTCTTTTGATGGGAAACCCCCTTTCAGTAGTCTGAATTACTCTCCTCCCTTTCTCAAAAACTCCTTCTGCTGTGTTACCCCATACAATGATGTCATCAATATAAGTAAGTTTGGATCTGAAGCCCATCTACGTTTTCTTGGGGGCTGCCTTCTGGAGACTGCAGCAGCACTTCTCCTGGAAGGTCCTCCTCTTGCAATATTTCTGTTTTTCAGTTCATGGATACGTGCCTGTAGAGCTGACATAGGCTTCCCATCCCATTTCTTCATGTTCTCTCCATGGTCTTTCAAGAAGAACCACAGAGCACCCCGTGGCGTACACCATCTGTCTCGCACAGGCCTTTCAGGGGACCGCTTTTGCTCCATGGCAGAAACGTGGGTTGGCATTGACAGGAGCGTAACTTGTCCTCCATCTGGGACAGCCTGTCAAGAACATTGGAGAGCAGTGCTGCGGAATTATCCGATGGTGCTTCCACAGCAGAGATGCCAGCTTGTGGGGGCGAAGAAAAATTGTGTGCATATTCCTCAGTCAAGCCTCCTGGTCACCTACTGTTGGTGCCTCATCATGTTTCCATGTAAATAATAACAATACAGTGGCATAAGCTGGCAGTGCACTCAACACCCACATATACCACATGGGTTCAGTAACTCTAAGTGCATCTGGACCCACTGGTGTCTGAGGGTCATCCACAGTAGCAAAAATCAGCTCCCACACGGCTATTTCTCTCAGATACTGCACACCTCTGTCAATCGCCATCCACATGCTGGGCCTGTACACAGTATCATCTCGATAGGGATGCCTGTTTTTCACACTCAGGAAGAGTCGTCTCCAAAAACTGAGGGGCTGTGCTTCTCTTGATAGACCTTTATCAATGTCCACGTCCCTTGATATCTGACCGAGTTGCTTAGCTTCATTGCCTTCCAGTTCTACACCCTCAGCTCCATTATCCCAGCACCAGAGCAGCCAAGAAACCAGGGGCTTGCCTTCATAACAACCATAACCTTTGCAGATGTCTCGCAACTCACTAAGCAATAAAGACTGAGTGGTGACTTCTTCCCGATCTGCTCTTCTTGTGTATTGTGGGGTTGGCACTGGCTGAGTATGTGCGGCAACTGCACCATCCACTACTGGGGTAGGTCTATCTGCACTACTTACTGCAGGGGCCGAGCTGACTGTAGGACCTGTGGCAGAAGATGTAGCAGTCACAGAGCACCCAACTCTCTGCCATGGTTTCATTCTTAGCAGGGTGAGTTACTGGAAAATATTCAAAACCCAAGGTAACACAAGTAGAACTGCTGAGGCATCCCAAGGATGTTCCAGAGTCATGGTGCCCATCACCAGGTCCCAGAGATCAGAAATTGGTGCAACTACAAGTGAATTCATCACACCATAGCCTAACACCAAGACACATAACAGGGCAACACCTCTAAGCCTATGGCCAAAAGCAATAAACCGTACCAATCCGAACAGCAGCAGCGGTATACTGTCCCACTCTCAAAAAGTAATTCCAACACCAGATATCCAAAGACTCCACCTAGGGACCATCCTCCCCACATCACCATAGCGAGAGGGTGAGTTATCCGTTGCGATCTCTTTAAACTTCAGCTCTGGGATTCAAACACATGCTGGGCACCAAAAAAACTGTCTATGGTTAGCCAGTACTCAAGGCTAAACCATAGCAGTTAGTATATCACCCAAGATTCCCTCCCCAGATGGGAAGGAAAATTGGGGAAAAAAAAAGGAAAAGGCCTGTTTGTAGAAGTATAGACAAATTTAATAGAATAACAAAACAGAAACAACCACCAACACAAAGCATAAAGGGTTCTACTCAGCCTGGTTCAATGCTGATAGGAGAAACAGAGTACCATCAACAAAGAGCCTCAGAGAGAGACGGAACCCCACCCTCACTGAGCTCCCTCCTTTTATAATGAGCATGACTAGGTGGTATGGGATACACCTGTGAGTCAGCTGCCTTTATTGGAACTCTCAGCTGACTCAGGGCTACTCATGGCCTGCTTGCATGGCTGGCCCATGAGTCTGTGCCTGGGGAACCAGAACAATGAGGGGGACAACAAGAGAACTCAGCAGATGAACTCGTGGCTCCGATACTGGTGTTACCAGCAGTGCTTTGGATTTTTCAGTCACAGGTTAGTATACAGGATGCCATACCTGTTGAAAACAGATGGGATGCACCTGTCCCAGAGGGGGAAAAGGATCTTGGGGCAGGAATTAGCAGGGCTCATTGAGAGAGCTTTAAACTAGATCTGAAGGGGGAAGGGGACAAAATTTGACCTCCTAGATATGAACCCGAGGGAAGACTGCCAGGGTTTGTGGGATGGTGTGCTAGCAAGGACACTCACTCTGCCATCTCAGTGGAGGTAAGGGATGGATACATTCTGGGCAGCAAAGATGCAAGGGATATTGATGGATTAGTAACTGTGGTAACAACTATTAATGTTCAGGCGGGAATTAGGACCTCTGAATGCAAAAAGGTTCTGGGAACATTAGCCCATCTGAAGTGCATCTACACCAATGCATGCAGCATGGGTAACAAGCAGGAGGAGCTAGAAGCCATGATGCGACAGGAAAACTATGACATAGTGGCTAACAGAGAAATGTGGTGGGATGTCTCACATGACTGGAGTGCTTCAGTTGATTGCTATGAGCTCTTCAGAAGGAATAGACAAGGAAGGAGAGGCGGTGGGGTGGCCCTGTATGTTAGGGACTGTTACGAATGCTCCGAACACAAGTATAGCAAAGACAGGGTTAAGTGTCTTTGTATTAGAATCAGGGCGAAGTCGAACAAGGCTGATGTCGTGGTGGGAGTCTGTTACAGACTACCCATCCAGGAGAGAGAGGTGAATGAAACATTCTATAGGCACTTGGGAGAAATCTTGTGATCGCTTGCCCTTGTTCTTGTGGGGGACTTCAACTTCCCAGACATCTGATGGAAATACAACACAGCAGAGCGGGACCGAGTCCTGGAGGTTCCTGGAATGTGTGGAAGATAACTTCCTGACACAGCTGGTGAGTGAGCTGACCAGAGAAGGTGCTCTGCTACACCTCCTCTTTGTAAAACAGAGAAGGACTGGTGGGTGATGTGGCGGTTGGAGACCAAGGCACAGTGATCGTGAAATGATAAAGTTCTCTGTTCTTAGAGAAGCTAGGAGGGAGTGCAGAAGAACTGCTACTTTGGACTTCCAAAGGGCAGACTTTGACTTGTTTAGGCAACTGCTTGATGGAATCCCTCGGGAGAAATAGGGGGTCCAGGAAGGCTGGACACTCTTCAAGAAGGAAGTCTTAAGAGCACAGGAGCAGGCTGTCCCCATGTGCTGCAAGAGAAGCTGGCGGCAGAGAAGGCCACCCTGGCTGAATAGGGAGCTGTGGCTGCAACTCAAAGAGAAAAGGAGAGTTTATGGCCTTTGGAAGAAGAGGCAAACCTGTCCTGGTTCCCCAGCCCTGAGTCAGCCAAGAGTTCCAATCAAAGCAGCTGACTCACAGGTGTATCCCATACCACTTCATCATGCTCATTATAAAAGGAGGGAGCTCAATGAGAGTGGAGTTTCTCTTCTCCCTGGGGCTCCTCGATTGTGGTCTTCTGTTCCTGCTGTCAACATCAAGGACTGGGCTGAGTAGAACCTTTTATACTTTATATTGATTGTTGTTTCAGTTTTGTTATTTTATTAAATCAGTTTTTACTTTAGCTCACAGGCCTTCTTTTTTTCCTTGATTCTCCTTCTCAACAGGGGAGGGAGCATCAGGTGACAGACTAAGTGCTATGGTTTAGCCCTGAGTACCGGCTAAATGTAGACAGTTTATTTTTGGAGCCCAATATGTGTTTGAACCTCAAATTAAATAGCTCATCTGGGTGAAACCCAGGGCTGAAGTTTAAACAGATCTTACCAGATAACTCATCCGCTCACCATGGTGATGTGGTCAGGATGGTCCCTTGGTGGAGTTTTTTGGTATTTGGTGCTGGAATTACTTTTTGAGAAAGGAACGATTTTACGACTGTTGCTATTTGGATTTGTCCAGTTTATCGCTTTTCACCATGGTCTTAGAGGTGTTGCCCTGTTGTGTTTCTTAGCATTAGGGTATGGTGTATTAAGTTCATTTGTAGTTACACCAATTTCTGATTTATATGACATGGTGATGGGTAACATAACCCTGGAGCACTTGTGGGATGCTTTGACAATTATGATTATGTTACTGGGTATTCGGGATATTTTTCAGTTGCTCATTGAGGAGAAAAACTGGACTTCACATGATTCAGTGTGAATCAAACAGAAGCCGATTTATTTACTTTGTCTGTCCCTTTTATACAATCTTTCTTTCCCTAGATGCGGTCACGCATTATTTAATTGGTTAAAAGTCTCTAGCACAAGGTAAACATGCAGCTTAGTTCAGTTCTCGTTGGTTCTTAAGTTCTTCTCACACAATGTCCAATTGGTCACTCTTATCTGCTCACTCCTGCATTCCTTAGTGAAGCGGTCATTGCTCTTTCTTATTTTTTCTTCCTTTGAAGTAGCTTCTAGAATGCGGTTATGTGCCTAGGCCAACATCCCATATGGCTGGTTCACTATGTGGCCATTCTCCTTTAAATACATTCCTACAGCTCCCCCTTTTTCTTCTTGTGCCAGCCATACATTCTTCATGGCACCTTTAATCATGCTTGTTGCCTTTTTGAAAACACAAGGTACAATCATTAATACAATAATGACCAATAATAGGTGGAATTAACAAAGAAACAAAGACTCCCATAGAAGAGATGGGAGACAACCAAGTCAATAGGCTCATCATATAGAATAGAAGTAGCCCCACACTGTTCCCCCACAAAGCCTCCATTTGCAAATGCCAAACCTGACCGGGGCCCCGTTGCGGGGAGAGTCAGGAGGTCCTTCCCCAACAGGAAAACTCTGCAAAGTGCGTCCACCTCACAGACAGACACTCCACTCCTTCCCCAAGTGGCCCCAGTCTCTGTCCCCACAACAGGACACCTGGCACTCATTTACCCAATGTGGGGCACCTGGAGCTTGTTTACCCAGGGGCTCCCCCTACAAGGCCGGCGGCACCTTGGAGGAAAGCCAAAAGGCAAACTCATCCCCTCCTTTCAAAGGATCATGGGAACTACCCATATGTCAACCTTAATTCAGGGTCCAGCACTTCAACATAAGAATACTATGCCTTGCTTTAAGATATCTAATGGCCATCCCATCCAATCCAATAGCTGCATGTAAGGGGTACCTACAGGTTCGGAAGGGATCTCCGGGAGTCGCTAGTGACAAGCAAGACGAACTTTGGTTTGTTACATTAGCCCAAGTAATCCACATATTCTGACGGGGATTTATCTTTACCGCTGGCTGGGACTCCATCTTCACAACTATTATGCTGATGATGTAGAATATGAACGACACGTGCATGTTTGTGCTACAACTAGGACATCTGATTTCCTTTGTCACCAGTGTCTTTCGTTGATTCATGTGGATCTGGTTCTGACAGCCATGGTTTCACCCACTTTGCCGGTACCCATTTGGATCCATGATCTGTAACGACACATGCATATCCCCTTCCCCAGGTTATTAGCTGTGCCGGTCCTTCCCAAGCTCCTGTCACTCCATTTTTAACCATAACTTTACACTGTCCTTGTTTTACCTTGTCTAACTCCCCCTTCAATCCTGCTCCATGCTTCATGACTGGCGGTTCTAGACTATCCTGTGGCAGACGTAAAAAGTTCAATACATATATAGCCTTATTTAATCTATCTGCAGGTGGCAGTCCTATTTCTCCCCCTTTTTGTTTTTGAAGCAGGCACTTGAGTGTCTGGTTCATCCATTCTACAATAGCTTGACCCGTTGGAGAATGTGGAGTACCTGTAACATGCACTATGCCCCAGAGCTGGAAAAAGGATTGAGTGGATCGAGCCACGTATCCCAGTCCATTGTCGGTTTTGATTTCCTGTGGGATGCCTAGGGCCGCCATTGCAGAACGCATATGCCTTTGAACATGCTTACTAGACTCTCCAGTTTGGGCTGTGGCCCATACAGCAAGGGAAAAGTGATCTGCAGAAACGTGTAAGTACTTCTGCCTACCAAACTCTGGAATGTGTGCAACGTCCATTTGCCAGACTTCTAATGGACCAGTGCCTCGAGGATTAACCCCAGACGCAAAGCCTTCTGAATGTTGCTGACAGTCTGAACAAGTCTGAACTATCCCGCGAGCGTCTGCTTCCGACAATCCAAACTGACGCTGTAACATTTTTGCAGACTGATGAAAGAAATTATGCGATTGTCTAGCCTGTGCAAACTGATCAACTGAGGGTGACGCCCATATGGGCGCAACGACTAAGTCTGCTCTTTGATTACCTTCAGCTAAACCTTCCCGCATACCTGTATGACTTCTAATATGCGTAATGAAATATGCACACTGATGCCCTGTCAACAACAGCCATAGCTTGCGAAAAAGCAGATATAATCTCTCTTCTGCGATTTCCTTTAACAGGGCACGCTCCATTCGTTGTACTACTCCTACTACATATAAAGAGTCACATATGACATTCACTGGAACCAATTTCCAACGACGAAACACCTCTACCACCGCTCGTAACTCTAGCTGCTGCGTGGAGCCCTGATAATCTGTAATAACCACCTCCTTCCATTGTCCATTTTCCTGCCAGGTTAATGCTGCCTTCTGAGATTTTCCACCGGCGTCTGTAAATTCCGTATCGCCCCGTACCGGATGCTCCGACAGTCTGGGTAGTTCTTCTAACTGACCAAGCTGCAATAGAATGAAATATTTATGAGATGGCAAATGCACCTTTAATTCCCCGTTATAGTCTAACAATGCTATCTGTAACGATACTGAGTGACACAATGACCACTGTAAATACTCGGCTACTAAAGGTATCACTATAAAAGTGGGTTCAAAGCCAACTATTTCTACAACTCTATGCCTACCTTTTATTACCAACTGTGCTAAAGCTTCTACTGGTGTAGTGATCATGTGTTTCGGCTGCAGTGACAAAAATACCCATTCCAAAATGTGCAGTGAGTCCTTCCCTGTAATCCACTGCATTATCAAAGCAAAAGGATGTTGTTCATGATTAATAATCAGTAGCCCTATCCCGTACTCTGGGTTCCAGCGATGTGTGTAAGCTGTGACAATCTTAGTACTTATGTGATTTAAAGCTTGCTTTGCTTCTTCTGTTAATGTCTGAGGTGCCTCAGCACCACCTCCTCCTTTCAACAGCTCCATTAGTGGCGCTAGCTCTGCATTGGTAAGGCCACATACTGTCCTTACCCAGTTAAGATCTCCTAACAATTTCTGGACACCATTTAGGGTACATACTTGTGTTCGAATTTCTAATTTTTTGTGCCTAATGGCTGCCTTGGTAATTTCCCAGCCAAGGTACCTCCACACCTCTGTTTTTTGTACCTTTTCAGGAGCTATCTGCAGTCCCCCTAATTTTAGCGCTTGTTCCAGCTCAGCTATTAATCGCTCCCCGTTCAGTCGCTCCCCTGCTATTCAAAATATCAGCCATATAATTGTAGGAATCGACGGAGGGAGACTGCACTCTCATATGAGGTCGGCAGAACTCAATTTATTGCGCAGATACATTTACTTATATATCATTCTTCTGTCAAATCACCACGACTAAGCATATCTTATTATCTTTTTCTTAGGTTTTCATTAGACCACTTCTACATCAATCATTAACTTTTAACCTATGCTTCAGCCTCTAATTATAATATTCTCCGCCTTGCCTGTTAGTTCCCTATCTTATGTAACTTAGTTTCTTGTACTACTCTGCAAGGACAGTACGTCCTTGAGGCCTAATCTTGGCTGCTAGCGCCTGCACAGTAGCCTGTTCGTGCACCTGCTCTAACACTCCATGTCCGTTACTCACAAGCCAAACTCCCACAATTCCCCCTTTTTTCTTTTGCACGAACAGAACTTTATGCATTAGACTAGTGACTAGTTTTGTTATTAGCTTCCATACTATTCCTAGCCCAATTAACAACAAGACAATTATGATTACCCAGCGAATGCCTTCTTTGATCAAACCAAGTAACCATGGGGACAGACTGCCAAATATTTTTTGTAACCATGAATCAAACCAGCTTGTCTCCTTTTGTATCTTTTAAGTGTGTTCTTTAAGCCACTGCAGTTGTTGGTGAATTGATTCCCCACGATTGCTTAGATTGAAGCAGCACAACCCTTTAAAATCTTCAAATCAACAGCAGCTCTATTTTGCAACACAGCATGCCTAACGCTATTTAAATCTTCTATTAATTCTGTCTGTCCCTTTTTTACAATTTTTCTTTCCCTACACGCGGTCACGCATTATTTAATTGGTTAAAAGTCTCTAGTACAAGGCAAACATGCAGCTCAGTTCAGTTCCCGTTGGTTCTTAAGTTCTTCTCACACAGTGTCCAATTGGTCACTCCCATCTGTTCACTCCTGCATTCCCTAGTGAAGCAGTCATTGCTCTTTCTTATTTTTTCTTCCTTTGAAGCAGTTTCCAGAATGCAGCTGCGTACCTAGGCAAACATCCCGCATGGCTGGTTCACTATATGGCCATTCTCTTTTAAATGCATTTCTACAATTTCCCCTTTTTCTTCTTGAGCCAGCCATACGTTCTTCATGGCATCTTTAATCATGCTTGTTGCCTTTTTGAAAACACAAAGTACAATCATTAACACAATAGCAACCAATAACAGGTGGAATTCAATAATAGGTGGAATTAGCAAAGAAACAAAGTCACCCACAGAAGAGATGGAGACAACCAAGTCAATAGACTGATCATGTAGAAGTAGTCCCATATTGTTTTCCCATGAAGCCCCATTTGCAAATGTCAAACGTGACCAGGGCCCAGTTGCAGGGAGAGTCAGGAGGTCCTTCCCCAACAGGAAAACTCTGTAAAGTGCGTCCACCTCACAGACAGACACTCCACTCTTTCCACAAATGGACTCAGGCCCTGTCCCCAAAGCAGGACACCTGGCACTCATTTATCCAATGTGGGGCACCTGGGGCTTGTTTACCCAAGGGCTCCCCCCACAAGGCCGATCGCACCTTGGAGGAAAGCCAAAAGGCAAAGTCATCCCCTCCTTTTAAAGGACCATGGGAACTATCCATATGTCGTTCAATACATATATAGCCTTATTTAATCTATCTGCAGGTGGCAATCCTATTCTTTCTCCTTTTGGAGCGACATTCACTAGCATGGTACCCATAGCTCTGACAGCAATTACAGACACCATCAAAGCCTTCTCCTGTGTTTTTTGTTTTTTTGGTTTTTTGGGTTTTTTTGGTTTTTTTTTTTGTTTGTTTGTTTGTTTTTTTGAGCTTTACATTGTACCTTAATGTGACCAGATTTTCCACAGCTGCAACATTTTGTGCCTCGATTACCGTTACCTTGTTGTACCAAGGGTCGGATAGCCGCAGCAAAAGCTGAGGCCATGAAACCAGCATGCTCTTCAGGTGTTCCTACCCCGGAACAAGCATCCATCATTTCAGCAATACTGGAGTTTTTAGGCAGACTCTGTAAAATACGCTTGCAGGTTGGGTTAGAATTTTCAACACCTAAAGACATAAGTAATGCTTCTCGCAGCTCATGCACAACTATCACCTAAAGACATGAGTAATGCTTCTCACAGCTCATGCACAACTATTTTTCCTTCTTCTCTCTCTTTTTTTTTTTTTTTTTTTTCTTTTTTCAGTTATTTTGAGATATTTTACCCACAGTTTAGTCCTAATCTGAGTCAGACTAAATCATAGTGACATTTTTTCTTTACCCCGGCTCCCTTTCCATTTCTTGTCCCAGCCTGCCCACCCCCCAACCACGCTCCTTTTGAAATCTCGCACTCAGGTGAGGTGGGTCAGATGTTTCAGGAACGTGTGGTTCAGGCGGCGGTGGAATGGGCCATTGTTCGTCTGTGTCCATTGTCTCTTCTTCTGTCCCAGACACTTCTCTCTCGCCGCTGGAATAGGTGGGGGGGACGGAACAGGCATTCGGTCGGGGCCCCTGAAGCTGCAGATGTTCCGGCTGCTGCCGCAGCGCTCGCGGGGGAGAGGGGCGGGGGAGAGGGGGGGCTTGGAATGCCGATCGTGCCGCTCCGCTGCGCCAGGCACGGCCGCCGCTCCAGCCGCTGCTGCGGCGTGCGCGGGGGGGGGAATGGGGAATTGTTTACCTCCCGCGCGGTTTTTGCAATTTTTTCGCCGTTTATCACCCTTAATAACATTGTCCCGCAGAGAGTTCCCACACTTTCTCCACTCCGTTACATCAAACAACGTATCAGGGTCTTGAAAGTGTCCTTTGGCATACCCCCAAGCATATAGGGAGCCCAAAGTCTTTTTACTTATGCATTACACCATACGCTTCTTGTCCTGCATTCTCTGCGTGTATGTCCCGTATTTCCACAGCGGTAGCAAATTATAGTGGCGTTACGGTCGTTGGAAGACGGAGAGGACGACAGGGGGGCAAGCGCTGTCATAGCCTGCACTGTATTTTCCTGCCCCTGCCGCACAGCTTCACTTAACTGATTACTAAGTTGACTCTCTGCTACTATTGCTCTTAACTGTGTCAATAATTTCCAATCTAAGGGGGATAAGGTGACTTGAATATTATCATTATCCAAGGGTGTAAAAACAACAGAAAAAACTTCCGAGAGTGCTTCCACAGCTCCACTATCACCCTCTTGCAGTCTATCTGCCGCGAGCTTTTTCCACCCCAGCACACATTCCTGTAGCTGACAGCGTAGTTTTTCTCGGCTACTTTTGGTCTCATTTGGGGCTTTCGAGTCAGAATCCTTCCCCACGGGCGGTGGGACCGGCTCTGAACTCGTTGCCCAATCCTCAGGCGGAGGAGGCAATTCCTCCTCTGGTGGAGCTGAGGGGATAGGTGCTTCTACGGCAGCCGTAGACATGGTGAATGATCTGTAGCTAGGTGGATTGCACTCTATGCCCGTATCGTGTAAGTATAATTGATTTTTGGCAGTAGCCTCATGAGCTAATTTAGCCGCACGCAACTCTACGGAATGTTGTAACAGAGCATTATGAACAATTCTCCAATGTTTCCCTAACTTTTTCGCTGTCTTGTCATCATCTAATACGGCATCCCAAATTATATCCCCTAATTTTCGCCATTCTGCAAGTTCATGTATCGTGTTAGGACTAACAAAACAACCCTTGCTTATCCCATAGGTTATTAGCCCTGGCAACTCCTTTTTAAAATCTAGCTCTTTTTTTTTTTTATTTATTTTTTTTTTATTTATTTTTTTTTTTTTAAAAAAAAAACCTCTGCACCATATAAATTCCACTCGACTCTCCCTTAATCTTTTTGCCTCTGCACGAACCTTGATTACTTTTGCCTCTGCACAATTTGAATCTACACAAACCTTCCTTTAGATATGCCGTAAGTTATTAAAGCCGGCAACTCTTTTTTGAAATCTATCTCCTTCTCCTTAACCCCCCTCTGCTTCAAAAACTGAGTTAGCGGCGTCAATGCCGCCTGTCTTTGCATAGTTAAAGTATGAATCTACACAACCTTGATTACCAGTGGTTAGCGACAGCAATTGCTCACCTTTCGCTCCCACCGTTATCTTCCAGCCACTGTGTAATTTCACCCGTGGGATCCGGCACCGTAGTCGCCTGCGACGAGGTGCTTTGATCGTCCTTATTCGCGAGTCGGGACCTGGGATCTTTACTCTGTATTTTTATTCCTCGGTAGTTTCACGCCGACAGGATCACGTCGGGGGTCACCACTTTGTAGGAATCGACGGAGGGAGACTGCACTCTCATATGAGGTCGGCAGAACTCAATTTATTGCGCAGATACATTTACTTATATATCATTCTTCTGTCAAATCACCACGACTAAGCATATCTTATTATCTTTTTCTTAGGTTTTCATTAGACCACTTCTACATCAATCATTAACTTTTAACCTATGCTTCAGCCTCTAATTATAATATTCTCCGCCTTGCCTGTTAGTTCCCTATCTTATGTAACTTAGTTTCTTGTACTACTCTGCAAGGACAGTACGTCCTTGAGGCCTAATCTTGGCTGCTAGCGCCTGCACAGTAGCCTGTTCGTGCACCTGCTCTAACACTCCATGTCCGTTACTCACAAGCCAAACTCCCACATATAATGATATCTAAGTAGTTTCGGATATGCTTTTCATATAGGAGCAAGTGCCCAGGCCACATACAATTGACACATTGTGGGTGAATTTTTCATTCCTTGTGGTAATACTACCCAGTGATATCTTTTCATGGGTTCACCTTTGTTTATTGACGGTACTGAAAAGGCAAATTTTTGATAATCATCTGGGTGCAGTGGAATGGTAAAAAAGCAATCTTTCAAATCAATAATTAATATGTCCCAGTTTTTTTGAATCATGTTTGGAGATGGTAGACCTGGCTGCAAGGCCCCCATATCCTCCATTACTTTGTTAATTTTCCTAAGATCATGCAATAATCGCCACTTCCCGCTCTTTTTTTGGAATTGTAAATATTGGAGTATTCCAGGGACTTGTGGTTGGTTTGATATGGCCTTTGTCCAATTGCTCCTGCACGAGAGCCTCAAGATGGATGATCTTTTCTGTAGTCAGCGGCCATTGATCAACTCAGACAGGGGTATGCGTTTTCCAATTTAATTTCAGGATTGATCGCCCTTCACCAATGTCCGCTGCTAAAAACCCTCCTTGCTCGTAACCAATCGTGCCCCTATTTGACTTAGTGCATCGCATCCCAATAGGCATATGGGGGCATTCATCACATATGGCCGCACTGTACATACACTCCCATTCCGCAAGGTACATTGAATCAAGCGCATGCTAATTCTGGTAGACTGTATACCTCCCACTCCCATAATTGACAATGCAGGTATTTCAAGTGGCCACGATGTTGGCCATGCATCTCGACTGACGATAGTGACGTCAGCCCCGGTATCAATCAACACAGTGATTACACAGGTACTGCCCCCTGGTTCTTTTAGTGTTACCTGCTCTGTTGGTTTTGATTTACCAATATCCATTGCCAAATAAATTTCTGCTTGACCTGTAGAGCCAAATCCTTCTGCTCCTCTTATGTGATTACCGGCCACGGGGCACCGCTGTTTTGAATGGCACGAGTTGTCCAATTGTTGCTCCTGCCGGTATGTGTACAGGGGGTGATGGCGTCCATACCATTATAGAGATAGTGCCTGTAAAATCAGAATCAATTACTCCAGGTAACACAAAAAGACCTTTTCGGGTTGTAGATGAATGCCCTAACAACAGGGCACTCAACCCATGTCCTAGTGGACCACTCATATTAGTTGGGATACATTGTACCTGTGAATCAGTCAATGTCGTTTCTATTGTTGTTTCCACATCCACTCCGGCACTCCCTGCTGTGGTGGCGGCGCCGCCATCCAAGCAGCCTGAGACCGGATTTCATCACACCTGGCCTCAGAGCGCTCGCCACCCGGTTTGCCAAAGGTGTTCCGTCCTTTCTACATTTCGAGCGACATACACTAGCACGGTGCCCATAGTTCTGACAATTACAGACGCCATCAAAGCTTTCTCCTGTTTTTTTCTTTTTTGGAGCTTTACACTGTACCCTAATGTTCCCAGACCTTGACAGCTGTAACATTTTGTGCCTCGATTACCTTTACCTTGCTGTACCAAGGGTCGGATAGCCGCAGCAAAAGCTGAGGCCATGAAACCAGCATGCTCTTCAGGTGTTGCTACCCGCGAACAAGCATCCATCATTTCAGCAATACTGGAGTTTTTAGGCAGACTCTGTAAAATACGCTTGCAGGTTGGGTTAGAATTTTCAGCACCTAAAGACATGAGTAATGCTTCTCGTGCAGGATCAGACAAAGGTGCCCTATCAAGCGTATTTCGCAACCAATCTAGAAATTGCATATATGGCTCATTTGCACCCTGTTTTACTGTGGTATATAGGGGGTGTTGTTTTTCCATCTTCAGGGAGAGTCTTAAGTGCCTCTCTTGCCAATTCAGCGGATTGCAGCAGTATAGCGGAATCTAATCGAGCTTGGCACTGGGCATCAGCAAAATCTCCCTGACCCATAAGCATATCAATAGTCGCTAAGCGCAATGGATCTCCATCCGCACGATCTAAATTTGCTATTGCGGCAGCTCCTACTGCATCCTGCCACCGAGAACGCCACAGAACTTCCTGCATTGGTGTTAGTATCATTGACATAAGTACCCTACTATCAAAAGGAGTCATAAGGTTAGTCATGAAAATATTATGAATAAACGATTGAGTATACGGCGATTGTAGACGGTTCTGTTGTACTGACTCATGGGCTTCCTTAATTAACTCCCATGGGAAACCCACCCAGTGATTTGGGCGTCTCGAACCTCCCGATGTCCCCCCAGCATTACCGGGAACGCAGTCAGAAGGATTTCCCCTTCAATTAATGCATTTTGAATAACTCCCCTCCATCTTTGACCCGGGTCAAATCCCTTCCCTGCATTTCCCGCCTCCCCCCACTCTATCTCTTGTCCCAGCTTGCCCACCCCCCAGCCACGCTCCTTTTGAAATCTTGCAGTGATTTTCTCCTCCTCCTCCCTCAGTCTCTCCCTCTTGTAGTTGTCCGTTTCTAGCTTTTCCAGCTTCTCCAACAGTTCTTGCACCCAAACGGGCCGGCCACTGCTAAGATCAGGCAGCTTGGAGGGGGAGGTGGGCGTGGGTGGCGTAGAAGGAGGTAATGGTGGATACTCTGGCCATTCACTCAGGTGAGGTGGTTTAGGTGGTGGGTTAGATGTTTCAGGAACGTTTGGTTCAGGCGGTAGGGGGAGCGGCGGTGGCGGTACGGGCCATTGTTCGTCTGTGTCTTCCGTCCCAGACACTTCTCCCAATGGGGGCGCCGCTGGAATAGGCGGGGACGGAACAGGCATTCGGTCGAACACTTTGATTCCGGCAGGAAACGCTTCTGGTGGCGAGGGCCGTGAAGCCGCGAACGCTCCAGCCGCGGCGCGCGGGGGGGGCAGTGTGGGGGGGGCGGGAACGCCGATCGAGCCGCTCTGCTGCGCTGGGTACGGCCTCGCTGCCGGCCGCTGTTGCCCGCTCAGCCTTCATGTCTTGTAAAGTTGTTAAAATCAACCGCCAAGTGGTAGCTAACCCTTTTAAGACTTTTTCTCCTCTACTGACCGCCTCCCATAGGCACTTCCCGATTTCTTCCCATGTCTCAGTTTTAAAGGCATCTTGAGGCTCAGCAGGGAATCCGTGTTCCCAGCACCAAATTAACAGCCTCCGGAACTGTAAGCTCATCGTGTTTTTAATTCCTCTCTTAGAGAGTATATATGGGAGAAGTTTCACTATGGCACTCTCTTCTTTCGATACGTTGTGCCCCATCTCCACTCCCGGCTGCTCACCTCTCTAGGTGTCCAGTCGCGACGTATGTTTCTTCCTCTGGATCGGACTCCGATCCGCCCGGTCTCCGGTCCTGCCATGCCGTCTATCTCCAGCCAACCCTTCTCCTTCTGGGCTTTTCCCCTGTACCTTCTTCTCTTGCTGCGCAAGTCAGTATCATGTTGGGGTCATCATCTGAGGAGAAAAACTGGACTCTGCACGATTCAGTGTGAATCAAACAGAAGCCGATTTATTTACTTTGTCTGTCCCTTTTATACAATCTTTCTTTCCCTAGATGCGGTCACGCATTATTTAATTGGTTAAAAGTCTCTAGCACAAGGTAAACATGCAGCTTAGTTCAGTTCTCGTTGGTTCTTAAGTTCTTCTCACGCAGTGTCCAATTGGTCACTCTTGTCTGCTCACTCCTGCATTCCTTAGTGAAGCGGTCATTACTCTTTCTTATTTTTTCTTCCTTTGAAGTAGCTTCTAGAATGCGGCTATGTGCCTAGGCCAACATCCCGTATGGCTGGTTCACTATGTGGCCATTCTCCTTTAAATACATTCCTACAGCTCATCCTGCTAAGAATGAAAACATGGCAGAGAGCTGGGTGCTCTGTGACTGCTACATCTTCTGCCATGGGCCCTACAGTCAGCTTGGCCCCTGCAGTAAGTAGTGCAGATAGTCCTGCCCCAGTAGTGGATGGTGCAGCTGCCCCACGTACTCAGCCAGTGCCAACCACCCCTGTATATAAGAGACAATACATAAGAAGAGGAGGTCGGGAAGAAGTCACCACTCATTCTTTACTGCTTAGTGAGTTGTGAGACATCCGCAAAGATTATGATCATTATGAAGATGAGCCCCTAGTTTCTTGGCTGCTCCGGTGCTGGAATAATGGAGCTGAGAGCTTAGAAGAGGAAGGCAATGAAGCTAAGTATTTGTGACAGATAGCAAGGGTTGTGAGCATTGATAAAAGTCTCTTAAGAGAAGCATGGCCCCTCAGTTTTTGGAGACGACTCTTCCTGAGTGTGAAAAACAGGCATCCCTATCGAGATGATGCTGTGTACAGGCCCAGCAGGTAGATGGCGATTGACAGAGGTGTGCAGTGTCTGAGAGAAACAGCCATGTGGGAGCTGATTTTTGCTACTGTGGATGACCCTCAGACACCAGTGGATCCAGATGCACTTAGAGTTACTGGACCCACGTGGCATAAGTGGGTGTTGAGCGTGCCGTCAGCTTATGCCAATACATTGGCATTATTTAGCTGGAAAGATGATGAGGCATCAACAATAGGTGACCTGGAGGCTTGACTAAGGCAGTACACAGATAATCTTTCTTTGTCCCCATGGGCTGGCATCTCTGCTGTGGAAGCACCATTGGTAAAATCCACAGCACTGCTCACCAGTGTTCTTGACAGTCTGTCACAGACAGAGGACAAGTTAAACTTCCTGTCAGTGCCAACAAATGTTTCTGCCATGGAGAGAAAGCATTCCCCTGAAAGGTCTGTTCAAGGCTGATGGCATACATCAGAGTACCCTGTGGTTTTTCTTAAGAGACAACATGAGGAAATGGGATGGCAAGCCTATGTCAGTTCTACAGGCACATCTCCATGAAATGCAAAATGGCCTTTGAACAAATTAAGCAGGAAATTGTCCATGCAGTAGCCCTTGGGCCTATCCAGATGGGTCATGATGTTATAAACATACTTTACACTGCAGCCAGGAAGAACGGCCCTACCTGGAGCTTCTGGCAAAAGACTCCAGGGGAAACTCAAGGTGGACCCTTAGGGTTTTGGAGCCAAGTATACAGAGGATCAGAAGCCCTCTACACTCCCACTGAAAAAGAAATACTGGCAGCGTATGAATGAGTTCAAGCTGCTTCAGAAATAGTTGGCACTGAAGCACAGTTCCTTCTGGCACCATGACTGAAAGTAAGGATCTGGATATTTAGATGGAAGACTCCATCCACACACCACGCAACTGATGCGACATGGAGTAAGTGGGTTGCACTGACCATTCAGTGGGCTAGAATAGGAAATTCCCATTACCCGGGTATTCTGGAAGTAATCATGGACTGGCCAGATGGCAAAGGTTTCAGAGTGTCAGCAGGAGATATTGCCAAGCAAATGCCCATGGGGGTGGCTAAAAAAATGGAAAGAAAATAAATGGCAGCGCTGAGGTAAGCCCATGTGCGCTGCCTCATTGTGGCAATATATTGCTGTCTGATTAGATAAGCTGGTTGTAAAGGCATGCCACGTAGATGCCTACATACCCACGAGTCGGGCCAATGAAGAACATCAAAACAACCAGCAGGTGGATCGAGCTGCGAAGGTTAAAAATATCTCCAGTGGTCCTGGACTGGCAACACAAGGGTGAATTATTCTTAGCTCAATGGGCCCATGATATATCAGGCCATCAAGTTTGAGATGCAACATATAAATGGGTCGTTACCGAGGGGTGGACTTAACCATGGACACTATTGCACAAGTCATCCATGAGTGCAAGACATATGCCACAATTAAACAAGCCAAACCGATAAGACCCCAGTGATGTGGAGGGCGCTGGTTGAAATATAAATATGGTGAGGCATGGCAGACTGACTACATCTCACTGCCGTGAACACACCAAGTCAAGCGCTCTGTGCTCATTAATGTGGTGGAAGCCACGACTGGATGGATAGAAACATATGCTGTGCCCCATGCCACTGCTCATAACACTATTCTGGGTCTTGAAGAGCAAATATTGTGGCACCATGGAACCCCAGAAAGGATAGAGTTGGACAACAGAACCCGTTTCCAAAATAGCCTGATAGACACCTGGGCTAAGGAGCATGGGATAGAATGGATATATCACATCCCTTACCATCCACCAGCTGCTGGCAAAGTTGAGCCATGCAATGGGCTCCTGAAGAACGCACTCAAAGCAATGGGTGATGGCACATTTAAAAACTGGGACCAACATCTAGCAAAAGCTACTTGGTTAGTCAATACTAGGATATCTGTCAATCGAGCTGGCCCCACTCAGTCAGAGCTTCTCCATACTGTAGAAGGAGACAAAGTCCCATTGGAGCATGTGAGAAATATGTTGGGAAAAACAGTCTAGGTTACTCCTGATTAGAGCCAAGGCAAACCCACTTGTGGGGGTGCGTTTGCCCAAGGACCTGGTTGCACATGTTGGATAATGCAGGACGATGGACAAGTGAAGTGCATTCCACTAAGAGATTTGATTCTCGGTGAGAACAGGCAGTAATTGGAATTGTGGGATGTTAACTGTTATATGATGCTGCCTGTTAATACTTCTCCAACTTAAGAATCAGAACCGCCCAGATCAATGAAGAATGAACCTCAGCACCCAGTGACTTCCTCAGTACCAGCATCCTCACCACAAACTGAATATGGACTGCACAAAGCATCCTGGACTAGAGCTCTAGATGAACATTGCACTGTTTCGACCCACCCTAAAGTACTGATATTACTGCTATTTTCATTTCTCAATATGTACAGAAACTTGGGCATAATATAGATGGTATGGGATAAGGGGCGGAATAGTGTCCTGGTTCCCCAGGCACAGACCCATGGGCCAGCAATGCAGGCAGGCCGTGAGTAGCCCTGAGTCAGCTGAGAGTTCCAATCAAGGCAGCTGACTCACAGGTGTATCCCATACCACTTAATCATGCTCATTATAATAGGACGGAGCTCACTGAGAGTAGAGTTCCTCAGCCAATGTCATGCCCATATATAAGAAGAGCCAGAAGAATGATCCGGGAGATTACAGGCCTGTCAGTTTGACTTCAGTGCCAGGTAAGCTGATGGGGCAGATAAGCCTGAGTACCATCACATGGTACATCCAGGACAACCAGATGATCAGGCGCAGTTAGCATGCGTTTATGAAAGGCAGATCTTGACTGACAAACCTGGTCTCCTTCTACAACAGGATCATCTGCTTATTGGATGAGGGAAAGGCTGTGGATGTTGTCTACCTTGACTTTAGTAAGGCCTTTGACACCATTTCCCACAGCATTCTCCTGGGAAAACTGGCTGCTCGTGGCTTGGATGGGCACAGGCGTTGCTGGGTAAAAAACTGGTTGGATGGCCGGGCCCAAAAGTTCTGGTGAACAGAGTTAAATCCAGTTGGTGGCCAGTCACGAGTGGTGTTCCCCAGGGCTCAGTATTGGGGCCACTCGTGTTTAACATCTTTATCAGTGATGTAGATGAGGGGATCTAGTGCACGCTCAGTAAGTTTGCAGTTGACACCAAGCTGGGTGGAAGTGTTGATCTGCTTGAGGGTAGGGAGGCTTTACAGAGGGACCTAGACAGGCTGGATCGATGGGCTAAGGCCAACTGTATGAGTTTCAATAAGGCCAAATGCCAGGTCCTGCATGTCGTCCACAACAACCCCCAGCAGTGTTACAAGCTTGGGGAGTGGCTGGAAAGCTGCCAGGCAGAGGGACCTGGGGGTGTTATTGACAGCTGGCTGAACATGAGCCAGCAGTGTGCTCAAGTGGCTAAGAAAGCCAACAGAATTGTGGGTTGTATAAGCAATATTGTGGCCAGCAGGACCAGGGAAGTGATCTTAACCCTCTACTCGGCAATGGTGAGGCTGAATCTTTAGTATTGTGTTCAGTTTTGAGCCCCTCACTACAAAAAGGACATTGAAATACTTGAGTGTGTCCAAAGAAGGGCAATGAAGACGGTGAAGGGTCTTGAGCACAGTTCTTAGGAGGAGCGGCTGAGGGAGCTGGGGTTGTTTAGCCTAGAGAAGAGGAGGCTGAGGGGAGACCTCATCGCCCTCTACAACTACCTGAAAGGAGGTTATGGAGAGGTGGGGATGCGTCTCTTCAGGCAAGTAACAAGGGGTAATACCCTCAAGTTGCAGCAGGGGAGGTTTAGACTGGATATTAGGAATAATTTCTTCACAGAACGGATTGTCAGACATTGGAACGGGCTGCCCAGGGTAGTGACAGAGTCCCCATCCCTGGAGGTGTTTAAGAGTCAGGTTGACATAGCACTTAGGGATGTGGTGTAGTTGAGGACTCTCAGTGTTAGGCTGATGGTTGGACTCGATGATCTTCAAGGTCTTTTCCAACCTAGATGATTCTGTGATTTTGATCTGTGCATTCCTGTATCCAGTTCCCATGTGCTGATGCATTGTCCTGGGTTGCAATGTATTCTATTACCATGAGCCGTTGAAGCCTGGCGCCAGTGTTCCTTGCCCCCCCCCGCCCGGGACTATTCTTCTGTTAATGCGCCCATCAGGGCCTTGTCCCAGGACTCACCATCCCTTTGTGAGATGCCCCTGCCAGGGGGGGAGGGGTGGAGCCAAGCATTCCCGCCGGAGATATTTGGCGGTTTGGAGCAGCGCGAGGGGCCTTACCCGCTGGGATCCCAGAGGACAAGGACTGCACCGCCACCGGATTTTCGGAGGAGGACCAGTTTTCTTTTCTACAAGATCACCGCTTCAACGGGATCATTTAAAAGAGAACTTCAGCTGCCACCGAAATCGGATTGCTCAGACTTTTTATTCTACGGACCACCGCTTTAACAGGACCATTTCGGAGAGAGCTGCAGCTGCCACTGGATCGGACTGGTACCAGCACCCTGCCCGGCAGGGGGCCAAGTTGTATCCCTGACTCTGTCGGGCCTGTAACCAGTTTCTCTGTATTATAGTTTTGTTGTATACATTAGTAAAAAATGTTATTCCCATTTTCCTCATATCTTTGCCTGAAAGCCCCTTAATTTCAATTTTATAACAACTCGGAGGGAAGGGGGTTGTATTTTTTCTGTTCCAAGGGGGGCTCCTGCCTTCCTTAGCAGACACCTGTCTTTCAAACCAGGACAGATTTTGGCGCCCAACGTGGGGCCTGAGGGCATTGAGGAAAAAGGGTGAAAAGGGAATAACAGTTCTTGGCTAACCTGATTTTTTGTGCACTGGACGTGGGAACTTTGTTAGGCAGCACCATGTGGTCTAGTTTACCTTGCTTCGGGTGGCACGTGGTCATGGCTATACTTTTCCCCTTTGCAGCCCCTTATCTAAACATGGGTCCTCTGACTAAGGCTACTGTGGCTGTTATCCAGCTTGCACTGTGGGTTGATAAGGTGAGGAATTCATGGTTTTTCAATTTCCTGTGGAATGTGGGCACATGGATAAACGGCTATCACACGCTCAGCGTATGCTTCTGGGATTACATTAAAAATGGTACCTTCTGTGAGGAAATAACACCAGGGGAAGTTTTCTCCCAACCATTCAACCAGTTCTTTGGGTCTGCTCCATCAGCTTTCGAAGGGTTTAGTTTTCCCCTAGATATTATCCATGTGTTGCTGCTAATAGGCCTACTCTGCTTGGCCTTCAGAGATAAAGTGAGACTGGCTTGGATAACTACTTGGATAACCACCCCAGAGACTAGGAATGCTGCCCCAGAACCTGACACGGCCCTAGAGGCTAGAGATCCTGACCTGCAGCCTGACCCTGTCCCACGCCGTGGCATTGCCCAACAGCCCACCTCAGAAATGGACCAGCCGAATTGGGTGGGGGTACTAGTGAAGGAAATACGTGAGATGCTGAGGGAACACACCTCCCAAACTAGTGGGAAACCTTGTCCTGAAAAGGGAAAGTCTGATGGTGCAGCAGTGGAACCCACAGATGTTACAACTGTGCAGGGTCCAGCTGAACCACAAGGACAGCCACAGCCAGCGGCAGTCGCCCCTGTGCAGAGGAGGAAGTGCAAGGCCAAATCAGTACGCCCAGTTAATGATGGTGATGAGCCAGAGCCCTCACAACCCACAGGGGAGTCAGAGCCTGAAATTATCATCGAATCCCTGTCGTTCGACAGTCTCCGTAATATGCGAAAAGACATTGCGCGACGGGGGCGTGAGCCTTATACAACCTGGTTACTTCGGGTTTGGGACCTTATGGGTAAAGGCGTACAACTGGATAGTGGCGAAGCCAGGTATTTGGGATCCTTGGCCCAAGACTCAGGGGTGGACCAGGTATTCGTAAGGGAGCCGGGGCCCCTTTCTCTCTGGGAGCAGCTTTTAATGAGTGTGAGGGAGAGGTTTGTCCACAGAGAGAGAATGCAGGAGTACCATCATAGAATGCAATGGAAGACCCTTGAGGAAGCGATCCAACAGCTGAGGGAAGTGGCAGTGTTAGAGGTACTTTTTGGGAGGGATGGACAGCATGATAATGACCCCGACAAGGTCAAGTGTACAGGGCAGATGCTGTGGAACCTGGCAAAGCTGGGGCCACAGCAATATGCCACGTTCATTGCAACAATTAATGCTGATGACAACCAAGAGACAGTGGGTTCTGTTGCCAACAGGTTCAGATATTATGAGAGTTTAGTCAATGGCCCAATGAAAGCTCATGTCGCTGCTGTGGCTAGGGACCTCAAAGAAGAGATTAGGGAGGAGGTGATGGAGGAGGTGAGGAGGAGCAGCTCTCATGTGGCACCAGTGCAGGTCATAAACCCCAGAGTCAGAGCCCGACGTCCCCCAGCTGGAGAGAGAGGGTACACCCCACGATCTGAGCTGTGGTTCTTCCTGCGTGACTGTGGGGAAGACATGAGAAGGTGGGATGGGAAACCCACTTCTGTCCTGGCAGCACGGGTTCGTGAGCTCAAAAGGGAAAACACTAACCGAGGGGGTTCCACTAAAGCGAAAGTAGCCTCAGCCTCCCGTGACCGAGCTGCCAGGTATTACAGAAGGGGGGATGATATGTCGGATCCCCTTGAAGAAACATCTAGCAGGTATGCTCAGGGGAGGGATGATAACCAGGCCTAGAGGGGCCCTGCCTCTAGCCAGGAAGAGGCACGGGAGAATCGGGTCTTTTGGACAGTGTGGATCCGATGGCCTGGCACATCAGAGCCACAGAGATATGAAGCATTGGTTGATACTGGAGCACAATGTACCCTAATGCCATCGGGACATGTGGGGGCAGAATCTGTGTCTATTGCTGGGGTGACAGGGGGGTCACAGCAGTTGACCTTGTTGGAAGCTGAGGTGAGCCTGACTGGGAAGGAGTGGCAGAAACATCCTATTGTGACTGGCCCGGAGGCCCCATGTATCCTGGGCATAGACTTTCTCCGGAATGGCTATTACAAAGACCCAAAAGGGTTTAAGTGGGCTTTTGGGATAGCTGCTGTGGAAGCAGAAGGCATTAGGCAGTTGAACACCTTGCCTGGACTATCAGAAAATCCTTCTGCAGTTGGGCTCCCGAAGGTGGAAGAGCAACGGGTGCCAATTGCCACTTCAACGGTGCACCGCCGGCAGTATCGGACGAATCAAGATGCCGTGATCCCCATCCACAAGATGATCCGTGAGCTGGAGGGCCAAGGGGTGATCAGCAAGACCCACTCACCCTTCAACAGCCCCATCTGGCCTGTGCGCAAGCCTGACGGAGAATGGAGATTGACTGTGGACTATCGTGCTTTGAATGAAGTGACTCCACCATTGAGTGCTGCTGTGCCGGACATGCTGGAGCTCCAGTACGAGCTGGAGTCCAAAGCAGCAAAGTGGTACGCCATTATTGACATTGCTAATGCATTTTTCTCCATTCCTCTGTCACCAGAGTGCAGGTCTCAGTTTGCCTTCACCTGGAGGGGCGTGCAGTACACCTGGAACCGACTGCCCCAGGGGTGGAAGCACAGTTCCACCATCTGCCATGGGCTGATCCAGACTGCGCTGGAAAAGGGTGAGGCTCCAGAACATTTGCAGTTCATCGATGATATCATTGTATGGGGGAACACGGCAGTGGAAGTATTTGAGAAAGGAGAGAAAATAATCCAGATTCTCTTAGAGGCTGGCTTTGCCATCAAGAAACACAAAGTCAAGGGACCTGCCCGAGAGATCCAGTTCCTGGGGGTAAAGTGGCAAGACGGACGGCGCCAGATTCCCACCGAGGTCATCAATAAGATCACTGCGATGTCTCCACCGACCAACAAGAATGAAACACAAGAATTCCTACGTGTCATAGGCTTTTGGAGGATGCACATTCCCGAGTACAGCCAGATCGTGAGCCCTCTCTACCTGGTTACCCGCAAGAAGGATTTCCACTGGGGCCCTGAACAACAACAAGCCTTCACTCAGATCAAGCAGGAAATCGCTCATGCGGTAGCCCTTGGCCCAGTCAGGACGGGACCAGAGGTGAAAAATGTGCTCTACTCTGCAGCCGGGAACAAGGGTCTGTCCTGGAGCCTTTGGCAGAAGGTGCCTGATGAGACTCGGGGCCGACCACTGGGATTCTGGAGCCGAAGCTACAAAGGGTCCGAAGCCAACTACACTGCGACAGAGAAAGAAATCTTGGCCGCCTATGAAGGAGCTGGAGCTGCCTCAGAAGTAATCGGCACAGAGGCACAACTCCTCCTGGCACCCCAACTACCGGTGCTGGGGTGGATGTTCAAGGGAAAGGCTCCCTCCACGCATCATGCCACCGACGCTACTTGGAGCAAATGGATTGCCCTCATCACACAGCGCACCCGCATTGGAAACCAAAATCGCCCTGGGATCTTGGAAATAATTACCAACTGGCCAGAAGGTGAGGCTTTTGGATTATCTTCTGAAGAAGAGGAGGAGCAAGTGACACGTGCTGAGGAAGCCCCTCCATATAACGAGCTACCAGAGAGTGAAAGACGATATGCCCTCTTCACCGATGGTTCCTGCCGAATTGTAGGTGCTAGCCGGAAATGGAAAGCTGCTGTATGGAGCCCCACACGACAAGTTGCACAAGCTACCGAGGGAGAGGGTGGATCGAGCCAATTTGCTGAACTCAAAGCCGTCCAATTAGCCCTGGACATTGCTGGGAGAGAGAAGTCACAAAAGCTCTACCTCTACATTGATTCATGGATGGTAGTCAATGCCCTGTGGGGTTGGCTGGATAGGTGGAAAAAGGCCAACTGGCAGCGTAGGGGAAAACCAATCTGGGCTGCTGATGAGTGGAAGGACATTGCCGCTCGGGTAAAGGAGCTACCTGTGAAAGTCCGTCATGTAGATGCTCATGTCCCCAAGAGTCGGGCTAATGAAGAACATCGCAACAACGAAAAGGCAGATCAGGCTGCAAAAATAGAGGTGTTCCAGATAGATTTGGATTGGCAGCCTAAGGGAGAGTTTTTCTTAGCTCGGTGGGCCCATGATGCCTCAGGCCATCAAGGCAGAGATGCCACCTATAAGTGGGCACGAGACCAAGGGGTGGATCTAACCATGGACAGTATCTCCCAGGCTATCCATGACTGTGAGACGTGCGCTGCGATCAAACAGGCCAAGCGGGTGAAGCCCCTGTGGTATGGTGGGCGGTGGTCCAAATACAAGTATGGGGAGGCCTGGCAGATCGACTACATCACACTGCCTCAAACCCGCCAAGGCAAGCGCTACGTGCTCACAATGGTGGAAGCCACCACTGGATGGCTGGAGACCTAGCCAGTGCCTCACGCTACTGCCCGGAACACCATCCTGGGCCTTGAAAAGCAAGTCCTTTGGAGGCATGGCACCCCTGAGAGAATTGAGTCCGACAACGGGACTCATTTCAAGAACAGCCTTGTCAACACCTGGGCTAGGGAACATGGCATTGAGTGGGTGTACCACATCCCTTACCATGCACCAGCAGCTGGGTAAGTTGAATGGTGCAACGGACTGCTTAAAACCACCTTGAAGGCACTGGGTGGAGGAACTTTCAAAAACTGGGAGATGCATTTAGCAAAAGCCACCTGGTTAGTTAACACCCGAGGCTCCACGAACCGAGCAGGCCCCGCTCAATCTGAATCCTTACGAACAACAGACGGGGATAAGGTTCCAGTAGTGCACATGAGAGGTATGCTTGGGAAAACTGTTTGGGTTAATTCTGCCTCGGGCAAAGGCAAACCCATCCGTGGGGTTGTCTTTGCTCAGGGACCAGGTTGTACTTGGTGGGTAATGCAGAAAGATGGGGAAACCCGGTGTGTACCACAAGGGGACCTTATTTTAAGTGAGAACTGAGTGTAGAGTTTCATTGTATATGTATGTGTATATATATATATATCTGTGTGTGTGTGTAGAGTTTAAGAAAGGTATTGATTTGGGATGATGCAAATGGTAATAGAATAAGGGGTGGATAATGTCCTGGGTTGCAATGTATTCTATTACCATGAGCCGTTGAAGCCTGGCGCCGGTGTTCCTTGCCCCCCCCGCCCGGGACTATTCTTCTGTTAATGCGCCCATCAGGGCCTTGTCCCAGGACTCACCATCCCTTTGTGAGATGCCCCTGCCAGGGGGGGAGGGGTGGAGCCAAGCATTCCCGCCGGAGATATTTGGCGGTTTGGAGCAGCGCAAGGGGCCTTACCCGCTGGGATCCCAGAGGACAAGGACTGCACCGCTGCCGGATTTTCGGAGGAGGACCAGTTTTCTTTTCTACAAGATCACCGCTTCAACGGGATCATTTAAAAGAGAACTGCAGCTGCCACCGAAATCGGATTGCTCAGACTTTTTATTCTACGGACCACCGCTTTAACAGGACCATTTCGGAGAGAGCTGCAGCTGCCACTGGATCGGACTGGTACCAGCACCCTGCCCGGCAGGGGGCCAGGTTGTATCCCTGACTCTGTCGGGCCTGTAACCAGTTTCTCTGTATTATAGTTTTGTTGTATACATTAGTAAAAAATGTTATTCCCATTTTCCTCATATCTTTGCCTGAAAGCCCCTTAATTTCAATTCTATAACAATTTGGGGGGAAGGGGGTTGTATTTTTCTGTTCCAAGGGGGGCTCCTGCCTTCCTTAGCAGACACCTGTCTTTCAAACCGGGACATGCATCCAGGTGTCCAGCCCAGGATCTTCCCAGTGCTGCTCTGCAGCATCTGTGGTGATATGAACATAATCATGGGGAGAGTGTGGCTGAGGGGGTTGTCTACGGTTAGCCAGTACTCAGGGCTAAACCGTAGCAGTTAGTATATCACCCAGGGCTCCCTCCCCCGCTGGGAAGGAGAATTGGGGAAAAAGAGGAAAAGGCCGGAGTTGAAGTAAGAACAGATCTAATGAATAACAAACATGGAATAACAATCAACATAAAGCACAGAGGGTTCTACTCAGCCTGGTTCTCGATGCTGACAGCAGGAACAGAAGACCACCAGAGAGGAGCCTCAGGAAGAGGAGGAACTCCACCCTCACTGAGCTCCCTCCTTTAATAATGAGCATGATGAGGTGGTGTGGGATACACCTGTGAGTCAGCTACCTTGATTGGAACTCTCAGCTGACTGGGGGCTACTCATGGCCTGCCTGCATGGCTGGCCCATGGGTTTGTGCCTGGGGAACCAGGATGGGGGGAAGCTCAATATTGGTTTTGTATATATTTTGTTATTTTTCTTCTCATGTGCCATCATCCATTTCTTTGAGTGTGGTCTTCAGCAGCCCATTGCATCGCTTGACTTTGCCAGCAGCTGGCGGATGGTAAGGGATGTGGTATATCCATTCCATCCCATGCTCCTTAGCCCAGGTGTCTATCAGAAATGGGTTCCATTGTCTGACTCGATCCTTTCTGGGGTTCCATGGTGTCACAATATTTGCTTTTCAAGACCCAGAATAGTGTTATAAGCAGTGGCATGGGGCACAGCATATGTTTCTAGCCATCCAGTCATGGCTTCCACCATAGTGAGCACATAGCGCTTGGCTTGGTGTGTTCGCGGCTATGAGATGTAGTCAATCTGCCAGGCCTCACCGTATTTATATTTCAACCAGCGCCTTCCATACCACTGGGGTCCTATCCATTTGGCTTGTTTAAATGTGGCACGTCTCACACTCGTGGCTGTCTTGTGCGGTAGTGTCCATGGTTAAGTCCACCTCTCGGTCACAAGCCCATTTAAACGTTGCATCTCTACATTGATGGCCTCATGTGTCATGGGCCCATCGAGCTAAGGATAATTCATCCTTGCGTTGCCAGTTCAGGTCTACTTGAGACATTTTCACCTTTGCAGCCTGTTTCACCTGCTGGTTGTTTTGATATTCTTCACTGGCCCGACTCTTGGGTATGTGGGCATCTACATGGTGTACCTTTACGACTAGCTTGTCTAATTGGGCAGAAATATCTCACCACTATGAGGCAGCCCAGATGGGCTTGCCTCTGCAATGCCAGTTATTTTCTTTCCTTTTTTTTAGCCACCTCCAGAGGGCATTTGCCGCCATCCACGAGTCAGTGTACAGATAAAGTACTGGCCATTTCTTCCACTCAGCATTATCTAAAGCCAGCTGGATGGCCTTTACTGCTGCAAACTGACTTGATTCACTTTCACCCTTGGCTGCTTCTGCAGCTGAAGTGCTGGGGTCTGAACCCTGAGCCCTGAATTAAGATTGACATATGGGTGGTTCCCATAGTCCTTCAAAATTAGGCAATGAGTTTTCCTTTTGGCTTTCCTCCAAGGTGTGTCCTATCTTGCATGAAAAGCCATTAGGTAAATGAGCACCAGGTGTCCTGCTTTTGATAAACAAGCGCTACGTGTCCCACTTTTCGGGATAAAAGCTGGGACCACTTGTAGGAAGGGTAGGGTGTCTGTCTGTGAAGTGGATGCGCTTTCCAGAGTTTCCCTGTTGGGGAAGGACCTCCCAACTCTTCCTGCAACTGGCGTCCAGTCAGGTTTGGTGCTTGTAAACGTGGGCTCTGTAGGAACAGCGTGAGTTTGCCTCTGTCCTATGTTATTAGCTTCTTGGCTTGGTTATCTCCCGTCTCTTCTATGGGAGACTTTGTTGCTTTGTTTATTCCACCGGTTGTTGGTCGTGCTGTGTTTTTCTTGGGGTCATTGGGGTTGATGTTTATTATGTGTACTTGTGTACTCTGACTTGTTTGTACCCCCAGCGATCACCCATATACTGACCCTTTTGTGTGCAATAGTATCTGGTTACTGGTTTGTTCTACTGCTGGCTGCGTCCTTTGTACTTGCCTAGTAATCGGCAAAACAGCAACCCATTGTGTAGGATTCCATACAGATGCTTTCCACCTATGCTGTTTTCCCACAAGATGACAGGACCCATCAATGAACAAAGCATGATGCTTATCATTTTCAGGTAGTTCATTGTATGGGGGGCCTCTTCAGCACACAGCACCTTTTCTCCTGGTGGCACTCTGAAATTATTGCCTTCTGGCCAGTCCATGATTACTTCCAGAAAACCCAGGTGATTGGGATTTCCTATTCTAGCCCGCTGAGTGATCAGTGCAACCCACTTACTCCATCTCATATCTGTTGCATGGTGTGTGGATGTAGTCTTGCCTCTAAACTTCCAGTTCAGTGCTGGCAATTGTGGTGACAGGAGGAGCTGTGCTTCAGTGTCAACTACTGAAGCAGCTTGAACTCCTTCATATGCTGCCAGTATTGCTATTTTAGTGGGAGAGTAGCAAGCTTCTGATGCTCTATATTCTAGGCTCAGAAACCCTAAGGGTTGGCCTCGAGGTTTCTCCTGGAGCCTTTTGCCAGAGGCTCTCGGTAGGGTCATTCTCCCCAACTGCACTGTAGAATATGTTCTTTATATCTTTACCCATCTAGACTGGCCCAAGGGCTACTGCATGGAAAGTTTCTTGCTTAATTGATTTAAAGGCCTGTTGTTGCTCAGGGCCCCATTCAAAGTCATTCTTTTTCCTGGTCACTTCATGAAGAGAGCACACAATATGACTGTAGTCTGGGATGTGCATTCGCCAGAAACCCACAACACCTAAGAAAAATTTTGTCTCCTTTTTGCTGGTCAGTGGGGACATCTCTGTTATTTTCTTAATTACATCTAATGGGATCTGGCAACGTCCATCCTGCCATTTAATCCTAGGAACTGGATTTCTCAAGCAGGTCCTTTCACTTTGCCTCTTTTGATGGCAAACCTGGCTTTCAATAGAGTTTCAATTACTTTCCTCCCTTTCTCGAAAACTTCTTCTGCTGTGTTACCCCATACAATGATGTCATCAATATACTGCAGATACTCAGGCACTCCACCCTTTTCTAGTGCAGAGTGGATCAGTCCATGGCAAATTGTGGGACTGTGCTTCCACCCCTGGGGCAGTCGATTCCAGGTGTACTAGTCACCCCTCCAGGTGAAAGCAAACTGTGGCCTGCAGTCCACCGCCAATGGGACTGACAAGAATGCATTGGTGATATCAATCATGGCATACCACTTGGCTGCCTTGGACTTCAGTTCATAACTGGAGTTCTAACATGTCTGGCACAGCAGCACTCAGTGGTGGTGTGACTTCATTCAGCCCAGCATTGTATTTAACTAGAAATCATATAGTCAAGAAAGTAAGATATTATGTTTAAGCAACCACCATTGAAATAATACAATAATTAATCATATAGTGTCTTAAGTCACGGTGTCCAGTTATGCTGCTTGAAGATCCCATTACCCTCCACATCCTAATCTAAATATTAGAGGCTACAATCAATAGCGTGACTATGGCGTGACTATAGGTGACCAATGATTGTTATTAAAAATGAATATACATGAAGTGATGTAACTCGAAAGATCATTGGGGGCCAATCAAGGTAAAGGTTAACTTTAATGAGTAATTAAAGGCGAGCAGTATATGCAGTTTTATGTTAAACAACTTATACAATGGAAATCAAATATATAAAAACCCTGCTAAATGTGATGTAACCCAGGATACGCTGGGCAGAGTTATCCCCCGTATCCTCTGCGCGTCAATAAAGAAGTGTCTGCTTATCTACATCACATTGGTGTTGATAAGTTCTTGGTCCTGTTTGGTGACAGTTTTGGCGACTCAGATGGGACCTCGCTGAAAGAGACTGGAAGAGTCGGGGACCTGATCGGTTCCAGCCCGCACCGAGGAAATTCTCGGGGATACCCATCGATCCCTGATCCACAAGGCTCTTCACAACATCTCCTGGAATTGGTAAGACACTTCTTAAATTATCTGGTCTGGGAAAGGGGTTCGAGTCCCCTAGTCTGCCTGTCAGACGCGGCGAAAGCTGCACAGGGTTGGACTGAGAGGGTACCCGTCTGTGGAAGCCTAGGTGCCGCCCAGTAAGATGAATACGAAAGTTTCGCAGGGTTGGCATCGGTGTATGCAGGTTGGAGTCCTGCCGTATCTGGTATGTGGGTAATTAGAGTACTCTCAGGAAAAGGGTTGTGCACACATCTGGTATTTCTGTAATAACTGTGAAGTGTGATTGTGTGAGTCTGAGACACACAATTGCGTGCGAAGCGAGAGGGAGCTTTGATCCGTGGTTCTGTTATCCCGCAAGGGGTGCAGCCGGAGATAAGCGAAGCGAAAGGATGAAACGAGTGTTGAAAATACTATAACATATTATATAATTATATTATATTATTACTATATAGATATATTATAATATTATATTATACTGTGGTGGTATAACTATGGCATTTAAGTTCCCAAAGCTGTTTAAGGAGGGAAATGAGGGTTCTATACCAAGGACCTCTCCTTTAGGTTGCCTTTTGGCTCACTGGAAAGAGATGCGTGGATTACGTTAAAATCAACTTATGGAATATTGTAATCCTGTATGGCCAATGTATAAATTAGAAGATGGGACAACCTCTGCTTGGTTGCAGGACACGCTGAGAACAGGACTTCCTAGGGTACCCCTGGAATTTCCCAGAGGGACTCCTCGCCTCATCTGGGTCACTGCAGGAGCATACAGGGACCATCTACAGGAATAGAGTTCCAATCAAGGCAGCTGACTCAGAGGTGTATGCTGTACCACCTCATCATGCTCATTATAAAAGGCTGGAGCTCAATGGGGGTGAGGTTCCTCCTCTCCCTGAGGCTCCTTGTTGGTGGTGCTCTGTTCCTGCTATCAGTATCAAGAACCTGGCTGAGTCGAACCCTCTATGCTTTATGTTGATTGTTCTTTCAGTTTTCTTTGTCTATTAAATCTGTTCATACTTTAAATCATGGGCCTTTTTCTCTTTTAACCCGATTCTCCTTCCTAGCTGGGGAGACAGCTCTGGGTGATAGACTAACTGCTACAGTTTAGCCCTGAGTACTGGCTAACTGTAGACATACACCATAACCTAATGCTTAGAAACATATCAGGGCAACACCTCTAAGCCCACGGCAAAAAGCAATAAACCGTACAAATCTGAAAAGCAACAGTGGTGAAGTGGATAATAAAGCTGTAAAGTGGATAATTTCTTGATGCAGCTGGTGAGTGAACAGACCAGCGAAGGTGCCATGCTGGAGCTCCTCTTTGTGAACAGAGAAGGACTGGTGGGTGATGTGGTGGTTGGAGGCCATCTAGGGCACAGCGATCATGAAATCATAGAGTTCTCCATTCTTAGAGAGGCTAGGAGAAAGGGCAGCAGAACTCCCACTCTGGACTTCCAAGAGGCTGTCTTTGACTTGTTTAAGCGACTGCTTGACAGAATCCCTTGGGAGATGGTCCTGAACAGTATAGGGGTCCAGGAAGGCTGGACACTCTTCAAGAAGTGAGTCATAAAGGCACAGGAGCAGGCTGTCTCCAGGTGCTGTAAAAGAAGCCTCCTGCAGAGAAGGCCACCCTGGCTGAATAGGGAGCTTTGGCTGGAACTCAGGGAGTAAAGGAGAGTTTATGGCTTTTGGAAGAAGGGGCAGGACGCTCAGGATGATTACAAAGATGCTGTGAGGCTATGCAGGGAGAAAATTAGGAGTTCTAAAGCCCAACTAGAATTTAATCTGGCTTCAGCTGTGAAAGATAACAAGAAATGTTTCTATAAATACATCAACAGTAAAAGAAAGACCAGGTAGAGCCTCTGTCCCCTGTTAGAAGAAGGAGGAAACATGGTAACAAATGATGAGGAAAAGGCTGTGGTGCTTAATGCCTTCTATGCCTCAGTCTTTAGTAACAGGACTAGTTGTACTGAGGGAATCCAGCCTCCCCAGCTAGAAGACAGACAGCAAGAACAACCCCCCCATAATCTAGGAGGAGAGAGTCAGTGACCTACTGCACCACATAGACATACACAAGTCTATGGGACCAGATGGGATACACCCGAGGGTGCTGAAGGAGCTGACGGGGTTGCTTACCAAGCCGCTTTCCATCATTTACCAACGTCCTGGCTGACCAGGGAGGTCCCGACAGACTGGAAATCAGCCAATGTGATGACCATATATAAGAAGGGTCGGAAGGATGATCTGGGAAATTACAGGCCTGTCAGTTTGACTTCCGGGCCAGGGAAGCTGATGGAGCAGATCATCCTGAGTACCATCGCATGGTACATGCAGGAAAACCAGATGACCAGGCCCAGTCAGTATGGGTTTATGAAAGGCAAGTCCTGCTTGACAATCCTGATCTTCTACAACAGGGTGACCCGCTTATTGGACGAGGGAAAGGCTGTGGATGTCGTCTACCTTGACTTTAGTAAGGCCTTTGACACCGTTTCCCACAGCATTTTCCTGGTGAAACTGACTGCTTGTGGCCTGGCTGGGCATATGCTTTGCTGGGTAAAAAACTGGTTGGATGGCTGGGCCCAAAGAGTTGTGGTGAATGGAGTTAAATCCAGTTGGTGGCCACTAATGAGTGGTGTTCCCCAGGGCTTGGTACTGGGGCCACTCCTGTTTAACACCTTTATTGATGATCTAGATGAGGGCATCGAGTGCACCCTCAGTAAGTTTGCAGATGACACCAAGTTTGGTTGAAGTGCTGATCTGCCTGGGGTAGGGAGGCTCTACAGAGGGACCTAGACAGGCTGAATCGATGGGCTAAGGTCAACTGTATGAGTTTCAATAAGGCCAAATGCCAGGTTCTGCACTTCAGCCATAACAACCCCCATCAGTGCTACAGGCTTGGGGAGGAGTAGCTGAAAAGCTGCCAGTCAGAGAGGGACCTGAGGTTGTTGATTGACAGCCTGATGAATATGAACCAGCAGTGTGCCCAGGTGGCCAAGAAGGCCAATGGAATCCTTGCTTGTATCAGAAATAGGGTGGCCAGCAGGGGCAGGGTAGTGATCTTACCCCTGTACTCAGCACTGATGAGGCCGCACCTCAAGCAGCGTGTTCAGTTTTGGGCCCCTCACTAGAAAAAGGACATTGAAATACTTGAGCATGTCCAAAGAAGGGCAACAAAGCTGGTGAAGGGTCTCAAGCACAAGTGTTATGAGGAGCAGCTGAGGGAACCGGGGTTGCTTAGTCAAGAGAAGAGGAGGCTGAGGGGAGACTTCATCGCCCTCTACAACTACCCGAAAGGAGGATGTGGAGAGGTGAGGATGAGTCTCTTCAGCCAAGTAACAAGTGATTGGACAAGGGGTAATGGCTTCAAGCTGCGCCAGGGGAGGTTTAGACCGGATATTAGGAATCGTTTATTTACAGAACGGGTTGTCAGACATTGGAATGGGCTGCCCAGGGCAGTGGTGGAATCCCCATCCCTGGAGGTGTTTGAGAGTCAGGTTGACATAGCGCTCAGGGATATGGTGTAGTTGAGGACTGTCAGTGTTAGGTTGATGGTTGGACTCTATGATCTTCAAGGTCTTTTCCAACCAGTATGGCTGGGAGCAAGCTCCACACTAGAGGATGCATATGGAGGTCTGGGGACACAGATCCACAGCTGTCTTTGCCCCTCAGTTAAAGCTCTATCTGCTATGAAGGGACATGTGGAAGAACATAGAGCTGTAGGTCTGCAAACATGTTGGCAAAAAATATCATGCATGTTCATGATCCAGCTGAGGATGGGGTATTAGAACCTAGAACATTTGCAGAATCAGGGCTCTACTCTGTACAGTAAATTTGCTGAAGAATGAAAGTCAGTGCAACCTTACTCCTGGATTTCATTTGTGCTTGCTCCTAGCCATACTGTACTGCAGCTGCTATGCGGCTGGTAAGCATCTTCCCATCCTTGCTCCACATCACCAAACAGCTAAAGCATGGAGTGCTCAGGACAAAAACTTTCATTATTTTAAAGTTATTGCTTTTTCTGCATTTTGGAGATACTTGATGGCTTTAATCTATCATAAAAGGGACATGAAAGTTTCACTGCTAGCTCAGGTTTTGACAGAATCTGCTACCACATACCTCCTGCTGTTGGGAGACTAAATTCAGAGGTTGGCTTTAATCCCAAAATCCCTTTTGGCTTCCTAGGATGTTCATCATTCATGAGCTATGAGTGTTATTAATGCAGACAACAGCTCTGCAGGAGCTTCTCTATAGGGTCTTCAAAACTGCACAATCACATTTTACAGCAGTAGTGCCTGGTCCAGCTAGCAAGAGCTTAAATGCTTGTAGTATACGAAGCCACCTACTGGGAGTACCTGCTCAACAGGATATTGTCAGAATGGGGGCAGGAGGGAATGTCCTGCACCAAGGTAAAGGATAAGGAAAAATGATTCAGTATTGCGTATTTGAGTGGACTAAGGAACCTATAAGACCGGACATGTTATGTTGGCCAAAGTATTGGTCATCTGAGGGCTGGATATGCCAGGCCCTGAACCTATATGTAAACTCTAAGGAGCGTTTTGATCAGGAAGAAAGTGATTACACAGCTTGTTGGAAAGGGGAAGTTGCACTATTTAAAGTGAAAGAGGAGAATAAAGAATGTAGTGAAAAGGACAAGAGACCAGAGTGGGACCCTCTTGATTATCTTCCCCCTCCATACAATCTGGCTAATAATCTAGGTTTGGAGAATGGGGGAAATGAGGGGGAGGAAGGGGAAGAAACATCCCCTCAAAGGCAGGAGGGTCAGAGGCAAAGGAGAACGGAACTGGAGCAGCTGATTGCAGAAACAGGGGAGGTGGCAGAGGGATCAGTCGGCTTACACCCATTACAAGAGGTCACAATGCCAGGAGCACATAATGTGGTGAGGTTTGTAAATGTTCCCCTAACCAGTACAGAGGCAAGGGGATTTAAGAAAGAAATGAAACAATTATTAGAAGATCCTCTAGGATTGGCCGAGCAATTAGACCAATTCCTAGGACCTAATGTGTATACCTCGAATGAAATGCAATCCATACTAGGGACTTTATTTTCCCTAGAGGAGAGGCAGATGATTCAGGAAGCTGGGATGAGAATATGGGAAAGAGAAAATCAAAAAGCAGGTGTAGCTGGAGAACAGAAACTACTCCTGGCCAGTCCAAATTGGAATCAAAATGAGGCTGAGGGGAGGAGAAACATGTCCAATTACCGGACTCTAATTATTAAAGGAATTTGAGAAGCAGCCCCGAGGGGGCTGAATACGGGTAAAGATTTTGATAACAAAAAGGGGAAGGATGAGTTGCCTACAGAATGTCTACAGAGACTCCGACTGAATATCCAACAATACTCTGGAATAGACCCTGATAGTGTAAGTGGCCAAGAATTGTTAAAGGTCAATTTTGTTACTCAAGCCTGGCCTGTTATTCGGAAAAAGTTGGAGAAATTAGAAGATTTGCATGATCGAGGACTGAACAAACTATTAAAGGAAGCACAAAAAGTATACGTAAGGCGTGATGAGGAAAAACAGAAAGCCAAAGCCAAACTTATGGTAGCAACAGTACAACTAAAAATAAGGCTGGGGTCACCCAGGTAATCAAATGTAGGGTGGAAAGCCATAAGTTTCAAAGAGGCAGGATGGTACAAAATGGCAAGTACAGCCAAGGTCAGAAAGGGGAAATAATGGGAAGTGATACTACTTTGGGCAGGATGGCCATTTTAAAAGAGAATGCCCTAAGCGAGAAAGGGATATGAGGGTGTTCAAGGTGGTTCAGCAGGAGGAATATAGTACAGAATAGGGGTGTCAGGGGCTCTACCTCCTGGGGTTAGAGAAAAATAATGAGCCCTTGATAAATTTGAAATTAGGACCCCAGTTGGAAGATTTTATGTTTTTAGTTGACTCGGGAGCCAAGAGAACTTGTGTTACTACCTTGCCCCTGGGATGTGAACTAGGGGGGAAAAACACTATGATAGTTGGGGCAAAAAGAGAAAGATTTAAGGTACTGATAATAGAGCAAGTCCGTGTAAAAGGAAATGAAAAACTTATTGTCCTGGTTCAACAGGCACAGACTCATGGGCCAGTGGTGCAAGACAACCATGAGTATCCCCAAGTCAGCTGAGAGTTCCAATCAAGGCAGCTGACTCACAGGTATATCCCATACTACCTAGTCATGCTCATTATAAAAGGAGGGAGCTCAGTGAGAGTGGAGTTCCTCCTCTCCCTGAGGCTCATTGTTCATGGTGCTCTGTTCCTGCTATCAGCATTGAACCAGGCTGAGTAGAACCCTTTATGCTTTGTGTTGATTGTTGTTTCTGGTTTGTTATTCTATTAAATCTGTCTATACTTCAACTCATGGGTATTTTCCTTTTTTTCCCAATTCTGAGTACTGGCTACCCGTAGACAGTTTATTTGGCCCCCAGAGTGTGTTTTGAAACACAGAGTTGAAGTTTAAACAGACCTCACTGGATAACTCACCCTGTCACTATGCTGGTGTGGGGAGCATGGTCCCTGGGGGGACTCCTCAGGTATCTGGTGTTGGAATCACTGTTGGAGTATGGGATGGTCTTACTGCTGTTGCTGTTTGGATTGGTACGGTTTATCGCTTTTGGCCATAGGCTTAGAGGTGTTGCCCTGGTATGTGTTTTGGTGTTAGGCTATGATGTTGTACTGGGCCTGAATTGATTTTTCCCCTATAGCAGCCCTCATGGTGCTGTTTTTTTATGTTGGGAGCTAGAAGGGTGTTGATAACACACTGGTGTTGGGGCTACTGCTGAGTAGTGCTTACACAGCACCAAGGCTCTTTCCAACATTTCTCCCCAGTGGGATGGGGTGGGCAGGATCTTGGGAGGGGACACAACCAGGACAACTGACCCAAACTGACCAAAGGGATATTCCATACTATATGACGTCTGCTCAAGTATAAAGCTGGGAAAAAGGAGACAATTGCTACAGGTATCGCAGCCCAGCTTCCTGAGAAGGCCCGAAATCGCCGGCAATTGGGAAGTAGAGAAGAAATCTGTTTTCTTTTTTTTGCTTCCACGTACGAACCTTGCTTTGCTTTGCTTACATTAAAACTGCTTTTGTTATGCCCACAAGGGTTGTTTTTTCTATCTTATTTTCTTTTCCCCTTTTTGCCCTGCTGAGAGAAAGGGGGAGTGATAGAGCGACTTGTTGGGTACCTGGCATTTATCCAAGGTCAAACCACCACAGGTGTAATGAATTCACTTGTAGTTACACCCATTTCTCATCTCTGGGACCTGATAATGGGCACCATGACTCTGGTACATTCTTGGGATGCCTCAACAGTTCTACTTGTGTTCTCGGGTATTTTGAATATTTTCCAGTTTCTTGTCCTGCTACGAATGCAACCATGGCATAGTTGGGTGCTCTGTGGCTGCTACATCTTCTGCCATGGGCCCTACAGTCAGCTCGGCCCCTGCAGGAGGTCGTGCAGATAGTCTGACCCCGCTAGTGGATGGTGCAGCTGCCCGGCATACTCAGCCAGTGCCAACCGCCCCTGTATGTAAGAGGCAATACACAAGAAGAGCAGCTCGGGAAGAAATCACTACTCAGTCTTTGTCGTTTAGTGAGTTGTGAGACATGCGCAAAGATTATGGTCATCATGAAGGCGAGCGCCTGGTTTTTTGGCTGCCTCTGTGCTGGGATAACGGAGCTGAGGATGTCGAACTGGAAGGCAATGAAGCTAAAGAGCTGGGTCAGATAGCAAGGGATGTGAGCATTGATAAAGGTCTATCAAGAGAAGCACGGTCCCTCAGTTTTTGGAGACGACTCCTACTGAGTGTGAAAAACAGGCATCCCTTTCGAGACGATGCTGTGTACAGCCCGAGCCGGTGGATGACCACTGAAAGAGATGTGCAGTTTCTAAGAGAAATAGCTGTGCGAGTGCTCATTTTTGCTACAGTGGACAACCCTCTGACACCAGTGGATCCAGATGCACTTAGAGTTACTGGACCCATGTGTCATAAGTGGGTGTTGAGCGCACCGCCAGCTTATGTCAATGTTTTGGCATTATTTAGCTGGAAAGATGAGGCACTAACAGCAGGTGACCTGGAGGCTTGACTGAGGCAATATGCAGATAATCTTTCTTTGTCCCCATGGGCTTGCATCTGTGCCGTGGAAGCACCATTGGATAATTCAACAGCACTGCTCACTAAAGTTTTTGACAGGCTGTCCCAGATGGAGGGAGTTACACTCCCTGTCAGTACCAACAAAGGTTTCTGCCGTGGAGAGAAAGCGCTCCCCTGAAAGGCCTGTGCGAGACAGACAGCTTACATCATGGGGTGCTCTGTTGTTTTTCTTGAGAAAACATGAGGAAATAGGATGGCAATCCTATGTCAGCTCTACAGGCATGCGTCCATGAACTGAAAATCAGAAATATTGCAAGAAGAGGACCTTCCAGGAGAAGTGCTGCTGCAGTCTCCAGAAGGCAGCCCCCAAGACAGCGTAGATGGGCTTCAGATCCAAACTTACAACGCGTGACCCATGATGATTGAAGGGTAGCCCATGAGAGTCCTTAGACCTGTATGCCAATGACAGTTACTTTGTTGAGAATTAGAGAGTCTCTGCCTCCAGCCAGGTGGAGGAGAAGAACAAAAGGTGCCTATTGCTACCACAACAGTGCATCAACGACAATATTGTGCCAACCGAGACTCTGTGATCCCCATCCATAAGCTGATCTGTCAACTGGAGAGTCAAAGAGTGATCAGCAAGACATGCTGATACTTTAACAGTCCTATATGGCCAGTGAGAAAGCCTAATGGAGAATGGAGAATGTGGACTGTCGCGGCCTGAATGTGGTTATGCCACTGCTGAGTGCTGCTGTGCTGGACATGCTAGAACTTCAGTATGAACTGGAGTCAAAGGCAGCTAGGTGGTATGCCACAACATGCTAATGCATTTTTCTCTATTCCTTTAGCAGCAGAGTGCAGGGCACAGTTTGCTTTCACCTGGAGGGGTGTCCAGTACATCTGGAATTGACTGGCCCAGGGGTGGAAACACAGCCCTACTGTTTGCTATGGACTGATCCAGACTGCTCTGTAGTGGAGGTCCAGATGAACATTGCATTTCTTCGACCCATACTAAAGGACTGATAATATTACTATTTTCATTTCTCAGTATCTACAGGAACTTGGGCATGATGTAGACGGCATGGGATAAGGGGTGGAATGGTGTCCTGGTTCCCCAGGCATAGACTCATGGGCCAGCCATGCAGGCAGTCCATGAGTAGCCTTGAATCAGCTGAGAGTTCCAATCAGGTCAGCTGACTCACAGGTGTTATCCCATACCACCTAGTCATGTTCATTATAAAAGGAGGGAGCTAAGGGAGGGTGGGGTTCTGCCTCCTCTCCCTGAGGCTACTTGTTGGTGATGTTCTGTTCCTGCCATCAGCATTGAGAACTGGACTGAGTAGACCCTTTGTGCTTTCTCTTGATTGTTGTTTCTGTTTTGTTATTCTGTTAAATGTGTCTATACCTCAGCTCAGGGTTTTTTTTCTGGTTTTTCCCCAATTCTCCTTTCCATCTGGGGAGGGAGTCTTGGGTGATAAACTAACTGCTACAGTTTATCCCTGAGTACTGTCTAACCATAAACAGTGACCAATGATGATCAAAGTGTAGACCATGTGAGTAGCTTGGACCCATATGCCAATGATGACAGCTACTTTGTTAAGGATTAGAGAGGTCCTGCCTCCAGCCAGGTGGAGGAGAGGGATAACAGAGTATATTGGACTGTGTAGATTCAATGGCCTGGCATGTCGGTACAACAGAAATACAAGGCTCTGGTAGAAACTGGTGCGCCATGCCTTCCAATTACATAGGGACAGAATCCATTTCCATTGCTGGAGTGATGGGGAATCCCAGGAATTGACTGTTGTTGAAGCTGAAGTCAGCCTGACTAGATGTGAGTGGCCCTGATGCCCCATGCATCCTTGGTGTGGATTATCTCTGAAGGGGATAATTCAAAGACCCGAGGGGGTACCGCTGGGCGTTTGGTATAGCAGCGGTTGAGATGGATGAAATTGAACTGCTGTACTGCTGTCTACCCTGCCTGGCTTATTGGAAGACCCTTCTATTGTGGGGCTGCTGAAGATTGAGGACCAGAAGGTGCCTATTGCTACTACAACAGTGCACCGGTGACAGTATTGGACAAATTGAGACTCTCTGAACCCCATCCAGAAGCTGACTGGCCAACTAGAGAGCCAAGGGGTGATCAGCAAGACACGCTCACCCTTTAATAGTCCTATTTGCCAAGTGCGGAAGTCCAAAGGAAAGTGGAGACTGACTGTGGACTATCATGGCCTGAATGAAGTCACACCACCACTGAGTGCTGCCGTGCTGGACTTGCTAGAACTCCAGTATGAACTCGAGTCCAAGGCAGCCAAGTGGTACACCACAATTGATATCGCCAATGCATTCTTCTCAATCCCATTGGCGATGGAGTGCAGGACACAGTTTGCTTTCACCTGGAGGGCTGTCCAGTACACCTGGAATCGACTGCCCCAGGAGTGGAAGCACAGTCCCATGATGTGCCATGGACTGATCCACTCTGCACTAGAAAAGGGTGGAGTTCCTGTGCATCTACAGTATATTGATGACATCATTGTATGGGGTAACACAGCAGAAGTTTTCAAGAAAGGGAGAAGAGTAAATCAAACTACTGAAAGCTGGGTTTGCCATCAAAAGAGTCAAGGTCAAGGGACCTGCATGAGAAATCCAGTTCCTAGGAATTAAATGGTAGGATGGATGTCGCCAGATCCCATTAGATGTAATTAACACTATAACAGTGATGTCCCACTATCAGAGGCATTCAACCTCATGTGATTAGAATAACATGGCCAAAAATCTGCTTGAGAATGGCCCCATCTTATGTAGTATGCATCACTGCTCCAAATCCAATGCCAATTAACAGTGCTGGTACATTTCTTAGCTGGTGTGAAGTGTGGAAACATGCACCAATCACCATCACTCACCAGACATGGCAAGAGTGCGCTACGCCAGGGGATGTGATGCAACAGGAAAAGGAGCTTATTCTCCAAGTCACTCCTTAGATCTTGGAAAGTGGCCCTGGTTGGAACACCCCTACTGCAGCCTTCACCGGCTTTTGTCAACTCCAGGCACCAGAGTTAAGGTATAAAGCACCAATGTTGGCTGTATAAACTCTTCCCTGTTTAATGGGATTTCAGTCCAATGGGTGACTCGGTGTCCTAGAAAGGTTTGGAGGCACTGTCTCACCACTCAATCTCCATTTTTAATGAACTTTTGGGACAATGTGCAGTACTGTTGAAGATCTGTCTGAAAACCAAACATCACAGCTGAATAATCTTTAACCAGCTCACCACGAAGAGAAACAGTATCTTCTGCAGAACTGGGAGGAAACCTGGACAGTTCCTTTCTGCACAGATTTATTGGAAATGTTATAATAAACACAGATTTTGGGAACGGATGGCTACTGTGTAATCATGTGTAGAAAAAGCCAAAGGACAAAATATCCCTTAATGAAGACCTGTATACCATGCAATATACAAAACGAGAGGAAGAAATATGGCCAGTGTTACAAACCGAAAAATGACAAGAATCCAGATGCCAAGATTTTATATGTTTATTTTAAGCAGTATTTCTTCTCCCAACCCTCATTTGTAAGCTAAAGAGCCCTGAACCGGCCTTGCTCTGAGCAACACACAAGACAGCTACATGGCATTGGGATAAGTATTGTGAAGAATTATATCAAGTTTTAAACAATTATATTTAGATATGAGAAGACTCACTATTTCTGATATACTTATTTTATACTTACTGGTCTTGCAAGGAGTGCACACATATCCTAATGTCAACAGGAACATAGATGCTCATATGAAGAGCTTTTATTAGACTTTAGTCTCTGTTCTACCTTGGTTTTTAGAGTTAAGAACAATATAAAAAATCTCAGAGAAGATATTTCTGAGGCTATGAAACCATTATTGGGCTGTGCAATTCCCAGTAACACTGTGATTCTGTTGTGACCAGAAATAACCCTAGATTAGCACAAATGGGTTCACTTTTTCCAAAGAATTAAAGAGAAAAATAATCGGATACTGAAGCAAATAAAATGTCCGAATTCCTGGCTTTTGACAGTTTTCAGTACAAAAATACAAATTTCAGTTTTTCCTGAACTGACTATATAATGTGCTTGCAGAATATCAGAATAGCATTTTTACTGAAAAAAAAAAAAAAGGTTTTCAATCAATCAGCAGTCTCTTAGTGTGAGGTCTGTGAACAAATGAAAGCCATAAGACGCTGCCATATGAAAGAGACCATCCCCTACAATGTACAATAGGGACAATGGATATCATGTAAGCATAGTTTGCAAGGAATAGAAAGGCCAGATGAATATTTTTGTGCAGCTATACCAGATGCCGTATGGATCTGTTATTAGCAGTTTTGCATTACTTTTGCTATAGACTTTCAAAGATCTTCCATATTGTCCATTATTCACATGCTTCCACAGACACAGCTCTGAAAGCTGGGACAAATTCAGCCTGTTAGCTTATTACATATTTACTTCCAAGCCTCAGAGAGTCTCTGCATGCAGTCGGTCTGAATATGTCTTGCAGTCTCTGCAAACTTTTATATTCATGTTAGGTCATATTTTACCACTTGGGCTTCCACTACTTCCACTACCCTCACAAAGGTTGGGCTGTGGGGGAAGGGAAACAAGAAACCACAAAACACAAGAAAGTAAAATGTCAAAGTCTAACTTTAAATAACCCTGACCTGCTTGCAGTGACAGCTTGTGACAGAACACAAGTCTAAAGATTATCTTGCACAGTGGTGGTTTGTGTTCCAGGTGTAGCCCCGGGCAGGCAGCAGTTCCCCGCTGCCATCATGTGGCCGCTCCGCAAAGCACCTGCAGTGCAGCGACTGCGGGGATCAACGTGTCAAACCACCGACTCTTCCAAGGACTTTCCTCCAAATCAACACAGAGAATCACACACAGAATCACAGAATGTTAGGGATTGGAAGGGACCTCAAAAGATCATCTAGTCCAATCCTATGAACCACCCACGATCCCATTAAAACTTTGGCATTTCTATAGAGAAAGTTTTGGACCTCACAGGAATCCTCTTCACTCCAGCAGTGACTGGGTTTAATTTAAGCTGCCCGTTTCTACAACTCGGGGGGTCATTTATGGTGGCTGTTACCTTAAAGCAACTGGTTGATGGGAGCAGAAAGGGTTGGGTCAGGAGAATGGGCTCCAAAGGTCGTCAGTCACTAATTTGACGTTAGTTAGCAATGTTTTGAAGTTTGATGGCTATAATTCAAGCTAGGCTACCTTAACAGAGGCACAAGACACATTAAATTACCCCTGCAAAGAAGGTGCAGCTATTGGCCCTACAATATGCAGCAGCTCTCCCCAGCATCCAGAGAAGCTGGAACTGTGTCTGGCATTCCAGACCAACTAATAAAGCAATGAACCCTAAACCAGTAGTTCAGTTCAAATTCAATAAAGCCGAACACAACTGCCCAGGTTACACGCCTGAGTGTAGATGTTGAAGTCCTCCAACAAGAACTGTGTGGGCTTGGGCAAACCCTACTTCCTCAGCAGTAAATTCACAGACTGGTCTCTCTGAGACGATTAAATCTCCTGCGATGATTAAATAAGAATGAACATCTCCGGGCAGAGTGTATTCCATCCCCAAAGGTTTAACACTTATTTGTAGTAAATCCAACGTCTCGTATTCCTCTCACTGAAGCTTTACCTCACTCTTTGTGGTTAATAGAGAGAACAGTATCCTGTAGAGCTTCCCTAACTCCTTCCCAATTTTCTTTGTCCTCCTGCTTTACTAGCTGTTGTTTACCACTTTCAGCAGCAGAGAAAGCAAGCCAGGAGACCTATTTACATCCTACAGTGTGGCTAATCCGTGGCCATCAAATAGCCAGAGGGACCAGTAATACACAGGCTGGCCAAATCATTCCCGGGGAAGAAAACGCTGCCAGACCACAATGCAGAGCCTCCAACTCACTCCACACTGGGACACTATGAATACAAATACCGGGGATGATGAAGACTTGTATAAACAACAGCCTGACCAACATGGGGTTTCACTCGAACTGCCTGAACAGTTACTTTCCATACACACACATCAGCTGGGCCAGGACGCTCTGAGCCTACAACTGCAGCACCACTAGCTCCTGCAGTTGAACAGAAAGCTTTTAGGAACTTTACACTTCATCATGAGAACGTTACAGTGAGAAAAGCTGAGTTGCAAATTTCTTGGTTTCGGGGATTTTTTTGCTAAATTCCTTTAACGCTTTTTAAATATGAACTGTGCAGAACTGACGACCACTAGAGAAGAGAAAATCCCGACACTGATATCCTTCTTAGTCATAAAGAATTAATGCATTTTACGCTATTTTGAAACTCGTTAACCAAGCTTCTGGAAGCAATTTTTCACGACCCTTACACTTCACCAGTAACAAACAGTTTGAAAATTTCTCTGGGTAACAGTTGCCTGCAAAGCACTTCGAATTTATAAACTTCTCATACAGTTTCTGATATTTATCATTGTTAAAGTAAATGGAAGCAATGGAATCGACTATGCATCATGAGTAATATAATGCAATATTAAAGGATACCCAGTGGAGTACTTTAGAAGCTAAGGAATCTAAATCATACACTCAGTGCTGGGAAACTGTATAGGAAAATGTGCAGCACCATTTGTTGGTTGACTAGCTGTCACTGCTTGGTGTTATGTGCGAGAGAAGCCGCACAGCTGATGCGCAGGTTTACATCATTGACAGCAGTGATTTACAAGTTATGTGAATTAGAAGAGAAAGGAACTGTGGAAAGAATTCCTAATGAGCAGTCACAAGCCTTTCCACACCACCTGCCACAGCCTAAGCTAAACAAAAAGCAGCAGCAAGACAGAGAGATGGGCTCAGGCAAACGAAGAGGCAAACTCATGCCACTGCTGGGGCTCTCGGGAGGGCAGCCTGGAGCACCCTTGTCTTTTGGGGTCCCCATCTAAACTACTTAATAGAGAAGGAAGAACAATAGCTATGATGTTAAGTAGCACTGATGAGATCTGAAGGAGATTCCCACCTTCATCTCATATAACTTCTTTTTTATATTCCACTGCCCCTTACAGGTATAAGATGCACAGGCACTGAGTAGATCTACTGAGCAGAAAAAAGAACTGTGTATTTACAAGCACTGCAACAGCCACTGTGATCTCTGCATGTCCCCAGGCAGCAATCCTGACATGCATTTGGCAGGTGTGGGGCTTCCACAGGTCTTGAAAAATGTGGACACCTCTTCCTTTGTAGCTTCAGATTTTGCCTGGACAGTATTTGAAAGCTCAAGCCAATGGCCTGGGACTTTCAAATACCCAACAGCCTGGTTACAGCAACTACTCTGCACAAATGACCACTGACATTCCCAGATGAGCCCCGCAGCCTTTGTATAGATGTCTGATGCAGATCAGTTTTATAGCTTGTGCCCAGGGGATGACATGGTAGATGCCCTGTGCCAACAGTACACACAGGGCAAATTTCTGTCTGGGAAGGCCCAGGAGAAACAAGGAGAAACAAATATAGTAGATATGGGAGCATTGTACATACTTTCCTCCCCACTCAGCCACTGCTTCTTATGTATATCCCAGGAAAATATATAGATTTTTAAGTAATAATAATCAGTACTGGAGTTACACTTAGAGATTCTTTTCTTTTGTCCTCTTTCTGTTTTCTTTTTTGTTTTGTGTTTTTTCATCTTTCCTGCATTCCTTTTCTTTCTCTCTTTTTGCTTTTTTCTTTATTCCCAATGAAGATACACAGGATCATGATGTAAGAAATAAGTCACCCTTCCCATTCCTCTATTTCTTCTCCAATAATCTGCAAATTCTATTAGCTGAAATGATGTGAGACACTGGGATGGACTGGGGCAGACAGAGAGGCGCAGACAGAAATACTGCCTGTTAGAGTCTGGCAGCCTGGAACTCACTAGCTGCTTGTGTAGAGCTGTGCCATTACTGTGGAAGAGTTTTAGCAGAAGGAGCAGTACAAACCCTAATTGTATTACATAAATTTTAAGATGAAAAATGAAAGTTTAAATTACTTGAGTGTTTATCTCCATTTGTACATATTTGGCTGTTAACAAGATGGATGCATACACAATACCACCACTAGCCGAATTATGAGTGAATTTGTAAAAGATGAAGCAATATGAACTGAGACTGAAGACCAGCCAGCTGAGACCACCGGGTCCCATCAGCAGAGTTACAGGAGACAGTTTTGGGGCTTATGAAAACACCAACTCCACTGCTGAAGCTCAGCACCCCCTCATTTGTGCTGATGCAATTGTGTGGGACCACACTGCAAACCAGACCTCTGGAAAGGGGCGGGAGGGTGTTCAAGAAAAAGTATTTTTGAAGGACACTCTACATTGCATGATGAGATCTTGGAATCTAGACCTGCTGTAGAAAAGCTATATAAAGGATACATGAAATATCAGTCAAATAGAAGCCTCAAAATACTATTTAATTCATGTTTGTGTCTTTAATATCAAAATATATATTATTTTTCTGGTATGATGGTCAAACAGTTATATTGCTCTTCTGGGAAAATTACGTTATTATAGCAAACAAGCAGCTTCTGAAGTCATCAATTTGATTTTCAGTGTGCTCTGCTTTCAGGTTTTTAATAAGAAGCATTTCATCGTCACAATTACAGAATAAAAGTTCGGAAGAAATTTGGTAAATACAGTCTAATTGCTCAAAAACACAAGGCAAACAACAAATTTTGGATGTGTGCTCATCCATTTTAAGCTTATGGTCTTCATGACAATCTCCTGACTTTGAAGAGCATTTCTGACTTTTGAAAGCTTGCACTTGTATACGGAGTGTTGTTCTTCGCAGCCATTTCCTTAAAATCTTTGCAGAAAACATCTGTGACTGACACAGAGAGCAAACAATGATGCAAGACTCATATACAGCACGACTGCCTCATGTTTCCCTGTTTCGATTGTTTTGTAGCATAAGCACATTTATGTGTAAAACCAGCAATGCTTTATTAGTTAACCAATAACATGGATCACACAGTGTGGCCAGTAAGAGTATCTGTCCCAAGAAAACATAAAGATTCAACTTGGCTGGCATTATTATTTACGCTCAAGAGTGCATGGAACCTTTGCTTCTAATAATAGCTGTGCCTAGCTGGGGCAGGTGAATCAAATGTGAAGTTCCCAGGGCAGATGAATATGCCAACAGGACATCATTCCTTTCAGACAATTTTCAGGTCAGTCTCCCACCTATCCAGTCCGATGCTACAAAGAGTAAACTTGAGTAAAATTGACACTCACCAATAACCTCAATTCAGTCTGGCAGGAAGGAAAGACCAGAGGACCAGCAGTTTCCCATTCCCAGCTCTACCTGACAAGCTGTCTGGTCACTTCATCAACACCTCCACATGTCACTGGCCAGACGGAAGCAAAAGGAAAATCTTTATGGAGTCCTTGGCCACTAAGGACTGAAATAGGGAAGAGGAATTCACATCTCTTGCTTTCTTCTAAAAGTCAGAGATCTGTAATCAGCTGACATCTTCATAGGATCTGTGACAACACCAACCAAGCCACTCATACTGCCACTTCCACTCTGGTGCTGATCATGTCACATGCACCACATGTGGCACACAGAATCACAGCAGAGGGCAAGATACCATATTGGGACATGTGTAGTGAAAGGGCCAACTAACAACTGCTGAGGAACGTGTTTTCTGATCAGGCTTGTCCTAATGCAGGTCTCACATCAACCAGAACTAGAGGTCATGGAGACGGGAAGGCACTGATGTAAGTTCCTCAATGCAGCATAGTGAGAGGCAGGAATTAGATGTGCCTCACACCAACATAAGGTTTGTTTTCACATATACAGATATTTGTAATTGCACACAGAAAAAAATATCCACCAACCCTGTCCTATATGGTAAATTGGTGTGGAATGGGAAATTAAGACCCTAAAACATCTTCAAGAAGTTCAGGAAAGCATTAAAAGGAGGCCATATTCTAAAAATGAGATGCAAAAGCCTAGTCTCTATTGCTCTAATTTCCAAAGCGTCGAGCCTCTGCAAGACACAAACGTTAAAAAACAAACCAGTATCAAAGATCTTCCTGACAATACATGCTCTGCTCTCTTCAAAGCCAAATGTACCCTCTCTTGCTGCCTTGTAAACTGATTAATTTCAGTGAGAAGAATACGCTAAGAAATTGAGCAAATTCATGCAGGGAAAATAAGGAGTCGTACATGATAACTCAGGGACCCCAAGAGAACCCTCTATTTTTCTCTGCTCAACAGAAACAACAAGGTTTATACTAATTCCCATTTTCAAGCTGCAATTGGTATTTAATCTGTTACCAGGCAGTTTTTTTACAGGAGTCATTTTGCACACAGATCATATGCAACCAACTTTCCCTGAATTAAAGAGTAAATGAGTGCATCATAGAACAGAATCATAGAATCATAGAATAATTATGGTTGGAAGGGACCTCCAGGGTCATCAAGTCCAACCTTTAACCCATCAAATTCCTAACCATTAGACCACTAGACCATGGCCTCAAGTGCCTCATCAACCCGTTTTTTGAACCCCCCCAGGGACGGCGATTCCACCACCTCCCGGGGCAACCTGTTCCAGTGCCTAACCACCCTCTCAGTAAAGAACTTCTTCCTAAGATCCAACCTAAACTTCCCCTGACGTAACTTGAGGCCATTTCCTCTCATCCTATCATTAGCAATTTGGGAGAAGAGACCAACACCAGCCTCACTACAACCTCCTTTTAGGTAGTTGTACAGCGCAATGAGGTCTCCTCTCAGTCTCCTCCGGGCTAAACAACCCTAGTTGCTTCAGCCGGTCTTCATAAGGCCTGTTTTCCAGACCTCTTACCAGCCTCGTTGCCCTTCTCTGGACTCACTCCAGCACCTCAAGGTCCTTCCCATACTGCAGTGCCCAGAACTGGACGCAGCACTCAAGGTGCGGTCTCATGAGTGCCAAGTACAGGGGCGAGATCACCTCCCTACTCCTGCTGGTCACACCGTTTCTGATACAGGCCAGGATGCCATTGGCCTTCTTGGCCACCTGGGCACACTGCTGGCTCATGTTCAGCCAGCTGTCAACCAACACCCCCAGGTCCTTTTCCGCCAGGCAGCTTTCCTGCCACTCTTCCCCAAGCCTGTAGCGCTGCATGGGGTTGTTGTAAGCAAAGTGCATGACCCAGCACTTAACCTTGTTGAACCTCATAAAATTAACCTCAGCCCATCGCCCCAGCCTGTCCAAATCCCGCTGCAGAGCATCCCTACCCTCAGGCAGATCGACACTCCCACTCAATTTCGTGTCATCTGCAAATTTACTGAGGGTGCACTCGATCCCCTCATCCAGGTCATCAATAAAGACATTAAACAAGACTGGCCCCAAGACCGAGCCCTGAGGGACACCGCTTGTGACCGGTCTCCAACTGGATTTAACTCCATTCGCCACAACTCTCTGGGCTCAGCCATCCAGCCAGTTTTTAAACCCAGTGAAGAGTCCACCTGTCTAGACCATGAGCCGCCAGCTCCTGCAGCAGAATGCTGTGGGAGACAGTGTCAAATGCCTTACTGAAGTCCAGGTAAACAAAATCCACCACTTTTCCCTCATCCACTAGGCGGGTCACCTGGTCATAGAAGGAGATCAGGCTGGTTAAACAGGACTTGCCCTTCGTGAACCCATGCTGGCTGGACCTGATCCCCATGTTGTCCTGCATTTGCCGCGTGATCTCCCCCAAGATGAACCTTTCCATAATCTTCCCTGGCACCGAGGTCAGGCTGACAGGCCTGTAGTTCCCCGGATCCTCCTTCCTGCCCTTCTTGTAGATGGGTGTCACATTTGCAAGTCTCCAGTCATCCGGGACCTCCCCCGATAACCAGGACTGCTGATAGATGATGGAGAGCGGCTCGGCAAGTTCCTCCGCCAGCTCCCTCAGCACTCTCGGATGGATCTCATCCGGCTCCATCGATTTGTGGGTGTCTAATTGACTCAGCAGGACCTTCACTACTATTTCCTGGATTATGAGGGGTTTATTCTGATCTCCATCCCTATCTTCCAGCTCAGGGGACTGAATAACATAGTAGTCTGGCCGTTAAAGAACGAGGCAAAGAAGGCATTAAGTACCTCAGCCTTTTCCTCATCCTTGGTAACAATGTTCCCCCTCGCATCCAATAAGGGATGGAGATCCTCCCTGCATCTTTTTTTATTGTTAATATATTTGTAAAAACTCTTCTTATTATCTTTTGTGGCGGTGGCCAGGATGAGTTCAAGCTGGGCTTTTGCCTCCTTAATGTTCTTCCTACACAACTATCTAAATCCCTATACTCTTCCTGAGTAGCCTGCCCCTTCTTCCAAAGGTGGTAGGCTCTCTTCTTTCTCCTAAGTCCCAGCAAAGCTCCGTGTTTAGCCAGGCCGGTCGTTTTCCCCACCAGTTTGTCTTATGACACCTGGGGACAGCCTGCTCCTGCATCTCTAACAGTTTCTTCTTGAAAAGAGTCCATCCTTCCTGAAACCCTTTGCCCACTATGACTGTTCCCCAAGGGACTTTCTCAACCAGTGTTCTAAACAGTTTGAAGTCTGCCCTTCGGAAGTCCATGGTGAAAGTTTTGCTGCCCCCCCCCCTCCTAACTGGGTTAAGGATCAAGAACTGTATCATTTCATGATCGCTTAGCCCAAGACGGCCTTCGACCACCACATCACCTACCAGTCCTTCCCTGTTCGTGAACAACAGGTCTAACAAGGCACCTTCCCTGGTGGGCTCACTTACCAGCTGAGTCAGGAAGTTCTCTTCCACGCACTCTAGGAACTTTTTGGATTGTTTTCACTCTGCTGTGTTATATTTCCAGCAAATGTCCGGAAAGTTGAAGTCCCCCACAAGATCAAGGGCTTGCGACTTTGCAGCTTCTGCCAGTTGTCTACAGAACAGTTCATCGAACTCTTCATCGTGGTCAGTGGCCTGTAGTAGACTCCCAGCAGGATATACACCTCGTTCGCCTTCCTCAACTCACCATCTGGCCAGCCCCTTGTCTGATTCAGCCCCAGTGCCTGCAGTGGTATTCCAAAATGTGAGGAATGCTCACCCAGTAGACTCGGTTCACATCCTCCCTCCTATTGAATAAAGCTGCTCCGCACCCTCCTGGGCAGTTTTATATAAGAAATTGGTAGGAAGATTAGGTCTCTGAAATCTTAACCATTTTCAAATGTGCGCGTGTGGTCTGGGCAGGCAGCTTATGCGACGAGAAATGGGAAGCCACTAAAATGATTCCGCTTCTAAATATTTTGACCTTTATTGACATTTATAAGTAGCAGGCATCTTAATTACCAGTTAAAGGAAGTTAATAGCTACAATAGGAGCCTGTTCTTTTTTCTTTTGTGGCTCATTTCCCAAAGCAGTGCTGTTAGATCAGATTTCTGTGGCAGGACATGGCAAAGGAGCCCAGGAGACCAAGGCTACTTTACAGGTAACCTATACAGAAATCCTTATAGAAGTTAAAGAACCTTCATAAAGTGGAGAATCCAGAGACAGCTCATTTAGAACAACAGATTCCCCATTTCTGTTCGTGTTAAAGCCTAGTATTACAGCACTGTCACGTTTTGCTACATGTAACTGCTTGGTGGGCATTATTGCTGGCTGGTTTTCTGTCAAGCACACCCATAAACAAGGCCTATCCAAATTGGTTTTGGTGTTGAGGGTTTTTTTTCACAACATGCATTTAGGGGCTGGCATGAGGAGATGAGAATATACAACAAGACTTGGCTACTAATCTTGCTACATACTGTTAAAACAACTGGAAGTTCTACCCCAGAGATGGCTGAATTCCTACAGTAAACAAGGCAGCTCCTTTAAAAATCACCTAAAACCCAACTCTGCCTACAGGATTGCATGGGCTGTTGGCTCTACACACTTTCATGGTTCCACCATTAGGATTGTTTTCTAGTTGATGGCACTCATGAGAAGATCTCAATTAGAAAACATTTATTAGAATGAGCAATGCTTTCCCATAACTTTAGAGTATCTTTCTGTACTTGCAACCTATTTGAAACTCAGAGTTTGATCCTGCGATCACTAAAGTCAAAGGCAACAAGTGTGTTCTGTTTAACGGCAAAAGAACAGACCCAGAGTTACTGGACAGTGTGTTTTTAATCAGGGAGCCTTACATTTAAAAGGAAATAGTTTCCATCATATTAGTATTCATTTTCCACCTAAAAAGGATGGGAAATTTGCTTAACAAAAAGGTTAAGTGTGCTGATGCCAAGAGGGCTTGCCCATTGCAGAGCCCGTCTCAGCAATGAAAGCACCTCAGCTGTACCTGTTCGAGGAAATTACATCAAAAAACCTTTGCTTTCATGGCTCAGGGGAGTCTGACCTGTTTCTTACAGTACATAAAAGGTCAACTAAGATCGCTGCGTGTATTATTTCATCCCAGGAACAGACCACATATACCAAAAACAAAAATAAAGCTCAAGTGAAAGGAGGTAACAGAAGGAAAGCTGCTGCAGCCCATCTGACACCGTTTACTCAGATATGTCACTTTAGATCAACAGAGAAATGTCCTCCTGCAAAGTGTTTAATCAAGGGACCCTTGACTGGAAAAGTGATACAGAAGTTCTTTGTGCCTGTGGCAAAAAAGCATATGTGGTCTTTACCATGCACAATAGCTCTTCCCTGCCTGTGGTTCACAGAATCAGTTGGAGTCAGGGCTACTGCTGAAGAATCTGTGAAATACGACAGAGACAGAAAAGCCTCTTTATTGCCTGAAGGCCACAATTTGCTACAGAGATGTAGCCCTCTCCACTGGAAAGTTATAGGCACCTGCAGCACAAAAAAAAAGATTGCAAGTCACTTCTTTAGGTGTTTGTCTTGGTTTGAAAGACAGGTGTCTGCTAAGGAAGGCAGGGGCCCCCCTTGGAATGGAAAATACAACCCCCTTCCCTCCGAATTATTATAAAATTGAAATTAAGGGGCTTTCAGGCAAAGATATGAGGAAATGGGAATAACAGTTTTTACTAATATATATAACAAAACAATAATACAGAGAAACTGGTTTAAAGCCTGACAGAGTCAGGGATACAACCTGGCACCCTGCCGGGCAGGGTGCTGGTAGCAGTCCGATGTAGTGGTAGCTGCAGTTCTCTTGGAAACGGTCCTGTTGAAGCAGTGATCTTGTAGAAAAGAAGTCTGGTCCTCCTCCGAAAATCCGGTGGTGGTGTAGTCCTTGTCCTCTGGGATCCCAGGGGGTAAGGCTGCTCATGCTGTTCCAAACCCCAGATTTTTTATCCAGGTGGGAATGCTTGGCTCCTTCCCCCTGGCCGGAGCATCTCACAAAGGGATGGTGAGTCATGGGGCAAGGCACTGATGGGCCCATTAACAGAAGAATAGTCCAGGTGCAGGTTATCTATGGGTCATGTGGCAAGGCATTGTTGGGCCTATTAACAGAAGCTAGTCCCGAGGGAGGAGGCAAGGAACATTGGCACCTGGTTTCAACAGCTCATGGTAATAGAATACATTGTAACCCAGGACAGTGTTTTATACAAGATGACTTTTTTCCTTCCTATAACGTTTGATCTGATATTATTTATTACCTCTGGTGATAAAAGTCTCAAACCCCTAATTTTCCTTTCAAGAGGCTTACCAGAGCTCCTGAGTCCTTTCCCACTGTATTTTACTAGTTTCATTTATAGTCACTGAATCATTTTTCTCCTCATCTTTCAATTTAGAGCAGAACCTGAAAGTGCAAAGCTCACCCGTTTCCAAACTTTTTTCTTTGGATGGATCTCGGATAATAAACACTGCCTTCTTATCCTTGTGTGTAAATCTGTTAAGCATGACCAGTAAAACTGGGAGCTTGCAGAATGGTAAAGGCTAGAAGGGTCCTCTGAAGGTCACCTAGTTACTGCCCTCCTGTCCTGGAGGGCCTACTAGAGACAATTTGCTCTCCAATATATGTATGCCTCTAAAAAATGTGCTATAAAAATTCATCATCCGAGGAATAAAGGGACAGAAGGGGTGGATGCATTTTAAGTTAATTCAGTCTGAGTCACTATAATTAATTGCTGGATGGTTCAGGAAAGTTGGTGGAACACAACAGGAATGGAGATACCTTTCCTGCTTCTTGGCAGAAGCAGCTTCTGTCAGCTTGGTTATCTATGGCTCAGCACGTGACAGGTAGGTAATAAAACACTGTAAGCACTAGAAAGTAGCTAGCCATTGGGACAGAAATTAATATAGATTTAACAGGGCAGAAAAAAATACAGGGTGCTTGAAAACAAAATCCTATGAGGTGTGTTGGTGTAGGCAGACTCACTGTATGCTCAGATTTATAGTAGTTCTTTCCTGTGCTCTGCATTGCTTAAGAGCAGTGAACTCATCCCAGCCTCGTCAGTCCTGAGTGTAGAAATCATACACATTCATCTATCTCTTTGGGGAAAGACTCAATAAATTAGTTTTCAAGGTGGAAAACACCTTATAGTGGTTAACTTCACTGACATGGTGTGTCTGTTCAGGACCACTGAACGTCATAGCCTAAGAAGCCTTTGCATCTTGTAGGAAAACATATCAAGTCTGATTCTTCTACTCCTTTGGCAGCTATTCCAGCAGCTTCTTCCTAACCAGTTATTACCAGAGGGATAGAATGGGATCTCACATCCTGTGTGAATGACTAGTTATCAAATGTCTGAGGAGGAATTATATTCAAAGATATTTTCCTAAAGATGAATAACAAGGAAAGCTTGTGCAAATATCAGCCAAAGCAGCTGCTGATGCGCAGGCTCCAAAGACTTGGAAAAGCAAATCAAATCCAAGCTTGCGACCGTGAACAGGTATCAGTAGGAATGAAACATTTCCCTGAATTTTGATAACCTTGAACAATTCAATAAATCACATCATTCCACGTACACAGCTTGAGAGGAGTCAGACAGCTGCACTGCCCTTGAGACATGGGCAGTGGTTTCTGAGAGGAAGCAAATAGCTGCCACATAAAATAAAAAGAAGTTAAAAAAACCACACATAGTTCTACTGCAGAATCATTCCATTCAGCCTGGCTAGAAACACAGGCAGCTACAAACCATCATTCATCTCTAACATAAACAGAGATTTGGTTAGACTAGCAGTAACATAGGTTGAGATTTTTAGTAGATGACATAAATAAATGTATTTTTATACTTCCTCACCACATTAAGCTTGAAAACAGAGTTCTAAAATATGAGCCATACACTATGAGACTTCTAATAGCCAATAAATTGAGATAGTCACAGTGAACCAATGTTTTCTCCTTAAAGGTACATTTTGCTGCAGTGTATATAAATACAAGGGGACTTGTTTTTTTATGGATTTGAAATAATTTATAGCTGATCATGATCATTCAAAAAGGTTAAAGGTCTCTTAGGAGGACAGCAAGACGGAAACCACTTCAGAAGACGCAATCTCAGTTTCCAAATATTATTTCTACATGGAAAGACATTAGTAAGGAGATGGGAGAAGGTTGGGGAAAATTACTTTCTCCCCAGAAGGTACAATGCAGAGAAGAGAGCTAAAGCATCTCATCTCAGCTGTGTTTCTCTGTTCCTATCCCACCTCTGGTGCTCTAAGTATAAAACAAGTTCTTACCCTGCCCAGTGCATCCACTTCCCATTTGTAAGGTAGGAATTATAGTGCTAGAATTCCTTTAGGTGGTGTGAAAGGAATCAGAGATCTTAGAGAATTATCAGTAATACTTAAGAGCTAAAATACTTAGATGCTAAAGGTCATTTTTAATCTCTAGCCCTTACAGCACTTTAAAGAGGAGGTCGGTGTTATCATCGTGCTCTCCCACACTGGGAAACTCAATACGATTGATACAATAATTTATTTGACTTCTCAGAATGGGTCAGGAGCAATATCAGGACTGATTTCCAGGTGTAGTTGTCCAAAGAACACTTTTATAGGTATCTAAGACCCACAAAGGCTGATATCCAGCAGTCAGAACTTGATGAGAGAACCTGCGGGATCACAAGGCTGAATTTCAGCACAGCATTGCTCACTAGGCTGAAGGATGACAGTGCACTGCATGGACTTGGAAGGCAAATCCTTCGATATAGAACAAAGTTGTTTAGTTTTTGGACCTACCACTTTCTGTGGGTCTCTTACAAAGTGACATGTTCCTAGTGGGGGAGCAATAAAGCATGTCAGCGTGTATTGGCTCTACTGCCCATTACTGACTGAACATTGTTGGAATAGCAAAGATGAAAATATCTGAGCGCTGATGTCACTTTGATACAATTGCTTTGTAGGCTGTTCAGTTTTTCTTGGGGCACCTATTCATTTCAGGAGACTTGCTGATCTTTGTCTGATGGCTGAGGTTTTATGACCAGAAAGAAATGAAGATGGCAGCTAAGAGCCTCACTTCACAATGAGTAAAGTAATCCTTTTAAGGGAGAATTTGTCATTCCTAGCTCAGTTTAAAAACCAGCAATTGAGGCTAAGTAGATGGAATGTACTTGCAGTATAAAACACCAATTACTTTCAAAAGAAATTTAGCTGTATGATGACAAACAAAACAAAAACAATAACCACCTCTGCACCCACCTATGTTCAAGTTGAAAAGTCAACTATTCAAGAGCTGGAAACACCAGAATTAAGGTTGCCTTGTGCAGTTCTAGTTCACTTCTCCTGTGTGATACAATTACAAGATATTTTTCCCCATGGGCTCACCCCCATTAAGTGGGCAGGATGAACAGAGCTATTCAGTATTTCTTTTTTACCTTTCTGAGTCAATGTTTGGCCCTGGTTTTATTTATAGCATGCAGCTTAAACTCTTCACTGAAAACAGTATTATTCATATCCTTGTGGGTTTTAATACGACACTTATCACAGAAATATTTGCTTCAAAAACATATAAAACATCTCCTGACAAAACCCCTGCCAATGATGTAGGATGGCAGCATGGTCCCTTTGATACAGGGGCAAAAGAGTTAATAGAAAGAGTTTAATTAAAGAAGTATGCAGCTCTTGCTTGGGGAGTATGTAATCTTGCCTCTCTTGCTTGGGAACCTTGCCTGCTAAATGAAACAGTTGCTACAGGCCGCTGATTAGAAGAAGGCCGTTGAGAAAAGGGAGGACAGCTCCTGCTCCTTCTGATAAGAGGAAGGTCGGTTCCCACCATCTCAGCATTTGAGCTGGTGGGAACTGACACCGCGGCCAGGAGAAGAGCCAGAGGCCCACAGAGCATGTGCAGCCAACTGAGGAAGACTTAGAGCCTTCCTCCCGAGACCCCCGAAGAGGACCACCAGGGAGCACTGCGCAGGCACAACCAGGCGAAGCAAGAGGCGTGGAATATTATAATGACCTGATACAATTATGTAATGTTTATGATACACTCCTCATGAATATGTATTACTTAATGCCATAAAAGAAACATGCTTTGGCCCCCCAGGTGTGCAAGTTCTGAGGAGCGATCCCCCTTGCAGCCAGCGCTGAATAAACATACCTACTTTATAACTTTACGAGAGTTATAGAGTCTTTTCTGCGCGTCAGTTGGCGACCCAGATGGGACGTCTCTGCTTGGCTGCCGGATCAACTGAGGGACGGACGTCCTAGGTGCACGCCCCAGACCTTTCTGGAGGAACTCCGCTCCTCGGCCGCTCACTGCGGGAGCAGACAACGACCATCTACACTTACGGACAAACGGTATGTTTTATTGGAGTAGCCTGTAAGTCGTACGCGTGGCTGGGGCAGCTGGTAAATCACACAGAGACGTCTGGTGTGCAGCACAGTCCCTGTAGGGAAGGAGTCTCCGTTTGGTGGGAAGCTGGCTAGGGGAGGCAGGCTAGGGGATTCGCTGATGGCTCGCAATCCTTGGGGTGGATCGAGTGAATCCCTAGGGAACAGCTATGTGTGAGTGTGTAACTTTAGGAGCCCACTATGGAATTCACTGACCGATAGAGCGGCCGCTAGTGATCCTCAGGGTGGATTGAGTGAATTCAGAGGTAGTATGCATGAAATGAGTGTGTGGACATGTTTGTCTAAAGTGTTGAAGTGCCCTAACTAATAACAAATCATCGCGTTTATTGGTTGGGTTGTGGTTCGGAGTCTGAGGTCTTGTGCTCCGAAGGCAGGGATCCAAGTCCCCTGAGGGTTCAGGTCCCCCTTTTCTGACGGGTTCGGTGAAAATTGAATTACGGCTAAAGATTTATGGCTTATGATTTATGCTGAAACATTGTGGCTGACAACTTTATGTTTCAGTGTAAGGAGCTCCTTTGCGTGGCTGTGGGCTATGTGTTGTTTGATTGGTGTGTGGAGCTCCGATGCGCTCGTCCGCTGTCCCGCGGGGAAAGAAGGGGGGGGGGGGGGGGGGGGGGTGGTCGGAGACGAACGAGGCGTAAGCGTGTGATATTTGAGACACCTGAGCTTAATTGCCGGTTCACTCCGCTAAAGTGAGACCCTCAGTTAAGGTCTGAGTGTTAACCGTCTGTGTCTTTAGCACGAGTCACACAGCATATGGCAGATTCTGCCAACGAAAAGAGCGATAGCACTAAAATTAAAAAATGAATTATTGGTGTCCTATAAGTTCATTATAAAGCTTCATTATTGTCCTATACATGAAGGAGGGATTTTTTTTTCTCCGTGGTCCAATCTTTGTGATCAAAAGTGAACAAGACGTTTAGGTCAGGTTTAAAGGCGGCTTTTAGTGTGGGTACGGGAATTTATTAGATTGGGATGAAACAGGGGTAGAGGAGAGCTTGTGAAGGCGTATTGTGGAAACCAAGAGGGCATAAAGAGTCAATAAGGAATTTAAGGTCGTACGAGAGGGAAGATCGAGACCGTTCCGTAGTACAGAGCGCACTCTAGTGTCCGTCCTTAGTGTCACCGCGATTGTTTGTTATTTCAGATCACTGAAGCGGCTAACTGAGAACGACCCGCTGTAGAAGATTTAGATTCTCCTGGTCGGAGGGGAGCCCCCCTCCTCCCCGCCTTGTGTGTGTGCCTGCCAGGAAATTGTTAAACTCCCGAGAAGACATCTAGTCTGAGTATTATTAGAGTGACAGTGGGAATTCGCGAAAGGGGGTTTGGGTGAAAGCAAAGGGTGTAAATTGTGACCGAAATAAGAAGTAGCATGGGAAGTGGTCAGAGTAAAGAGATCTTAAAGAAAAGCACCCTGGTGTGTGTACTAGCACATTGGAAGGATATCGCTGGGACAGGGGGTACAGAGAATAGGAAGACTCTCGTTAAGTATTGTAATCAGTGGTGGCCCCTATATAAACTGGGCGATGAAGCAAAGTGGCCACTTAACGGAACAATAGATTATAACACCCTTGTACAATTAATGTTGTTCTTGAGAAGAGAAGGAAAGTGGGATGAGGTATCTTACGCTGACATGTTTTTCACCCTCCGGAATCACCCTGAGTGGCAAAGGGACTGCGGGCTTATACCACGGCAAGACCCCTTGGTGCTAGCTCTTGAGAGAGAAAATAGTAAAAATCCTAAGAGCAGACTTAGGAGGTGTTGCTCAGCGTGCAGCATCAGTCAGAGATGTACCAAACCAGACAAAATTCACCAAGACCCAGAAGAGCAGGAACTAACTGATTTGTTTAGGCCTCCCCCTCGGAGACAGAGGGAAGATACAGGCTCGGACAAAACTACTACCCCCCCGGAGAGTCCCGTGTCCTCGTGGACCAGAAAAAAGGACGTACTTCAGGCACCTCTCCGGGAGGCAGTGGCATCCGATGGAGACACAATGCTTATTAAGGTACCTTTTTCCACCGCTGATTTGGAGGTGTGGAAGAAAGTTGCTAGAGACTATCGCAACGACCCGGTAAGCGTGGCCAAACATTTTCGGTTCATCATCAAACAGCACAACCCTGACTGGAGTGATATCCAGTTGTTACTAGACACTCTGACCAAGACAGAAAAGCAATTAATTTTGAAAGTAGCAGGAGGTTTAGCTGAAGACTACCATGAACTGAACGTGAAAGAACATTTCCCACTCCAAAATCCTTACTGGAACCCAAAATGGTCAGCGGAGAACGCAAAATTACAAGCTTACCAGGACTGGATTGCGAAGGGAATGGAAAAAGCCATTCCTAAAACTATAAACTGGTCAACACTATATGCTATCAGGCAGGGTCCCTCCGAGTCTCCAACCGAATTCCTGGATCGACTAAGGGATGTAATGATGCGTCGCAAACCGTTAGATCCTGAGTCCCAGGTAGGAATACAGCAATTAGTATCCCTGTTTTTGGGTCAATCTACAAAGGATATTAGGCTTAAACTTCAGAAGTTGCGCACCGTAGACGGGAGGAATTTAGAAGTCTTATTAGATGAGGCCTGGAGAGTGTTCAGTAACCGGGAAGAAGACTATAGGCAGGAACAAAAGCGGGTGGGGGTGGTAAAAGAAGAAAGAAAACCCTGGCAGGGATCACTCCAACTAGGAAAAGATCAGTGTGCGGTGTGTAAAAAGTTTGGTCACTGGAAAAACGAATGCCCAGAGAAAAAGCAAGACAATCGCAAAAAGGGAGTAGTGGCTCATGTTAAGGAGGACCAATGGGGACCTGGGGGATCTACCCTAGCAGATCCACTGGTTATAATAAAGCTAGGGAAAGAAGAAAAAAGGAGTAGAATTTTTGGTGGACACAGGGGCAACATATTCGGTTCTGAATCAAGCTTTAATACCTCTGGAAAATGATTATGTTAGGGTAAAAGGAGCAACTGGCCAAAGTGAAAAGGCATACTTCTGTAAACCCTTAGAATACAAATTGGGAAAACAATGGGGCATTCATAAATTTTTGTACATGCCCAACTCCCCAAAGGCACTCCTGGGCAGGGACCTGCTAGAACAACTAAATGCAATTATTAAATTTGAAAAAGGGGAAATTATTCTGGAGGTAAATGATCAACAATATGTACAAATGCTGAGCTTATTTTTAACCAGCGTATCCATCGAGGGGCAAATTAATGAAGAAGTATTGAACCAGGTATTTCCTGGGGTATGGGCCACTGATGTGCCAGGAAAGGAAAAAAATGCTGCACCCGTTGAAGTTAGACTTAAAGAGGGAAAGCAGCCAGTGAGAATCAAACAATATCCCCTGAAAAGGGAGGACAGGGAAGGAATTTGCCCGGTAATAGAAAAATTTTTACAATTTGGGTTATTAAGGGAATGTGAATCTGACTTTAACACCCCCATATTACCTGTTCGTAAACCTGATGGATCATACAGAGTGGTCCAAGATTTACGAGCTGTAAATAAAATAACTGAAGATCTTTACCCAGTGGTACCAAATCCGTATACTTTATTAACTGAACTAACACGTGAACTAACCTGGTTTACCGTTGTAGATTTGAAAGATGCCTTCTTTTGCCTCCCTCTCCATGAAACCAACCAGAAAATATTTGCATTCGAATGGGAAAACCCCAAGAGCGGACGGAAAACTCAGCTCACTTGGACGGTGTTGCCTCAAGGATTCAAGAATAGCCCTACCATATTTGGAAACCAGCTTGCAAAGGATTTGGAGTCCTGGGAAACCCCACCTGAAGAAGGGAAGATAGTGAAGTACGTAGATGACACCTTGATAGCTACCTGGACAGAAGAAGCCTGCATAATGTGGACAGTAAGTTTGTTAAATTTCTTGGGGTTCCAAGGGTACCAGGTGTCTAAGAAAAAGGCTCAAACAGTAAAACAAGAAGTAATCTATTTGGGCTATGAAATCAATGCTGGGCAGAGGTCTCTGGGACAAAACCAGAAAGAAGCAATATGTCAAACCCCGAGACCACAGACAGTGAAAGAATTACGAACCTTTTTGGGGATGACTGGGTGGTGCAGGCTGTGGATTTATAATTATGGACTGCTTGTGAAACCCCTATATGCACTGACTGTAACCAAGCAAAAGAATCTTCAGGGGACCAAGGAGGCTGAGCAAGCTTTCAGGCAACTGAAAAAGGCTTTGATGTCAGCCCCGGCTCTAGGACTCTCAGACGTGAGTAAACCATTCCTTCTTTTCTCCCACGAAAACCAAGGAATTGCCCTTGGAATACTGGCACAAGACTTAGGCCCATATCGCCGGGCAGTTGCCTACTTTTCCAAACAGCTAGATGGCACTGCAAAAGGCTGGCCTGGGTGTTTAAGAGCAGTTGCAGCTGTGGTACTGAACATCCAAGAGGCACGAAAGTTCACTTTGGGCCAGAAAATGACTGTGCTAGTATCTCACACAGTATCTGCAGTACTGGAAGCAAAAGGCGGGCATTGGCTTTCTCCACAAAGGTTCCTGAGATACCAGGCCGTCATGGTGGAGCAAGATGATGTGAGAATTGTGGTTACTAACATTATCAACCCAGCTTCTTTTCTCAGTGGGAATATGGGAGAGCCGGTACACCACGATTGCCTAGAGACCATCGAAGCCACATCCTCCAGCCGTCCAGACCTGAAAGATGACCCTATGGAAAACGCAGAAACCTGGTTTATCGATGGGAGTAGCTACGTTGTAAGTGGTAAAAGATATACCGGGTATGCCATTACCACCAGTCAAGAAATAATAGAATCAGGACCCCTACCCACAAACACTTCTGCACAAAAGGCAGAGATAATTGTCCTGGCCCGAGCCTTGGAGCTAGCCAGAGATAAGACTGAATATTTACACAGACTTGAAATATGCTTTTGGAGTCGTACCCTCACGTGGAGCAATTTGGAAAGGAAGAGGACTGTTGAGCTCGCAAGGCAAGAACATTAAGCATGCAGCAGAAATTTTAAAATTATTGGAAGCAGTTCAACTACCGAAGAAGATAGCAATCATGCACATTAAGGCACACCAAAGAGTGAGCTCAGAGTTGGAAAAAGGAAATGAGCTGGCGGACAGAGAGGCAAAACAGGCAGCCAAAAGAGAGGTAATAACAGAGGGGGCTTTAATTCCTGACGGGCAAGTCTCCCTAGAAGGTAAGCCAGAATATACTAAAGAGGATCAGAAGTTAATTGCAGATTTAAAAGGGTCATATAACGAAGAGGGGTGGGCTCTCACACCACAAGGGAAACTGATCATTCCCTCTCATATGGTATGGTCCTTAGTAAGGGAAGAACATAAAAAGGGGCATTGGGGGGCAGAAGCCCTGTATAAATATTTAATTGGAAAAACCCTAGCTAGAAATTTGTATACCACCGTGAGAGAGGTGACACAACAGTGTGACCTTTGCCTCCAGACTAAGCCCAAAAATACCCCAAAACCAGAGATGGGCCAAGTTGGGAAAGGGAATGGACCGTGGAAACAATGGCAGATTGATTTTTCAGAACTTCCAAGGAAAAGGGGGTACAAATATTTACTTGTACTAACTGATACCTTTTCAGGTTGGCCAGAGGCATTTCCTACTAGAACAGCCCAAGCTCAGGAAGTAACCAGAATATTGCTACAAGAAATAATACCACGCTTCAGAGTCCCAGCCACCATATCCTCCGACAGAGGATTTTCATTTCAAAAGTAGTACAACAAATTAGCCATCATTTGGGTATAGATTGGCAACTTCATACCCCATACCGCCCTCAGTCGAGTGGCCAAGTAGAAAAAAAGAATCATTTGATTAAACAGCAAATTGTGAAATTGGGACAAGAAACCAATCTGGCGTGGCCTCAATACCTTCCCTTGGCTCTTTTACGTATCAGAACTAGGCCGAGAGCAAAGGAAGGACTGAGCCCTTTTGAAATCTTGTATGGGCGACCATATGGAATACAAGGAGGAATGTCCACACAAGCTGAAGATGAAATTATGACGTCGTACATGGTGACACTGAGCAAACAGCTCAGGAAAATTGAAAAACGTGGCTGGTACTTGAAGTAGAGGCCTAGATGGGCCAGTACATAATATACAACCTGGAGATTATGTATATCACAGAATCACAGAATGTTAGGGATTGGAAGGGACCTCAAAAGATCATCTAGTCCAATCCCCCTGCCAGAGCAGGAACACCTAGATCAGGTCACACAGGAACATGTCCAGGCGGGTTTTGAATGTCTCCAGAGAAGGAGACTCCACAACCTCTCTGGGCAGCCTGTTCCAGTGCTCTGTCGCCCTCACTGTGAAGAAGTTCTTCCTCACATTTATGTGGAACCTCCTATGTTCCAGCTTGCACCCATTGCCCCTTGTCCTATCATTGGATGTCACTGAGAAGAGCCTGGCTCCATCCTCATGACACTCACCCTTTACATATTTATAGACATTAATAAGGTCACCCCTCAGTCTCCTCCAAGCTAAAGAGTCCCAGCTCCCTCAGCCTTTCCTCATAAGGGAGATGTTCCACTCCATCATCTTTGTGGCTCTGCGCTGGACTCTCTCAAGCAGTTCCCTGTCCTTCTTGGACTGGGGGGCCCAGAACTGGACACAATACTCCAGATGTGGCCTCACCAAGGCAGAATAGAGGGGGAGGAGAACCTCTCTTGACCTACTAACCACCCCCTTTCTAATGTGCCCCACTTGATACAGGCCTCCGACTAGACTCTGTCCCATTGACAGTTAGGAGTTATGCTTGTCAGGATGGACCATTTTAAAGCATGCAGGTGGTCATCCCTGAAAATCAATCAGCACATGCCCTTTGTGATTTATGGTGCATGTAAAGGCCAGTATTGTATACATAGCTCAGCCGACTGCAGATGAGTTTGGTGCTTATGGCACACTTTTCAGTACTTGCCATACATGTGGCATACTTTATCTCCTGCAGAAGGTTGGTAGGGCAGTGTACAAGAGCCACTGCAGTGCTGCATGATGGTAGAGCTGTTGTGATGGTTAAGGGTGTGCATTAGTCATTCCTTGTTAAACCACAAGTCATGTGATATTTACGTTGCTACAGCTTGGTCATTTTTTCCTCTTGTTTCATCCTGGGAAAGTTTTATAAGCAGAAGTTTTTAAAACGTGCAAGAAACACATTGAGGCTATAAAATATATTATTTTGTTTTATTGGTAAAAAAAATGTTAAAAAAATGTACTCAGTGGAGTCTATCCAGAATTGCCCAACGATTGCAGTAAAATAACCTGGAAAGCAGCTTATGTAATTGGCTTACAGTGGTGGGTTGTGAACTCGGGGGAAAGTCACGACTGACTCTCAGTTTATGGCTTATCTGCTTTTGACTTGTCTACAGCCTGGAGTGGATCTTCATCCATAAATTGCCTTGCTGCAGAACTACTGTGTGACCACATCACACAAACTTTGGCACAAACCCCACTATATTTAGTGAATAGATGCTTATTCTTCCACTTTATTTTCTATTGGTACTACACTTCAAGTTGCAAAACCTCTTATTTCCAGATAGGAACCAGAGATTGAGTAACTCCTAATAGCAGATACTGTAAAACTGGTATTTATTTGATTTTTGCCTTTAGCTCTTATGTTTTGCCGAGGCTGATGAAAAAGTAGAAGCTGTCTTTACTAATTCCCTGGCAACTGTTCAGAGAACCAGACCAAATCATCCTCATATAATTATAACCTATATCCCCAGCTTCCTGATTCTTCGTTCTTCCCAGTTGCACTCCGTTTTTAACCTTGAGTAGGCCTTTTCTGTCTCAGAGAAAAAAAATCCTTTCTTTTTATGCAGTGACCAGAAAATCACATAATTTTTCCTGTGTGTGGTCTATTGCAGCTACCCTGAGATTTTGGAGATTTTTCAAAATCAAAACAAAACACACTTACAATTGTTCCTGGAACAGGAACACTTATATAACTGTACTTGTATTTTTCTGTTACAAAAATGACTTTCTTTGCATTATGTTAGCTGGTTTTGGAAACTTTTTGTCTACCGCTCCACTGTCCTAATGTCCTGGACTTGCTTTTTAGAGAAAAATAGAAAATTGGAAGTAATTGAAATGAGGATGCTTTGATTTGCAATCACTCATGTTGCTTTGACTTGAAGCAGTTGGGGGAATATAGTTGTTAATAAAAAAGATGTTTGGAACTGTTTCTTATGATCGAGTGAATTCTAAAGGCAGAAAGCAGTGTTTGGAAGCATGGGAGATGCATTTGATTGCCTATAAAAAGAGATCTAGGACACTGAAGACTCATTCTGCTCTAAAAAGCTTGGTTTTGAACTTGTGTATATACCAAGTAACTTTAGAATAAAGATTGCCAACTTTTTCATGCTTAGAGCCATTTTTATTTCTTACATGAATGCTTTTAGGCCAGACTGATGTGGTCATATTTGAACAGCTCTGCCCTTCACCCAATAAGTTCTGGTGGACCTGACCTTGTTACCTATTTCCCCCCCCAGCTCTTTATGCCATAAACTGACCTGACCTGCTGACAAGCCTGCCTTCCCTTGGACTACCAGTAGGCTCGACACCCCTTCCAGGGCATCTAGGATGCAACGCACTGGTAACATTGGCTGGCACCATTAGCAGAATTTTAACATGCATCTATTTGGCACCCAGTTTGACAGAGGTACATCTGCTGACCTCCCACTGTGGGGGATTCCAATCTTCTTGTATCCTGGAAAATCTGTAGGCAGCTTCTGAAGACATTCTCCATCTTAAGAAAACCTCTGAAAGTTTGGAGGAACATGTGTTTGAACTGTGATCCCTGAGAAGAGATCAAGATGGATAAATTGGAAAGCTACACCATATTTATTTAGCAGTGCTACACTATCATGAAAGCTAGTGCTATCATATTTATGCCTACTGAGCATGCTGAATAACTGTTCTTACTAATCACTGGATTTTTGGAAAAACTACGATATTTTGAGAGTCTGCCATTTCTGTTTTGCAAAGAAAGGTTGTAAAGTTTGGTGAGGATAGGCTAAATCTGAAGAATCTATTCTAGTTGTAGTAAAAGCTCAAATTTTAGAGGTCTCTTAAATAAGGTGCTAAATTTTATATTCTTAATAATGTTTCTTGGTGCATGTAGAGAGGTGCAGAAACTTCCCACTTTTGTGCAACACTGTTCTCCCAGATAGTCAAAACTCATGACACTTTGCACTGAAACAGTCAAAGGTGCATATTAGGTTTTGAATGCACAGGCTCAGTGGATGGCTGAAAATCCCAGCCATGACATATAATAAAGGACAGATGTTATAGATACTCCTGGGGGCAATGAAGGAGTTCACAGAATTTTGCTTCTAAAAATCAATATTAATTTATCTTTTCCTGCTGACAGCTTAGTGCTAAGAGTTGGCCTCCATTTGATGTGAACACTGAGAAGCTGCTTCAAGCTACCACTGATTCGAATTTACTTGTATTAGTCTAATTGCATGCTCTACCATTATCTGTTTGCAATCACAAAGAGGAAGCTTCTGAAGCTTGGGAATGAGAGAAAATGAAGTGTCTTGACAAAAACACTGAGAATGCTTATGGAGGTTTTCCCATCTCTGTTTGTGAGTATGAACAAAAAGGCACAACTATATTTTTTCCATGTCTGTCTTTATGCTGTAACCATTAACATTAATACATGTAACAACTAGGAATAGGGATAATTAATGAAGGTCCCCAAGCATTGTGAGCTGATAATAAGTAATAGTTCATGAATTGTTTTGGAAGAAATTGAATTAGTTCATTACTGAATTAGTTGAGTTAACTCATTAGTAAAATCATACAATTGTTCTCTCTACGGATATTCAACTTAGCTTATGAAACATTCAAATTTAGTGCTTTTAGCTGTCCAATTTAACTACAAGCTTTAAAACATGCCACTTGAACATTTTATTTATAATGTTACCCTAGAAGGTATGGTGTTAGTCCTTTTCACATGCAGCAGGCAGACACAAATTGTAAGAAAGTGGACAGATAAAGCACCTTAATAACTAAAGACACTGAGACCAGTTTTGCGTCTGTTTGAGTCTAGAGGTTTAGGCTGGAGAGAGAAGTTGAGAGCCTTGCAGAGCATTTACTGTGCTCTACAAAGAGGCAGCATTGCACAGCACTGGACAAGCTTGGGGAGAGCCAGGGGAGTGCCGGGCTGACCCTGGGCTTGCTTCCTCCATCCCTTCACCTGTGAAATGGTTGCAATGCTGATCACCACCCACACCACAGACCACTTTGAAAAATGATACTGGAAAGCGCTGCACAGGGTACCACAGAGTTGGAAATCTGTTATTTATGGGTGAGCTACTAAAGCTAGTTCAGCAGTAGGGATCTGTTTCTTTCTGCCTGGCCAATACAGTTGGAGAAGAGCAGCAAAGGAATATACAAGGTACTTTGCAGCCTCAGGATAGCTGTCTATGGGACTGGAGTGCCAGGTCTGTGAGTGAAAGGAAGGCTTTACTCGCATGAGAAAAGCCTGGGAGAACTGCTTTCTAAACTGCCAGGGTCCCTATTTATTTCCTACATAAACTTCTAAACTTCATGGGGAAAGTGTGAAGATGAACTAGGATGATCTCAGTTCTTGTACAGCTGGGGTGAGCTCCTATAGTGACAGCTGAGTGCCATGGCCTGGTCCTTCTTATAGCTTATTTATTAAAACAAACATGCAAAAAAAAGCAATGCCTTTTACTTTTCCATTTCAGGGATAAGTTTCAGAAATGAGGCCTTACTAGTACTCATTAGCAGCTTCTACTCAAGTAGAATACCAAGTGATGCCAATGGAGATATAATACATTCTTAAACTGAAGTATCCGCCCTTATGCTTGGCTGTATCTCAGCCCCTTTACCAGTTTTGGGGATTGACCCAAAGCTGACTAAGTCGGTAGAAAGTCTAGCTAATTACAGCATGGCTTGGATGAGGTTCTGAGAGCCCTTGTCACTTTATGATGCGCAGGGTTATAATTTCAGGAGCTTTTTTTTTAAGTTTAGGCAGTGAAAAAGGGAATAATGGAAATAATTCATTGAAACATTGCTATGAATCAGAGAATGCATTTGCTAAAGTTAAAAAAAAACCCAAACAACCAAACCCTCAAATCAGATTGGATCCAAGCTCGGAAAAGCACAAGAAGATGTAACCAGAAGCTTTATGAGATTCCCATCTTAAACTTCAGCAGATGTTGGCAGTAAGATGATTATACTCTGTAATTTGTACCTTTTACAGTGTCTGTGGCAACTATTACATCACCATAGCTTCCTAAGGCGTGTAAATGGAGCAACATTGACTTCTGTTTCCCAGTGTATTAGTGAGCCTGTAGTCATTCCTTTGACAGGTGTTTTTTCACGAAGAGCAGTTCTGTGAGCTCAGTTGAGAGCATCAGCTGGGTAGTGGGTAGTCTCTCAAACAGGCTGAGGAATGAGTTGCTTCTAAAATTGGTTAAATACTGGTTCCAGGATTGTGAGCTTCTATGGATTCTGAGTTTTAGTGCTAATATTTGCAAAAATGGAAACTCATTGAGCTTTAAGTTCAGCACTCTGAGTATATCCACTTTCAGAGAGAAAAAGCATAGTTCCTTGTGTCTTCCTACTCAACTCATTCCTCCTCAAGTTTTCAGTGTGTAAAACAGGACTGAAAATACAGTCTTCCTTCTGGAGAGACTCAACTGCAAAATGCCTTGTGATCCTCATCCTAGAACAACAAAACAATTGATGTCTTTGAGGACGGTATCTTTTTTTTTACTGTGTTTATACAACACTTAGTTACTCAAGTGAAATCCATGTCTGAGATGGAAGATCCCTGGTGCTATTGTAACTGGTTTATATTGAGCTGTAGTACTAATACTACTAAAGAATAATGGCGGGTGGGACTTATATCTGGAGAGTAGCAGCAACTTCTGTCTGTGTAAATTAGAGACCTTGCCTTAAACTAGGAAGAGTTACAGTGGGGTAATTTACATTGTGGATTAAACATGTCCTTGTAAATCCAGAGCAGAAGACAGGCTGGACAGTAGTAGTTCCAGTTAGCGGTGATTTGTTTGGTTTTCTTAAACTTCTAATACTTTAAAATAGCTTTGAAAAAGAAAAGCAATTCTAATAACAAAACTGTCTTGATCCAATGCAGGTTGTAGCAGTGCCATTGTTTCAGGTAGCTGCACCCTAGTATAATAATGGTGGTACTTTTAAAGATGCTGCTAAGTGATACTTGAGATCATGCTTGTTAATTTCTTTTTACTACATGAAATCAAAGAAGAATCTTTGTTACAGTCATTGCTGAAGCACTTGAATTTGAAATAATCCAAGCTTATTTAACACATTTCAAAAAAGAAGAGCTACATTCTTTACAATGAGTCTTCCACTTATGCCAAAAATACAAATTCCAAAATATATTTATAATAGTAATAATAATGCTAAATCCTCCAGACATGCCAGATTTCCAGTCCTGTTGATATAAGCTGTAAGCATTGTGCATTTTTCTTTCACCTGTCAGATCCTCTCCTCTGAAGAAAGTATCATTGAGGAACAGTTTGAGAAAAGCAAAATGGACCAGAAGAATATTAAGAGATATTGATGGCTCTCAGAACAGTAAGTCACATTTTTTATTGTAAGTATTTCTAACTTAAGCATTTTTCTTTAAGGCTATAATGTCAAACAAGTAGTATGACATAGAGAACCATAAACTGATTTCTCTGGGAGATTTTGCAGATGGGACTGCAGCCTTCCATAAACTTGAAAATTGTATTTCTCAAATGTGTATCATACTGGTGGAAGAACTTGAGGTAACATCTTTTTCCACAGAGAAAGTGTCTCAAAAGAAGAGTTACTTGATTTGTACCTTAGGTGCAACCAAAAGGGTGGATGTAAATTGTCTTGTTTGTGAGAAGAATGATTATGTAGTCTCTGAATTAAAGTTTATTTAGAACTTTGCTGATGGTTGATTAACAGCTGAAAAAGAACATGAGCACTGTTGCATTCAAACAAAAATCCCACAAATATAAAGTTGTTTCATTTTTTTTTGCAATCAGATATGACTACTTTTTTGGTTTTAGGGTTATGTTCATAATCACATGCACGTACACTTCTAAATATGGACATGCAAACAGAGGAAGGGAGTAATTTTGTATTCTTTTAAATTGCAAATTTCAATGGGAATCTTCCAAAATTAAGTTTGCTGGAAATGATTTCATTCTAGCTTTACTCTGCTATATCGCTTGGCTCCAGATTAGGCCTTATTGTTTGCCCAGTGGTCTTAGAAGGAGGTGCTTTAAACCAATGAAAACAAGGTTTGCAAATGCCAAAGATGATGCTGAAAGAAAACAGATGGTTTCTCAAACACAGAACTCATGTCAGTGGAAGTTTTGGAGCTCTCTCTCGGAGAAATGGGGTTTTGTTGCCATCGGTTTGCTAAAAACAAGATTATACACTATATTGCATTCAGATGATTTTATACTAGTCAAAACAATCTTGTGGGACTTCACTTGTGCTGAAGGTGACGCGCGGAAAAGACTCTATAACTCTCGTAAAGTTATAAAGTAGATATGTTTATTCAGCGCTGGCTGCAAGGGGGATCACTCCTCCGAACATGCACACCTAGGGGGCCAAAGCGTGTTTCTTTCATAGCACTAAGTAATACATATTCATGAGGAGTGTATCATAAACACTACATCATTGTATTAGGTCATTATAATATTCCACGCCTCTTGCTTCGCCTGGTTGCGCCTGTGCAGTGCTCTGTGGGCCTCTGGCTCTTCTCCAGGCCACGGCGTCGGTTCCCACCAGCTCGAATGCTGGGATGATGGGAACCGACCTTCCTCTTATCAGAAGGAGCAGGAGCCGTCCTCCCTTTTCTCAACGGCCGCCTTCTAATCAGCGGCCTGTAGCAACTGTTTCATTTAGCAGGCAAGGTTCCCAAGCAAGAGAGGCAAGATTACATACTCCCCAAGCAAGAGCTGCATACTTCTTTAATTAAACTCTTTCTATTAACTCTTTTGCCCCTGTATCAGTCCCCCCTTTTCTACAGAGTTAGTAAATTCTTTTACTAATACAGAAATTCTTCATCTAGTAGTCTATTTCTACAATTCTATGACTCTATGGTTTCGAAAGGTATCTCTCAGTGCTTCTCCATGTGCATTAGATACAGAAGTTAGGGTGGCCAGTCACTGTAACATTCTCCAATTCCAGACAAACAGTATTACAGAGAAAACAAAGCTAAGTAAAACCAATATTAAAAGAACAATAATTGGGTGTAACATCGCATTCAGGATACCAGTCGCAGTAGGTGACCATCCAAAAAGCACGTCCCACCAATTATGGCTTGCATCTTGTTTTACCCTTTTTAAAATTCTCTTTATTTGTTTTGTATCATGATAAACCATTATCAAAGTTTTATTCCCATTTTCTTGGACCTCTTCCAAAATTTTGATCAAATCTTGGTGCTTTACTAATTGTCTTATTAAAGTAAGATTCATTCCAATAGGTACAGGTAATAATTTGTGAAACATTGTATAATTGGATCTTATTAACTGGTGAGATACGACTGGTGCTAAGTAAGAGAAGTCACACCCGAGAATTTTAACAAAATTGCAAATACAAAAGTTAGAACGATTCTTGCTATCTATCATCGTTTCATCTATCACTATAGAAGCACAAGCAGTTCTCAAACATGCACAACCTTGACCAATATATACAAGTATAGCCTTTTGACTGATATCTGGATGGATCTCAAAGTGACAAATGCCTTGCTCACTGTCAAGGCAAATGTCTTGGGCGTCAGTTGTATTACCTTCACGAATGAACCCTTGTTGTTTCCGTGTAACACAAGATTCCAAATTTACAGTCTGCCACTTCTTATTTGCTATCCATGTCCATGCCCTGTGCTCAGAAGGATAGAGCACTGTTTTATCATGGTTTAATCCTAGTGCAATGATGGGGTGGATTGTGTATACTGATGCGTTGCGTATGGTTAACACAGAAGCTGTAGCCACATTAGTAATAGGGTTATAGGTAAAATTTACTAGGGTCCACCAAGCTTGGAGCTTCCTTTCTAAATTGGTGGCACTGTCCCAGACAGCTTTTGGAATTTCAATGGGAAAAGTGCCCTCACTGCCTTCTAATTAAGGCGGCCAGTGATTGTATCCATAACTGTGCCTGCATACAACTGAGAGCCAAAGATATATTATTTTAAGCTACATCAAGTGCATTTATTATTATTTGGTGGTCTCGTTCTTCCATCCTTTCCCATTTTGGTAATACTTTTGAGAATTGCCATTGACTGGTTCCTAATGCTAATAGAGAAGACTGCAGAGGCTGTTCCAATTTTGTCAAATCGTTAGTTGCAATAGCTAATTTATTCATTATCATTTCTGAATCAATTCCATTCAGGACCCCCAATCCTCCAGTTAGATCTCTTCGCATTCTGCCCTTGAAGGGCACCTCCTTCTGCAGCCAAGTTGTCCGTCCATCGAAAGATGTTTGAATAAAGGAAGAGCATACTGGTCGAATGTCAGAGATATTAGTCAGCATTAGCAATTCAACATGTTTAAGAGACCACTCTGGGTTAAACAAGATCTGTTGTTGGCCTGTGTTTCTTACTACATATGGGCCAATTTCATAGATTCTGGGTTTAAGTGGTGTGGGGTGTGGTGTGGGGTGTGGCATTTATTCTAAATTTGAATGAGAGCCCGATAGTATCATGGGCCCAGAGACAAATTACCTCAATAGTCTGCACTAAGGTGAAATTATACCAGCAATTTAACTCATTTGCACAATTTTTCGATAACGGGGAGCACCATAGGAGAGATTTGCACTTGTGGTCACGCTAATTAGGGTAGCCTTCCCATGGGTGGTCCCATTGATCATTCAGCATCCTATCTTGATTGCTTCCCCTATAGTTCCCTGAAGTTGCCAGACTGTTTGTTTTTCAAAACCCTCCAAATTATTTTCTTCCCATTCCCGTCTTGCATATACTCGATTTTCATGCATAACTACAGGTGAGAGATTTAAACCTGTTAAATAATAGCCTTCCCCCATTGACCCAGTATACCAATTAAATGCTTGGGACCAAGGCCATTCAGTACTACTCTGGCTAGAGGTGCTTTCCCATCCCTGGATCATAATTATGATCGTGAGAAAGATAGTTGATAGTTTACCCGGTTGGACTTGCGTGACTCTCCATTGGGATTTATGAGCTTTCTTCACTCTGGTGTGAAGGATCCATGCGTTTTGTTCTCTGATCTTGACTGCAGTGAAGGTGGTAAGAAGCACCTGGAAAGGGCCTTCCCACTGTGGTTCTAAAGTTTTTTCTGAAAGGGATTTTACATATTTTGATCACGGGCTGCTATATGAGACACCTGGCCTGATGGCGGCAGGTGGAATGCATTTGTCCCAGAGGGGGAAAAGGCTTTTGGGGCAGGAGTTAGCAGGGCTCATTGAGAGGGCTTTAAACTAGATGTGAAGGGGGAAGGGGAGAGAACTGGGTCTGTTAGGGACGAGCCCAAGAGCAATATGCTAGGGCCAGAAGGAAGGTGGTCTAGGGAGGATTTTCGATCATTGAAGAGAAGGGATAGATGTTTAGGCCCTGACCACAAGGCCTCCTGCCTCCCAGGGGTCCCACCAGTGCGCTCTGCTTGCTTTCTGAAATGCCTGTACACCAATGCACGCAGTATGGGGAATAAACAGGAGGTGTTAGAGGCCTGTGTGTGGTCTAAAGGATATGACCTGGTGGCAATTACAGAGACATGGTGGGACAGCTCACATGACTGGAATGTGGTCATGGATGGCTAGGTCATTTTTATGAAAGACCAGTCGGTGAAACGAGGTGGTGGAATTGCTCTCTATGTGAGAGAGCAACTAGAATGTATTGAGTTTTGTCCAGGGGCTGATGAGGGGCAAGTTGAAAGTCTGTGGGTGAGAATTAAGGGGCAGGCTGGCATGGGTGATACAGTTGTGGGGGTCTTGGTCCTCATGGGGGATTTTAGCTACCCTGATATCTGCTGGAAGACTTACACAGCCAGCCATTCACAGTCTAGGAGGTTCCTCCAGTGCATTGATGACAACTACTTAATGCAAATGGTGGATAAGCCGACTAGGAGAGGAGCGCTGCTGGATCTTGTACTCACCAACAAGGAGGGTCTTGTTGAAGCAGTGATGGTCGATGGCAGCCTTGGCTGCAGTGATCATGAGATGGTGGAGTTCAGGATCCTGTGTGGGAGGAATAGAGTACCTAGCAAGACCAGAACCCTGGACTTCCGCAGGGCCAACTTTAGCCTCCTCAATCAATTGTTAAGGGAAGTCCCATGGGACAGGGTGCTAGATGGTAAAGGGGCTCAAGATAGTTGGTCAACAGTCAAGGACCACTTCTTGCAAGCTCAGGATCAGAGCGTCCCAATGGGTATGAAATCAAGTAAGGGAGCTAGGAGACCAGCATGGTTAAACAAGGAACTGCTGGGCAAACTCAGGCGGAAAAAAAGAATCTATGGATCACGGAAGGAGGGGCTGGCCACTTAGGAGGAATATAAGACAGTTGACAGAAGATGTAGAGAGGCAATTAGGAAAGCTAAGGCCTCCTTGGAACTTAACCTTGCAAGTCAGGTCAAGGATAATAGAAAGGGCTTTTTCAAATACATAGCTAATAAAACTAACACTAGAGGCAATATAGGCCCACTGATGAATGAGGTGGGTGCCCTAGAGTCAGAGGATATAAAGAACGCAGAGGTGCTGAATGCCTTCTTTGCCTCTGTCTTTACTCCTGCAGGCTTTCCCCAGGAGCCCCTGATCCCTGTAGCCCCAGAAGAAGTCAGGATAAAGGAGGAGTTTGCCTTGGTAGATGAGGATTGGGTTAGGGATCAGTTGAGCAATCTGGATATCCATAAATCAATGGGACCAGATGGAATGCACCCAAGGGTGCTGAGGGAGCTGGCAGAGGTCATTGCTAGGCCACTCTCCATCATCTTTGGTAAGTCATGGACAACAGGAGAGGTGCCTGAGGACTGGAGGATAGCAAATGTCACTCCAATCTATAAGAAGGGCAAGAAGGAGGACCCTGGTAACTATAGACCGGTCAGCCTCACCTCCATCCCTGGAAAGGTGATGGAACAGCTTGTTCTTGGCACTATCTCTAGGCATATCAAGGATGAGGGGGTCATTAAGAGCAGTCAACATGGTTTTACCAAGGGTAAGTCATGTTTGACCAACCTTATTGCCTTCTATGAGGAAATAACTAGGTGGATAGATGATGGTAGAGTAGTAGATGTGGTTTATCTTGATTTCAGTAAAGCATTTGACACTGTCTCCCACAGCATCCTCGTAGATAAGCTGATAAAGTATGGGTTTGGGGATCAGGTAGTGAGGTGGATTGTGAACTGGCTGAAGGAAAGAAGCCAGAGAGTTGTGGTCAATGGGACGGAGTCTAGTTGGAGGCCTGTGACTAGTGGAGTCCCTCAGGGGTCGGTACTGGGACCGGTGTTGTTCAGTATCTTCATCAACAACCTGGATGAGGGTACAGAATGTATCCTCAGCAAGTTTGCTGATGACACCAAACTGGGAGAAGTGGCTGACACACCAGAGGGTTGTGCTGCCATTCAACAAGACCTTGATAGGCTGGAGAGTTGGGTGGGGAGAAACTTAATGAAATTCAACAAGGGCAAGTGTAGAGTTTTGCACCTGGGGAAGAACAACCCCATGTACCAGTACAGGTTGGGGACTGACCTGCTGGAGAGCAGTGTAGGAGAAAGGGACCTGGGGGTCCTGGTGGACAGCAGGATGACCATGAGCCAGCAATGTGCCCTTGCGGCCAAGAACGCCAATGGCATCCTGGGGCGCATTAGAAAGGGGGTGGTTAGTAGGTCAAGAGAGGTTCTCCTCCCCCTCTATTCTGCCTTGGTGAGGCCACATCTGGAGTATTGTGTCCAGTTCTGGGCCCCCCAGTTCAAGAAGGACAGGGAACTGCTTGAGAGAGTCCAGCGCAGAGCCACCAAGATGATTAAGGGAGTGGAACATCTCCCTTATGAGGAAAGGCTGAGGGAGCTGGGACTCTTTAGCTTGGAGGAGACTGAGGGGTGACCTTATTAATGTTTATAAATATGTAAAGGGTGAGTGTCATGAGGATGGAGCCAGGCTCTTCTCAGTGACATCCAATGATAGGACAAGGGGCAATGGGTGCAAGCTGGAACATAGGAGGTTCCACATAAATGTGAGGAAGAACTTCTTCACAGTGAGGGCGACAGAGCACTGGAACAGGCTGCCCAGAGAGGTTGTGGAGTCTCCTTCTCTGGAGACATTCAAAACCCGCCTGGACATGTTCCTGTGTGACCTGACCTAGGTGTTCCTGCTCTGGCAGGGGGATTGGACTAGATGATCTTTTGAGGTCCCTTCCAATCCCTAACATTCTGTGATATACATAATCTCCAGGTTGTATATTATGTACTGGCCCATCTAGGCCTCTACTTCAAGTACCAGCCACGTTTTTCAATTTTCCTGAGCTGTTTGCTCAGTGTCACCATGTACGACGTCATAATTTCATCTCCAGCTTGTGTGGACATTCCTCCTTGTATTCCATATGGTCGCCCATACAAGATTTCAAAAGGGCTCAGTCCTTCCTTTGCTCTCGGCCTAGTTCTGATACGTAAAAGAGCCAAGGGAAGGTATTGAGGCCACGCCAGATTGGTTTCTTGTCCCAATTTCACAATTTGCTGTTTAATCAAATGATTCTTTTTTTCTACTTGGCCACTCGACTGAGGGCGGTATGGGGTATGAAGTTGCCAATCTATACCCAAATGATGGCTAATTTGTTGTACTACTTTTGAAATGAAAATCCTCTGTCGGAGGATATGGTGGCTGGGACTCCGAAGCGTGGTATTATTTCTTGTAGCAATATTCTGGTTACTTCCCGAGCTTGGGCTGTTCTAGTAGGAAATGCCTCTGGCCAACCTGAAAAGGTATCAGTTAGTACAAGTAAATATTTGTACCCCCTTTTCCTTGGAAGTTCTGAAAAATCAATCTGCCATTGTTTCCACGGTCCATTCCCTTTCCCAACTTGGCCCATCTCTGGTTTTGGGGTATTTTTGGGCTTAGTCTGGAGGCAAAGGTCACACTGTTGTGTCACCTCTCTCACGGTGGTATACAAATTTCTAGCTAGGGTTTTTCCAATTAAATATTTATACAGGGCTTCTGCCCCCCAATGCCCCTTTTTATGTTCTTCCCTTACTAAGGACCATACCATATGAGAGGGAATGATCAGTTTCCCTTGTGGTGTGAGAGCCCACCCCTCTTCGTTACATGACCCTTTTAAATCTGCAATTAACTTCTGATCCTCTTTGGTATATTCTGGCTTATCTTCTAGGGAGACTTGCCCATCAGGAATTAAAGCCCCCTCCGTTATTACCTCTCTTTTGGCTGCCAGTTTTGCCTCTCTGTCCGCCAGCTCATTTCCTTTTTCCAACTCTGAGCTCACTCTTTGGTGTGCTTTAATGTGCATGATTGCTATCTTCTTCGGTAGTTGAACTGCTTCCAATAATTTTAAAATTTCTGCTGCATGCTTAATGTTCTTGCCTTGCGAGCTCAACAGTCCTCTTCCTTTCCAAATTGCTCCACGTGAGGGTACGACTCCAAAAGCATATTTCGAGTCTGTGTAAATATTCACAGTCTTATCTCTGGCTAGCTCCAAGGCTCGGGCCAGGACAATTATCTCTGCCTTTTGTGCAGAAGTGTTTGTGGGTAGGGGTCCTGATTCTATTATTTCTTGACTGGTGGTAATGGCATACCCGGTATATCTTTTACCACTTACAACGTAGCTACTCCCATCGATAAACCAGGTTTCTGCGTTTTCCATAGGGTCATCTTTCAGGTCTGGACGGCTGGAGGATGTGGCTTCGATGGTCTCTAGGCAATCGTGGTGTACCGGCTCTCCCATATTCCCACTGAGAAAAGAAGCTGGGTTGATAATGTTAGTAACCACAATTCTCACATCATCTTGCTCCACCATGACGGCCTGGTATCTCAGGAACCTTTGTGGAGAAAGCCAATGCCCGCCTTTTGCTTCCAGTACTGCAGATACTGTGTGAGATACTAGCACAGTCATTTTCTGGCCCAAAGTGAACTTTCGTGCCTCTTGGATGTTCAGTACCACAGCTGCAACTGCTCTTAAACACCCAGGCCAGCCTTTTGCAGTGCCATCTAGCTGTTTGGAAAAGTAGGCAACTGCCCGGCGATATGGGCCTAAGTCTTGTGCCAGTATTCCAAGGCTGTGGATTTATAATTATGGACTGCTTGTGAAACCCCTATATGCACTGACTGTAACCAAGCAAAAGAATCTTCAGGGGACCAAGGAAGCTGAGCAAGCTTTCAGGCAACTGAAAAAGGCTTTGATGTCAGCCCCGGCTCTAGGACCCCCAGACGTGAGTAAACCATTCCTTCTTTTCTCCCACAAAAAACAAGGAATTGCCCTATTAACTCTTTTTCCCCTGTGTCAGTAGAATAACATCCATTTATGTGAAATGCACCTGACTGCACTTAGCCATTGTAATAAAATACATTCTTTCTTCACTGCTTCCATTAACAGTGGAATCGGAAGAGACACCTGCATAGATAAAAGAAAAAGATGTGATTAGCCACTGTTCTTAGAGAGCAAATTTGGACAAACTAGTTCATGTAGCATCTTCAAGGACTGGTTTCCAAACTTTAGTTTTACTGAAAGGAGCACGTCATGACAAAAATTGAGAATGACAGGAAAGCTTTACCAAAGCATTAGCTGTATCAAACCTCATCCCCAAAAGCCAAATTATTTCTACACTAGTCTATGTGCTCAATTCTTCCCTACTCTCATGCTTTTTCACTTGCTCTACATTTGACAGCAGTAAGGCATGTCTCCTCTCAACACCTGCTTGCTTCTCTGTAGAACAGGTAAATCTCTCTTCAAACCCACTATCAGATACTGGCAAAGATTTTGGAAAGAAAATATTCTACACAATATCTTATAACTAACAGTCATGTCCTATTTGGAACTATTCTGTCATTTTAACTCTGAAAACATAACTCAGCAAAGGTGAGAAGGCAGAAAGCCACCACTTTGTGAAAATCTTTTACATTCTACAAATACCACCTCACCCTTTTTTTAAAAGGCAAAACATCATTTTGCTTTTGCTGAAGATGAAAGAATAAGTTCAGACCCACCAAACCCAGTATAAAAACTGAATTTGAAATGTCATCACAAATATTCCTTACCTGTACTGTTTGATGTCATATGTTTAACTGGAGGGTTAGTACTAACTTGCTATGTTGTTTTAACCTCCTTCTGTCCATGGCCACTACTTATGTCCACCTTCCATATTTCTGGGTTATCACTGATAAAATAATCAAGAAACGTCAAAAATCAGTCATGTATTCAGTCACATCAGAATGTTAATGCTGCAAAGATTGAAGTTTCACTTACTTTTGATAGAACTTCTTGACAAGCACTGGTCTGATTGGCAGCTGGAACATGTCTCTCATTTAGAGGGTTTTCCTTATAATACTTCATGCAAGTTCTACAATAGGAATCAACTTATTACTAAGTTACCTTGGAGAAATGCTTGTGCAACACAGCATAAACCTTGTGCAAAATTCATTATACTCTCAGATTTTATGATTTCCTTTTCAATTTTAATCACAAAGCAAAATTTAACAGGAAGATCCAACTGCAGTCTCAATTATCAACATTTACGAGGGTTACTTTTCTTTTTAGGAGTTTCTTTGCAACCATTGAAGAGAATCTATTTGTTATTGTCATTTTAAGAACAAGAAGTAAAAGTGAAATAATTACTCTGTCAAAAGGAAGAGGCTCTCATGTTTAAACTGAAGTAAGACTGTACAGCTGACCATTATTTCCAGCACATGGAGAAGCTTCTGAACATGATGAACTTGTTCTTGTAGATCTACTGATGAGGAAATGAAGTAATCCTGGAAAAGCAAACAGTTTCTGCTCTTAACTGGACATTCAATTTCTACAGACATGCAGTGCACCCTCAGTGTACTAAAATAATTTTCCTTCTTCTTTTGCAAAGCAAAATTTTAAGAATGGCCCAACAGAGTGAGAACAAAGTACCATTCTATCAAAGTATGAACAAAAGTTCAATGTTCTGCCTGACAGTGACCCATATCAGATACCTAGGAAATAATATATAAGGAAACAACATAATGCCATTTCTGCAGTATATTGGCCCATCCTCATGATTTGAAATTCAGTTTCTCAGCTTATAGGAATGATATGACTTGTGTCTCACCATCAGCTAACTGTGCTCCACTTCATATGGCTCTCAGAATTTAAGAAGAAAAAAAAGAAAAAACATCTCACCAAGTAGTTTATCGTTGCAAGTTCCTGGTCTGGAAAATGAACATGGAGAGAAAAAAAAAATAAATTAAATTTACTACATAGTGCCAGATGAAATATAAGCAACATTCAGGCAATCAAACAGGGAATTCTACCGAAGAAAAGCACAAAGTCACTAGGACTGTGATGGTGTTTATTGACATAACTACTCATTCAAAACAAGAAAAAAACCCCATAGAGTAGCATGGTAGAGGCATTATCTTATTTACCACCAAGGCTGCACAATGAGGAAATTTACCAAATACTTTGAGACAACCACCCTCCTTAGGACATACAGGTCTATAAATAGTGAAAGTAAAAAAGCAAATGAAACAAGGAATGAAAACAGGATGACAAAACAAAAGAAGAAACCAAGAAATGAAGAGATGAAGGAAAAAGAAGTAGGTAACAACAGTAATAAAACACAAGGCCCCCTTGCATAGATTCAGAAAAAAAATAAAGCTATAATACTGAAAACAATGTAAACTAAAAGGGAAAAGAAATAACAAAAAGAAAGGGTCTTATTTTTTGACCTACAGCAAACAGATAAGAAAATAAAACAGCTACCAGTTATATAAACCTGGTAGTTATTTTACCTGAACTTCAACCTAAAGTTTTTTTCAAATTGAAAAAGAAATACACAGTTATGCAAACTATAGTTATTTTGAAACAAAATTATTTTTTAAATTTGAAACAGTATACAACTGAAAAGTACAACTAGTAAGGAGGCCGGAAACAGCACTTCAGCAGATAGGAACAGAAGTGAGAGCAAGGCTGCCAAGAACATCATTATTTCCTGCATGGAGAGCCTTTTCTCCTGAATTTCTAATCATGTTAACAGGTATCGGGCTTACCTATGAAAAAACTCACATAATCCTTCTTCATCTTATCCAAACCAGTCTCCAAGAGCACTTGAATTGGAGTGATGCCACTGAGGGAAACAACTTTTATCTTTCAATGATAAGACTGTTGAACCAATTTACTTAGCAAACTGCTACTCCCTTGATGGATCTAAAAATTAGAGAAGTATTCTTGTGCTGTAACTGTGTACAAAACATCATAAACATTGTTTAGAAGTACAATACCATGGAAACAGAGGCAAACCGTGACATGCCAAAGTAACTTAAAAACAATACAACACAGAAATGAGGAGCAGTTATGACAAGAACTGTATTCTACTGCAAATAACTCAAAATTATAAAATTTATTGCAATATACAAATACATACCCATGGCTGTATTACAATAGTATGATGCATGGAGCATTGGTAAAGAACAAGAGTACAGTCCAGCAAGCACCAACTTGGAGTATGACTTATGCTACATTGAACTCACAGATTATTAAATAACTGTACGTACACCTAGCAGTACCCTGGGAAGCCAAAATTAATACATACATAGATTTGCAGAAGAGAGGACTGTTTTCCTGTTATTCTGATCCCAAATATTTCTAGTTTAGTTGGTACAGAAATCACTATCTTTTTAGCTTATCAACAAAATGCAACTTCTTTCTCAATAGGAAAAAAGAACTAAACCTTTCCTTCTAGAAAATCTGAAATAACTACAGTTCGAAGGGAAACAAGATAAGGCAATGGGTAGGACATTGCATATACCTCTGTTTCATTCTTGTTTCCAGATATACAATAACCATGCAGCTTCTTCTTTAAATCTAGTAGAGGAGAAAAGTAAATTTCACTAGTATGAAAAAAACCAAATAAATATCAAACTAATCTTGTAAATCCCCATGCACATCATAATTAACAAATACACTGACTGCATGGCTAACAGACAAAATTTATCCATTTTATTTTTACTGGGACAGGAGACAGTCTGAAAAGATAATTTCTTAATATTTTTTATTATAAGCTATACATTTTCCCCATATACCTTTATTACATTCTGTTAGCTAAGTATTAACTTGTTAAGTTCCAGTGTGGAAGCAGTAAGGAGTAGCAGGTGGTCAAATAAGTGTCTCTGGTTTTCTTCCACGTGTGTTTGCCAGAGAGAGTTTTTGTCTGGCTTATCTTTTGTCCAACAAAACACTAAACACCAACCTACACACTAAAAAAAAATTTACAGTTGCTTTTAAAAATCCCTTAGTGCATTCCTACACCTGATTGTCTTTTTAGATTTGTTCTCTAATATCTTAAACTTCTGACAAGACACTTATTCACAACAGTTTTCAGGAGGAAGCAATAGTTTTAGATGTTTCATTTTAAGATGCCATCGAAGTATTGTTTTCCAGCACCAATGAGACTCTTAACAGGTTTAGAAGTTCATGTGCATGTCAGACAACTTGAAAGATGCATTCAGAACTCTCAGTTGCTTTTAAAACATAATTGTGTCATTTTATAAAGAAACAATTATTACTTTTATACAAGATATTAGGACAAAGAAAAATGACAGAGATGTACTGACTAACTATTTAGCTACTTAGTGTAGGTGGTTATAGCACAGAAATTAACATCTCTAATTCTAACACTTTAAAAATTGTACGTGGAATTTCCTTTCATTTCTGTGAAATGTGACAACTCTCTCTCCCCATGTAACAAACAGCAATTACCAGTCAGAAATTCCTGGACCAGTTCAACAGCTGATTCAGACTCTAACGGCTCAGGCCACTCTCACTCCTGTCTTCAAACCTTCAGCCAAAGCCTAAAGGCAGCGTAAAAATCAAAATACCACAAATCAGTTCTTGTTTGAGGTTCTGCATGCATCACACTTCAAAAGGTAGTTAGCATCGCCAAGAATCATACATCTCTCTCTAACCATAAATTTAGAAACTTGTTGAATTTCCTGGCTTTGGTGTTCATGAGTTGTCCTTTTTGTATTTGAGATTCATCAAACTGAACTCAAAGTTTACTCTAAATTCAAAGCTTAGTTATCTTTAACACATCTGACGAAGTTTTAAATAATGCAAATTATTAACACATAAAATCATTATTCTACATAAATCTAAAATTGGAATTTGTCACTTATACTCACGAGGAAAAACTGCAGTTCTCTATAGAGCTGATAGACAGGACTTTTGGGGTCCCCAGACTCCAGTGTAATGTTCTGAAAGTACCAGAAGCTTAGGTCAGGTCCAAACTTTAGAAATCAAATGTCCTAAAGTTTTCATTAGTGAAATGCATACAATCATAATTTACAATTTAGATCATGAACACGTTGTGTTGCTTACATACAGAGTATCAGACACAAATATCAAGAGTCAAACTTATTTTCCCTCCTCTACACTACTCATGATGTAAGCTGTGGAAGGAGTTTGGGTTTGTTGGCTTTTTCCTTCTTGACTCACCAGTGTGGCACCTGAAGTTAGTGGTGGCGACTCCAGAATCTTATCTACAGTATTCCATGTAATATCAACATATATATTGCTTTCAGATTCTACAATTGTGTCCTCTATTGCAGCAGCTCTAATAAGTTCATACCGAGAAAATCCTTTTGTCATCATCTAGAATGAACCTAGGTTTAAAAAAAAAAAAAAAAAACACCAACACAACACTGATTGTTCCGTATGCATGCAAAATAATTTTAAAAGGATTTCACACACATAAAGAGCTCATATTAAACAAACGCACTACAACATAGGGAGCTCAAATGTTACTTCAGAAGAGATTATTATACTATAGAGTCATACTAAGATGAGTTTCTAAATAGAATCTATAAAGCATCTCAAAAATAGTATCACAAATCCAAACCCAGAGTTTTTAAACTCAGATTAGTGGCATGACAGACTGTAAAAACCTACAACAGAGGAATGATGTTTCACTTTATGTGCCATTTTGAGTTCTTCCAGATTTGCAAAGGTTTTATCAGCTGTAGGACCTTGGAAAAGAAAAAAGTAAGAATCAAAAAAAACATTTGACAATTCAAATTGGGCACTTAAAATTAATTTTCAAATACTCCAAGTACAACTTGTGTTGTCCTTTAGAAAGCAGGCATTCTTCTTGCATTTACCCGAGTGATAGTAAGAGCTGGTGTTAACACACAAATGTTTGGTAAGAGTCAGTAGTTGTATAAGAAATTGAACAGTAGCAATTTCAATTTGCTAAGTTATTACAGCTGAGTGAAGGTGGGCCTGCACAGATACTGCTGCAGGGTTAAAAACATCTCTCTTTTTTCTTGTTTTTTACAATGAGGAATATAGAGCTGCACCGAGCCAACATCACACGAAGGACAAAGATAGCATCACTACATCAATATTCCCACATTTTAAGCCTTCCTCATTCAATTACATGTAACACTATAACCTTACCATCACATGTAACCATATAAAAATTGATTCCTGTGATTTTGCTTCCAGCTTTGAGAGGCTCAGCTCCAAGCCAAAAAAGTATGTTCAGGATCAGAACCATCACACCTTATCCAGAGGGGTGGAAGCACAACCAGCTCACTTATCTTCAAGTGGGTCACGTTTGGATTTTGTACCATGGTGTATAAGGAAATCAACTGCCTAGAGATAGAAATAGGAAAAAAAGCATAAGATGCCAGCAAGTATAGCCTAATCTATCTCTTACATAAAAATTAACTCCTACCTACCATGTTTTATTAGCAAACATCAAATAATTTTAAAAAAAGAATTCAGTATTATAATCCCCTTTCTACAGGTAGAACAAAGAAGTCATAAAGGAGGAAGTAAGATATCATAACTGATAATATATTTAATGTATTATTTGAATTTAGACTAAAGATTTCGAAATCATAACTAAATTTTACATCTTAAGCACATTAAAAGGATAAGTTAGTTAAGCAAACAAGTCACCATGGTTTGGTACCATGCCTTAGTGTTTTAATCCTAGTCAAAGACCCCAAACAGGCTGGGGTTTTGTTTGTTTTTTTAAACAGAAGCCTTACAAAAACAAGCACTGAAGTCTTAGTAAGCTTTCTTGTACACCTACACTCAGACAGACACATTGACCTAATGGGACAGCTCACAAGTGCTTTTCCAATACTTTGCCTTTAGCTACACTTTGTTATAAATACTTTTAGCCAGGGGAGGCCATTTTTCAGGATGGAAACTGGTCATATCTCTTCACTAAACTAATGAGTAATTTAATTTTGGGAGATTGGAAATAATATAGGTTCTGAACATTAATAAGAGAGATAAAAGTTGCAGAAGAAAATCATATCCAAAGGGGAGACAGACCTTTGATACTTACTTTGCTCTTCTGACAGAGAGTGCCACTGGTCCAGAAATCTTTGGTAGAAGCTCAGAGGCATAAATAGCATCATCTGTCTTTGGTTCTTCCATTGAGTCACTTTCTTCATTGTGTCTCTTTAAAAGAAATGCACAGGTAAATGAAAAAAAACCAAAACACAAAAAACCAAATGTTTTCACATACCTTACATTGATGGGAATTCAAAAGTCTAGATTACATTTAAAAAATTAACAACATAGACACTTACTGCTTTCTGCAAAATATAAAATGTATTGCTTCCATTCCAAAATCTTTCGATGGGACTTTTGCAATTACCACCAAGCAAGCAGATTTCTACATCAATCTGGAAAAACAAATCAAAACAACTTTTTAATACACTATATATAAATGCTGCATTTCAGTATTTCTTTTTACCAGAAATTGCAAAATTAACTAATTCCACAAACTGTTTTCCAACTCTGAATCATTCATGAATCTAAGGCTTTCTTACTTAAGGAGAACACAGTTACTGCATACCACAGTTGGAATCAAACAACAGTGAAAATGAAACAACTTCCAACCAATCAACATAGAAAACTTAATCTTTAACAGGCTGATTCTATTCTCATGAGGGCTCTAAACACTGTTTGGAGACATTAAATAACTCAAGCCTGTTCTTGAGAATGAAGCTATATCAATCTTTACTTAGGCTTTTCCACACACATAGAGAAGTATCGCTTCATTCTTCACATCTAGTCTAGTTTTTGCTTTAGTATATATTTAAATAATCATCTGATTTTATTTTCAAATTATTATCAAACTTGTATAAATCCCAAGATTAATACAACTAAATAGCATTAGATTTTCCAGCCATCAATATGTTCCAAAAGCTGTTAAAAGCAATTGCCATTTTCATACAGATATCCCATCCCCCACAAAAGTACTTAGATAAAAAGCATGCCATCAGAAGCTGCAATTTTGAGGACTTGGATCACTTGCAGGTAAATATTGCCTCTGCTGCAGCAGCTCTCACCTCTCCCCCAGCAGCCACACACTGTACTACCACCATCAGCACTTCCCCGACCCCCACCCCATAACACTCAGGTGTACTTAATTCTTACAACCATTTTAGACAAGTTGTCAACAGGTGCAAAACATCAGGGGGACGCAGGAACGAGCAGGGAGGTGATCTAGGTATTCCTGCTCTGGCAGGGGGATGGGACTAGATGATCTTTTGAGGTCCCTTCCACTCCCTAACATTCTGTGATTCCTGGTGCTGGCCCCGAGAGCGACACTCGGGTCTCCTCCGTCCTGAGGTAGAGGCAGATCTAAAGAGATCCCTGAGGTAAAGTTTCCATTTTACGGGATATCCCCACACATATCTCAGTTATTGACCAACAGCTGCACGTTTTAAACATACAGACTCAGGTTACATGGATGTATTTTCACATATATGTTTACCTCAAAGAGATGTGGGTATTCAGGGATGTTTTCCCTTCCTTCTTCATATAATCTGAAAGACAAGAAAACGTTAAGGTACGTAAAGTTTTCTCCCCTGTATTCCTCATCAAACACTAAGCTTCACTGCACAAACTAAACCAACGCAGGTCTGCAATCAGAGTCTCAGCAGCCTCCCCACACCCTGGCGCCCCACTCACACCCCAGCCAACTTCCCCAGCCGAACCACCTCCCTCAGAGGAGCAGCCCCTCAAAGCAGACTCGGTTCCAAACCCCACCGGAGAAGGCGGCCGTACAGCCCGACTGCCGCCCACCACACCCGAACCGCGCGCATCGCCCGCCCCCCGGCACTACATCCGGGGCGGTGTGCCCAAAGAAGGCAAAAAAATATTCATCCTCCCCCCGGGAGTGGGTTTTATTCACATTTATTTCCGCCTCACGCCTCCCCGTGAAAAAAAAAAAGGAATCTTTCAAAAATTGTGTCATTTCTGTGAGGGTGAATGACTTGTCACGACGAATCCCTCCGCCGGAAAAGAGTCCCTCGGTTTGGGAGGCGACTGAGAGCGATGGAGGCACCCCGAGGGAGAGGACTCCGCACTGCGAGTCGCGGTGTAGGCAAAGGAGCTCGGAGCTCGGCTGTGGTCAGGAGCCGGCCGGCCGATGCGGCAGAAGACAGCGGGCACGGTGCGGAAGGACATCGCTCATAGGGAAGTGACAAGTCTTTCCTTTTCCGACGGGGGTCACGGTGGGGATGGGTGGCAGCACGAGTGGCACAGCTGTCGCCACCATGGTGAGGCGCGGGCCGCGGCGGGCCGAAAGGGGCGGTGGCCGTTGGGGATGCGGGGCGGGTGGTGTGTTGAGGTTGGTGTGATCCAGGCCCGGCGGACAGGGCCGTGCCGTGGGCGGCCCATGGGCTGGAGGCGTGGGGCGGCCGCTTGGCCGCCATTTTGGAGCCGTCAGCGCTGGGCCTGCCGCATGGAGCCCGTGTGGGGAGGCCGGGCGGGCTGGAGCGGGGTTTGGGTGGGTTGCAGAGGGGGTCGCAGCTGAGAGTTTGACTTGGTCCACTGGAACTCGCCCTGTCTCCGGCAGTGTGGGAGAGAGGGCCCACGTATCATTCTGAAAGAGCTTTTTCATTTTCCTCACGTATTTTTCTAAAGCAAAACGAATCCACACGGAAACTTTGGAGCCCACGTAGAGTGAAACGAACAGTTTTTGTTAAACCCACCTTTTTTTTCTTTTTCTTTTTTTTTTTTTAACCTCTTTTTGTTATTTCGAAACAGGCTTTAAGAGGCCTTGGTCTGGAGCCAAGTTGCAAATGAACAACTTCTCTTGCTAATACAATTCATAGAATAGAATCATAGAATAGCCTTGGTTGGAAGAGACCTCTGAGATCATCCAGTCCAACCACTAACCCAGCACTGCCAAGTCACCACTACCCCATGTCCCCCAGCACCACATCTACACCGCTCTTAACATCTTCAGATGTGTTCTGGCTCTTTCACCGTAATCAAGTCTGTTGCTTGCTTGTGTTGGGGTCTCCAGGCGTCAGTGCCGTGCTACTAACCAGCACTACGTACACAGATAGTACTTTCATTGCTGTTAGCTGGTTAGTTTTGGGTTTTGTAGTATCTTTAATACTGATAGAATGAATTGTGGATGGGAAAGGGAAGGAAGATGTCTGTACTTTGCCTGTACTGTTGCCATGAGCTAGTAATTAGTAACAAATGCAGTATAATGCTAAAAGATTATTTTTAAAGAGTGTTGTTCAGACCAGCAAGCGATTATTGGACACCTTTTCAGCTTTTTGAAAGGAAACTGGTGCTGCTAGCAGTTGAATTTTTCACCTTGCACATTTTGAGGCACCAGGGATTGGTCAGAGGGCCCAGACTTTACAAAAAATTCACTCTAACATTAAGTTTGATTGCTTGTAGTCATTGTGAGTCTAGATGGTATTAGAGAAGCTGGTTACAGCATTTCAACTGTTAAACATGGTGGAAATAAGCTTTTGGTTAACTGAATCAACACAGGTGGGTTTTATATAGGCTTTTTTAACAGTAGATGGGAAGTAGTATAGAAGGTGTTACTGAAGAGCCTAGAGATTCAATTCTAGATTAACTTTACCCAAATGACTTGGAAATCTATTGAATTTCAAACCTCAGGTATGGTGTTCTGAACATGGATTGAGTTGTGGAGCCCTATTTTAAGGGGAAATTATTGCTATGATGATGTAATTTGCATCTTATCCAATGTTCAGTGACTGTTGTCAGTGTGCTGGCACTGTTGAACTGAAGATTCCTTCATTCTGAGCAATATTTGATGGATATGAATATTAGCAATTTACTTGTGCTTAAGAGTTTTTTCTTTCTCTTTCAGGCTTGTGCTCGACCGTTGATATCTGTCTACTCTGAAAAGGGAGATGCATCAGGCAAAAATGTCACCTTGCCTGCTGTGTTCAAGGCTCCCATTCGCCCTGACGTTGTGAACTTCGTTCACACCAATTTACGCAAGAACAACAGGCAGCCCTATGCTGTCAGTGAACTTGCAGGTAAGGCTAGACCACAAAATGGACAGAAATGCTTGGATTGGCCTTTGATTTTAATATACATGGGCTAAAATTGAAACAAATTTAGTATTGAACTAAGAGAAGCGCTGTTCGGTGGGATTCTGGGCAAGGCAGCTGTTCTGGTTATTAACAGTCGGATTTTAAATTGTATGAAATACAACTTTTTCATTATAACTGAAAGTATTGTGGTGTCGAGGTCCATGAGTGAAATCTACATTCTTTACAAGAAGAACGCAAAATGTTTGACAGTGTATCAGACAGAAAACTGATGAAAAACCACACTGTATAATCCCTGCTCCATGTTAACTGCATGAGACTTTCCTGAGGTGTTTGCCAAGAAGAAACCTCTGCAAATGGGCATTTGTTAGAGTTGCTTCAGAAGTTGTTGTGGGTGCAAACAGCTACTGCTTCCCAAGAAATTTGTGCCAGGAACATGCATTTTCAAGTTTATTTCTGATGGTGTTATACGTTAGGAACAGCAGTGCCAATTCAGACCTCCAAATCAAGGTTCAAGCTTAGAAATCAGTGTTTTGATGTACTTGATTCTGACCTAAGCAGATTGTTACTATAGTAAGAATTAATTTACATGGTCAGGATTTGTTTTGCTGAAATGATGAGATTCCACTTCATTGGTCCGTGTTTCATGATAACAGTGGAAGTTCTGATTGGTGGTCCTGAGTTTTGCCTGTCGGTGATTTGGGGAAAATTGCAGTGTTGTCACTATCTGAATTGGAATCTTTCTGTTCCAGGTCATCAGACCAGTGCTGAATCTTGGGGTACTGGGAGAGCCGTTGCTCGTATTCCTCGGGTACGAGGTGGTGGGACTCACCGTTCCGGCCAGGGTGCCTTTGGAAATGTATCCTTTCATAGCTGCCACTTGCATTGGTGCACTGAAGAGGCAGAAAAATTATTTTTAAGTCTCTAAATGTGAAATGGAATCTTTTACTTGAGGTAATGGTGACCTACAGTGACCTGAGACACCAGGCCTGAGAAACCTGTGATGTGATTAGAACCTTCTGTATGCAAATTCAGATTTGCTTTAATGAACAACAGCTTTCATGATTCCCCCCCGCTCCACAAAAGCAGAGGATGTCTTGAATTGTGTGATGCAGACTGGCTTGCTGTGATGTCGTAATTTGCATCTGACTATGCTTGGTGACAGTTGCCTGCTGTCAGTGTACTGGTACAGATGGTTGACGAACACTTAATGCTGAGCAAGGATTAAGAGTCACACTAAAAAAAAATAGCTTCCAAAAGGTTGTTCTTAACTGTAGATGCCTAGATGTGTCGTGGAGGCCGCATGTTTGCCCCAACCAAGACTTGGCGTTGCTGGCACCATCGAGTGAATACAACTCAAAAGCGTTATGCCATCTGTTCTGCTCTGGCAGCGTCTGCTCTGCCTGCACTGGTCATGTCGAAAGGTGGGAATTCTGTCCCTGGAGATGTTTGGCTGAAGTTCTACATTGCCTGTGTAGCACCAGTTACTATGGGTTTACTCAAAATGCTTCTCATGGATAACTAAACTCTCTTTTAAATAAGAGGCAGTCCGGTCTTCAATGGGGGGGGGGGGTATTTTGTTACGTACAACTCGGGAAGGTACTTTGCAGTTATGCGGCTTTGGAAGTTTGGTGGTGCTGAGGTGCTTTTGTGTGCGTTGCTGACACAAATTTCATGGCAGTTCAGTTTGATTTCTGTTTGTGGAAGCCAAAAATTTGCTTAATACTTAGGTACAGAAAGTACTGTCTGAGGCAGACCCATAAGACTCCACTGAAACTTCACTACTTCAGTTACTATGCCTGAATATTGGATCATGAATTAAATTTACACACTTTATCGTTCTATATCATTTCTGAATACACAAGGCAGTAACCTTGAGAAATGTTTACAGCCAAGATCAGTGGGTAACCATCTCTTGTGAAATCCTTGCTAGGCCACCGCATTGAGGAGATTCCAGAACTTCCTCTGGTTGTCGAGGACAAAGTTGAGAGTTACAAGAAAACCAAGGAAGCTGTTCTCCTTCTTAAGAAGCTTAAAGCTTGGAATGACATCAAAAAGGTGAGTTTAAGCAAAGTAAATTTCTTACTGTGCTGCTTTACTCTCTAGTTTTGTCGTTTTCATTTCAGTGTGGGGGTTTTTTTTGACTCTTACGAATGATGAACTTCTCACTGGTCCGTGTTTCAGATTAGCAGTGACGATTGTGAAGTTCTGACTAAAGCAGCTTTATTGTGACTCACTGGTGGGATTTGGACTATTCTGAATATTCACAAGTTTCATTTTTCTATAGGTTTATGCCTCCCAGCGTATGCGGGCTGGAAAGGGTAAAATGAGGAATCGACGCCGCATCCAGCGCAGGGGACCCTGCGTCATCTACAACGAGGACAATGGTATCATTAGAGCTTTCCGGAATATCCCAGGTAACTTCAGCTTGGGGAACAACGCTTCCTTTTTGTTGGGAGACTGCCTGAAATGATGAGATTCCACTTCATTGGTCTGTGTTTCTGAAACACATGATTTTGTGGAAGTTCTGACTTGCTGACGTAGTTAATATGTTCTTTCTGAGAATTTTTTTTGGTGATGTTGAGGGTGCTTATGACAGATTTTATGGCTGTCACCAACTATAAACTGCATTTGGAGAGGTTAAAAATAAGGCTGTCAAGTTTGTTGCTGGAAAAAGGCTGATGTTTTTAAAAATGCAATAGATTTTCATACATAGGTTTATGTAACTGTAGCATAGACCCTAAGAAGCCCACACCTGTTTCTGCATACTTTATTTATTTCTTAGCCTTGCATTCCTTGATTTCATTTAGAAATGAAAAGGATTGATGTGTCTGTGTTCCGATAGGAATTACTCTTCTCGATGTGAACAAGCTGAACTTGCTGCGCCTTGCTCCCGGCGGCCACGTGGGGCGTTTCTGCATTTGGACAGAGAGCGCTTTCCGCAAGCTGGACAATCTCTACGGCACCTGGCGCAAAGCTGCAACGCTGAAGAGCAACTATAAGTAAGCACAGCCAACATGGGTATGGTGAAACGGGGTCAAACGGGGAGAAAAACCCCTTAGTGCAGGTTCTTCCCTTGGGAGGTGGAAAATTCATATTAGTACTTTTCCTAAACACCTATTTTTGCCGAATTAGCCATGTTTTTATTGTCCTGCTCACACTATGAATGTATGTTTCACAGCCTGCCAATGCATAAGATGACCAATACAGACATTGGAAGAATCATGAGGAGCCAGGAAATCCAGAAGGTGCTGCATGCTCCAAAGTAATCATTTTTTATCTTAATGAACATGAAATGCATCTGTTTAGAAACTGCCCAGTGGGAGAGTGTGTAGTAAGATAGGAAATCTCCCTGTCGGGTAGGGCTGGGATTCCTTTACCTCCTGGGTATAAATACTGGGAATTATGTTTCCTCAACATTTCAGGGAAAACGTAGCAGAATTTGAATCTGCTCTTTTCAGGAAGAAGATTCGCCGTAGAGTCCTGAAGAAGAATCCACTCAAGAATCTGAGAATCATGATCAAGTTGAACCCATACGCCAAAACAATGCATCGCAACACCATCCTGCGCCATGCGCAAAACGTGAGTGGGCACGGAAGCTGCTAAGGGTTGCAATTAGTCCTCCCAACTCCCATGCTGATGAGATTTTCTCTGTTTTAGCATAAACTTAAGGAAGAGAAGAAGGCCAAGGCCAAGCTCGCAGCCAAAGTCCCAGCCCAGCCGAGGACAGAGACCACTGCGAAGGCCAAGGCTGAGGTGTGAACCCTGGGGCGTGGGGCAGAGTGCTGCACGGGGATGGACAACCAATAAATGCTGTTGAACAGAGGAACTGTGTCCTGTTTTCCTGATGGGCGTTTTGGAGTGGGTTTTAAAATGGGAACTCTGTAAAGAGAAGGGAAAAGTTAGGGGATGGTCTTTGCCGTGTTTTGGGCTGGGATTTCCCTTTTCCCCGGGTGGGGCTATGGCGGGAAGCGGCCACGCGGTGGCAGCTGTTGCCTGCCAATGGCGGCGTTGTGACGTCACGCAGGGGGGCGGGGCCTCCCTCCCGCCAGGGGGCGCTGTGGCCGCGCGTTTCCCGCTGGCGGCGGAGGATGCTGAGCCGCCTGCAGGAGCTGCGGCGGGAGGAGGAGACGCTGCTGCGAGTGAAGGCGGCGCTGCACGACCAGCTCACCCCCCTCAAGGCCAGCGGGGACCGGGGCTGAGGGAGGGGACGATCGCGCGGCCCTCAGGGGGCGGCGGGGTGGGCGGGTGGCCGCTACCGGCCCGGGTCTTCCGGGGTGCGGCCCCGGGTGAGCAGTGGGGAGGAGGCCGCGGCTGCGCGGGACGGAGCGGGCGGGTGCGGGAGCGCGGCTGAGGGCAGCGGCAGGGTCGGGCCTGCCCCGCCTTCTTAGAACCATAGAATCGTTTGGGTTCGAAAAGACCTTTAAGATCAGCCAGTACAGTGTCTCTGAAATCCTTCCAGGGATGGGGACTCCCCCATTGCCCTCGGCAGTCTGTGCCAGTGCTGGGGAAACTTTTGGGGGAAGGAATTGTTCCCAATATCCAGTGTAAACCCCCCGGCACCACTTGAGGCCATCACCCCTCGTCCTGTCACTGTCACCTGGGAGAAGAGACCGACCCTCCCCCCTCACTACCCCTTCCTTTCAGGGAGTTGTAGAGAGCAATGAGGTCTCCCCTCAGCCTCCTCTTCTCCAGACTGAACCCCCCCAGTTCCCTCAGCCGCTCCCCATCACACTTGTGCTTTTCCCAGCTCCGGTGCCCTTCTCCGGACACACTCCAGCCCCTCAATGTCCTTCTTGGAGTGAGGGACCCAAAACTGAACACAGTACTAGCTGAACTAGCTGAAACTTCTGTGGAGAACTGGTGCCTCTCCCTATGATGTACCAGATTTCTAAAAAAACGCTGACTGTGCGGTTTTAATAGTGATTTGAGAAGTACTGGGTATCGCTGCTGGTTTTGATAATTAGCAAGTTAAACTCTTGTATTGTGACAGACTCTTGGGCAGATGGACAGCCACGCTGCTATCAATCTGTCCTGGGTTACAATGTATTCTATTACCATGAGCTGTTGAAACCAGGTGCCGATGTTCCTTGCCTCCTCCCTCGGGACTAGCTTCTGTTAATAGGCCCAACAATGCCTTGCCACATGACCCATAGATGGCCTGCACCTGGACTATTCTTCTGTTAATGGGCCCATCAGTGCCTTGCCCCATGACTCACCATCCCTTTGTGAGATGCTCCGGCCAGGGGGGAGGGAGCCAAGCATTCCCACCGGGGATAAAGTCTGGGGTTTGGAACAGCACGAGCAGCCTTACCCGCTGGGATCCCAGAGGACAAGGACTACACCACCACCGGATTTTTGGAGGAGGACCAGTTTTCTTTTTTACAAGATCACCGCTTCAACAGGACCATTTCAAAGAGAACCGCAGCTCCCACTACATTGGACTGCTACCAGCACCCTGCCCGGCAGGGTGCCAGGTTGTATCCCTGACTCTGTCAGGCTTTAAACCAGTTTCTCTGTATTATTGTTTTGTTGTATATATTAGTAAAAACTGTTATTCCCATTTCCTCATATCTTTGCCTGAAAGCCCCTTAATCTCAATTTTATAATAATTCGGAGGGAAGGGGGTTGTATTTTCCGTTCCAAGGGGGGCTCCTGCCTTCCTTAGCAGACACCTGTCTTTCAAACCAAGACAGATTTTGGCGCCCAACGTGGGGCTTGAAGGCATTGAGGAAAAAGGGTGAAAAAGGAATAACAGTTCCTGGGTAACCTGATTTTTTGTGTGCTGAACATGGGAACTTTGTTAGGCAGCACCATGTGGTCTAGTTTACCTTGGTTCGGGTGGCACGTGGTCGTGGCTATACTTTTCCCCTTTGCAGCCCCTTATCTAAACATGGGTCCTCTGACTAAGGCTACTGTGGCTGCTATCCAGCTTGCACTATGGGTTGATAAAGTGAGGAATTCATGGGTTTTTAATCTCCTGTGGAATGTGGGCACATGGATAAAGGGCTATCACATGCTCAGCGTATGCTTCTGGGATTACATTAAAAATGGTACCTTCTGTGAGGAAATAACACCAGAGGAAGTTTTCTCCCAACCATTCAACCAGTTCTTTGGGTCTACTCCACCAGCTTTCAAAGGGTTTGGATTTCCCCTAGATACTATCCAGGTGTTGCTAATAGGCCTACTCAGCCATCAGAGATAAGGTGAGATAGACTTGCATTGCCCAACAGCCCACCTCAGAAATGGACCAGCCGAATTGGGTGGGGGTACTGGTGAAGGAAATATGCGAGATGGGCCAGAAGCTGACGGAATATACCTCCCAAACTAGTGGGAAACCTCGTCCTGAAGAGGGAGAGTCTGATGGTGCAGCAGTGGAACCCACAGATGTTACAACCGTGCAGGGTCCAGCTGAACCACAAGGACAGCCACAGCCAGCGGCAGTTGCCCCTGTGCAGAGGAGGAAGTGCAAGGCCAAATCAGTACGCCCGGTTAATGATGGTGATGAACCAGAGCCCTCACAAGCAGCAGGGGAGTCAGAGCCTGAAATTATCATCGAATCCCTGTCGTTCGACAGTCTCCGTAATATGCGAAAAGACATTGCGCGACGGGGGCGTGAGCCTTGTACAACCTGGTTACTTCGGGTTTGGGACCTTATGGGTAAAGGCGTACAACTGGATAGTGGCAAAGCCAGGTACGTGGGATCCTTGACCCAAGACCCGGGGGTGGACCAGGTATTTGTGAGAGAGCTGGGGCCCCTTTCTCTCTGGGAGCGGCTTTTAATGAGTGTGAGGGAAAGGTTTGTCCACAGAGAGAGAATGCAGGAGTACCATCATAGAATGCAATGGAAGATCCTTGAGGAAGCGATCCAACAGCTGAGAGAAGTGACAGTGTTAGAGGTACTCTTTGGGAGGGACGGACAGCATGATAATGACCCCGACAAGGTCAAATGTACAGGGCAGATGCTGTGGAACCTGGCAAAGCTGGGGCCACAGCAATACGCCACCTTCATTGCAACAATTAACGCTGATGACAGGCAAGAGACAGTGGGTTCTGTTGCCAACAGGTTCAGATATTATGAGAGTTTAGTCAATGGCCCAATGAAAGCTCATGTCGCTGCTGTGGCTAGGGACCTCAAAGAAGAGATTAGGGAGGAGGTGATGGAGGAGGTAAGGAAGAGCAGCTTTCATGTGGCACCAGTGCAGGTCATAAACGCCAGAGTCAGAGCCCGACGTCCCCCAGCTAGAGAGAGAGGGTACACCCCACTATCTGAGCTGTGGTTCTTCCTGTGTGACTGTGGGAAAGACATGAGAAGGTGGATGGGAAACCCACTTCTGTCCTGGCAGCACGGGTTCGTGAACTCAAAAGGGAAAACACCAACCGAGGGGGTTCCACTAAAGCAAAAGTAGCCTCAGCCTCCCGTGACCGAGCTGCCAGGTATTACAGAAGGGAGGATGATATGTCAGATCCCCTTGAAGAAACATCTAGTAGGTATGCCCAGGGAAGGAATGATAACCAGGCCTAGAGGGGCCCTGCCTCTAGCCAGGAAGAGGCACGGGAGAATCGGGTCTTTTGGACAGTGTGGATCCGATGGCCTGGCACATCAGAGCCACAGAAATATGAAGCGTTGGTTGATACTGGAGCACAGTGTACCCTAATGCCATTGGGACATGTGGGGGCCGAATCTGTGTCTATCGCTGGGGTGACAGGGGGTTTGCAGCAGTTGACCCTGTTGGAAGCTGAGGTGAGCCTGACTGGGAAGGAGTGGCAGAAACATCCGATTGTGACTGGCCCGGAGGCCCCATGTATCCTGGGCATAGACTTTCTCTGAAATGGCTATTACAAAGACCCGAAAGGATTTAAGTGGGCTTTTGGGATAGCTGCTGTGGAGGTAGAAGGCATTAGGCAATTGAATACCTTGCCTGGACTATCAGAAAATTCTTCTGCAGTTGGGCTCCTGAAGGTGGAAGAGCAACGGGTGCCAATTGCCACTTCTACGGTGCACCGCCGGCAGTATCGGATGAATCGAGATGCCATGATCCCCATCTACAAGATGATCCGTGAGCTGGAGGCCCAAGGGGTGGTCAGCAAGACCCACTCACCCTTCAACAGCCCCATCTGGCCTGTGCGCAAGTCTGACGGACAACGGAGATTGACTGTGGACTATCGTGCTTTGAATGAAGTGACTCCACCATTGAGTGCTGCTGTGCCGGACATGCTGGAGCTCCAGTACGAGCTGGAGTCCAAAGCAGCAAAGTGGTACGCCATTATTGACATTGATAATGCATTTTTCTCCATTCCTCTGTCACCAGAGTGTAGGCCTCAGTTTGCCTTCACCTGGAGGGGTATGCAGTACACCTGGAACCGACTGCCCCAGGGATGGAAGCACAGTTCCACCATCTGCCATGGGCTGATCCAGACTGCGCTGGAAAAGAGTGAGGCTCCAGAACATCTGCAGTTCATCGATGATATCATCGTATGGGGGAACACGGCAGTGGAAGTATTTGAGAAAGGAGAGAAAATCATCCAGATTCTCCTGGAGGCCGGCTTTGCCATCAAGAAACGCAAAGTCAAGGGACCTGCCCGAGAGATCCAGTTCCTGGGGGTAAAGTGGCAAGACGGACGGCGCCAGATTCCCACCGAGGTCATCAATAAGATCACGGCGATGTCTCCACCGACCAACAAGAAGGAAGCACAAACTTTCCTAGGTGTCGTAGGCTTTTGGAGAATGCACATTCCCGAGTACAGCCAGATCGTGAGCCCTCTCTACCTGGTTACCCGCAAGAAGGATTTCCACTGGGGCCCTGAATAACAACAAGCCTTCACTCAGATCAAGCAGGAAATCGCTCATGCGGTAGCCCTTGGCCCAGTCAGGACAGGACCAGAGGTGAAACATGTGCTCTACTCTGCAGCCGGGAACAAGGGTCTGTCCTGGAGCCTTTGGCAGAAGGTGCCTGATGAGACTCGGGGCCGACCATTGGGATTCTGGAGCCATAGCTACAGAGGATCCGAAGCCAACTACACTGCAACAGAGAAAGAAATCTTGGCCGCCTATGAAGGAGTTCAAGCTGCCTCAGAAGTAATTGGCACAGAGGCACAACTCCTCCTGGCACCCCGACTACCGGTGCTGGGGTGGATGTTCAAGGGAAAGGTTCCCTCCACGCATCATGCCACGGACGCTACTTGGAGCAAATGGATTGCCCTCATCACACAGCGCACCCGTATTGGAAACCAAAATCGCCCTGGGATCTTGGAGATAATTACCAACTGGCCAGAAGGTGAGGCTTTTGGATTATCTTCTGCAGAAGAGGAAGAGCAAGTGACACGTGCTGAGGAAGCCCCTCCATATAACGAGCTACCAGAGAGTGACAGACGATATGCCCTCTTCACCGATGGTTCCTGTCGAATTGTAGGTGCTAGCTGGAAATGGAAAGCTGTTGTATGGAGCCCCACACGACAAGTTGCACAAGCTACCGAGGGAGAGGGTGGATCGAGCCAATTTGCTGAACTCAAAGCCGTCCAATTAGCCCTGGACATTGCTGAAAGAGAGAAGTGGCCAAAGCTCTACCTCTACATTGATTCATGGGTGGTAGCCAATGCCTTGTGGGGTTGGCTGGAAAGGTGGAAAAAGGCCAACTGGCAGCGTAGGGGAAAACCAATCTGGGCTGCTGATGAGTGGAAGGACATTGCCACTCGGGTAAAGGAGCTACCTGTGAAAGTCCGTCATGTAGATGCTCATGTCCCCAAGAGTCGGGCTAATGAAGAACATCGCAACAATGAGAAGGCAGATCAGGCTGCAAAAATAGAGATGTTCCAGATAGATTTGGATTGGCAGCATAAAGGAGAGTTGTTCTTAGCTCGGTGGGCCCATGATGCCTCAGGCCATCAAGGCAGAGATGCCACCTATAAGTGGGCACGAGACCGAGGGGTGGATCTAACCATGGACAGTATCTCCCAGGCTATCCATGACTGTGAGACGTGCGCTGCGATCAAACAGGCCATGCAGGTGAAGCCCCTGTGGTATGGTGGGTGGTGGTCCAAATACAAATATGGGGAGGCCTGGCAAATTGACTACATCACACTGCCTCAAACCCGCCAAGGCAAGCGCTACGTGCTCACAATGGTAGAAGCCACCACTGGATGGCTGGAGACCTACCCTGTGCCTCACGCTACTGCCCGGAACACCATCCTGGGCCTTGAAAAGCAAGTCCTTTGGAGGCATGGCACCCCTGAGAGAATTGAGTCCGACAACGGGACTCATTTCAAGAACAGCCTTGTCAACACCTGGGCTAGGGAACATGGCATTGAGTGGGTGTACCACATTCCTTACCATGCACCAGCAGCTGGGAAAGTTGAACGGTGCAACGGACTGCTTAAAACCACCTTGAAGGCACTGGGTGGAGGAACTTTCAAAAACTGGGAGATGCATTTACAAAAGCCACCTGGTTAGTTAACACCCGAGGCTCCACGAACCAAGCAGGCCCTGCTCAATCTGAATCCTTACGAACAACAGACGGGGATAAGGTTCCAGTGGTGCACGAGAGGTATGCTTGGGAAAACTGTTTGGGTTAATTCTGCCTCGAGCAAAGACAAACCCATCCGTGGGGTTGTCTTTGCTCAGGGACCAGGTTATACTTGGTGGGTAATGCAGAAAGATGGGGAAACCCGGTGTGTACCACAAGGGGACCTTATTTTAAGTGAGAACGGAGTGTAGAGTTGCATTGTATATGTACGTATGGAGATATATATGTGTGTGTGTGTAGAGTTTAAGAAAGGTATTGATTTGGGATGATGCAAATGGTAATAGAATAAGGGGTGGATAATGTCCTGGGTTACAATGTATTCTATTACCATGAGCTGTTGAAACCAGGTATGCTGATGTTCCTTGCCTCCCCCCTCGGGACTAGCTTCTGTTAATAGGCCCAACAATGCCTTGCCACATGACCCATAGATGGCCTGCACCTGGACTATTCTTCTGTTAATGGGCCCATCAGTGCCTTGCCCCATGACTCACCATCCCTTTGTGAGATGCTCCGGCCAGGGGGAGGGAGCCAAGCATTCCCACCGGGGATAAAATCTGGGGTTTGGAACAGCACGAGCAGCCTAACCCCCTGGGATCCCAGAGGACAAGGACTACACCACCACCAGATTTTCGGAGGAGGACCAGTTTTCTTTTCTACAAGATCACCGCTTCAACAGGACCATTTCAAAGAGAACTGCAGCTCCCACTACATCGGACTGCTACCAGCACCCTGCCCGGCAGGGTGCCAGGTTGTATCCCTGACTCTGTCAGGCTTTAAACCAGTTTCTCTGTATTATTGTTTTGTTGTATATATTAGTAAAAACTGTTATTCCCATTTCCTCATAGCTTTGCCTGAAAGCCCCTTAATTTCAATTCTATAATAATTCAGAGGGAAGGGGGTTGTATTTTCCGTTCCAAGGGGGGCTCCTGCCTTCCTTAGCAGACACCTGTCTTTCAAACCAAGACACAATCAAACTGAATTACACGTAAGTCTTCAAGATCCTGAAGAGGAAGAAGAGGAGGAATCCAATTCTTGAGAGGAAAAAAATCAGAGATGGTTTTTAGTACAGACTCGGGAATTTCTTTTTCATTCATATAAAATGCACCAACTGATTTTCATTCTGCCCTGTATGTTGATTTGAACTATATGATATGAAAGACTCTTGGAGTCGAGGGAAGTTACACTTGAACACACGAATGTCACAAGTTTGGCACATCTTGACTTAGATGTTAAAAGAATGAAAATTTGCTGCAGAAGTATGTAGCACAATCTGTTCCATGTTTAAAACCTAATATAGCTTACTACACCTTTACCTGTGCATGGGAGAAGTCGTTCATCAAGTCAGACCAATTTAACATGTACACTAACAAACAGCAATAATTTGTTTGCATTTCCTGATGCTGAAAAATCAAACAGCCTCTGAGGCCTTGGTTTTCTGAACCAATGATTATATTATAACCTCATTTACTTAAACTGAGAGTTTTAAGACATGCAGTGAGAAAAGACGTGTCCAGGACAGGCCTCTCTGTACTACAGGTGCTCTTCTCAAGTGCTGTCAGTCTGACTGTAACAGTGAAGTATTTTCTATTTCTGGCTCTTTCAGAGTAGCAGCCAATTTACCTTTTACTTCTCCACAAATAAATGCTCCATGTTGTAATACGGAACTAATATTTTAAAATTAGTGTTATTTTCTTTTTCCCTCACAGTAACTTCATAAAAGCAGAAGGTCAAATTGTATTGATTTAAGTGATGTTTGGGGAGGTGCATGAGGATTTGAAGAATTTAGTTATAATATGGAAAGTGATGTGAAGACCCCTCCACAATTTCTTTAATGGTACAGTGAAGAACTCATGCTGCTCTTATTGACAGACAATGTGTTCCTTCTCCTCGTGAGGTGCAGACAGTGTGTGGTGTGGCTGGTTATTATATCAATTCTTGGAGACTCATTTTAAAGCATGGAAACCCAAATCTGTTAAGCTGATTAAAAACAATAAATCTTCTAACTCTGCTGCTCTGGCAGCTGTCTTACTAAGAACAGTTATACCCAGGGTTGTTCGTTGCACAAGAGGATCTATAGGTGCTGGTGCTGTCTCTGGCATCACTCAGATAAAATAAACGGTCTCCTGAAGTTTGCTTTTAAGAACAGGAAAGGAACTTGGAGAAGCATCCTGTGTCCTGGGTGTGGTCAGAACCTCCAATGAGTTCCTGCCACTGTTTCAGGAGAGATTATTTGGCTCTTTGGCTTGTAGCAATAGAAACCAAATGCTGGAATGTAAATGTAGCTTCGCCCTGTACTAAAGACTAATTGTTTTTTTGAGAACTGTGGATATCTTAATGAAGGAGCTTTGAATATGAGTACAGAAGCTTCAGCAAAGCTTTCCCAAGACTCACAGGTTAAAAAAAAGAACAAGAAGTCTGAGCAGAAAATGTTACAGCTTGGAGTGTCAAATCATTATTTGAAAGTGTTTCTCCTTTCTCTGCATGTTAGTGCTCGGCCTGTTCATGGTGCTTCACTGGGCTCCTTGTCTCTGCCCCACAGCAGGGCCACTCACTACCTTTTACTTTACATTGTGGAGTAGCTGCTCCAGGGTTTCACCTCCAAAGGGTCATTTTGACTGTTGAAAAACAGTGACTTGGCCCCAGCATGTTTCAGAGTAGTTTTTGTGGATATACTTTATCTCCTTTCTTCCTGCTGCCTTTAGTGAATGAGGCCCTTGCTTGATTTTGGATTAGAATATTCCAGTTCTGTTGCATGTTGCAATAAAGTACTTTTCCTGGTGTCCTACTACATAGAACTCTGCTTGCATTGTTCAAATTATTACTCTGTGTAGCAAACAAGCAAAATGGGATTTAAATCTCTAAAAACTTGCTGTCCAGATACTGTATATTTCTTTTAACAAACAGTAAAAAGTACAGTTGTATTTTTTTCTGTGTGCTAGTGTGTATAGTTCACATGTAAAGCTCAGGACAGATTTAGAATAAACTCTACACAGCCTTGTCACTACTACCACCCATCACATTCAAGTGAGGACAAGCCTTGGATGTGTCAATGAGTCATTTCCTACTGTTGATGGGCTGAGGGCTATTCTAGCCCTCTCTCTGATAGTGTCAGCCAAGTGAAAGTTCATGTCTAGAATGATTTGGATTCTTTTTGGGAAGGAACTTCAGCCATTTCAACATCTAAAACATCCTTTCAAGAAGCTGATCTTTTTATAGTACTGCTCAGCACAGCTGTTGAGGGAGCAAAGACTTAGTGGTGAGGGCACATAGCTGTACCCACCTCTCCCTGTTCTGCTGTACAGCAACAGCCAGGAGCTTGGTACTGAAGAAATGAGTGTGGTAATCACTCTTGGTTAATGACAGATGCAGGCAGGCAGGTTTTCCCACTCCTAGGTAGATTACAGCAGTCCTGTGTTTTGTGCCACAATGCCAGTGTGGCCTAAGAAAACTCTTGTCATACCCCACGCAGGGAGTTACAACACTGAATCGAGCATCCAGGGATCTACAAATTGTAAGCACCACACAGACAAAACCTCTGCCATCTGGCTTCCTTCAGACATGCCACAGAAACCCAGGAACAGGGTGTTAACACACTGCACTGGCAACTGACTCTAGCCCTGCTTCACACATTGTCACTTTACATAAGCAAACTTGTACCTCTTGGAACTAAGGATGCTGCGTGGTTGTGGAAAAATATATAGAAAAAGGGTGTGTAACACAGCCATGACTTGGCATTAAGGCTTTGGTTAAGTTTGAGTTTTAAAAAAGCTTCAAGAAGTTACTTGATAATATATTTATTAAGAGAATCCATTGCTAAACATCTGAGAGAATAAAACAATAGAGGATCTTCATGCACTTCAGACACTAAACACAGTTGTCATGAATTTTTATGTTAAAAGAAAGCAAACTGCCCAGATCTTTGTCTTGATTCTGTAGGACACTTCCAAGAACTGACTTTTAAAAAAATCAATTAGAAAGACATACTTGGATTTAGTGATGTATAAGGATATGTTTTAAAAATAAATATAGAAATATCAACAAGTCTACAATTAGAATATTGCCCTGTGCATTCCAAGAAATGCAGAGCTCTTGCCTTCTTTACCTGGAAAGAGAGAGATCTCTAAACAGCAAAATTGGAACCGTTAGGCCTAAGTTTCAGATACAGTTTGGCAGCAGCAAAAGCATGCTCGACAAATACAGTTTTGGAGCATCCCTAACCTGTTCTGCTTGGGAGATTAGGTAAGCATGACTGAAGTACCAACAATTTACAAAGAATCTCAATAAAGTTCAAACAAACTGAGGGTCACCACCCCCACTGATATTTTCATTAAGAAAGAATATCCATAATCACTTAAAATCAGCAAGCACTATAACTTAAACATCTTAACATTTTGGTCAGTAAATGAATGTAATCTAATACAATACCAAGTAGTTTATGACAAAATTTAAAACCATTTGGCACATGCTATAAAGACATTCTTCCTTAAGAGGTGAAATACATGTTTGAACAGGTACAAGCTGAGGAAACAGGACCAAAATAGCATTGTTGTTAACAGATGTACAGTACAGGATTTGCTCTTCCATACTCAGACTCCAGCAGCATGCGTGGGTGTGCTTGGTTGGTTAAGGCCTATGGTTGAACAAAGCCACCCCACAAAATCCACCTCCTCCGCTTCAGATCTCTTAATGAAAGCATGAATCTGAGCAGAGAAGAATATTATTATTGAAAGCACTCAATCTGTTCAATAATCTTTTTTAATAATGTGAACTACAAAAAATCCAGCTTATTTTCATTATTCAAGCCAGGTATAAAATATGGCAAACCACAGGCAGTGACCAGGAACTCTTTTCTGCAGAATTACTGAAATAAGCAGCATATTAAATGTGCACACTGCAAAGTATTCCAGAGGAACACTGCCTACACAGTGCCTGTTGCAGAATACTTACACCACAGTATGTGATAAGGATGTGACTCAGCCACTTGAGATAGATAATACTCTGGAAAATGTCTGCCTGTGCACAGAAAGGCTTTCTGTAACAGAAAGAGTCGGGTTGCATTTTGTACTTGTATCATACAGCAGAATCAGGGCAGGGAAAACCTGATTTTCTGCAGTAGAACTTAAGTCCTAGCATTATACTTAAGGGCATGAAAAGATCCACTGAAACTGATAAGGTCATTTCATGCAGAAAATGCAGGATTTGTTTGTGTCTGGTAGTTCTACAGATTTTGCAAGACAAAGTTGATGAAGAAAAGCAGCAAATTTTGTGTTTCACAATACATGATAAAAATGTGTTTAACCAGTCCATAAGGTATGTGGAATTTTGTACTTTCATCCTCCTAAAAGTAGTAATCTGTATACTTTATTGACTAATAAGCCCAAGAAAGAAAGAATTCTTGTCCTAATTAATTTAATAGCATTAGGTCATACACACATTGTAATTATCAAATGGCAGACTCCAAAAAACACTGAGTTGAGTCTCCTTGACAGTCTCTGTTGTAGAGTGTGTGAAAGCTTGCAGCCCCCCTTGATCTCTGGGGATCAGAAAAGCAGCCCCTCCTCCAACTGTTTGAGCTGCTTGTGTTAAGGGCCACGAACTACACTCTAGGCCATATGCTCTGATCCTGATCTCAGGTCAGCTGAGGAACCCAACCTGCATGGAAGAATGCTCTTAGTTGAAGTTAAGAGCTTTCACTTACCATAAGCTGCTTCAAATCAGCTCTCTCAGCAGGATTTTTAATTAAACTAGGAAAACAGAAAGTGTTACATAAGTTACACTATAATCTTTTAAAATAAAGATCAAGTTATATCATGTTGGTAGAAGATACCACTCAAGATAAAAGCATTAGGTACTTTAAGGATTCTCCTTTAAAAGTGTGCTGTATGATCAGAGTCTGTAAGGACTATGGTGTCTTCAGTACAAGTTGCACACAGAAGCAGAAGTTGCATCTTAAAGAAGGGAACACTCCTCAGCTTTGGGGTTCTATTTGGATGCATATGCTGTCAAGGTGATGCCTGTAAAATGAGCTTCAGGCACATTAACAGCCAAAAAAAGAGGATTATGCTAATTGAAATTACTTAATTACTTTACATTTGCCATGGTCAAGTAGGGACTTTGATTGCCAAGTTATTGCTAGAGTAAGACAGCAGAGCTGATCCCAAATGTGTCTCTTTGCAACTTAGCCATAGAGAAAATACTCACCATTTGTTAACAAAATCTTGAAATTCAGAACCAAAAACACCATTGGGCAGTTTTGGAGGTGGCTAAAAAATACATACATACATAAATAAAATCAGCAGTCATTCAGCATAACTAATACACGATGATGCACAACCTACCCAAAGGTCTACCACTTATGTCCTTTATCTGGGTAAAGCTGTAAAGCCCTAGCACTGCCCAGGCCTTCTTTCAAAGCTGAGCTCCCAAACAAACATCAGGCAGATTTCAGCTTCCATGTGTATGAATAAAGGACGTGTTGTCCTACAATTTATAAAAGTAAAAATGCCGAGTTTATCATTAATTTTGGTTATTACTCTCACAGATGCTGGATTTTAGGTGTGGGGTGTTTTTTGTTGGGTTTTGGTTGGTTTTTGTTTTACCTTTTTTTCTTTCCTATACACACACCTGAATGGGGTTAACACAGCCTTGAGCTGCCATTAAAGAAGGCTCAGAGCGTCTGGCAGTAATTAGCACTCTTATTCTCCTCATTACTAATCTCCAGTTTGGGGAAGGGAAGATGCCCTGCACATCATTAGTTCCGTAATCCTTTTGATCTAAATATTCTGTCCCAGGGAATGAGTTTGTTCAGGTCCTGAATAAAAAAGAATTCTCATAAAGGTATTATATAAACCTGCATTTTAGTGTCTTATTCTTCATGACATTTGCTACAGGATCAGAGTTAAGTTTTCATTCTTACACCATGGGTTCTGCAAGCACTTACACTGAGGTTACTTGTACATACAGAGTTGAGATGTGGCCTGCATTCAGTTACTCACTGGTGTACAGACTTTGTTGATGTAGCAGCTCAAGCTGAAGACAACTTGCGCCACAGCAGAGATGGCAAAAGATAATCTTGCCAAACTCTCAACTAGTGCAGCTTTTCAGCTTAAACTGACCTCCTCAGGGATGCTACAAGAGCAGGACTATAGTATCTTAAGTAATCCAACACTAACTCTATTACAAGAGTTAGTGCTGTCATATTAAAGTGTTATATAATATGCAAAATCGGTTTGTAATGTGAGAGGAGAATCGTGCATGCAGACGAGGAACAGAAACAATTTATGGGTATATTTACAGTAGCACAAGCAATGTTAGCCTTTGCAGGGACCTGGACACCAACAGCGCCTTTTAAATAGGTGTGTCAGACATTTTCTTACAGTTCATTCACCTGGAACAACTACATTATCCAGTGTTATGAATGGTAGCTAACATGAGCACTGGCTTAGCTATGTGAAGGATACAGTATTATAAATTAGGTTGTTCATAAGACTATAACAAATTGAATTAAAAAAAAAAAAAAAAACAACAGTTTTATATGTGCTTGATCATACTGTTTGCTATTAACCATCCTAACATGATCTAGGCTGGAAAATACATAAACCTATTGGAGTGATGCAGAAAAATGAACTAAAATTTTCCTGGGCATCATTTAAAATCAAGTTAACACACATAACAAGGATGTCCCTCTCATACTACAGCAATAAAACAATGGAAGACCTGACTTAACCTAACACTAACCCTCTACCTCCTCAAACTCTGGAATGCTTTAAAAATTTACAATTGTATGAGTACAAGTGCAAATAGTTGATTACCTCATTGACGATGTAATCAAGAAGTTCAAAGATTGCCATTGGGGGTCTGCTGTCTGGTCCATAGGCTAAGAAGTAATTGTAGAATTGAAAAATACAGTGTTACTCTCCTTCGGTGGTAGGGGTGTTTGAAGAAGCTAAGGCACACACATTATTCTTACATGGCATCCAGTAGATTTACAGGAAAAAAAGAAGTGGAAGAGCAACAGGGTAATAGTTTCATGCAAGGAAACACTGTTTTCAGTCAGGTCTGATCCAAACCATTAGCTTCACTGGGAATTATCCTACTGTACTTTGATCAGCATTGCATCTTAGAGAGATGATCCATAATAACAGATGGGAATCTTAACAGTGCTCATGAACAGCTCAGTTATTAACAGAAGGATCTCCAGTCCCTGATTCTCAGATTTCTCCTCATAGTGAGCCTGAACCAGGTGTCCAATACAGTCCTGATTTTTAAGTTGCAAGCCACACTATACAGACCAATATCAGATAAGGAAGACTTTTCAGCTGACAGAAAAGGGTATTAGAAAAGAATTTAACACATCATTGTAACTTACAGCTCACAGGTCGGCCAGGTGTTCTTTGCCTGGGCAAGGTCTCTGTGACAGGAGAATCCCCCTCTACAGGGCAGCCAAACATTAATTCAAGCTCCTTTGAGTCAGGAGGAGGAATCGGGTATCTGCCAATAGCCATTTCTACCAGTGACAAGCCCATACTCCATATGTCTGATTGCACTGAATAATGAGTTCCCTGTAGCCTTTCCGGCTAGAAAAAAAAAAAAAAAAAGGGGGGGGGGGGGGGGGGGGGGGAAGGGGGAAAGGAAGAGACAGTAGTGTAACAGGAAAGAAAAAAAATTGCAATAGCCTGGATAAAAGGAAGGATGAAACCCCAACTTATTATTATGACACGTTCCAATTATTGATCTTTTTCTTTAAATATCTCACCTGGAGTTCCAGAAGTTCCACAAACACTGCACATCACCACTGCAAATAACTTTGAGACTTTTTAAAAGTGATGCTATTATGTTGCTGTTTTATTTCTTTGGCATAGTACCTAAATGTTGCAATTATTAATGATGCTGGGTCCATTTTTACTAATTCTCAAATAAAACTGAAGTGCTGGGGTCTGAACCCCAAGCCCTGAATTAAGGTTGACATATGGGTGGTTCCCACAGCCCTTCAAAAGGAGGGAATGAGTTTGCCTTTTGGCTTTCCTCCAAGGTGCGGCCGGCCTTGTAAGGAAAGCCTTTGGGTAAACAAGCCCCAGGTGCCCCACATTGGGTAAATGAGTGCCAGGTGTCCTGCTTTGGGGATAAAAGCTGGGCCCACTTGCAGGAAAAGTTAGAAAGTCTATCAGCAGAGTGAATGCACTTCACAGAGTTTCCTGTTGGGGAAGGACCTCCTGGCTCCTCATGCAACTGGATCGTAGTCAGGTCCGGCACCTACAAACATGAGCTTTGTGGAGAGACAACATGGGGTTACCTCTATCGTATGTGATCACCCTATTGTCTTTGTTGTCTCCCATTTTCTCCATGGGTTACCTTGTATCTTTGTTTGTTCCACCTATTACGGGTCATGTTATGTCATTCCTGGGGTCGCTGGGGTTGATATCTATTATTTGTGATCTACCTGACTTGTTTGTACCCCCAGCGATCCCCTATATACTGACTCCTATACACGCAATAGAATCTACTTACTGGATTGTCTTTCTGCTGCTGGCTGTGTCCTTTGTACTGGGCCTAGTAATTGGCAAAACAAAATTGGCGACGAGGATGGCCCTGTCTGATGTTCCCGGTTGGGAAGATCCCGTGTATAGTTGGCTGGCTCTCGAATGGGTTAAATTTGGGGGGCCATGTGAACAGTGGGAGAAACGGTTGGCAGAGGCTGAACCGCAGGATGTATTGGAAACTATTCAAAAGTTCTCCAATAAGGCACGGGATGCTGTAACCTTCGGGAGACGGGGATGGATTTTGTTGACAGCATATAAAAAACAGCACCAGCAGAAAGAACAATTACTGGTAGAATGTTCCCACATGCGAGATCAGATTCTGACTTTAGAAACTTTAAATAAGCTCCTTACTAACAAACTGGACACTTGCCAAGCTGTGCCTGAGAAGGCTACAGTGCAAGTTGCCCAGTGTAAACGTGGGAAGAGAAGGGGGCATGCTAATCATAAGAAGGTCCACTCAGAAGATGTAGAGGTGGATGTGCACTGTAATCCTGATGACTCGGATGATGATATTTGGTACCCTGCGGAGTCCAATGGGGCTAGTGCCTCAGATGACTCTGCAGCTGCGAGACCAGTCATCAAGAGAAAGACAGAATTTTCGCAACACCAGCCACCAGTGAACAGACCCACAATGGAGGATTTCACACAGCAAGAAGTAAATGATATCCTTGCACGATTTAGTCAGAGGCCAGGAGAGCCCCTGTTTGCTTGGATGGTACATTTATATGATCAGGGAGCATCAGGGGTTAGCCTGGATAACTTGGACTGTAAAAAGTTTGTGACATTGAGTTTTGACCCTCTTGTGCAGGATGCATTTCGAAATAATGATCAGAGTACCAATCTATTGGCTGTAGCTGCTGCAGGGTGCAAGGCAAAATACCCCCTAGAGAATGCCTGGCCAGGATCTGACCGACCGTGGTATACTCTGTGGGATGGTATACAGTGGATAAAGGAAGAAGGAATGAAACTGACCATTAATGTGGGACATGTTGAGGTATTAATGCAGCTTAGATTGTCTGTACCCATGAGAAAAGCGATGATTAAAACTGCTCCACCGGCATATAAGAATGTTCTTGTGACTCTTCTACTTAGTGAAACAGGGAATCCCATTAGAGATATAATTGAGAAAATGCAGCAGCTGGGTGACCTTGGAGACTGGGGCCCCCAGGAGCATCAGGGGTATCGAGAATTCCGATGTCAACGGGGCCCCTGGGAGAGTACAGGGAATCGAGACACCCGACGCCCTAAAAATACCGAATATAGGATGTCTTGAGGACAAATGTTTAAAAGTTTGCTAAAAGATGGTGTACCTCTCACTAGGATTGATGGTCTTGATACCAATGAACTATGGAGGATGTATAAACAGAGAGGGTTACAGAAACCCCATAGGAAGGTGCAAAATTATCAGGCATATGATTCGGGAGCTGCTCAGCCTACAGCACCCCCTCTGGAACCTCAGCAGGACCCCGCCTCTGCTCACGGTGGGCCCTCTGTTGCTCCAGAGAGGAACCACAAGTGGCAGCAGTACTCTGACCTATATCCCTCACAAGAAACTAGGCATTATAACTCCTATTGAAATGTTGGCCAAGCTCCGGTACATTGGGCGCGGGAGGACCGGCGACCTCATGTGGAGCTACAGATATTCTGGAAAAAACAGTCCTCTCAAATAGTAAAAGCCTTAGTGGATACCGGAGCAGAGGCCTCCTTAATCTATGGGAACCCTGAGAAATTCAAAGGGCAATCCGTGATTATTACAGGGTTGGGCGGCAAGCAAATTGAGGCGGTACAAACCCAAATTGAAATGAAAATTGGAAACCTTCCAAAATGACAGTAAACAGTCAGAATTGTTCTGATTCCAGAGTATATAATCGGAATAGATATTCTGAAGGGACTTACTTTGAATCTCCCCGATGGTCAGTATCAATTTGGTGTAAGGAATTATATCACTAATCAGGCAATTTTAGTAGGAAAGATAAAGATGCCTCCCATTCAAATTCCAACTGTGACCAAGATCATAACCATGAAACAGTAGAGGATTCCAGGCGGTCACGAAGAAATTTCTCAAACTATCAAAGATTTACTGGCTGCAGGAGTTTTAAAACCGACTACCACCGTGTGGAATAGTCCAATCTGGCCAGTTAAGAAGGCTGATGGATCCTGGAGAATGACTGTGGATTATAGGGAACTGAACAAGAGCACCCCGCCTCTTGCGGCAGCTGTACCTGATATGGTCACTCTGATAGAAAGAGGCATCCTGGCACGTGGTATGCCATCATTGATTTGGCCAATGCATTTTTTATGATCCCAATTGCAGAAGAGCATTGGAATCAATTTGCATTTACATGGCAAGGGCGGCAGTACACCTTTACCAGGTTGCCTCAAGGATGGGTGCACAGTCCAACTATTTGTCATAGAATAGTGGCTGAGCACCTGGATGAGGTACAGCTTCCCCCTCATATGCAGATTGTCCACTTTATTGATGACATTCTAATTCAGGGGAGCAATGAGACTGAATTACAACAAATGCTCTAAGTGGTCCTAGTGCATATGAGGCAGAAAGGCTGGGAGATCAATCCAACTAAAATCCAAGGGCCGTCTCAGACAGTCAAATTTTCTGGAATCCTTTGGCACTGTGGTCCATCCAGAAATACTACCTAAGGCTCGGCAGAAGATCCTTGACTTTACAACACCACAGAATAAGAAAGAGGCACAGAGATTTATCGGGCTGTTTGGTTTCTGGAGACAACACATTCCCCATTTGGGACAGATTTTGGCCCCATTATACAAGGTGACTAGGAAGAAATATGAAATTGAATGGGGAAATGAGCAGCAGGCTGCCTTTGAGTTGGCTAAAGAGGCTATTCAAAGGGCTTTAGACTTATGGCCCATGCAGGAAGGCGAAGTGGAACTGAACGTATCTGTAAATGGGTCATATGCTAATTGGAGCCTCTGGCAAAAACATGGGAAGAGAAAAGTCCCCTTGGGATTTTGGGGAAGAAAGTTGCCAGAGGCAGGGAACAACTACACACCCTTTGAAAAGCAACTGTTAGCCTGCTATTGGGCCTTGGCAGAAACTGAACAGCTTACGATAGGACACTAAGTGGCTCTGCGCCCTGAAATCCCTATTATGCAGTGGGTTAAAAGCTCCCCAGAGACCCACCAAATAGGGCATGCTCAGGAATCCAGTATTATCAAATGGAAATGGTACATCCAGGACAGAGCAAAGGTGGGACCTGGTGGTGTTACGGCCCTTCATGAACAAATAGTGGCTGCCCTCATGCAGGATCAAGAGGTAAAGCCTGATCCTATAGTTGACCGGGAATCCCCTGTGCAATGGGGGAAGACCCTGGATCAATTGCTACCTCTTGAAAGGGAACATGCATGGTTTACGAATGGGTCAGCTAAATATATAGGAGGGAAAAGGTTTTGGAAAGCAGTGGCTTATCACCCTCACTCGGGAAAATTTCTGGAGACCACAGGAGGAGGGGAAAGTAGCCAATATGCTGAGTTATATGCAGCATATATGGCTTTAAAACAAGAGGATTTAGGGGAGTGTCATCTGTATACCGATTCTTGGTCAGTGTCTAATGGATTGGCTACCTGGTTGCCAACATGGGTAGCCAAGAATCGGAAAATTTATTCTAAAACGGTCTGGGGAAAGGAAATATGGAAGGATATTTGGGAACTGATTCAAAGAACAAAGGTGACAGTGTTTCATGTCGACGCTCATAGCAACATAAATTCACTTGAGCGACTTTACAATTCTGTCACCGATAACCGGGAAAAGATTTCCCAAGCCGCACTGGAGTTCCCTCAGGAAGGGGACCATGAAGGCTTGGCGAAATGGGCACACCAAAAATGTGGGCATCTTGGGGAGAAGGCCACTTACAAGTAGGCCCAAAAGCGTGGCATAGTCATGTCACTGGACATGATCAAAACAGTAATTGCCCAATGCCCTGTGTGCCAACACACTCATAAACGCCCGGTACCAAATATTGTAAAAGGAGAACTGGGAAGTGTGGGAGTTTGGCTTGTGAGTAACGGACATGGAGTGTTAGAGCAGGTGCACGAACAGGCTACTGTGCAGGCGCTAGCAGCCAAGATTAGGCCTCAAGGACGTACTGTCCTTGCAGAGTAGTACAAGAAACTAAGTTACATAAGATAGGGAACTAACAGGCAAGGCGGAGAATATTATAATTAGAGGCTGAAGCATAGGTTAAAAGTTAATGATTGATGTAGAAGTGGTCTAATGAAAACCTAAGAAAAAGATAATAAGATATGCTTAGTCGTGGTGATTTGACAGAAGAATGATATATAAGTAAATGTATCTGCGCAATAAATTGAGTTCTGCCGACCTCATATGAGAGTGCAGTCTCCCTCCGTCGATTCCTACAGGGAAGAGGGAAATTGCCAGGACAGATCTGGCAAATGGACTACATCGGACCTTTACCCCAGGACCAAGGGTGCAAATACATCTGCACCGCAGTAGACATACTCGGGATATTTAATAGCTTATCCCTGCAAGAAAGCCACACACCATAGTACTACTTCCACCATAGATATAATGATTTTGTACTATGGGATCCCCTTACAAATCCAAACTGATAATGGGTCTCATTTTCGAAACAAATTGGTGCAACAATATGCGGAGCAGCATAATATTCAGTGGGTCTTTCATATACCATACTATCCACAGGCTGCAGGATTAACCGAACGAATGAATGGGCTATTGAAGGAGCAGTTAAAAAAGCTGGGAAATGGAAAGCTATCCCGATGGAGGACTAACCTCAGGGATGCGCTCCATATCCTCAACAATAGGCCCATTGGGGAGATGGAGACGCCCTTGATGCGCATGACTACGTCCAATCTCCAGATACAGCCTTTAGCGGTAACTGAAACATTGATCTACTGGGAAATTGTCCCGGGTGCAATGGCCCCCTACCGGGCCACTCCAGAGGCTGCTGGGTTAGATCTCTATGCATTAGAACTTGTAAAGATAATAACCCTTGTCTGGCTTCGGTTTAACACCGGGATAGGAGTCCAAATTCCCCCAGAACACTTTGGCCCGAGTGGGCCCCCTGAGCCAGCTGAAGTAATAGCGGTAGGAAAAGATAACACTGTCCTAATTATGAGATCTGGCCAGGAAAAATGGGAACATGTCCCCGCAAATAAATGTTATTTGCAGGAATAACTAAATGGTATAGAGTTTTGTCCTGTAGATCTTGCGTGGCGCCGCCGGAGTATGAGAACATCTATACTGAATCTGACCTCATGAATTGCAATGCGACTTAATGCTGAACTGTGCCGAATAGATGAACTCGGCTCCACACTACAATCAACCTAGTTTATCGTGACATACTGGAAATATGATCACACCTGATCTTCCAATGAGAAAGACTACGACAGTGAAGCAACGACCAAGATGACTGCAGCAGCATCTGTATTTAATGGACTGAGGCTAATTCAAGATAAAGAAAAGATACTTGTACACCTACGGATGGTATAGAGGCTGTGGTCCACCCATATGTCAAAGGGCCGAATGAAGTGCTGGGGTCTGAACCCCAAGCCCTGAATTAAGGTTGACATATGGGTGGTCCCCATGGCCCTTTAAGAGGAGGGAATGAGTTTGCCTTTTGGCTTTCCTCCAAGGTGCAGCCGGCCTTGCAAGGAGAGCCCTCAGGTAAACAAGCCCCAGGTGCCCTGCATTTTGATAATGAGTGCCAGGTGTCCTGTTTGGGGATAAAAGCTGGGCCCACTTGCAGGAAGAGTTGGAGAGTCTGTCTGAGAGGTGGATGCACTTCACAGAGTTTCCTGTTGTGGGAGGACCTCCTGACTCCTCATGCAACTGGACCCCAGTCAGGTCTGGCACCTACAAACGCGGGCTTTGTGGGGAGGCAACATGGGGGTTACCTCTATCGTGTGTGATCACCCTATTGTCTTGGTTGTCTCCCATTTTCTCTATGGGATACCTTGTATCTTTGTTTGTTCCATCTATTATGGGTCATGTTATATCATTCCTGGGGTCGCTGGGGTTGATATCTATTATTTTTGATCTATCTGACTTGTTTGTACCCCCAGCGATCCCCTATATACTGACTCCTTTACGTGCAATAGAATCTACTTACTGGATTGTTTTTCTGCTGCTGGCTGTGTCCTTTGTACTGGGCCTAGTAATTGGCAAAACAAACATTCACTTTGTTTTTCTGTTTTTTTTAAAAAAATCAAGGTCATATTTTACCAAAATGGTGTAGATTCTTGCCTGACCATATGCAAGTTTTGGAAAAATATGTATGTAATTTGGAATTTACACTCATAAAATGTAAGAATGCAGTATTCTTGTACAGTCTCTTCCCTCAGCCATAATGGGCGAGAGTTTTGTTAAATTACTTTTGTAACATTTACTGACGTTATATTTGAGCTTTCTCCAGCATCCCACCTCAGGTGGTTCCAAAGCCATCTGCATAAACTACACAATTGCTGGACAACAGGTGAAAATGCTCAAAAGCAAAGACATGCAAAAGATTTTCATAAAACAGAAGTGTAAAAGAAGCAGCACGTGGATGAGAAAAAGCAGGAAACACACAGTACTGGTTATACAAAAATAATTAAAATCTAGAAAATATGTTCAAGTTCAACACTGTTGATTGTACACACCTACATAGGGTAGAATAGGATGTTGTTTGGCATGTAACAATTCTATAGCTGTTATTTGAAAAAGGATGCTAAGGGAGATACTGCAAGAAAAGGTACTTCCGACACAATCAAAAAGAATAAATAAACTCACCATCATGGCTTGGTCTGTGATACAGTGAGAGAGAGCAAAGCTAAACCTCAGCCTGTAGAAACAATTAATTAAAGAAAACTCAAGGCAGACAGCTCTTTGCTCTCATTCCTTCTAGTAGAAGAAAAAGGGAAAGCCAGTAGTATGTCAAGGGCCCCGAAGAGATGGAGCTGTGAATTTTGTTTTGCTAATTAGCAACAGCCCCTCAATGCATGTGGGAACATAAGCCACAGTTTTATTTCAATTATGTTACAAATATTAAGTGACAAAAACAAAATAATATTGGCTTTGATGATGAATGCAGGTTGCACACTGAGAAGCAGCACTATTATGCTTTTTTCCTTTAAATCTAAGCCCACAGAGTTTCAATCCTACAGCAGAATCTCTAAACACTCTCATTGTATAAGTTAATTCACTGTCTGCTGAACAAGGTGTGGGCATTAGAATTAAGAGATCTGTTATTTCCATTAACTGTGGCTTTCACATAATGCAAAGAGTTCATCTGAAGAGCAAGTTTCAAGGTATTCCTCACACACAGGAATAAAAGTCTCAGATTAGCTGCTGTGTCCTTGTCCACAGCAGCCACTCCCATGCTTTCTCTCATTGCTGCCACTGTGCTGGGTTCCTGGGAGAAGTCACAACAGGATCACTACCTTGGCAGCAGCTCGCCTACAGAAGTGACTGCAACAAAATGCTGGAGTAGGAAAAGAATCACACTTAAGGAAAGCAAATCATAAATACTGGGCTTTTTTGGAGACACATATACAAAACCCAAATGCACTAACCAATTGGATTCTGCAATGTAGATGCAACTGCATTTCTTATAGTGTTATAAAACATTCCAAGTTGCTTGGATTTTCTTGCAACAGTTCTTTCCCTCCACATACACAATCTGATATGACACTGGAATATTCCTGGAGTGGAGGAAGCACTGAACTATGAACAGCAGTAGCAACAGCAATAGTTGGATTCTTGTTTGATTACTGGAGTTGTGGTAACTCTACCGTAACATATAGTAAACTCAAAGCTATAAAATCTGTACTTACAGCCATGTAGGAGCGTGTGCCAACAAATGAGTTTGCCATAGAATCTATCAGTTGTCCACTGACACCAAAATCACAAAGCTTGATTTCACCTCTAGAGTTTACCAAAATGTTAGATGGTTTAACATCTGGAAAAGAATGAATGAATGCTTTATATTTATAATAGACAAAGTGGGAAATTTGACAATGAAAGTAACATGAAAGGTAAGAATTACCATGTGCCTCCCTTTGTTTCCCTTTGAACTACCACACGATTCTATCCCTTCTCTAGGAATACTCAAGGAAGAAATTTGGTTCCCTACCCAGGCCCATTTCACGGGCTCTCTATTTAAATACAGATAAACAATAATACATTTTTTTAAATTACAACCTTTGCAAAAATAATTATCCTATTATTGAAATTCTGCATTTAAAATACTTGAGATTGTTGACCTGTGATAAAACACCCTCATGATTTTGAATACATCACTTTCTCTAAATGGAAATTTAATAAGGGTCACTGGTAGCTAAGCAACTAATAACAGCTCTTTGTGAACACAGAGGTAGAGAGAACAATTGTTTAGTGTTTCTTTTATAGCTGTAAGAAGGTTTTTTTTAATGTATCTTGCAATGCATTATTGAGATAAGTAATCAACAGCTCACATTTGCTAAGTAATGCTACAGAAAAAAGGGTACTATACATTGGTTTTGAAGAAAAAGATCAGGCTCAATCTATCAGAATTGCACTTTAGACTCTGCTATTCAAGGGCAGATCCAGAAGTCTATGCAGTCTGTAGCATATTTTCATTTGCTTTTCACTTTTAAACACAAATATATTCCAGGTAGCTTTCATTTCAGTGATTAAGGAACCGACCTTAGTTTGCGATGTCAACAGGATGTCACTAGAAAGGTGATATTCATGTGACTCCACTGGAAAAAGATCTCCATGCAGAAGGTTATGCCTCACTGAGCAAGATGCATGGAGATTGAAAATGAAGACAAAACTATTTTAGCTGTTTCACCCCCCAGCTCTCTTTTAAAGAACAAAAAGCTTGAATAAAAGTTATCTGCTTTTGGAAATTATGGCTACATTTTTCAATTCCTGACATCACCCTGTTTCTGGGTAACAAACTCTCCAGGCACACTGGAAACAGTGGTTTGTGATGATTTGTGCGTACACAAGTTCTTCTAGGCCCAGCTACAGGACAGCAAACCTACAGCTTGTCTGCTTTGCTTGAAGAGAGGATCAGCTTGTAGAAAATCTACAGTGATCTAACACAAACTCCTCTGTGTGAAGACCATGGAGTAAGTCATGCCTGTGTACATCTTCCCTCCACCACAAAGGAGGAAATCCCAGTTGCTGTTGCCAGGTACAGACTTCCTCCTTATGGAGGGGAACATACAGGCACATATTTTGTGTGTACTACTTTTAATTCCCCATCCCTAGGAAAGTAACTGGCTTATAAATACTGCTCTACTCAATCGATTTTCCTCCTGTAAGAGCAGCAGAGATACTGGGCAGTTTGTGGAGCTGTTTACCAGGCAAGAAACAGAATGTTACACACTGGTGAACTCTGAGCAGGACTTCTCTCCAGAGGTATTTTAGAGGACTTCTGGGCAGACAGCTGAACCTTCTGCAAGTTCTACCTCCTTTGTGCAAACTTTGACTGTAGAGACCTCACCACAAGGACACTCCATAATGAAAAGGAAGAATCCAGTCTAGGAGTCTGACCTATCAGTTTAAAATTCCAGCAAGAAAAAAAAAAAGCAAACCCCAAAACCAAGCAGATGTTGGAAGCAGGCAGCAGAGATCAGATACCCAGCTACACAGGAATCTGCACCTAAAGTTCTGTGTAAAAGCAAGGTGGAAAAAACGACGTTTACAAAATGCACTGGAAACACTGCAGAGCCTGAACAAATTATAGATACGACCTTTAGATTTGTCCTGCTTATCTATATACATCTACGAGTTCAATTCAGAAGACATAAATCCTCCCATATCTCTACAGCTCATGTTCATAATTAAATGGCAAAAAATAACATTAGCATTCCACTGTAAGTGAACCAAACTACATTCTCATTTATAAACATCTTGCACGCTCTAGAATCCACCTGGGCTTTTGAAGATTGATCTTTTACCTTCAGAGTTTCTCTAGCTGATAATCCCACACTGTACCTTTCTTACAACAGCACAGCAAAGCACGACTCCTCACTGCAGTTTTACATGAAGCTTGCCTTTTCCTGAGCATTTTAATTTTCCTTGCAAGGTGCCCATTGTGATCAGTGTGATGTTTGGAAGGCTGCTGTCTTTCCACCCCTCTAAATGTAGCACACTATGCTATTTTAACTCCAGAGTGTCTGAGCACTTCAGTAGTTTCTCTGGAAACCAGAGATTTGTATTGCCAAATGGAACAGGAATACCAAGGCATCCTTCAAAATGTATGCTGCAACTTGCAAGAAAGGGACACATCTAGAAAGGAAGACCAAGTGTGCTATAGAAGTGAAGTGTTTTAAAGAAAAAGGTCATTTCACATATCATCTCAGACAACCCAGAAACAGAGCTGGGTAATCCCAGACAAATCCTTTGCCAGTCCAGACAGCTGGATACATGACACTGAAAAGGGAGCTAGTTTATACAAAGAAGCTTCCAGGATTTATAGGATGTCTTGTACCCTCTGTAAGAGGCACGCCTCCCTCTGCCTGAGCCCTGCTCTCCTCACATTACTAGTACCTTCCAATCAATTTCAGTTTCCCAAGGCAGGATCTCATGAGAACACTCTAGGAATGAACACACTACAACAGACCACTGACAGCATCCCTGCTGTGTGGTACCTCCTACCCTGGAGCTGCTGCCTGCAACAGAGTTCAGAAATCTTACAAAGCCTTTCTGTGCAAGAGGAGATTTTCCAGAAAGAAATACTCTCCAGACTGTGCTCAAAAAGAACTAAAATTATGTTCCAATTAGCTTATAGGATTTTTATTCATCCAGAGGCAAAAACACAGCAAAAAACGTTTGTGTTTAGTTTTGAGAACTACAAGATAGAACGCTTACTCTTCCAGTACACCCTAAAATAAGATGGTCTCTTTCCCAGGAGTCTCCCTTATGCTCTGAACAGAGAGAACTGGCTTTGCAACTACCATCAGAAATCTTTAGAGTCTACCTCCAGCGTCCTTTCTCCAGAAAAGAGCTATATTTGATTGTTTTAAAAAAATAAAAATATATGTAATAGACACAGTCTACTTGATGTGTAAAGTGATCCTACAATAGATTGTATAAACTAGGATTGCTAATTACTCTTTTTGGTCTGGCCAACAAATGTAAACTCAGACACATATTAAGTGTCTGATGAAGATATTTTTACAGTCTGAAGATTGCTCTCATATGGTAAAAACCTCTCTGAACAGTTCACAGTATCCCCTTTTCAGTTGGTTTATACATATTGCATCATCACTGCAATGAATAGTGCCACTCAAACAAAAACAAGAAATGCTCCATCTCCAGTCTTCAATCTACACTCATGTCAGGAATAATGAAATTTATTGTTTATTGTAAAATAAAGGTGTGGCCTTATTTTCACCTTATAATTGGCCTATTTAAAATCCAGCTCTTCCATTAATCTGTTGCATGTTCCACTAAACAAAAATGATACTTGATACAGTAAAGTAACTAGACAGCCCAGGAGTGCAAAAGCAACACTCTCATTTTACATAGCTTTTAAAAATCATCTAAGTATTAAAAAAAATGCAATTCTACATGACAGATGTCTAAAAATAGCATGTGAACGTTAAGACAGCTGGCAAAAATAGTAACTTTCTTTTAAAAGTTTTAATGGCAATAATAAGTGTTGAACTGTCAAATTAATTTTAGGTCTGAGGTTTTAATTGTGAATCTCTCCAAAGATTTTTCATTGTCACACTTTGTAAATCTGTTACTATTAAAAGACTAGCAGTTGAAATGAAGAAAGAGATACAGTGGGGCAATGCTTCTTAGTATCCTTTTCTTCATAGAGTTAATTTTGCCATTACAAAATGCCATTCATAGGTATCTTAACTGTCTCTTCTGCTTCACTTTCTCTCTCAACTGACTACAGGAATGGAAACTACACAAAGAGCTTACCTCCATGTGTTGCCTCATTTCAAGTGCTGACATTTGTAAGAAAGATACTGCCCAAAGCCACACTCGACAGGGTACATCTTCACTGCAGCTACACTAGGCAACAGTTAACTTGGCCCAAGTACCACTGCTGCAGATAGAAATGTGTGAGAGCTTCTTCAGTGCACAGTACTAAGACAGCAGCCGCTGCTTCTGTTCTTGCCTGCGTTGACCTAGAAGTTTATCATAGTTTTTTGTGTTGAAGAAGTGCTCTTCCCAGAAAATGCAAGACGACTTATTTGTATTTAAGGGAAATGGAGATAGAATCACTCGAGTCCTTCAACTGATTCCTATCTTCACTGCAAAGGGAGTATTTCTGCTCTCAAGCTAGATTCCCAGCTCTAACATACTCCCAACCAGCCAAGTAACTCTGACAGGAAGCAGCTTTAAACACAGGCAGAAATTCTGTGAACACATATCATATAACCACAGTGGGTTTAAGCATAGATTATAAACCCAGATAAACTGCAGTAAGACAGCAAAAGTTGAAGATACATGATAGCCATAGTACAAGATATGAATAAAAAAAAAAATCTTTGCCTTACACTACTCAAGAAAACCATCTGAACCAAAGTCATAGTGAACCACGAAGAAATCACAGAAAAAGCACTTAGTTTAACTTGAACAAAAAGGATATTCAAGAAAAGTTACAATGTCAAAACTTGATCTCACCTCTGTGCATGATTTTATGCTTTTCTCTCAGATATGCGAGTCCTTTTATTACCTAAACACAAACAGAAGAAAAAAAATTAATTTATGAAACCAAAGAGATAATGGCACGCTTCATCTGTACAAGACTTCCAGCTGATTGCAGCATAACAGAAATTCCAAAACGTAATCACTGCAAATAAATATTTTGTTTTAATTGGTACTTCCAGCTCAGACTAGAAAAAACAGTCAACCAACCCCTTACTGGAAGTTTTGCATACAGAGCTTGTTGCACAATACATATGAAAAGGTAATAAACCAAATTTTTTAATGAAATGTTAATTCTGTTCTTTTCCAGAAGCATCAGCTGATAGAAAAGCAGAAAAATCAAAGCAAACACAACAGAATGTGTTACTCATTCCAATGCCCTGAACTACCAAATAATGACATGTACAAAGACTGCTTTCTAAAAGCAAGCAACACAATGTGGCAATATTTCTCTTTCCCACATCCTTCAGCCCTGAAATGGTGGCTTCCTGGATCTGACATAGCCACACTGTGGTGGTTTAGACCCTGCCGGGACCCGAGATGACGTTGCCGCTGCCCCTCCACCACCCTCGACGGGGACAGGACAGGGAGTAAAATGCAAACCCCAGGGTTGAGATAAGGAAGATTTAATACAACAGTGTAACAACAACAAACCAAACAACAACAGTGATAATGTACAGAACAAGAGCTATACTGCACAGACACAGCACAAGGTACAGACCCAGACAAAAGCCGTTCCACACTGCCCGCACCTGGGCACCCGGACATGACGTCAGCATGGAATGGAATAGCCCGGCTGTAGCTCCCTCCCAACTGCTGGGGAAAATTAACCCCATCCTAGCCGAACGAGGACATAATCCACCCCTTATTCTATACCATCTACGTCATGCTCAGCAGCCATTTAACAATCAGCAAAAAAATACATTATAATTCACGGTAAATTTCCACCCAAAATCAAGTCCCCTTGTGGTACACATCTAACCTCTCCATCCTCCCGCATCACCCCACCAGGTGCACCCAGGTCCCTGAGCAAAAGCAATCCCGTGGGTGGGTTTGCCTTTGCCTGGCACAAGGACTAACCCAGACCATTTTTCCCAGTACATCCCTCGTGCACCACAGGGACTCTATCCCCATCTACTGTACGTGGAAGTTTTGACTGAGCTGGGCCAGCTCGATTGGCAGATCTTCTTGTGTTGACTAACCAGGTGGCCTTTGCCAGATGTGCGTCCCAGGGTTTGAAGGTTCCACCTCCCATTGCTTTCAATGTAATTTTTAGCAGTCCATTATAGCGTTCAATTTTTCCAGAGGCTGGTGCGTGGCAGGGGATGTGGTAGACCCACTCGATGCCGTGTTCTTCTGCCCAGGTGTCTATGAGGTTGTTTCGGAAGTGAGTCCCGTTGTCCAACTCAATTCTCTCTGGGGTGCCGTGTCGCCACAGGACTTGCTTTTCAAGGCCCAGGATGGTGTTCTGGGCGGTGGTGAGGGGCACTGGATATGTTTCCAGCCATCCAGTGGTTGCTTCCACCATTATGAGCATGTGACACTTGCCTTGGCGGGTCTGTGGCAGTGTGATGTAGTCGATCTGCCAGGCCTCTCCGTATTTATATTTCAGCCATCGTTCTCCATTCCGCTGGGGCTTTACCCGCTTGGCTTGTTTGACTGCAGCACACATTTCACACTCGTGGATGACCTCTGTGATGGTGTCAATGGTGAGGTCCACCCCTCGCTCTCGAACCCACCTGTATGTTGCATCTCTACCTTGGTGGCCCAAGGTGTCATGGACCCACCGGGCTATGAACAATTCACCTTTACGCTGCCAGTCCAAATCCACCTGAGCCACTCTGATCTTAGCAGCCTGGTCCACCTACTGGTTGTTTTGATGTTCATCAGTGGCTCGACTTTTGGGCACGTGGGCATCCACATGGCACACTTCATGGCGAGGTTCTCCACCCGAGCTGCAATATCCTGCCATACTTCAGCGGCCCAGATGGGTTTACCTCTGCGTTGCCAGTCGCTCTGTTTCCGCTGCTGCAACCACCTCCACAGGGCATTTTCCACCACCCATGAGTCGGTGTAGAGATAGAGCTTTGGCTACTTTTCTCGCTCAGCAATATCCAAAGCCAGCTGGGTGGCTTTCACCTCTACCAACTGACTCGATTCACCTTGCCCCTCAGCAGCTTCAGCGACTCGTCGTGTGGGACTCCGCACAGCAGCCTTCCATTGCTGATGCTTTCCCACAATGTGACAAGACCCATCAGTGAACAGGGCATACCGCTTCTCCTTGTCTGGCAGCTCATCACAGAGTGGGGCCTCCTCAGCACGTGTCACCTCCTGCTCTGGTGACATCCCAGAATCTTTGCTCTCTGGCCAGTTGGTGATCACCTCCAATATTCCTGGGTGGCTGGGGTTCCCTATTCGAGCCCGTTGTGCTATCAATGCAACCCATTTACTCCATGTGGCATCTGTTGCATGATGTGTAGAGGAAGCCCTTCCTTTGAACATCCAGCCCAGCACCAGCAGTCGGGGTGCCAGGAGGAGCTGTGTTTCAGTGCCGACCACTTCTGAGGCAGCTTGAACTCCTTCGTATGCTGTCAGTATCTCCTTTTCAGTTGGTGTATAGTTGGCTTCGGAGCCTTTGTATCCCCGGCTCCAAAAGCCTAGAGGTCGGCCTCGGGTTTCCCCGGGTGCTCTCTGCCAGAGGCTCCAGGTAGGACCATTCTCCCCAGCTGTGGTATAGAGCATGTTTTTAACCTCTTGTCCTGCCCGGACTGGCCGAAGGGCTACTGCCTGAACAATCTCCCATTTAATTTGTTCAAAAGCTTGCTGTTGCTCAGGGCCCCATTCAAAATCATTCTTCTTACGGGTCACGTGGTAGAGAGGGCTCACAATCAGGCTGTAGTTTGGGCATCCTAAAGAAGCCCACAGCGCCCAGGAAAGACTGAGTCTCCTTTTTACTAGTTGGTGGAGCCATGGCTGCTATCTTGTTTATCACCTCCATTGGGATGTGGCGACACCCATCTTGCCATTTTATTCCTGGGAACTGCATCTCCTTTGCAGGCCCCTTAACTTTCCTTCCTTTGATGGCAAAACCAGCCTTCAGAAAAATATCAATTATCTTTATTTCTTTTTCAAAGACTTCTTCAGCTGTGTCCCCCCATACAATGATGTTGTCAATGTACTGCAGGTGTTCTGGAGCCCCACCTTTCTCCAGTGCAGTATGGACCAGCAGTCCATGGCAAATGGTGGAGCTGTGGTTCCACCCCTGGGGCAATCGATTCCAGGTATACTGGATGCTCCTCCAAGTGAACACAAACTATGGCCTGCACTCTGGTGCTATCAGACTGGAGAAAAACGCATTAGCAACGTCAATATTGGCATACCACTTGGCTGCCTTCGACTCCAGTTCATATTGGAGCTCTAGCATGTCTGGCACTGCAGCACTCGTGGCTAGTGTAACTTCATCTAGGCCATGGTAGTCCACAGTTAGTCTCCATTCGCCATTAGACATTTTCACTAGCCATATAGGGCTGTTGAAGGGTGAATGAGTCTTGCTAATCACCTTCTGGCTCTCTAGTTGACGGATCAGCTGATGGATGGGGACCACAGAGTCTCAGTTGGTGCGGTACTGGCGCCGGTGCACCGTCTTGGTAGCAGTTGGCACTCGCTGCTCTTCAACCTTCAGCAACTCCACCACTGAAGGGTCCTCTGAGAGGCCGGGTAAGGTGGACAATTGTTCCATTTCCTCCAGGGCAGCTATACCAAAGGCCCACTGTTTTGCCAATTAGTAGGCCCAGTAAAAAGGACACAGCCAGCAGCAGACCAACAATCCAGTACGCAGGTTCTATTTCACGTAAAGGGGTCAGTATATAGAGGATCGCTGGGGGTACAAACAAGTCAGATAGATCACGAATAGCAGACATCAACCCCAGCGACCCCAGGAATGACACAATATCACTCGTAACAGATGGAACAAACAGAGACACGAGATAACCCACAGAGCAAATGGGAGACAACCAGGAGAACAAGGCAGTTACGTATGACAAAAGTAACCCCATGTTGCCTCCCCACAAAGCCCGTGTTTGAATGTGCCAGACCTGACTCCATGAGGAGTCAGGAGGTCCTTCCCCAACAGGAAACTCTGTGAAGTGCATCCACTCCACAGACAGACTCTCCAACCCTTCCTGCAAGTGGGCCCAGCTTTTATCCCCAAACAGGACACCTGGCACTTGTTATCAAAATGCAGGGCACCTGGGGCTTGTTTACCTGAGGGCTCTCCCTGCAAGGCCGGCTGCACCCTGGAGGAAAGCCAAAAGGTAAACTCATCCCCTCCTCTTAAAGGGCTATGGGAGCCACCCATATGTCAACCTTAATTCAGGGCTGGGGGTTCAGACCCCAGCACTTCACCCACCGGTACCCTTTTGGGTACCCTCTCCTGAGATAGTCTATGCCCAGGATGCACGGGGCATCTGGACCAGTCACAATGGGGTGTTTATGCCAGTTCTTCCCAGTTAGGTTCACTTCAGCTTCCAATATGGTCAGCAGTTGGGATCCCCCTGTCACTCCGGAGATACAGATGGGCTCAACCCCACTATAGCTTGATGGCATCAGGGTGCACTGTGCACCAGTGTCTACCAAGGCCTTATATCCTTGTGGGTCTGATGTGCCAGGCCATCGGATCCACATCGTCCAGTAAATGCAATTATCCCTTTCCTCCACCTGGCTGGAGGCAGGGCCCCTCTAATCCTGCTCAGCATCACTCACTTGTTCCACGAATGACTCTTGTTGTAGGAATGGCTCAGAGGTCCCCTCAAGAGGGTCAGGCATAAGACCGGACATTCTATTCTGACTGGGGGACTTCCGACTGGAAACTGGAGCAACGTTCTTCTTGGAGGATTCCCCTTTCAGCTTCTGTACTCGTGCAGCTAGGGTGGAAGTGGGTTTTCCATCCCACCTCCTCATGTCTTCTCCATGGTCACGGAGGTAGAACCACAGGGTACCCCGTGGTGTGTACCTTCCACTGTCTTTCTCTTGGGTGGGGAGGCGACTGCTCCTAATGGCCGAGACACCAGCCCATGCAGGTGGAGTGTAGGACATGTTCTCTTCCATTCTCTGGAGCCTCTGAGACAGTTCCCTTACAGCTGAAACACAGGCATATTGAGAGGAAGGGAGACTTCCTTCATATTCCCGGAGCTGGCCAGCCACTTCATCCACTGTTTGAACCTGGTCACGTCTCCAAGACACCACTACCAATGCATTGGCATGTGATTGTGGTGCGCTTCGCAGGAACTTCTGCCACATGGAGGGTGTGCAGTGGGCCTGATCTGGATCCATGGATGATCGCTCATCATTCAGATCACCGTAAATCATATCCAACACAGCTAATTCCCTGAGATACTGAATACCTCTCTCCATGTTGGTCCACTTGTTTAACTGACATAGGATATCATCCTTGTAGGGGTACCTTTCCCTTACACTGAACAGGAGTCGCCTCCAAAGGCTGAGGGGTTGGACCTGTCTCCCTATTACCTTGTCAATGCCAGCTTCCCTGGACAAGGATCCCAGCTGCCTGGCCTCTTTCCCCTCTAATTCCAAAATACCAGCTCCACTATCCCAGCATCGGAGCAGCCAGGTGATAATCTGCTCGCCTGGAAGGCGGATGAAATCTTTCCGCACATCTCTCAACTCACTCAGGGATAGAAATCGGGTGATCACCTCTGGCTCTTCCTCCTGTTCTCCTGGTGGGCCTGGCTCATCTCTGTCCCTCACTATGCAGGCTGATTTTTTAGTATATTTCGTTTTCTGTATAGGGGCGACTGATACTGGCACTGGCTGTCTCTCTGGCCCAGCTGCCGTACTAGTTGGTTCATTTTCAGACCCTGAGACCCTTTCTTCCCCTTGAGGGCACTGAGTAGTGTTAAGGAGGCCACGGTAGGCATGGGCAAGTCCCCAACACACTGCAGTGAGTTGTCTCTCCCTGGGTTTGTCAGATTGGCAACACACCTTTTCTACATGCTCCACTAGTTTATCAGGACTCTCCATTTGTTCAGGAGTGAAATTCCAAAACATTGGGGGTGACCACTCACCTAGGCACTTGCCCATTTTTTCCCCACACACCTTGCCAGTCATAGCTATCTGGCCTCAGGGCAGGTCTCCGCATGATACTATTATTGGGAAAGGACCGTATAACCTTAAACGGGATTTGGCAGACATTCAGAAAACACTGTGCCGTGAGCATGCTGGTCAGGATGCTCCAAGGATAGCTGAAACTCTCAGCAACTGGGCAGGTCTCTTCCCCTGGCTCATCCATAGATGGGGTGAGACCACTAACAAATGCCCACGCCGCATACAGGTACCAGGTCACCCCCACAAGCAGTGATGAAACCCCATCATTAGCAGCCAGTATCCAGTACAGCAAAGCAAGACTCTTGACACATTTTCCAGAGGCAATTAACACCAGCACCAGGGGCACATAGAGGATAAGGGTTAATACAGCCCCACCACGTGAGCAAATTGGCCAGCATTGTAAATATACCTTATTCAAACAATACAAATGCATATACAGAAAATTGCGCTTAACAGATCGTTTCAACACACCCTGGTTAGGTTTTAGTCCTTATCTCAACCCTCTCGTGCCCCACGTTGGGCGCCAAAAAGGCTGTGGTGGTTTAGACCCTGCCGAGACCCGAGACCACATTGCCCTTGGACGGGGACGGGACAGGGAGTAAAATGCAAACCCCAGGGTTGAGATAAGGAAGATTTAGTACAACAGTGTAACAAGAACAACAAACCGAACAACAACAGTAACAATAACAGTGATAATGGACAGAGCAAGAGCTATACCGCACAGACACAGCACAAGGTACAGAGCAGGACAAAAGCCCCTCCTGCACTGCCCGCGCCTGGGCACCCGGACATGACGTCAGCATGGTATGGAATAGCCCGGCTGTAGCTCCCTCCTAACTGCTGGGGAAAACTAATCCCATCCTAGCTGAACCAAGACACACACCAAGACACAAATGAACTCACTTCCAGTCTGTTAGCGATGAACACACTTACCGCAATGCTAACTTTGCCCAGTATCTGCTCTGGAATTCTTCCAGCTTTTTTCAGTACTTGATCCAAGGAGCCGCCATCCTAATAATGAATGTTTGAAGAGTCAAGCTTTAATCAAATTACTCTAAAATATTTTCAACAGGACTGTAGTCTGAAACCTACATTTGGTGAGCAAAGCATTGCTTTTTATGTTTAACATTGCTGTGGTGCATATCTGAAAAAATAAATAATTCCCCACTAGGAATTAGTCAGTTTTCTGTTTATTTTAAACATTTGGCCAGTAACAACATCCACTCAAACACTTTACACAATTATCTTCCATACTAGTATTTCTGTCATTTGGCTCTTGTTAAGGAAGTATTGTCCACAGATAGCTGTTGCTCAAGCTTTAGGAATTTCACAGATTTCTGTAACTTTCAGTCCAAAGCAACAACATCCTTTTTTTTTTTTTTTCTTCTCACAGCCATCCCATGATACTCTCTTCCCCTCCAAAGGCAGTGAGGAGGACCGAAGCAGCATACATTTTATGATCCTGATTACAGGGATGAAAAAATCACCACACTGGAAAAGACAGAGTTATCTTCCCGAATATAATGTGTGCTAGTGGCACCCCATGATCATAATTAAACCAAGATCCCTGTTCCCCTCATTTCCCAGAGGAGGTCCTACACAGAGAAAGTTGGCCTCTTGGCTCTGCATATCCAGGGTGACTGTGAACTTTCAAGGATGGAAGGTTGATTTGGCACAACTCTTAAAGAACCTAAATAGGATGAAATGTTTTTCAAGTTTCATGGTAAGTAACAGTCTTCCTGATATTATTAGGTTAAATGAATTGAATGCATGCACATACACTCCAAAGTCAAATGTATTCCCACTGTTGCTAAGAGCTTTTGAGAAGGAAAACTGTATGAAAAATGCTATTTATTTTTAGCAACTGATTCAACAATAGGCTTGTGCATAAGCTCTAGTTTCTCTAAAATAGAGAATATACAATCAAAAAAACAATTATAAAGTTGTTTCTCAAAGTAAGAAAACAACATCCTGTGGTCTGGATCAGCATTTGATTTCTCCCAGTATTCAAGACAAAAGTCCAACTTGAGATAATAATCGCCTTCTGCCTCAACCTACCCTTTGGAAGTTTTCATCACCATGTAAAGAGAAAAGCTAGAATGCAAAGTTTTATTATTTGAGGACTAAATCTAAAACTCTAATGAGAGGAAAGTACATAAATACTTATTCGATGTATTTTTGTAAAAAAAACACACCCACATACACCACACTTGATTAAAAATACATCAGCAGACAAACACATCTATATAAATCTCTTGTATAACCAGTCCCCATTTCTGGACAGCTGTCTGTGCTGAGACTTCATATAGGAAAACAAACACCACCTCTTTTTTTGCTCTCCCTGAGGACTAGCTCCAACCCTGGAAGAGGATGAATACAATTCAATTCCCTAGTGTTGGCTACAACCTTCAGCATCTTTCAGGAGCAGACTCCAATCCTTTTGCCTGTTAAATACCTGCTGCTAAGCAAAGTTAAGCATTGATTTTGAATTTATGTGCCTAAAAATATCAAACATTCCAATCATCAAGCTCCATGCCTTTCCCACCTCCAACTTTTTGTTCATATTCATACTTACGTTTTGTAACTCACTGCTAAAAATAAGAATTTTGACTGGCAGATATGTTTAAAAAGACAATGGAGATTCTCATCATCTTTTATCCAAAAGGAGACCAAAAAATTCCACTTGATGATCCGCATTAAGACAACAGCTTCACAGCTTAATTAAGACTACAATTTAAATAATCTGCCTTCTCTATTTCATATCTCATTGATCAACTGTCCTATATAAAATCTTGTATCCAGTCTAACTTAGACCAGATTCAGCACTGGAACACCAGATTTCATGCTGCCTTCTCTTAAATTGATGTCTCCTGTCAGATATATCATTCCTTGCTTAGAAACCTGCAAACCCTCATCACTCCTGTTAATTTTCTCATTGACAAATAAATTGAGATTCTTTAGGCCTTTTATTTCCTCATGTAATTATATACCACCACCATCTCTTTGTTAGCATGTATTAACATACACGCTCTTTTAGCAATTGCAGATGTGCACATTTGTGACATACAATAACATATTCTGAAACAATGCCCAGACAGTCATTTTTAACATTTATTTTCCTATTTTTCATTATTGTTTTCAGTGTTGAGAAATCAACTTCTTTATAATTCCCAAGTCATTTGTATTTTGGGGTCTGCACACCTTCTATTCAGCTGGCGCATGCTTAAAAACTGGATCATGATCACTTGTTTCTAAGCAACCATATATTTCTTCTAAAAATTTCCTTAAGAGAAGACCAGAGAAGCATTAAAACAGTTGCATCTACTTTCCAGAAAAAAAATCTGTTTTCTCCCCAAAGAAACAGTTTTTTCAGGGAAAAAGTAAAAAGGTCTTCAGATTTATTGCATTTCATTATTGTTGAAAACATCCTCTACTAAGCAAGCGAGGCAAAAAACCTGACTGACCTTTAATTACAGAAAATTTGCTTTTAGTGTTTGGCTCCATATGGTTAGAGAAAGGCAAACTGATGTTGAGAAGGATGTGTACTTTTCTATTAAAAGGAAAAAAAGTTAAAAATAATTATTTTATTATTAAAAAAGTTGTATAAGATCCTTCCAGGCTTGTTCACTTCTTGTGCACTATACTTGGTTTTCTCTAAAATTTGAAAAAAGGAGACAAAATATGGATCACCTAGGGCTTGTCAGTCACCCCGACACCTTAGGACTTCTTCAATTAAGAAGAAAAGGAGGGTAATTGTGGTGGGCGACTCCCTTCTGAGGGGAACAGAAGGGCCCATCTGTCGACCAGACCCATCCCACAGGGAAGTCTGCTGCCTCCCTTGGGTTCAGATTAGAGAAATTAAAAAGAAACTTGCTAATCTTGTAACGCCCTCCGATTACTACCCACTGCTGCTTTTTCAGGTTGGCAGTGACGAAATTATTACAAGAAGTGCAAGGGCAATGAAGAGTGACTTCAGGGCCCTGGGACGGCTGGTTAAGGGGTCTGGAGTGCAAGTAGTGTTTGCCTCCATACCTCCTGCAAGAATGGGTGAAGAGATAAGCAGGAAGAGTTTACAGATTAATGAATGGCTATGTAACTGGAGCCAAAGGCAGGGCTTTGGGTTCTTTGATCACGGGCAGCTATATGGGACACCTGGCCTGATGGTGGCAGGTGGAATGCATTTGTCCCAGAGGGGGAGAAGGCTTTTGGGGCAGGAGTTAGCAGGGCTCATTGAGAAGGCTTTAAACTAGATATGAAGGAGGAAGGGGAAAGAACTGGGTCTGTTAGGGACGAGCCCAAGAGCAATATGCTAGGGCCTGAAGGAAGGTGGTCTAGGGAGGATTTTCGATCATTGAAGAGAAGGGATAGATGTTTAGGCCCTGACCACAAGGCCTCCTGCCTCCCAGGGGTCCCACCATTGCGCTCTGCTTGCTTTCTGAAATGCCTGTACACCAATGCACGCAGTATGGGGAATAAACAGGAGGAGTTAGAGGTCTGTGTGCGGTCTAAAGGTTATGACCTGGTGGCAATTACAGAGACATGGTGGGACAGCTCACATGACTGGAATGTGGTCATGGATGGCTATGTCATTTTTAGGAAAGATCGGTCAGTGAAGCGAGGTGGTAGAGTTGCTCTCTATGTGAGGGAGCAACTAGAATGTATTGAGTTTTCCCCAGGGACTGATGAGGGGCAAGTTGAAAGTCTGTGGGTAAGAATTAAGGGGCAGGCTGGCATGGGTGATACAGTTGTGGGGGTCTATTACAGACCTCCTGATCAGGATGAGGGAGTTGATGAGGCTTTCTACAGGCAGCTGAAAGCAGCCTCACAACTACAGGCCTTGGTCCTCATGGGAGATTTTAACTACCCTGATATCTGCTGGAAGACTTTCACAGCCAGCCATTCACAGTCTAGGAGGTTCCTCCAGTGCATTGATGACAACTACTTAATGCAAATGGTGGATAAGCCGACTAGGAGAGGAGTGCTGCTGGATCTTGTACTCACCAACAAGGAGGGTCTTGTTGAAGCAGTGATGGTCGATGGCAGCCTTGGCTGCAGTGATCATGAGATGGTGGAGTTCAGGATCCTGTGTGGGAGGAATAGAGTACCTAGCAAGACCAGAACCCTGGACTTCCACAGGGCCAACTTTAGCCTCCTCAATCAATTGTTAAGGGAAGTCCCATGAGACAGGGTGCTAGATGGTAAAGGGGCTCAAGATAGTTGGTCAACATTCAAGGACCACTTCTTGCAAGCTCAGGATCAGAGCGTCCCAATGGGTATGAAATCAAGTAAGGGAGCTAGGAGACCAGCATGGTTAAACAAGGAACTGCTGGGCAAACTTAGGTGGAAAAAAAGAATTTATGGATCATGGAAAGAGGGGCTAGTCACTTGGGAGGAATATAGGACAGTTGTCAGAGGATGTAGAGAGGCAATTAGGAAAGCTAAGGCCTCCTTGGAACTTAACCTTGCAAGTCAGGTCAAGGATAATAGAAAGGGCTTTTTCAAATACATAGCTAATAAAACAAACACTAGAGGCAATATAGGCCCACTGATGGATGAGGTGGGTGCCCTAGAGACAGAGGATATAAAGAAGGCAGAGGTGCTGAATGCCTTCTTTGCCTCTGTCTTTACTCCTGCAGGCTTTCCCCAGGAGCCCCTGATCCCTATAGCCCCAGAAGAAGCCAGGATAAAGGAGGAGTTTGCCTCGGTAGATGAGGATTGGGTTAGGGATCAGTTAAGCAATCTGGATATCCATAAATCAATGGGACCGGATGGAATGCACCCAAGGGTGCTGAGGGAGCTGGCAGAGGTCATTGCTAGGCCACTCTCCATCATCTTTGGTAAGTCATGGACAACAGGAGAAGTGCCTGAGGACTGGAGGATAGCAAATGTCACTCCAATCTATAAGAAGGGCAAGAAGGAGGACCTGGGTAACTATAGACCGGTCAGCCTCACCTCCATCCCTGGAAAGGTCATGGAACAGCTTGTTCTTGGCACTATCTCTAGGCACATCAAGGATGAGGGGGTCATTAAGAGCAGTCAACATGGTTTTACCAAGGGTAAGTCATGTTTGACCAACCTTATTGCCTTCTATGAGGAAATAACTAGGTGGATAGATGATGGTAGAGCAGTAGATGTGGTTTATCTTGATTTCAGTGAAGCATTTGACACTGTCTCCCACAGCATCCTCGTAGATAAGCTGATAAAGTATGGGTTTGGTGATCAGGTAGTGAGGTGGATTGTGAACTGGCTGAAGGAAAGAAGCCAGAGAGTTGTGGTCAATGGGACGGAGTCTAGTTGGAGGCCTGTGACTAGTGGAGTCCCTCAGGGGTCGGTACTGGGACCGGTGTTGTTCAATATCTTCATCAACGACTTGGATGAGGGTACAGAATGTATCCTCATCAAGTTCGCTGATGACACCAAACTGGGAGGAGTGGCTGACACACCAGAGGGTTGTGCTGCCATTCAACAAGACCTTGATAGGCTGGAGAGTTGGGCGGGGAAAAACTTAATGAAATTCAACAAGGGCAAGTGTAGAGTTTTGCATCTGGGGAAGAACAACCCCATGTACCAGTACAGGTTGGGGGCTGACCTGCTGGAGAGCAGTGTAGGAGAAAGGGACCTGGGGGTCCTGGTGGACAGCAGGATGACCATGAGCCAGCAATGTGCCCTTGTGGCCAAGAAGGCCAATGGCATCCTGGGGCGCATTAGAAAGGGGGTGGTTAGTAGGTCAAGAGAGGTTCTCCTTCCCCTCTATTCTGCCTTGGTGAGGCCACATCTGGAGTATTGTGTCCAGTTCTGGGCCCCCCAGTTCAAGAAGGACAGGGAACTGCTTGAGAGAGTCCAGCGCAGAGCCACCAAGATGATTAAGGGAGTGGAACATCTCCCTTATGAGGAAAGGCTGAGGGAGCTGGGTCTCTTTAGCTTGGAGAAGAGGAGACTGAGGGGTGACCTCATTAATGTTTATAAATATGTAAAGGGTGCGTGTCATGAGGATGGAGCCAGGCTCTTCTCAGTGACATCCAATGATAGGACAAGGGGCAATGGGTGTAAGCTGGAACATAGGAGGTTCCACATAAATGTGAGGAAGAATTTCTTCACAGTGAGGGTGACAGAACACTGGAACAGGCTGCCCAGAGAGGTTGTGGAGTCTCCTTCTCTGGAGGCATTCAAAACACGCCTGGACATGTTCCTGTGTGACCTGATCTAGGTATTCCTGCTCTGGCAGGGGGGTTGGACTAGATGATCTTTTAAGGTCCCTTCCAATCCCTAACATTCTGTGATTCTGTGATTCTGTGATTTGTACAGCTTACACTTCTACAGAAGAGCAGATACTGGAGAGGAGATAAAACAGATAATATCAATCTCAGCCTCAGATTTGCAGAATAAATACGAAACACAGCATTTGATTCTTTATTCCTGCAGAAAGGTCTACTTTGTTAACTTAAGTCCTGTTGACACTCAGGTTTTGCATTAATAACTAACTGTTAATAACTTCAAGCTAAATCAGATTTTTATGTCCTTACCATATGTTCCATGCAAATGCTGATTTCTCCATCGCTGTAAAAAGCTCCATAAAAGCCCACTATATATGGAGAGTTGCACTCGTGTAGAACTTGCAGCTCACGAATGATCTGGTTTCGAATAGCTGGCTTGATCTCTAAATGAATTAACTGTAAAATAATCCACTCTTATTATTTTCTTAGTGGCAAAGTCTTCCAGAAGGAAAAAGTTGTTCAGAGAGCTTTTCAAGACCTCGCTGGGTAAGGTCCTGAGCAGCCAGCTCTGATCTCGTAGCTGACACTGCTTTGAACAGGAGGTTGGACTACATGATATCCTGAGGCTTCCTTTCAACCTGAATTATTTTATGATTTAGATGTAGAATAGTTCATCCTTAATTTTTGTAGTGACAAAGGGAAAAGAAAACACTATAACACAGCATGAGAAACGTGAAAAAATCAGCACCCATGAAAAGGTGGGATTTCTATCTCTTTTCACAAAATACTTCTCTATCATAAACTTTTTGTTCCAGCACATTTTCTTCACTTACCTGTTTTTTTTTTTTTTTATGGATCGTTCAGATACTGAATCTCTTTATGTTGAAGAAAAGCCATGAACAAATGTCTAAAGGAAATGTGTCAAAGACCTACTGACTCAGAAACAGCTACTGAAAAATATCTGCACAGGTTTTTGCAGTGGAAAGAATGAGCTGAATCTCAAATTAAAAACTCTCCCAACTAAACCTAAATCTGAAGGGGAGATTATATAAAATACTTTGTTCCACTAGACTGTTTATCTCATATAATACAAGAACTGTATTTCTCTTCTGAAAGGGAAGATTAAGAGACATTATGGAAATCAAATTTTAGTCAATATATGAAAGAAAAAATTGCAGTTCAGCAAAGACCTCAGTTGCATCAAATATTAATTAACTGGGGCTAAGTTTCCTGTTAAACCCACAGTAGGTGAAGGAAAAAAAAAATAAATAAAAAAATTTGATTTAGTCCAAGAAAACCTCAGTGATTTTATTTCATAATTCTCACACCTCAGAAGTAGGCTTTTTTTTCTTTTCTTTGTTTCTCTCCAAACTGAGAGTGTACTGAGCATGGATTATTCTTAAAGTCAGTACATGCACATTTTCCTTCAGTTTTGCTGAAGATGACAGTGTATTTGTCTTAAAAGAAGAAATACCTGAAGTTTTTCAACTTCTCAATTTAAAAAGTGGAAGTTTTCAGTGCAGTGTAATAATGGGATCTGGGATTTGAGCGTGACTTATGTTTTACCCTTCTCAAAGACTGGGCTGTGTTTCCCATGAACCACAGCAGCCTGCTGCCATCTCCCCAGCTGCAGTCCAATGCCATATGCTCTGCCGCACTGCCTCCTAACAAGTGCCACTCGTGCAAGAAACAATAAACAAGAACCACCATATTTCATCAGACAACCTCCTCAACAAAAAATCATCCCTAAATTCCTATTTTTGAGACACTCACCTTTCTTGCCATGATGAGACCAGAAGGCTTGTGAGATACTTTGAAGACCACACCGCCATTTCCTGCTCCCAGCTCACTTATCTTCTCAAAATCATCATCCTTCAGCTCTCCTACTTTTTGCTTCTGGGTAAGGAAAGCTTCAAGGCGCTTTCGTTGCTGTTCATCCAACTCTAGTTCCTCCAACTTCTTCTGAAGTGCTTCCAAGTTTGTCCTGTACAACAGAGAAAGAACAGATGATTATTAAGCTGTTTGAGTTTACCCAGCAGTGTTGCAATAGGAAGAGCAACAGAGCATTGAGGTCAGAGGTTAAATCCACTACATTTTTGCACCTACATACAGTATCTGGCATTCTCAACCTGATGTGTACAGTCATCCCCACGAGAGACACATATTATTGGAACTCTAAGTAAACAGTATTTTATTCCAGATAAAACAATGACACAAACAGATGTTTGTGTTACCCAGTTTCCCCATCTTTGAAGCTCTGTCCAAATTCAAGCATGTTAAGTCTTACTATCTACAGGAGTGTCTCTATGACTCAGCAGTTATGATCAGAGATCTCATGAATCACAGCACACCACTCCACACTATTTTTAGTTTCCCGTTTTCAAGGATTGTGTTGTAATCTCCTACAGAGTTTGTCCAAATGTTTTATCTACTGATTTCCACATAACTATTTAACTAATAATCCATTCAGAAGCTTCTTATTTAGGTATCAGTAAAAAGTTATCCAGCACAGGCAAATAAACATGTATTAAAAACACGGCCACTGGAAACACAGAAGTTTAACATCATTAAACAATATAAAATAGAAATACAAAACTTTAAACAGTAGTTAAATTTGGGACTACAGACAGAAGTTCAGTTTCCCAGGAAGATTCATTTTTAATAACTTCAGATCCTATGAAAACGCTTCATTCCAGTAATATGACAACTTAAAAGCTCATTTAAAATTTCCCACTTCGAACTGCAACAATAAGTTGCTACAAGAGTAAATATTTAACAGTAAATGTCTGTTTTGCTTAGCCAAATTTAATGCAGTGTTCCCAGGGAATACAGTGTTGCTAGGATGACAAACTTGAAGAACAGAATCTACTTCCTCAAAGCCTAAACCACTTCCCATTTAAAAAAAACACATTTCAGCAATAATCAAGAAAACTATTTCTATTCATTATTTGATAAAACGTCTACTTTCCAAACATGCTATACAAAGAGACATTCTCTGAATGCCCAGCAAGGTCCTGGTCAGTTGAGAAGAATCCAGGTTGATTCTCCAAGAAACAATGACAAACACTCCCAGACTCAACGGAAAGACAGAGTTGTAAGATGAAACCCTCAACTCATTCATTAGAGAGCCTGCAAAACCAGGCAGGAGAACAATCTTGGTTCGACTGTAGGTAAGGTTTAATCAAGGCAAATAAAAGTAATATAAATAGTCACAGCTCTTCCTTACTACACAACCACTCTGAAAGTTTAAGCGATGACGCACTCCTACTTCATTTTTCAGTTTAAATGTGTTAGGATATAATTGCTAAGCTAACTTAGGAAGTGATAATGCTTAGAAGAGCTAAATAGAGGAAATAGAATAAGACCTTTGATGGAAAGGGGAGTTGAATTCAGTCTGTTCTTTTGACCTTTTAATAGTCCAAGCATAAGATTACCAGGCAACACTTGTGAGCAAGTTTCACAAAACACTCTCCCTAGGCAAATGTAATTTGGCCATGCTGCTCAAAACCACAAGTCTTACATAGTAAATTTCAATGTACTTATTCTGTAGTTATACTACCCTAAGTGCCTCTATCTTAGTATAAAAATAATTTCATTCTGGTGCACATACTTCATTTCAGGTTATTCTACGAAGAAAAACATACTCTGATAGATACTAGATGGATAATCTCTGTCTCAGTATCTAAGTGTCTCAATCTTAGTACTCTCAATGAGCAGTATGTTAAACATCGCTATTTTCAGGAAGTATAGATTATTTTTTGTTCTATAAAACCCTGCAAAAGCAGGACAAATGGAGAACAGAGATCCCTGGTATTTTGGGGGCCACTTACCAAGACAGTATTCTTCAAATATTTATTTATATTAGAAGCAGAGCAAATTTATAATTCACTTTCAGTGATTCAAAATAAACTTTTTCATGGTGCCTTTTACCTGCTTTCACCCTGTGCTTACATCAAAATAATGACTGCCCAGACAATACAGCCTGCAAGACATATTAAATCAATGAGGCAGTTTCACTGGATGTGACTTCTGGAGAAACAGATCTCTTATTCTGTATCACTGCTTTAAAGAAGTCAGGAGCACATAGACAAGAGCTCTGCATCCACTACCTGGATCTCTCTCAAAAGAAGCCAAGACAATTTAGAAGTATACAACAGAATTTGAAACAACATCCAAATAACTTAGCAGCAACTGTTTGTTGAAACAATTTAAATGTATCTGAAAAACAAATATATGAAACTCCTAAACATATTTTAATATTTATTGCCCTCTTGATATATAGGGGCAGATTTTCAGAGGAGTTCAGCAAGCAACAGACAAACAAATGAAACTAAACCAACACATACAAAATACAGAAGAGGAAATACTTAAGACAGTTCATCACCAGGATACAATGAAAAAGTTAAGGAATCTTTGGTAGCTAAAAGCAGCAGCATGCCAATGTCTGCCTCCAGAAGAAGCACTAGTAGTTAGTCTTATATAAAACTTATTCAGAGACAAGGATTCGCTCCTGGTTCAGCTAGGATGGGGTTAATTTTCCCCAGCAGTTGGGAGGGAGCTACAGCCGGGCTATTCCATACCATGCTGACGTCATGTCCGGGTGCCCAGGCGCGGGCAGTGTGGAACGGCTTTTGTCTGGGTCTGTACCTTGTGCTGTGTCCGTGCGGTATAGCTCTTGTTCTGTACATTATCATCACCGTTATTGTTACTGTTGTTGTTGTTACACAGTTGTATTAAATCTTCCTTATCTCAACCCCGGGGTTTGCATTTTACTCCCTGTCCCGTCCCCGTCCGAGGGTGGTCTCGGGTCCTGGCAGGGTCTAAACCACCACAGATTCCTATTAAAATTCATCACCATTACCTGCTGCAGTCTTGGAGTTGTTTTTTCATTGTCAAAGCACTGTGCATTTGACAGAGTTCCATCAAAGCAGGAAATCATCAACCACCTCAGTGCTTCACTGTTCCAAGCACTGCTCTAAAGCAACAGGTTATCATTTAATTTATTGCTATCAGTTCTAAAGGCAAGCACATACTAAACACACTGCACTGGGGAAAAAAATCCAGCTTTCCTAATGTCATCATCTGAAGGAAGCCGCAGGGAGGTCAGTGCTGTTTTCTCCATTTGTTGAAGAGACAGTGTAATTTCACAGAACACTATCAGTAAATATATTCTTACTCAGCTAGCAGAAACGGATGACTGTGATATAGCCAGCAGACAATACCCTTGTAAAAAGTTTAGTGTCTTAACTGCTGGACTTAAGATACAATTATTACAAGATCTCTCTTCCAGACCAAATGGAAAGTTAAAAAATATACACTCAGGGCAGTTCTGCAGAGTGCTCTCACCCTATATAAAAAGATCACAGAATCCTAGAATGGTTTGGGGTTGGAATGGACCTCAAAGCTCATCTCGTTCCAACCCCCCTGCCATGGGCAGGGACACCTCCCACCAGACCAGGTTGCTCCAAGCCCCATCCAACCTGGCCTTGAACACTGCCAGGGAGGGGACAGCCACAGCTTCTCTGGGCAACCTGGGCCAGTGTCTCACCACCCTCACAGGTAAGTGTTTCTTCCTAATGAAGAAATGATGAGTAGAAGGTGAAAAAAGACTTCTTGGTTCGTGCTTTTGGGGGCAGCCACTCCAGCACCAAAGAAAGCACTCCTGGCAGAGATGCTTTAGGCATCATAGCTGCTCTCTTTGAACCAATAACAAGGGAAATGCTGCCTTTAGTCTGCTAGTAGATAATGTCATAATAAAAATGGAAAATAAATCCTTACTCTTAATTCATACTAATACTACTTCAGATCCTTGAGAATTTCTTCCATTTCACATTAGTGACAAGTTAATCGTATATTTAACCCTAACCCCTATCATATATATTTAACCCTAAAGGCTACATTAAAGCTGTACTCAACCTTGAAGTCTACTTTAGGGAGAGAAGAAAAAACATGGTAGAGAAAAACTCTGACACAGTCTTGAACAGTAATTTGTCAAATAGTTGTTCAAAGTTACTACTCTCAGTTTTGCAAGCTGATTAGTATAAGTGAAAGCATCAAGAAGTACGTTCACTTTCAGATCTCCTGTCAGATGAGGATACAGGCTTGGGGGTTGTTTTCCAGAACAGTGACAGTAATGCTTTCCCCAAGCCTACACAACTGTCACTTTAGAGGAGAAAGTAGGCAGTTCACTACATCATTTCCATGAACCACCTCAATCAGGGAACTGAAATAAAAGTATTACAAACACAAAGACATTCTGCAGTTTTGAAAAGACAGACTACTATTTTGCATGACTGTGCCAAACCCAGGCAATAAGACAAATCTTTATTTAACTTTTCCTTTAACAAAAAGCAGTACACAGAATAAGATGGAAGATAAAAGTAATTACAGTAGTCTCATAGCTTACAGCACAGGTGTCTCTGTCTGGGCTAACTCCAATGCAGCCTCATAAAACTTGTAGTTAAAAGTAAGAACTCAATAAGATCCAAACTTGCTGTAACTGCAAAGGAGTCTTGTTTTGGAAAAATACATTATTTTTCAACTCCTGTTTATTTTCAATTCTTACAACATGTTAGAGGTCCTTCATAAATTACCCTTACCTTTAGGTGGGATATACACCTCATTTCTAGCATGGATTTTAACGTCTGAAAAAAGCGTTCCACTTTCACTATGCAACAGACACAGCAGGGCATGTTTTGAGGTTTAACACTGCCAGCAAAAAATCACCCAGTAAGAACAAGAGGCAGATGATTTGATTAAAATACATTTCTTAGTAAAAGGTATGTAAAACAAAGCTACTAGAAAAGTATTGTTCCATCCAAAAAAAAGTATCCAGCTAGACTAATTCAATATAAGAACTCTCATTTTTCTAAAGCTGAAAGGCAGGTATTTTAAAGAAGAAAATAGGCAATATGACTTCAAGTCTCCTGTTGAGTCTCCAAACAATGGGACAGCTTAACTTCAAAAACTCCTTATAGGCTGAGCTGCTGGGTCAGAATCTCTGCTTTAATCTCCCTCCCTCTTTTGCTTTAGCCTAACCACTACTCCATTAAACATTTCAGACTACCTTTAATTAAATAAGCCAAAGCAAGCCAAATAACATGTTTTAATTGAAGACAGAGTTCACCAAAGAGAGTAAAGCCACAGATGCAAGCGGTGGCACAGATGGACAGGTATCAGATTCATGCCCTGTGTGCCTTTTCCTATCAGATTATTTTGCAGCTGTTCCCAGCGACCATTTGGAGTTACAGCCCTTGATCCCAGCTGGTGGCAGCAGCTGCCAGCAAGGCTCAGGCAGCCCTTTAGCACAGCTAGCTACAATGCAACTGGGTTTTGGGATATTTTTCTGTTAAAAGGCTTCCTCAAGACTTACTGTAGCGCTGAACTCAAAGGCTGCCACAAATGAATTTCTTAATTTAAGACAGCTAAATTTAAGAACTGCTTCTCCAGAACCAGAAATCCATGTTCTCCATCTCCCTTTCATAAACATCTGTGCACCTACCACTGATTTTTTCCAGCCAGCACTACACACAACCAGAACAAAAGAACCACAGGACAATTAACACTTTCTTACGGACAGAAAAAGGAATTTATCAGGTATTTAAAACACAATACAGAAGATAAATAGAAGTTATAAAATTCGACCATCAGAGGACACGTATTTACACAAGCCCTACTTCTCCATTGGTTTATGTCCCTGAACTCAGAGTTAATTTAATGGTAAAAACAAGGGATGAACAAGTGGAATAGTAATGGTAACAGTATCTGCACAACTCCCCTATGTGGCAGATACACAGCCTTTGAAAGACACTACAATAATAAAAAAGATGAAGTCATAGGATCAATTTACAAGGCCCATGAAAAAGTCAGGATTAGAATTCAGACACCTTTGGTGCACAACCTTAGCAAGGAGCACAGAAGCACAAACTTAATCAGAAGCTGCAAGTAATACATCAGGGACTGGGAGAGAAAACTCTCAGAATGTGGAAGTGAAAACAAAAAATAAAGTCCCATAACTGGGATTCAGAGAAAGCCAGGGATGGAAGGTTTAAATCTCTGCCTGTATTTGAAATGGATAGATTGCATAACATAACATTTGCCAGTGTAGCCATTCAGTGGAAAAAAATTTATACATATATAAAGTAAAAATTATTGAGTGCACCAATACATATAGAAATATTCACGTATAAATATACACGCATCTATATCCAAAAAGAATATTTAAAAACAAAACAAAACAAACAAACTGCATTCTGCAATTGTTATATTTGCTTACACTAAATCTGCTGACTCATCTTCCCACCACATTGAGAAAAGTTCTAGAAAAGCACAGAACCATGGTGAGTTGTAAAAAAAAAAAAAAACACTGAAAGAAAGAAGAGTTGCCAGGAAGTTTCAATAGCTTGTTTTAAAATCTCACAAGTAGATTTTTAAGATGATGTTTGCTCATCCAAAGAATCCCACACTGCTGGAATATCTCTGTCCTAGTTCTCAGCCTGTGAAGTAAAATAATCTGCTTCCATTCTTATTCCTTTTGCACAGGTCACCCAGTCATAGACATCACTGGAGACTTCCCTCTGCTGGATGCCTGCGTGGAATTTGAATCCAGATGAAAGACATCCTCAGCTGTCAGTAGCAGTAGGTAGAAGTTCTGCAGGAATTCGCTCTCCTCTTGTTCAGACAAGACTCAGGAAGACAACAGCTTCTCAACAGATGTTTGCAAAGAGATACTGAGCAGCGAATTGGTCTTTCCCAGTTGTTCAGTTCCTGTGGGCACTAACTGGCAGGAAGCTTTACACATTCGTTCCAAAGTACAATCAAGATTTTGCCTGAGTAATATTGAATATATACCAAATCAGAAATCATCTGAGTGCTAACTTTGATCAACACATTAGTAAGTCTTCAGAAAAAAAAATAATCTATTGCTTCCTTTAAAAAAAAAAATTAAAAATCTTTGGAAGAAAGAATCCACTCCCCAAAAATTCAGCAAGCTAGAAACTGATGCTGCCAACTAACACCGCTTCCTCAAAGAGACAGTTCTGTGTTTTGGCAGTGGAATCTATACACTTCATAGAGCCCAGTCAATCCCCAGGACAATCATGGAATCATAGAATCACTATGGTTGGAAAGGACCTCCAGGATCATCGAGTCCAACCTTTATCCCATCATCTCCCTAACCACTAGACCATTCTAGTCTTCATCCACTCATTTTTTTGAGCACCTCCAGGGACAGCGACTCCACCACCTCCCTGGGCAGCCTGTTCCAATGTCTAACCACCCTCTCAGTAAAGAACTTCTTCCTAAGATCCAACCTAAACTTCCCCGACACAACTTGAGGCCATTTCTTCTCGTCCTATCATTAGTAATTTGGGAGAAGAGACCAACACCAGCCTCATTACAACCTCCTTTTAGGTAGCTGTAGAGGGCAATAAGGTCTCCTCTCAGTCTCCTCTTCTCCAGACTAAACAACCCCAGTTCCCTCAGCCAGTCTTCATAAGGCTTGTTTTCCAGACCTCTCACCATCCTCGTTGCCCTTCTCTGGACTCGCTCCAGCACCTCAATGTCCTTCTTATACTGTGGTGCCCAGAACTGGAAACAGTACTCAAGGTGTGGTCTCACAAGTGCCAACTACAGGGATACGATCACCTCCCTACTCCTGCTGGTCACACAGTTTCTGATACAGGCCAGGATGCCATTGGCTTTCTTGGCCACCTGGGCACACTGCTGGCTCATGTTCAGTCGGCTGTCAACCAACACCCCCAGGTTCTTTTCCGCCAGGCAGCTTTCCAGTCACTCTTCCCCAAGCCTGTAGCATTGCATGGGGTTGTTGCGACCGAAGTGCATGACCCGGTACTTGCCTTTGTTGAACCTCATACAATTGGCCTCAGCCAATTGTATGCTCCAGCCTGTCCAAATCCAGCTGCAGAGCCTCCCTACCCTCAAGCAAATCAACGTTCCCACTTAATTTTGTCTCATCTGTAAATTTACTGAGGGTGCATTCGATCCCCTCATCCAGGTCATTGATAAAAACATTAAACAAGACTGGCCCCAAGACCGAGCCCTGAGGGACACCGCTTGTGACCAGTCTCCATCTGGATTTAACTCCATTCACCACAACTCTCTGGGCTCAGCCATCCAGCCAGTTTTTAACCCAGTGAAGAGTCCACCTGTCTAGACCATGAGCCGCCAGCTTCTGCAGCAGAATGCTGTGGGAGACAGTGTCAAATGCCTTCCTGAAATCCAGGAAGACAACATCCACTGCTTTTCCCTCATCCACTAGGCGGGTCACCTGATCATAGAAGGAGATTAGGTTGGTTAAACAGGACTTGCCCTTCGTGAACCCATGCTGGGTAGACCTGATCCCCCTGTTGTCCTGCACTTACCGTGTGATCTCCCCCAAGATGAACCTTTCCATAATCTTCCCTGGCACCGAGGTCAGGCTGACAGGCCTGTAATTCCCCAGATCCTTTTGCTTCCCTAATGTTCTTCCTACACAACCTAACTAAATCCCTATACTCTTCCCGAGTAGCCTGCCCCTTCTTCCAAAGGTGGTAGACTCTCTTCTTTCTCTTAAGACCCAGCAGAAGCTCCCTGTTCAGCCAGGCCGGTTGTTTTCCCTGCCAGTTTGTCTTAAGACACATGAGGACAGCCTGCTCCTGCATCTCTAACAGTTTCTTCTTATGAAGTTCATCCTTCCTGAACACCTTTGCCCTCTAGGACTGTTCCCCAAAGGACTTTCTCAACCAGTGTTCTAAACAGGTTTAAGTCTGCCCTTCAGAAGTCCATGGTGAGAGTTTTGCTGCCCCCCCTCCTAACTTGGCTAAGGATCGAGAACTGTATCATTTCATGGTCGCTTAGCCCAAGAAGGCCTCCGACCACAGACATAACCTGATCCTCTTGAGACAGAGACCTGAGACTATTCTATTTAAAAATGTGCTACTCAAACTGTTGTAATTACTGAATTTCAACATATCTCAATAGTATCTTGTGTTAATCTCTATACTAGTTGTATACACTTACTTAGCTGTAAGTTTTTTCAGTACATGCACCCAGAATTTTAATGTATTTTCCTGAGATCAGTGGAACTTCAAAACTCATTATGCAGTCTAACTTAGAGACAATAGGTTTTGATGAATGCAAAAAAAAAAAAATATATTGATTTTTCAAAATATATATTACAAGGCTGTAACTATAGATCTCTTGCATTCTGCACCATCTCAGTCAAAAGCACTTAAAGTAACTTAACCATGTTTAGATATTTGTTTTGAACTTTAAAAAATGAGCAAGTATCTATTTGGATCTCATTAAATATCCATTTTAGGAGACCAAAGCAGTTAAAAATCAGTAAGAATCTGACATATTCATAATGTATGAATAGCATCAGGCATTTAGGTATTCAGTGACGAGCCGTTATAAGAACATGTCAAAGACATTAGCAGAGACCAAAGCTGGGGAACAAGAAGGTGCCCCTATTCTGTTTTGCCACGAGAGAACAGTTAGGTGACGGTTCAATGTGATGTTTTCACCATGAGAAGAAGAAGAAGAAAAAAAAAAAAAAAAAAAAGCAAACAAAAATCCCAAACACCTAAGATACGTACAATATAAAATCCTATTTGAGACAAGAGAGTGAAACTTCTATTTCCACATGGTCTGTACACACCACCATCCATGCCTTATCTGGCATTTAGTGGACTACCTACAGCAAGCTAAAAACTAGTCGTACCTTGTCTTCACTGGCATTTTATATCAAATTAACTTTCTTGTTATAAATATGACCCTTCTCTCTGGTTACTTGTTTCGTAAAGATGCAATTAAAGAATGACATGAAATAACTTTCTTTTCACATGAACAAAGAACTTACTGTAACACAGAAAGTAGCATTATCTTGAAACCTACACTCCTGCTTCTTTGTAGAGCTTCTACTTCATGTTCTGGGTCTAGTTTGGACAACAAACATTTTTTTCCTCTCCTGCTGTGTGCTTTTTTTTTTTTTTCCCCCTTTGGTAACTGCTTGAAATCAACAGTAGAGGTGTTTGTCAGCCTGTATACATTGTCAAGCGTTTCAAGTATGCTATGCATCTGTGAACTACCATATTAACACTTTCTAAAGCTCTGTTCCTGGTATAATGGAGTTTTGACAACCTTACAGATCAAGGAAGAAAACCACCGTTTTCAATTTAATTTCCACAACTAATTAATTCTGGCTGTTTAGAGGACAACAGGATGCTAAGATTTACTTTCACTAAGCTACTTCTTTTAAAAATACTTGACACGTCTCTAAGTCTGACAAAAATTGAGTATAAGGTCTTATATATGACAAACAGCAGAAGCCTAGGAGACACATATACCAGACAAATCAACACACACAACAGAATGAAGCAAGGTAGTTCATCAGGGTAAACAAGACTCAACACTCCCATGAGTCTCCAAAGATTTCCAAGTAAATAAGTATCAGACATGTAAAAGCAATTTAAAATTAATGACATTGCTTGAGTGAAGAAATAAGACACTTAATACATTGCATGTTTAGTGATTAACTTCAGGTGCTAGACATCAGCAAGTGACAGGTATATCAGATTCATTCTATAAAACAAGACTAATATGCAATAGGGAACCCTGAAGACTAAATCAACATATCCACAACTACCTTGAAGAACATCAACTGGAAAGTGCTATACAAGCAAATATAAAAATAATATTTCTCTCCATCAATCCAGAACAAAAACTGCATCATATTCAGATCATAATGCTTAGATAAAATCAGTAACTCCTGCCAAAGAATAGTTTTTAAACAGCTCATCTCTCAGTTAATCATCAAGTCTGCTAGAAATGTCACAGCTGGATTATTTTTAGGGCGAAATGCTTGGGTGGTTAAATGAGACCTGAGCCTGTCTGTGGTAACAAGGATACATGCAGAACACTTTAAAGCCTGAAATTTTTACATCTCACTGCAATTCTGTCTCACCTACCCTCTGTCAGGGTGGTACATCAGCACACGAGATCTCAGTTTACATAGCCAGGGGAAGACTGAACTGACCATACAGGGACAGGAATCTGCTCTTCCAAGATACATCTTTGTTTCAAGGCTCAGTCAAGAGCTAGTCCATCACATTAATCTAAAACTTAAGTGAACAGAGATTTGTTCACCTCAAATGAAAACCTTTTATAACACTTCATTACTTTAAGATGCTGGCATTGTATCTCTGTAACTGAAGCTACCACGCTCACCCAGATCCATAACCTCAACAGAGGCTTCATAGGCGACAGTAACAATCCAATGTTCAGTCTGTTTCCCCCCGTGCTCAGACCTACCTTCCACACACACTCAGAAATGTTTTTATGGCACACAGGAAAGCTCAGGAACATTTTCTCCCAACACACTCACTGGCGTACCTAGCACTACATGCTAACTACTGACACAGATTTACTGAAATTAGCGTTAGTTTGGTTTAAAGCTAAGAAGGAGGAAAAAACAAAACGCCTTTCCTACAAATGTGTGACTTTCAATATAATTTCTCCCGCACAAAGTATGCTATTGGAAACGTACGATTTGGTACTTACTAGATAATTATATAATCCAAGAATCCAGCAGATACCATTATGGACTACAAGGAGAGTTAGAGGAGAGAGCCTTCCCAATCTGACAGAAGTTTGTATATTGCCGAAGACACCATCCGCTTATTCCGCTGAAGAGACGTTTAACAGCTACCTCCAAAGGGGGGATGCACCCCCAGAATCAATAACATCGATTTTTCTCCAAACCAGGCCGTGCCGGTTTAAAGCCAAACCGCTTAAGGAGAAACTACCCCCTGGGCTAGGCGCCTCTCCCACAGGCAGCGCCCGGCCCGCACCCCACCTCTGCGGGGCGGGAAGGCTGCGGCAGGGGCGGCGGCGCTCGGCACCTCCCGGCCGCGGGACAGAGCGTGGGCAGCCCCGCCGGAGCCCCGGCCACCCGCACCTGGCTCCACTCACTCTGCAGAGCTGGTCCCGTTAACGGCGGAGCCATCCGGAGCGACGTTGAGCTGAATCGGCCCGGGCTTCTTCTTCGGCATTTTCGCCCCCAAACGGCGTGGAGATAGATGGAGGGAGAAGCCTCGGCCCTACTTCGGCCAGGTTCGAGGGACTTCCTGCGCTGCAGCCAAGTTAGGGGCTGCCCCCGCCGCCGGTACTCCCGCGGGCTGCAGGCAGCCTCCTCAGCAGACAGGTGTCTGTGCCGCAACTGCCAGACCACAACCTCAGCGCACCTCCCCTCCCCCACCAACCTCCCCCAGCGAAGCAGTATCCAACTCCCACCGGGGAAAACTGCCCGAGCTCAAAATGTGCCCTTCTTTGGGACTGCGCCTGCGCGCACCGCCCGGCCCACCCGCTGCGCAGGCGCGGTGAGGGGGCGCATGCGTGGTGGGGGGAGCGAAGCCCTTCTAAAGCCCTGCCCGCACCGCTGGGGTTCACACGTCGCGGGGTGGAGGAAACGTGAAGGAGTCGCTCTCCTTCGGGTACTGCTCAGCTGCCTCTCTCCGGTTCATGACTTTATTTTTTTTATATAACTATCATAGTGATTAATTAAAATCGCCGCTTCCAACAAGTGACACTGTTTTCTCCGCAGAGAAAACCCTGTAGTTAAAACGATGTTTTCTGGAGCAGTTCATGTACCTCTCTCATACGCAGTCATTAATGTACCCCAATGTGGAAACTACTCTTACATACGCCTCAGTTGAGGTACTCAGGGCTGCAAAAATTCTCCCATAGTAAGCGCCGGAATTAAAAATGGAAACTGAGGATTACAATTACAAAACTGGATTAGAAATAGTAAAATGAGTATGAAAATGAAGTGCCCATGCTGCTCTTGTGGCACTGCGGCAGCTGCCAGGAATGGGCAGATTTGGTCCCATCACAAGGTGATGTGGGGATGGGTTTATGCGGGTACATTTCTGTGGAGTTCTGACTTACATCACAATGATTTTTGGGCTGTTCGGGTTTTCCTAATTACATTATTTTAGTTCATCTAAAGATATAACCAAGAAAACCTTGTTTTCCAGGAGCTCTCTATCATGTTTTGGCATCCAAAAGCAAGACTGTATGTCTGAGAAAGTACGATTTGTAAAATCAATTAAGAAACCAACGTTGTATTTGACTTCTGTGAGCAGAGTGACGTTACAGTCCTGCCTTTACTGCTGACATGCTGTAAGTAAGTTTGGTAAAGTTCGTGCTTCTTGGAAGATTGATTTCTCATGGTCTGAATCCAGCAGAAGTGAGATTAAAACTCTTTTAAGGCCTCTTTTAACCCAAGAGGTTATGCATTAAGATGGGCTTCCAGTTTTCTTCTGTTTTCCAACACAGCTGAGAAATTCTCCCCACTGCTACTGTAAGGTTATGTACTGTGCAATGCTCTGTCAGCAAACGTGAAGAAGACGACTATACAGTCACTTGTAAATTTGCTGAAGTGGTAAATGAAGTCTCTGGCAGACACACACGAGCCAAGAACTGGAGCAGTACCGAATGACTTGGTGCTAAGGTGATGGTTAATGCCTTGGTAATGGGTAGAAGAGCGAAAAATCAGTTTCTTTGTCAGTTCCAGCACTGACCACTATAACTGGTATTCTATTTCTGTGCTTTTTTTTCTTTTGCCTGAGAGCAGGAAAAGATCAATGCCTAGAAATGCCTTTTTTTAACTCACTGGGCAGCTGCTCCAGCTGTGTGTGTGTCTCTAGGTGAGGAGGGGGAACAGTTCACAAGCCTGTCACGAACGCTACATGTACGGTTTCAGTGCTAAGGCAGGGACCTCCATCTTGGAAAGTTGTTCTCAGTCACATGCTCTTTATCACTCATTCCATAAAACACATTTTTTTGCTGAGATTCCCTAACTTTTGAAGCAATATGGTCTTTTTCATGCACAATGCAGACATATAAATACATCACTTTAATAACTTTACAGCTGTGGATAGGTTTTATACTCTAATGAGTTGATTCAGCCACAAATTAAAATACAAGAAATCGAGATTTATATAGTTATTGGAGAATTTTTATGTTATTTTCCTTTATTTTTTGCCACAGGATTAAGATGTTACAGTAAAATTGAATGACTACATTCACAGTAACCCAGGAAGTATCAAGTCTTTCTTTGCTAAAATCAGACTTTTTTTTGTGAAGAAGACATTGAGTTGCAGCTGAGGTTGTTTTTCTCTTTACACAACTGTGTGTGGGGAAACACACGGACTCCTTTGTCTGAAACACTGAACTCTTTTGCAGAGAACATGTGAATATTAGACAGGCATTGAATGCACAATTACTATATATACCCCGTATATAATTGCAGTTGCACAATGCTGTAATTGCCCACAGGAGTTGCACAACTGTACTTATTCCACTATGTTGCAAAGTATGGCCTCTTTTTCTCTGAAAAGATTATTGCAAGGAAGTTTTTATTTTCTTTTAAATATTTGGACTGAACAAAGAAGAATTTTACTTGTCAACAGTGAATTTTCATATAGAGTTTGTATTATTTTTCGCCTTGTAACATTGTTTGCTTTTCTCCATCAGAAAAACAGCCTAACAGACAGATGAATGAATGGACATAGCTACTGGAAACAGAGGTTTCAGTATGCAGAATGTTTCAAACACAGCAATAAAGAAGTGTGGATCACATTGATTGACTCACCTGACAGTAAAAGTGCAGAGTAAATTCCATAACAAAACTTATAAATTATTTGTATAAAGAACCACCCTGAATTCTATATGTTTTAATTTTCTGTGGTTTGCAAAAGTAAGATAATATTTATAATCAAAGTAGTCATTAATGCTTATGAACAAACTTCCCTATATATTATGCAAGAATGTGATATCCTTCCTAACATCTTACCTATTTCTAAAGTAGAAAAGATTAAATTATTATTAACAGCTCTGCCATTCAAAGACACGCTCCCTCCATTCAATTCCAGCTCTTAAGAGAGCACTCCCTCCTCTGGAGCACTTTATACTTGCACTGCAAACATGTGGAATCTTTGAAAAATTACTGAACTCATCTATTTTAAAGTCCCTTTGACCTACAGCACAAAAAGAAAGGTGCATCACTAATTAGCCCAACTTCTAAAACTCGATTGTCACATAAAGCTGCGTATTTTCCTGCCAAAACACATGAATACAAAATTTTATTTGTAACATTTAATACTCGTTAATCTATTTAGTGTTTAACAGAGCAATTTAAGGAAATAGTACTGTAAGCAGTGGAATTTAAAAAGTGTGATTCAAATTTAATTGAAATTTGCCAGTGGGATCAAAAATTACTAGAAGGGGGCTGACAGACAAACTGACATTTCAACAGCCAGAGATCACAAGCTTTCTTGGACATCTTGTTTTCCATAAGAAGCAGAGATTGAAAAGAACACAGACACAATCAGAACACATCAGAACACAATCTTTATTGTTTAGTAATACACTAAAAGCTTAGAAATTAAGGTTTCAGATGACTGTATAATATAAAATATAGATTAGCAAGGTATAAATCACAAATAGCTGAAGTTTGCTCAATCCCTAAGATGTGATCTCCCACTAACACTGCTACAATGGTACCAGTTTTGCGTAGGGTTTATTGCATGAACAGCTTTGCCAACATAATACTCAAAGGGTTTTTGCAAAACAACTATTACTCCCATAGGAGTAAAACCCTTCAAATGTAGAAGTAGCCAATTACCCATTTTACAGATTTTTTGTGCTATATATTATGTGTAACATAAAACAGGAAATGGGACTGAAATATAAAATAAGGTGCTAATTTTCTGCAGTTTTTCTAATGAAATGACATTATTAAATACAGAAACAAGTAATATCTCCAGTCCACCTAAACTAGAAAGCAGAAGTGTTTTCTAGAATAGAGGCAAGCTCTTGTGGGAGTTTGGCTTGTGAGTAATGGACATGGAGTGTTAGAGCAGGTGCACGAACAGGCTACTGTGCAGGCGCTAGCAGCCAAGATTAGGCCTCAAGGACGTACTGTCCTTGCAGAGTAGTACAAGAAACTAAGTTACATAAGATAGGGAACTAACACTTAGGCAAGGTGGAGAATATGATAATTAGAAGCTGAAGCATAGGTTAAAAGTTAATGATTGATGCAGAAGTGGTCTAATGAAAACCTAAGAAAAAGATAATAAGATATGCTTAGTCGTGATGATTTGACAAAAGAATGATATTTAAGTGAATGTATCTGCGCAATAAAACGAGCTTTCCGGATAACTCACATTGAGTCGTTCCTGATTTTTCCAGTCCCGTCTCCGCAAGCTCTCAGTTGTTTTTTTTTCCCTGACTTATTATTTTATCAGCATGTGGCTGGTTATTCATTTCCTGAGGAAAAAACTGTAATCAATGCCTGCCAGCATATGCTTTTCATTTAATTAGGAACATAGGACTGGAAAGAGCCACCTAGGTCATCAAGTCCAGTCTCTTATTAAACACTCTTCAAAAATATTGATTAATCAAAGTTGCATAAATATGTTAGATTTTATAACACTGTACTCCTCTGCAGGATTGTAAATGATCTTCTGCTTTAATCTTTGTATAGTGTTTTTTATACCTTTCCAACACTTATTTTTTTCCCCGTATCTGTTATCTACTTATTCTGGCAAAGACAAAACACCACAGGACAGAGCTCTGCTTGTGCAGATGGGTTGACCTGGGTATATGGAGACTTGCCAGCCATGTAAATTAATACTACCTTCTCCCTGCCTTTGCTCTCAGAGAACCCTAATATGTTATTTCTTTTCTACTTACCAGTTGGTTTTGCAGAAAATATACAGGGACTTAAGGGAATTTTGAAAGCTTGAGCTCTCTAGTAAGATCAGTTGACATTAGCTAAGTATTTACAATGTGGTTACTTCACAGACCAAAAAAACCCCAAGCATTAAATATTAAGGAAAACATTTAAGTGAAAATATGTATTACACTAATAGTTATGAATCAGATATTCAGGCTATACCCAAAACCTAATTAATCTGTTCGTAAAGATTTTTTAATATAAAGAGTGACTATTATTTTCAGTGCAAAGGGCTCATCATATAGACATTTGATTTTCAGTATGAAAATCAGTATAATTTGATTTTCATATGACACGAATCTTTACAGTGTTGAAAGTTAGTTGAAAAACTAACCAGTAAGGATAAAGGGTTTGGAGCTGCTAAACAGAAATGCTTAGTAAGATAAGGGAAAAACTGAGAGACTTGCCCTTGGGGGATGGAGCAGGCGGGCCTGGGTGATCAGTGTTGGCTAAGAGGCCCCAAGGACAATACTCCCTCAGGAAGGAGGGACTGATAAGAATCACAGTGCTAATCAAGATGTCCCAGGGACCAGAACAGACCGGTCTGGATGTGTAAAGCAAGCAAAGGTGAAAAGGACACCGCGAGGAAGACTCGGAGCCTTCCTCCTGAAGACCCCTGAGGACGACCACCAGGATGCACCACGCAGGCACAACCGGGCAGAGCAAGAGGTGTGGAATATTATAATGATTTACTGTAAATCTCCTCCCTAAGACCCTCCCAATGATGTAATCCTCATTCCCACCTGATGTAAACTTATGAACATGTAACACTTTAGGCTGTAAAAAGAGCACACTCCTGGCTCCAGGTGGGCTCGTTAGGAGGAGTGATCCCCCGACTCCCCGGATCCGCAATAAATGAATACCTGCTGCTAAAGATTTTCATCTTTAGTTATTTCAAGACACAGATTTTGCGCTAATCAGCTGGCACCCCAGATGGGACTCTCCGTCACCTCGCACGGCTCCATATAAGGTGACCTCCTTGCCGTGGCCCGGGATTTCCTGGGGGAGCTCCCTTGCTTGAATCCCTCTGCGAGGGCAGACAAGGACCATTTGCTCCAAAAGGAGAAGGTATTCGTTCCGTGATAAAGGTAAAGCGCTATAAGTAACGTGGGGTTTGAGTCCCCAAGCAACAAGACCTCGAGGCCAGGGTTACGGTCCCTGAAAAGGATATTTTGCTAGCAGACTAGGGGTTCGAGTCCCCAACCGGTGAACTGGCGTCACAAAGGGGTTCAAGTCCCCAACCGGTGAATTGGCATCACAAAGGGGTTCGAGTCCCCAGGAAAGGTAACTTGACCGCTTCAGAGGTGTTTTTGTGGGTTTGTGTGTTTTATTGAGAGTGTGATGCATGCTTGAGACGTACAACGGTACGAAGCGATCAATTAGCCAAAGAACTGGAAGAATGGCAGGCCCCAGAAGGTGAAGGAACACTACTCCAATACGTGGATAATTTATTAATAGCTACCAGGACCAAAGAACAATGTGAGACATGGACCGTTAGCCTCCTAAACTGAGGAGAAAAAACTGGACTCCGCACCATTCAATGTGAATCAAATAGAAGCCGTTTTATTTACTTTGTCTGTCCCTTTTATACGATCTTTCTTTCCCTAGACGCGGTCACGCATTATCTAATTGGTTAAAGGTCTCTAGCACAAGGCAAGCATGCAGCTCAGTTCAGCTCCCGTTGGTTCTTAAGTTCTTCTCACGCAGTGTCCAACTGGTCACTCTTATCTGTTCACTCCTGCATTCCTTAGTGAAGCGGTCATTGCTCTTTCTTATTTTTTCTTCCTTTGAAGTAGTTTCTAGAATGCAGCTACATGCCTAGGCCAACATCCCGTATGGCTCGTTCACTATATGGTCATTCTCTTTTAAATACATTCCTACACTAAACTTTTTGGGATTGGGAGGATATAAGGTCTCTAAGGCCAAGGCACAATTGGTCAAGCAAAGGGTAACGTACCTGGGATATGAGGTGGCTGGAGGAGCAAGCTCCAGCTCTCGAAATACCGGATGTGACTAAACCCTTTCTATTGTTTTCATATGAGAGACAAGGCCTTGCTCTTGGAGTGTTGGCCCAGGAATTGGGACCATATAAAAGACCTGTGGCATACTTCTCTAAGCAATTGGATACTGTGAGTAAAGGATGGCCAGGATGCCTACGGGCAGTGGCAGCAGTAATCATGATTATCACCGAGGCCCGAAAGTTCACTTTGGGACAGAAAATGACTGGGTTTGCCTCTTATACAGTATCTGCTGTACTGGAACAAAAAGGATCCCACTGGCTGTCACCACAACGGTTCCTGAAATATCAAGCAACCCTGGCTGAGGTCGATGATGTAGAAATTAAGGTTACTAATATCTTGTTGAATCCAGCAGCCTTTTTACAGGGAAAGGCAGATGAAATTCCTGTAACCCATGACTGTTTAGAGACCATAGAGGCAGTCTACTCCAACAGACCAGACCTGAAAGAAGAACCTATTCCTGAGGGTGAGCACTGGTTTACTGATGGTAGCAGTTACAGCAGTCAGGGTAAGCGCGTCGCGGGATACACAGTTACCACAGTCACCAATGTTGTAGAAGCCTTATCTTTGCCTAGTGGGACAACAGCTCAGAAAGCGAAATTATAGCATTTACCAGGGCATTGACACTTGCCCAAGGTAGGGCAATAAATATTTGGACTGATTCTAAGTACGCATATGGTGTCGTGCATGATCATGGGTGTAGGAATCGACGGAGGGAGACTGCACTCTCATATGAGGTCGGCAGAACTCAATTTATTGCGCAGATACATTTACTTATATATCATTCTTCTGTCAAATCACCACGATTAAGCATATCTTATTATCTTTTTCTTAGGTTTTCATTAGACCACTTCTACATCAATCATTAACTTTTAACCTATGCTTCAGCCTCTAATTATAATATTCTCCGCCTTGCCTGTTAGTTCCCTATCTTATGTAACTTAGTTTCTTGTACTACTCTGCAAGGACAGTATGTCCTTGAGGCCTAATCTTGGCTGCTAGCGCCTGCACAGTAGCCTGTTCGTGCACCTGCTCTAACACTCCATGTCCGTTACTCACAAACCAAACTCCCACACATGGGGCTATATGGAAGGAAAGGGGACTGCTAAGCACACAGAAGAAAGAAATAAAGAACGCTGAAGAAATATTCCATTATGCACTGCAAAGGACATTCTAAGGGTGACACTTTGTCTGAGCAAGGAAACGCATTGGCTGATAAAGCTGCCAAGGAAGCAGCACTCCAGGAAATCCAGGAATTAGGTTTAATACCCACTCACATTGAACCTAGGGGAGCACCACAATATGCACCACAGGACTGGGAATGGATTAAAGAAAGATGGCCCTTGTAGGATCAGACAGATGGGCCAGACATAAAGGACGATTGGTAATCCCCTTAAGAATAGCTAAAGCATCTATAAAAGAGGAGCATGATAAGAGTCATTGGGGATCAGAGGCAGTGTATGTCTATTTGAAATAGAAAATAGCTATAACAGGATTGAAACAATTGATAAGGGTTGGTGCAGCACACTGTGAAATCTGTCTAAAGAATGATCCTAAACCAGCTCAGCCAGTGGAGCAGGGAACAATACCCAAGGGGACATATCCAGGAGATACATGGCAGATAGATTTTACAGAACTACCTAGACGGGGTGGATATCGATATTTGCTAGTACTTACAGATACCTTTTCTGGATGGCCTGAGGCATTCCCTTGCAGGAGCAACAAATCTCGTAAAGTAACTAAGGCACTGTTGCAAGAAATAATACCTAGATTTGGAATACCCAGAGCATTATCATCTGACAGGGGACCGCATTTTACAGCACAGGTAGTACAGGAAGTAGGTAGAGTTTGGGGAATTCATTGGCAATTGCATACCCCCTATCAATCAGCTGCAAGCAAGTGGACAAGTAGAGAAGATGAACCACTTGATTAAAACACAAATTTCTAAAATCTGTCAGGAGACCAATTTATATTGGTATCAAGCTTTACCTTTAGCCCTTTTAAGGATAAGGGTCAAACCACGATTAAAAGAGAAATTGAGCCCATTTAAAATCTTGTACAGAAGACCATATGGGGCAAACATGGTTCACAGCGAGAACTTGGCTCAGGCAGGACAAGGGTACTTAAGAACTTATTTGCAGCAACTTAGTACTAAACTTAAAGAGAATGGCAAGGTTGTTGCACAGAATCAACCACAACCTTTGAACTATCCTGTACACAATATTGAATCTGGCAATTGTGTATTTGTGAAATCCCTTACAGGTGATCCATTGGGAGAAAAGTGGGATGGACCTTTCCAGGTACTCTTAACGACTTTCACTGCTGTTCAAGTCAAGGAGAAGCCCACCTGGATTCACTACTCCCGTATTAAGCAAAGCCTGGATGAACTGTCACTACATTTGAGGAGAACCTTCTACGCCTAAAAATACAGCGGCAAGGAACTTGTGTGGAAGGCCAGCCCCAAAGCGTAAGCAACAAAACCATGACGCACCATCTGATTCGAGTGACAGTGATCTTAACAATGATCACGGTAACAACAGTAACAATTCCCAAAATCTGGGAACATAGCAATGTTTTGGTATCTCTGGCTCGCACATTGAGTCAAACACAATTCTGTGTCTCTATGGCACAGCCGGAGCAGCCTTTTCACACCTGTTTGGTCGGATTGCCTATTGACAATGTGGGCGTAATAGGGAGAGAGGTGACTAGACTTAGGGGCACTGTAGGATCAAAGTGTAATGAAATAAAAGCGAAAGGCAGAGCGATTGTTGACAATTTATATGAAGTTTCTAACTACTTGTTTAAATTGTGGACCAGACTGTGAGGCCTGGACTTTGTGTAATTGTAAAAAGTGTAATCAGAGGTGGTATTGGCTGATGGATATTTAGGTTACAGCTGCTTATGGACTGCTTGCACTACAGATTTAGACAGCTGGCTGAGGTAACATTATCTTTCACCAATGCCACATTCTTTAAAAACAAGGAAAACAATGAAAAGGGCTCCTAATACAGATGACCTCTCTCTATAGAGCTGCTGTTTTTCCTTTCAGTTCTCTGATTTGCTCACTGCCATCATTTTTAATGACATTCCCATGACTGACATCTTTGCTTTCTTTGATAAATGAAGACATGAGTTGGCATCACAGTTTGCTTAAACATAAACTCGAAATGATTTGCACTATATGTTGGGCTTTAATGTACTTGCTTCGTCATTTTGATGCAGCAGAAGTGAAACCTTCTTCTATTTTTCTAGCACGTTACCTTGTAGGAAATCACAAACACTCCTGTTTCATTTCCGTACTGCCTGATAGCATCTTCATCTTCTGTTACCATAACAACTGGCATCTGACCCAAGCAGTGATTATAATACCAGACTGCTGCATTGTAAATATTCCTAGAAAAGCAAAGTTTGAAATAAGATTTCTGGCGTATCTCATTTGCTACTTGCAAGACATTTGCAAGCTTTGTAGAAATGAGATTTTGGTTTAACACTCATACTTTTGAGATAGATACATCAAGCTACATAAACCTTGTATTTGCAAAAATTTTTAAATTTAAAATAATCCATCTTTTTTTTTTTTTTAGCATTATTGCATTTAATTAAGTACATTTATGCCTGTTTTCCTAAGCAAACAATGTTGACACTTTCTTAATCACAAAAGCAGAATCTAGTCTTCCAGTTATTGTGAACTGTTCCAGAGTCAAGCATAGCAAGTGTATGAACTCTTACATATTCCATGCATGCTAATATTCCTAAATAAAATGTCACAATGTTGTCCAGTTTAGTAGTACATAAGTTAAAACAAACCTGGTCTGCCATTTCTCCATGGATTCTCCCTTCTCTCTTGGCAAATAAGAATGCTGGTAGAATTTGTTAGCAAACACAATACAGTCATGACGGGCATCCTTCACTAGATTTCATAACTTAAACTGTCTGGAATACAAAAAAGATATATAGTCTTGCGCTTTCTTTTTCTAATGCTGTTTTAACTCCAGGTGAAAATACAGCTGGAAAACTCACAGAAAAGTATTGTCAAGCACAAAGAAATGCATTCATTAAATTACACCATTGATGATAAAACCTAAAACATCATCTGTAAGCAACCTTTTCTCATTCCCATGATGAATGCTTCTGATGTTTAAACATCTTACAGCAATACATAGGTTAATGTCTGGTAATGTAAGCACCATATAATAGTATTAATTGCTCCCCAAAGACAAGTCTTTAATATGACAAGCGAAAAACATGTCCATAAACTAGTTGTAGCACATGATGCATCGTTACTGCAAAGTCTCCTTAATTCCCATCACAAGCCATCTGATTAGTTAATAATGTTACAGGTTTTATATTGCTCCTATCAAGTGAAAACTATGACAGGCATTGATGTCCATGGATCACAAAGGATCACAGTTCTTTCCCTTCTGCAGAATCACATTAAGGCACCTTGAAAGACCTAAAACCAACTTAAGCACAGTATATTTGCAGACTTTGGGTTACTGTGCTTAAACATACATTTTACAAAGTTATTACCTTTACTTCAATCTAAATTAAAAATAAGTTACTATAAGAGAAGTACCTGCGTCCTTTTTGACGTTGCACAGCTTGACATGCTGTTTGCATGAAAACAATACCTTTCAGCTTGGGAAACTCGAGAATCTCAAGGAAATCTTGAACAACCTTGCAGTCAGGGACAACATAATGCATAACATCATCCAATAACAATTTGCCATCTAAAACACAATTCAGAGTTTAAAGGTTTAAACTTTCAGTTGCAATACTGGTTTCTTAAAAATCCTTTCAGATGTCAGGAAATCAGAGTGGTGTATCTTCAAAGGTTTACATCTCTCTTTCTGATGAACAAAATTATGACTACATTGGTACAATTCTGTGGTACAATCTCTAACATTTGTGACAGAACCCTTATGTATCCGCTGATGCCAAAATTTAGGGCAAATTCTATGCAAATGAGTGAAAAAGATCCACTTGCATTATGCAAAGGATGTAACTTAAAGAGTGTGAGTAACAGTCCTTTTTCCTCTATTTCCATATGAAAAAAGAGACCATACATCTGACACAGAAAATCTTTTCAAGGAATTTTCAAAGGGTGTAGAATTATGGGTACTTCTGTTACACTGCTTTCACAGATCTCTCTATTCAACACTATCCAATTACAGCAGGCTCTTTTTCTATATCTTTACATAAAAGAATACAAATTTGGGTACACATTGAGAAAGGCAATACTACTGCAAGGAGAAGATGTTCTCGAATCTAAACTATTACCATCACTGCTAATTCTTTCTACAAGAGACCCCATCCTTTAGGAAATTGCTATCAAAATACCACAACCAACATCTTAAAATGTACCTCAAAATTAACGTTTAATTGCTTTCGAGTTTTCAAAGGTTACCCAATAAACTTTCAGATGGGGGGGATCTCCACTGTATTTTTCTCTCAATGCCTATTTACCCCTTATGATGTTATAAACACTGAACTGCTGAATTTACCATAGTGCAGGCAAATTATATATAATAAAATATAATCTTGACAAGACAGGCTATTTTCATGTAGAAACTGACACAGGACAATCTGTGTTTACTAGATTAACTGTGATCACTAGACGTGTGAATCCAGTAGGCACAATTCTGCATACAGTAATGTCCTGGGTTACAATGTATTCTATTACCATGAGCTGTTGGAACCAGGCGCGATGTTCCTTGCCTCCTCCCTCGGGACTAGCTTCTGTTAATAGGCCCAACAATGACTTGCCACATGACCCATAGATGGCCTGCACCTGGACTATTCTTCTGTTAATGGGCCCATCAGTGCCTTGCCCCATGACTCACCATGCCTTTGTGATATGCTCTGGCCAGGGGGAGGGAGCGAAGCATTCCCACCGGGGATAAAACCTGGGGTTTGGAACAGCACGAGCAGCCTTACCCGCTGGGATCCCAGAGGACAAGGACTACACCACCACCGGATTTTCGGAGGAGGACCAGTTTTCTTTTCTACAAGATCACCGCTTCAACAGGACCATTTCAAAGAGAACTGCAGCTACCACTACATCGGACTGCTACCAGCACCCTGCCCAGCAGGGTGCCAGGTTGTATCCCTGACTCTGTCAGGCTCTAAACCAGTTTCTCTGTATTATTGTTTTGTTATATATATTAGTAAAAACTGTTATTCCCATTTCCTCATATCTTTGCCTGAAAGCCCCTTAATTTCAATTTTATAATAATTCGGAGGGAAGGGGGTTGTATTTTCCGTTCCAAGGGGGGCTCCTGCCTTCCTTAGCAGACACCTGTCTTTCAAACCAAGACAGATTTCGGCGCCCAACGTGGGGCTTGAAGGCATTGAGGAAAAAAGGGTGAAAAAGGAATAACAGTTCCTGGGTAACCTGATTTTTTGTGCGCTGAACATGGGAACTTTGTTAGGCAGCACCATGTGGTCTAGTTTACCTTGGTTCGGGTGGCACGTGGTCGTGGCTATATTTTTCCCCTTTGCAGCCCCTTATCTAAACATGGGTCCTCTGACTAAGGCTACTGTGGCTGCTATCCAGCTTGCACTATGGGTTGATAAAGTGAGGAATTCATGGGTTTTTAATCTCCTGTGGAATGTGGGCACATGGATAAAGGGCTATCACATGCTCAGCGTATGTTTTTGGGATTACATTAAAAATGGTACCTTCTGTGAGGAAATAACACCAGAGGAAGTTTTCTCCCAACCATTCAACCAGTTCTTTGGGTCTACTCCACCAGCTTTCAAAGGGTTTGGATTTCCCCTAGATACTATCCAGGTGTTGCTAATAGGCCTACTCTACTTAGCCATCAGAGATAAGGTGAGATTGACTTGGATTGCCCAACAGCCCACCTCAGAAATGGACCAGCCAAATTGGGTGGGGGTACTGGTGAAGGAAATATGCGAGATGGGCCAGAAGCTGACGGAATATACCTCCCAAACTAGTGGGAAACCTCGTCCTGAAGAGGGAGAGTCTGATGGTGCAGCAGTGGAACATCTGGCGCCCGAACAGGGACCCCACTCTACATCTCAGGGGTCTAGAACTCTGACCGAGAAGGCGAGAGCGGAACAGAGCACCGGTTAGCAGCGAACCGGGGGGCGAAAGATCGGCGATCTGCTATGCAGTGGGATTCCGCATCCGCGCCTGGGAACAGAACAGAGCCTGTTTGACCCGCTATCCGCTTAAGGCTACGCTCTGGACGACGCCCAGAGAGAGGGGTGTTCGTGCTGCACAGCGGGAGACCCGGTGTGGGGGTCATCCTGAAGCGGGAGATCCCTAAGAGGGAACCCTCCCGTCGCTATCCGGTATGCCGAAGCAGAGAGAGGCTTCGAGGGGTTTGCCGAAGCAGAGAGAGGCTTCGAGGAGTGACGGCTTGGACCAGCCAAAAAGGTCATGGAGCGTGAGGTAGCCTGTGAATTGCTTTTATGCTTTTTAGAAAAGCAGGGGTTAGAAAGCCTAAAGCATGGTTCGGGGCTTGTGGCTTTATTGTTATGCTTTTTAGAAAAGCGGGGACTGGACATAAGTAAAAAGACTTTGGGCTCCCTATATGCTTGGGGGTATGCCAGAGGACACTTTCAAGACCCTAATACGATGTTTGATGTAACGGAGTGGAGAAAGTGTGGGGACTCTTTGCGGGACAATGTTGTTAGCGGTGATAAAACGGCGAAAAAGTTGCGGGGACCGCGGCGGGAGGTGAGCGGTGCCCCTCCGTTTTTCCCCCCCCGAGCGCCGCGGCGGCGGCTGGAGCGGCGGCCGGCGGCGGGGCCGTGCCTGGCGCAGCGGAGCGGCACGACCGGCATTCCAACCCCCCCGCGCGAGCGCTGCGGCAGCAGCCGGAGCATTCGCGGCTTGGAGGGACGTGGAGGCGGGGGGGGGGGGAGGGAGCGCGCGCTGCGGCAGCAGCCGAAACGTTCGCAGCTTCAGGGCCCCGACCGAATGCCTGTTCCGTTTCCCCCCCCCCACCTATTCCAGCGGTGCCCACACATATGAACAAGTGCAAGGTTTCAAGAGGAGCGTGGTTGGGGGTGGGCAGGCTGGGACAAGAAATGGAAAGGGGAGGGGGCGGAGGCGGGAAACGCGGGGAAAGGATTTGATCCGGGTAAAGAGAAAACGTAAAAGGAGGGGATGACTTTGCCTTTTGGCTTTCCTCCAAGGTGCGATCGGCCTTGCGGGGGGAGCCCTTGGGTAAACAAGCCCCAAGTGCCCCACATTGGATAAATGACTGCCAACTGTCCTGTTTTGGGGACAGGGGCTGGGGCCACTTGCAGGAAGGGTGTGGTGTCTGTCTGTGAGGTGGACGCACCTTGCAGAGTTTTCCTGTTGGGGAAAGACCTCCTGATTCTCCCTGCAACTGGGCCCTGGTCAGGTTTGGCATTTGCAAATGGGGCTTTGTGGGAAAACAATACGGGACTACTTCTATATGATGAGCCTATTGACTGGGAGACTTTGTTTCTTTGTTAATTCCACCTATTATTGAATTCCACCTGTTATTGGTTGCTATTGTATTAACGATTGTACTTTATGTTTTTGAAAAGGTAACAAGCATGATTAAATATACCATGAAGAATGTATGGCTGGCTAAAAGAGAATAACCAAATAGTGAACCAGCCATACGGGATGTTGGCCTAGGCAGGTAGCCAAATTCTAGAAGCTAATTCAAAAAAAAAAAAAAAAAAAAAAAAAAGAGAGAGAGAGAAAAAAAAAAAAGAAAGAGCAATGACTGCTTCACTAAGGAACGCAGGAGTGAACAGATAAGAGTGAACAAATGGACACTGGCGCTGATGTCACCATTGTCAGTTCCACACGGTGGCCACCTGACTGGCCATGTCACCCAGCTGCCACAGGTATCGAAGGTGTGGGAGGAACCACCACAGTAAAATGCAGCGCTTCTCCTGTGTGCATCACCATCGATGACAAAAAAGCCCACGCAGTTGTGAACATCTTGTCATTGCCCGTCGGAGTCGACGCTCTCATCGGACGGGATGTGCTTTCTTCAGATGGGACTGCGTCTCACGAACGACCCTTTTTAGGGGTGGTCACTGCCCAGTGGACTTTCCCGATCCAGTTAACATGGCTCACGGACGAACCAGTATGGGTCGAGCAGTGGCCTCTAAAACAGGAAAGTCATCTGCAGGCCCAAGCACTTGTCACAGAACAGCTGCCCATGCCTTAAAGAGATCGAAAGGCTAGCTTGTTGGTCTGTTAAGCAATCAAATATTACCACAAATATTATTAATGAATTGTTAGTAGATCAAAATAGTTTGCAACATGCTTTGCTTCAAGATCGCGCCGCTATTGATTTTATGCTTTTAGCACAAGGCCATGGTTGTGAAGACTTCGAGGGTATGTGTTGCTTTAATCTATCTGATCATAGTAATTCCATCCATAAGCAATTAAACTGGCTAAAGCAACACGCCAATAAGATCACTGTTAATAACAATCCGTTTGATAAATGGCTATCTTCTATATTTGGGGGATTAACACCATGGCTGCTTTCACTTGTTAAAGAAGGCTTGCGCTGGATAGGAATAGGCATTGCTATTGTAGTTGTTGCTAAAATTGCTTATAACTGCAAAATGAAACAAGTAGCTCAACTTTCCAACCAGATACTGCTCGCTCAAAAAGAAAAAGGGGGAATTGTGGAGGAATGGCTTGCTGAACAGGGCCGAATGTAACAACTGTGAGCACAGGGCTGAATGTAGCAGCTGTGAGCGAGCAGTACTGATAACGGGAGCTGTACTGCTGATAGCTGCAGCTTCCCACGGTCACTCTGACCTGGGAACTGAGACAAGTCCGAAGCTAGTGGAAAGTTGCAAGGTAGAACCTGCGGGAAGAATCCGGAAGTAGATAACCGCAAGAGGCTGGAATATGCAAATATAGCTCTGTATTTAACCAATCAAATATAGACGAGTAGGCATGGTTTGTGCTTAGCCAATTAGACATAGATATGTAAGCATAATTTAACATAAGTAGGCATAATTAACCTCCAGTGTATAAAAGGCATAGCAGAACCCGAATAAAGTTGAAGCTTGCTTATAACTCATACTGAGTTGCGTCTTGCTTCCCTCGCCTTCTCCGCCATTCTGCAACACCTAACCTATACATCTAAATCAGAATAACTTCTCAGTAGGCAGAGCACACCATTACAAGTGTCTGTAGATGTGATTCATGCAGGCAGACTCTCACAGTGAATGAAATAAGTTTGCTCAGCTCACTGTTTCGAGTCAGGAATGACAACAAATGTTCACCTCACCTCTGAGCTCCCCAGAATACTTGCAAATAATTACATATTCTGACACTCATCTACAGCACAATTTACATTTAAGTCCAGAAGAGGGGAAGTTAGAGAGGTAAGTCTTTTTTTTTGCTGCTGTATGCCTGTAACTTATCCTTAAGGAATTAATAACCAAATGCAATACATGAGGGAGCAGCAACTATCACTAGTCCTGACATCCTAGATAGCAGTAATATATTATACTACCTTCTGTCCTCAATTATACCTAAACCAAAAGAGACAACATCTGTCAATCACAGTTCAGAAAGAAAAAAAATGTTAAAATTCTCAACCTTTTCTTTTAGGTACGTGAATAATTTGAGCAATTTAAATAGGTTGGATATTATGTTAGTTATTTTGCCAGTCAGTTTCCTGCACCAAATAAATTGTGCTATTTAACAACAAAAAAAACCCCCTGAAATACCAACTGAAGGTCACATGATGATCTATGATGCACATAAAAGCACCGCAGTATGTAAAAACAGCAACAAATCCAGCTATCACTGAGCCTTGCAGCCTTCCCCTGTCGGAAATGGCCAGTTATAACACAGGCAATTACACTGAATAACTTAACAGAAATAACTGCTGATGCAGAATTACAATCGCTTCAAGATAATGGCTTGGCCCCACTGTAACCCTTAACAGGTACGTATAGAATTTAATGCATGCTATAAACCACCTCCCTGCTGAAATAAATGTATTTTTAAAACATACTTTTTTTTAAAAAGAGGGGAAGCGTGAAACTTGCATTATCCTTTAGGTTTTTATCACTGGCTGTAAACTTCCCAGTCAAATCCTGTAACAATCAATTTCTCAATTCCTTTTGCTCTTAACACCTCCTTTATTTCTGAAGGATATGGGTTGAAGGAATACTTTTGCTCTATCCTGAGCTTGGTACCATTTGGTTTTACTACGCCTTTATTCGCTGTTGTTCAGCAGTGTCCAAAGCCGGCTCAGGACAGGAGAGAACCTGTTAAACTCTTAAGCTGCAGTGGCATGAGGATGGAGTGGTGAAGATACACGTGAGATTTTTCTGTTTGTTTTTAGGTTTCTTAGGGCAGTGATGTGGGGTTTTTTTGGTGTTGGCAGCACTGGAGGATTGAAAAGGGTCCACGGAAGAAGAACAGAACAAGGCTGTCTTGCTGTCCCTAAGCTGTAGTCCCACATAAATGCATTTGTGTGAACCACCATTGTAATAAGTGTGTATAGTAAATTTGTTGATCAAACCAAATTGTTGTGCTTGTTGAGCTCTGTGGGATATAATGGGCCTTGAAAACTATCTTAGCCATGCTTTTTTTACAGAAATTTGAGGAACATGCTTCTTGCAAGGCCTGTTCACTGTTATACCACGATGTCCGGTTAAGTAAACAAGACAAATTTGTAATGTTTGCCTAATAAGGAAATATGTTGAGTTGTCGTTTAGCACTAAAGGCGCATGCTCCAAGACACCAGGTCCTGACCCACCACGCCGGGGGAGAATTACCTACAACGCAGTGGAAAATTACAGCCTTCGTCCTACGACCCTAGAGGGCAGCAAACGACCCCCTGGCGACGGCACGCTCGGCCGTGGAGGATACCGAGTTGTGAAAGCCACGCCCGGGAACCATAGGAGACTCTGGGGGGGAGGGGGTGCGCGCCATCGGTAGAGCGAAGACTCCCATGGCCACCCAGCGCTGTTTTGCCTGTTTACCTTTTTCAATAAAGTTCGCCTTATAATTGGAGAAATAATTTGGCCTTAATCTATAACAAATTTTGGTGCCGTGACTCAGATAAAGGTTAACTCGATTTGGATTCCAAACTCCAGGGAGGCGCCCCGTCCCATTTTTGGACGGCCCTGAAGTAGACGAAAGCCTCTTCGAGACCTTTACCTCCGACCCCCAAATTTAGTAAACAGGCAAAAGAAAATACTGCAGTACCCCGTAATTTTTGTGCACGAAGAGCCGGACGAAGACCCCAGGGTGGGTAAGTATTTTGCGTGATTCCGTTCGGTCGGGGTGGGTTTCCCGAAGTGCGCATGAACGAGACGCTCCCCCGAGGAGCGAAGTGAGTGCGGACCCTCTTGTAGTGCGGTTCTCATTGCCTGCGAGGGCGTAAGCCATGAACGAGGGGCGTGTGTGTGTGTGTGAAAGAAGGCACTTCGGAAGATGGGGCAGAAGAAGAGCAAGCCTTCTGACTCCATGGGGAGCCCCAAGGGTGGGTTACCCGAGGTACCGCTAGACAGTCCCCTAGGGTTAATGATTGCCCATTGGGATAGTTGTCCGTCTAGGTGAGGAAAAAGTGGAGACAAAATGGTTCATTACTGTATGATAGTTTGGGGAGGTAAAGAAAAAAGAAGAGACCATTTGTTTTGGCCGATTTTTGGATCATTTGAGGATTGGATATGCCAGGCCCTGAACTTTTATGTAAATTCCAAGGAACCTTCTAGTGTAGAGGAAAGTGAATATGCTCGGTTGTGGTTAAGATCAGACCCGAGAACTCACTTGTTAACATTAAGTGAAAAGAAACCTAAGAAAAAAAAAAAGTAAACAACCTGAAGACCTTCCCACTCCTCCACCTCCTTACACCTCCCCCTGTCCCCACAGCACCGAACCCTGATTCAGACTCAGACTCTGCCAGTTCCCCAGAGGAGACTCGTAGGGTTACAAGGAGTCAAACCAGGAAACAAAAGCAATTAGGAGAGGGGCTATACCCTCTAAGGGAAATAGCAATGGGAGGGGTCCCCAGCCCGGAATGGGTTTTGTGTCGGTGCCCCTAAATTCCGGAGATGTGAGAGAATTCAAAAAGGAAATGGGGAGCCTTTTGGAAGACCCTTTAGGGGTGTCTGAAAGGGTGGACCAGTTTTTGGGTCCCAATGTACACACCTGGGATGAATTGCAAGCAATCCTAGGTATTCTATTTACTGTAGAGGAAAGGGAAATGATTCAACGAGCAGGAATGAGAAATTGGGATCAGCAGCACCAACAAGGTCCTGGCGCAGATATAAAATGGCCACTACAGCGGCCTACCTGGGACAACCAGAACGCAGAACATAGAACCCATATGGCGGATCTGCGCACAATAATTATCCAGGGGATCAGAGAATCTGTTCCCAGAGGACAAAATATTAATAAAGCGTTTAGTGAACATCAAAAGAAGGATGAAACCCCCACTGAATGGTTAGAAAGATTACGGAAAAATTTACATCTTTTTTCAGGGCTAGACCCTGCTACTCAGGTGGGGCAAGCCTTGTTGAAAACTCAGTTTGTGGCAAAATCTTGGACAGATATTAGAAAGAAATTAGAAAAGTTGGAAGATTGGCAAGAGAGAGGGTTGGATGAACTATTAAGAGAAGCTCAGAAAGTGTATGTTAGATGGGAAGAAGAAACTCAGAAAAGGCAGGCGAGGATTCTTGTGGCAGCAGTCCAGGAAGGACAGAAAGTGGCACCACCTAGGGCGAGGCCACCCCGGGCAGGGAACTTTGGGAATCCGTGGCCAAAAGATGGACCTCTGGGAAAACCAGCTGGTCCAAGAGACTTGAGAGAAGTTGAGTGTTTTTATTGTCAGAAGAAAGGACATCTGAGGAGGAATTGTAGAAGGCGCATGCAAGACGAGAAAGTGTTCCTCAAAAGGAACAGAGCCCTTGATAAAATTGAAGCTGGGTCCCCAGTGCCGAGAGATAGAGTTCCTTGTGGACTCTGGGGCAGAAAGATCTACTGTCCAAGTTATACCCTGGGGATGCACACCCTCCTCGGAGAAACTACGAGTAATAGGAGCAAAGGGGGAACCCTTCCAAGTACCGGTAATCAAAGAAGTAGAAATAGAAGCTCCGTCCCGGTTTGGGATGGGGTCCTTTTTACTAGTGCCTGAAGCAGAATATAACCTATTGGGGAGGGATTTAATGACTGAGTTGGGAATCAGTTTAGAAGCAAAAGATAAGGAAATAGCAGTAAAATTATGTGTTCTGACAACAGAGGATGAAGCCAAAATTAACCCTGAGGTATGGTGTACTCCAGAGTCAGTGGGGAAATTAGATATTGCTCCTTTTGAAGTTACCATTACAAACCCAGAAGTACCCATTAGAGTTAAGCAGTACCCCATATCACAAGATGGCCAACAGGGACTGCAGCCGGTGATTGACCGACTGCTGCAGCAAGGGTTTCTAGAACCTTGCATGTCTCCACATAATACCCCTATCTTACCCATAAAGAAACCAGATGGGTCTTATCGATTGGTGCAAGATTTAAGAGAAGTAAATAAAAGAACCACTGCTAGATTCCCAGTAGTGGCCAACCCTTATACCCTGTTAAGTCAGCTCTCCCCGGAATTGCAATGGTATAGTGTGATAGATTTAAAAGATGCATTTTGGGCTTGCCCTCTAAAAGAAGAGTGTAGGGACTATTTTGCCTTTGAGTGGGAAAACCCCGAGACCCATCGGAAACAGCAGTACCAGTGGACTGTGCTCCCGCAAGGGTTCACAGAATCACCAAATCTATTTGGGCAGGCCCTAGAGCAAGTACTTGAGACTTTTGAATTAAACCCAGAAGTGACTTTAGTACAGTATGTAGACGATCTGTTATTAGCAGGGAAAGACCAAGAAGCTGTTAGAAGTGAAAGTATTAAATTACTAAACTTTTTGAGTTTAAAGGGGCTAAAGGTTTCGAAATCTAAATTGCAGTTTACTGAAGAAGAAATAAAATATCTGGGACACTGGCTAAGCAAGGGGACTAAGAGATTAGACCCCAAGTGAGTAAATGGTATTTTATCCCTCCAAGCCCTTAAAAATAAGACACAAATACGGCAGTTACTAGGTCTCTTAGGTTACTGCCAACAGTGGATTGAGAGTTATAGTAATAAAACAAAATTCCTATATCAAAAATTAGTAGGGGAAGGATTAATAAAGTGGAGCAAGGAGGACGAGGAATGCTTAGAGAATTTAAAAACCGATTTGGTGAATGCTCCAGTATTAAGCCTACCCCATATCCAGAGACCCTTCTATTTGTTTGTAAATACAGAAAAAAGAACGGCATTTGGAGTACTAACCCAAGAATGGGCTGGGAAAAAGAAACCTATAGGCTATTTTTCAAAACTGTTGGACCCAGTTAGTAGAGGGTGGCCTACCTGCTTGCAAGCCATCGTGGCTACAGCTCTCTTAGTCGAAGAAGCTAGAAAAGTAACCTTGGGGGGGAGTTAAAGGTATATACACCTCATAATATACGGGGGGTATTGCAGCAAAAAGCTGATAAATGGATTACAGATGCAAGGTTATTGAAATATGAAGGTATTTTAATTCATTCCCCCAAACTAGAACTCGAAACAACTAGTTTGCAAAATCCAGCTCAGTTCCTATATGGGGAACCGACTGAATGTTTAACCCATGATTGTGTCCAACTAATAGAATATCAAGCTAAAATTAGAGAGGATTTAGAAGAAGAAGAACTACAGAGTGGGGAAAAATTATATGTGGATGGGTCATCGCGAGTGGTAGAGGGGAAGCGAAAATCTGGATATGCCATCATAGACGGATGCACTTTAAAGGTAAAAGAATCTGGCCCCCTTAATGCAACCTGGACAGCTCAAGCCTGTGAATTATATGCAGTATTACAAGCTTTACAAATGTTAAAAGATAAAGTGGGAACTATATTTACGGATTCCAAATACGCCTTCGGAGTAGTCCATACCTTTGGAAAAATTTGGGAAGAGCGAGGGCTAATAAACTCCCAAGGGAAGAGCTTAGTGCATGAGGCCCTAATATGTGAATAACACATATCATTTAAGCTCTGAAATTATGCCTCCTGAATGCTCCTGGGGAGATAGGAAAACGGGAATAACTATGCAACATGTTACGGGAATAGGAACATGTATAGGTAAAATACCAGAAACTATGCAATCACTCTGTGGCACTATTGAAAACAACATTAACAAAGCCAAAAGTGGATGGATTATTCCTCAAAGGGAAGCTCGATGGATTTGCTCAAAAAAACGGGCTTACTCCCTGTATATCTCTAAATGTGTTTAATCCTTCTCGAGAATATTGTATACAAGTTGCTATTATCCCAAAGGTACTATATCACCAAGAAAATGTCCTTTATGACTATTGGAACACAGAAACACAACACAGAGCAAAAGGAGAACCTATAACTGCTATTACAATAGCTACTCTATTGGGCCTTGGAGCAGTAGGAGCAGGGACAGGAGTCGCTTCCCTCATCCAACAAAACCGAGAACTTAGCGCCCTAAGAGCTGCAGTAGATGAAGACTTAGAGAGAATAGAGAAGTCTATGACAGCACTAGAGAAATCTCTGACTTCATTGTCAGAGGTGGTACTGCAAAATAGAAGAGGAATGGACCTCCTCTTCTTGCAACAAGGGGGATTGTGTGCAGCCTTAAGAGAAGAATGTTGCTTCTATGCTGACCACACCGGAATAGTTAGAGATACCATGGCAAAACTACGAGAGGGATTAGAAAAAAGAAAGAAAGAAAGAGAAGCCCAACAGAGTTGTTATGAATCATGGTTTACCCAATCCCCATGGTTAACTACCTTATTATCTACCATAGCTGGACCCCTAGCAACATTAATGCTCATTTTAACCTTTGGGCCTTGCATATTAAATCGAATTACCAGGTTAATTAAGGATCGCTTAGAAGCTGCAAATCTTATGTTGCTAAAACAAAACTTAGAAGATAGCAATATAGAACAAGAGGTTATCGATATTTCGTTAGCTCAGAGAACAGTTGCTCAGTTTGATCAACAAAATGATAAAAATAAAAAGGGGGGATTGTAATAAGTGTGCATAGTAAATTTATAGGTCTTAACCTATAACAGCCATGTTTTTTCATGGCGTTTTCCAGGAGAAATCCCAGGTCCGTTCCTCAGATCCCATGATTTGTGTAAACCTCTGCTGGCACTCAGGGGGCTGAGGTGGGGAAGGGGGTTAGGGGGTGTGAGGAGTGCAGGCAAGCCCCAGTGTCAGCTAATTCACAGGAGGCACCATTATTGTTCTTCACATTCACGTGTGGGAAAGTAAAGGCACTGAAAGATTAAGTCTAGCTCAAGGTCAAACAGCAAAGCAGTGAAAGGTCATGAGTCCAATGCGTTGTTTCTGGATCGGAGTCAGTGCTCTGTAAATAAGGCTATAACACTGCAAGTATTGCATTTTGGGGTGATTATTTTAGCTATTAGAAAAGCATCTATACTTTCTCAATTGCCTACATCATAACCTCAGTTGAACATTGTCTACAGTTAGCCAGTACTCAGGGAAAAAACATAGCAGTTAGTCTACTGCATGAGACTCCCTCCCCAGATGGGAAAGAGAATTGGGAAAAAAAACAAACCATTCCTGACAGCAGGAACAGAGCACCATCAACAAGGAGCCTCAGGGAAAGGAGGAACCCCACCCTCCCTGAGCTCCCTCCTTTTATAATGAGCATGACTAGGTGGTATGGGATACACCTGTGAGTCAGCTGACCTGATTGGAACTCTCAGCTGACTCAGGACTACTCATGGCCTGCCTGCATGGCTGGCCCATGGGTCTGTGCCTGGGGAACCAGGACACCATTCCACCCCTTATCCCATGCCATCTACTTCATGCCCAAGTGTCTGCTCTTCCTGTTTCTCAATATTTACAAAAGTATAGGTTCACTGAATGATAGTCCTTTAGGGTAAGTGTTGCAGAATGGCGGAGAAGGCGAGGGAAGCAAGACGCAACTCAGTATGAGTTATAAGCAAGCTTCTACTTTATTCGAGTTCTGCTATGCCTTTTATACACTGGAGGTTAATTATACCTACTTATGTTAAATTATGCCTACATATCTATGTCTAATTGGCTAAGCACAAATTATGCCTCCTCGTCTATATTTGATTAGTTAAGCATAGAGCTACATTTGCATATTCCAGCCTCTTGCGTTTATCTACTTCCGGATTCTTCCCGCAGGTTCTACCTTGCAACTTTCCACCAGCTTCGGGCTTGTCCGGACTTGCCTCGGGGCTTGTCCTGACTTGGAGCTTTCCGCAAGCTTCCAGGTCAGAGTGACCCTGGGAAGCTACAGCTATCAGCAGTACAGCTCCCGTTATCAGTACTGCTCGCTCACAGCTGCTACATTCAGCCCTGTGCTCACAGTTGTTACATTCGGCCCTGTTCAGAAAGCCATTCCTCCACAATTCCCCCTTTTTCTTTTTGAGCGAGCAGTATCTGGTTGGAAAGTTGAGCTACTTGTTTCATTATGCAGTTATAAGCAATTTTAGCAACAACTACAATAGCCTATTCCTATCCAGCACAAGCCTTCTTTAACAAGCGAAAGCAGCCATGGTGTTAATCCCCCAAATATAGAAGATAGCCATTTATCAAACGGATTGTTATTAACAGTGATCTTATTGGCGTGTTGCTTTAGCCAGTTTAATTGCTTATGGATGGAATTACTGTGATCAGATAAGTTAAAGCAACACATACCCTCGAAGTCTTCACAACCATGGCCTTGTGCTAAAAGCATAAAATCAATAGCGGCGCGATCTTGAAGCAAAGCATGTCGCAAACTATTTTGATCTACTAACAATTCATTAATAATATTTGTGGTAATATTTGATTGCTTAACAGACCAACAAGCTAGCCCTTCGATCTCTTTAAGGCATGGGCAGCTGTTCTGTGACAAGTGCTTGGGCCTGCAGAAGACTTTCCTGTTTTAGCAGCCACTGCTCGACCCATACTGGTTCGTCGGTGAGCCATGTTAACTGGATCGGGAAAGTCCACTGGGCAGTGACCACCCCTAAAAAGGGTCATTCGTGAGACGCAGTCCCAGCTGAGAAAGCACATCCCGTCCGATGAGAGCGTCAACTCCGACGGGCAATGATGAAATGTTCACAACTGTGTGGGCTTTTTTGTCGTTGATGGTGATGCACACAGGAGAAGCGCTGCATTTTACTGTGGTGGTTCCTCCCACACCTTCGATACCTGTGGCAGCTGGACGACATGGCCAGTCAGGTGGCCACCGTGTGGAACTGACAATGGTGACATCAGCGCCAGTGTCCATTTGTTCACTCTTATCTGTTCACTCCTGCGTTCCTTAGTGAAGCAGTCATTGCTCTTTCTTTTTTTTTTTTTTTTTTTTTTTTTTGAAGTAGCTTCTAGAATTTGGCTACCTGCCTAGGCCAACATCCCGTATGGCTGGTTCACTATTTGGTTATTCTCTTTTAGCCAGCCATACGTTCTTCATGGTATATTTAATCATGCTTGTTACCTTTTCGAAAACATAAAGTACAATCGTTAATACAATAGCAACCAATAACAGGTGGAATTCAATAATAGGTGGAATTCAATAATAGGTGGAATTAACAAAGAAACAAAGTCTCCCAGTCAATAGGCTCATCATATAGAAGTAGTCCCGTATTGTTTTCCCACAAAGCCCCATTTGCAAATGCCAAATATGACCAGGGCCCAGTTGCAGGGAGAGTCAGGAGGTCCTTCCCCAACAGGAAACTCTGCAAGGTGCGTCCACCTCACACACAGACACTGCACCCTTCCTGCAAGTGGTCCCAGCCCCTGTCCCCAAAACAGGACAGCTGGCAGTCATTTATCCAATGTGGGGCACTTGGGGCTTGTTTACCCAAGGGCTCCCCCCACAAGGCCGATCGCACCTTGAAGGAAAGCCAAAAGGCAAAGTTATCCCCTCCTTTTACATTTTCTCTTTACCCGGATCAAATCCTTTCCCCGCATTTCCCGCCTCCGCCACCCCCTTTCCATTTCTTGTCCCAGCCTGCCCACCCCCAACCACGCTCCTGTTGAAATCTTGCACTTGTTCATATGTGTGGGCACCGCTGGAATAGGTGGGGGGGGGGGGAAACGGAACAGGCATTCGGTCGGGGCCCTGAAGCTGCGAATGTTTCGGCTGCTGCCGCAGCGCTCGCGCGGGGGGGGTTGGAATGCCGATCGTGCCGCTCCGCTGCGCCAGGCACGGCCCCGCCGCTGGCCGCCGCTCCAGCCGCTGCCGCGGCGCTCGGGGGGGGGGAAAAACGGAGGGGCACCGTTCACCTCCCGCCGCGGTCCCCGCAACTTTTTCGCCGTTTTATCACCGCTAACAACATTGTCCCGCAGAGAGTCCCCACACTTTCTCCACTCCGTTACATCAAACAACGTATTAGGGTCTTGAAAGTGTCCTCTGGCATACCCCCAAGCATATAGGGAGCCCAAAGTCTTTTTACTTATGTCCAATCCCCGCTTTTCTAAAAAGCATAATAATAAAGCCACAAGCCCCGAAACATGCTTTAGGCTTTCTAACCCCCGCTTTTCTAAAAAGCATAAAAGCAATTCACAGGCTACCTCACGCTCCATGACCTTTTTGGCTGGTCCAAGCCGTCACTCCTCGAAGCCTCTCTCTGCTTCGGCATACCGGATAGCGACGGGAGGGTTCCCTCTTAGGGATCTCCCGCTTCAGGATGACCCCCACACCGGGTCTCCCGCTGTGCAGCACGAACACCCCCCTCTCTGGGCGTCGTCCAGAGCGTAGCCTTAAGCGGATAGCGGGTCAAACAGGCTCTGTTCTGTTCCCAGGCGCGGATGCGGAATCCCACTGCATAGCAGATCGCCGATCTTTCGTCCCCCGGTTCGCTGCTAACCGGTGCTCTGTTCCGCTCTCGCCTCCTCGGTCAGAGTTCTAGACCCCTGAGATGTAGAGTGGGGTCCCTTGTTCGGGCGCCAGATGTTGCAGAATGGCGGAGAAGGCGAGGGAAGCAAGACGCAACTCAGTATGAGTTATAAGCAAGCTTCAACTTTATTCGAGTTCTGCTATGCCTTTTATACACTGGAGGTTAATTATGCCTACTTATGTTAAATTATGCCTACATATCTATGTCTAATTGGCTAAGCACAAATTATGCCTACTCGTCTCTATTTGATTAGTTAAGCATAGAGCTACATTTGCATATTCCAGCCTCTTGCGGTTATCTACTTCCGGATTCTTCCCGCAGGTTCTACCTTGCAACTTTCCACCAGCTTCGGGCTTGTCCGGACTTGCCTCGGGGCTTGTCCTGACTTGGAGCTTTCCGCAAGCTTCCAGGTCAGAGTGACCCTGGGAAGCTACAGCTATCAGCAGTACAGCTCCCGTTATCAGTACTGCTCGCTCACAGCTGCTACATTCAGCCCTGTGCTCACAGTTGTTACATTCGGCCCTGTTCAGCAAGCCATTCCTCCACAGGTAAGTCAAAACAATGCAGTGTTCATCTGGAGCTCTAATCTGGGATGCGTTGTGCTGTCCAATTCATGGGGAGAATGCTGGTACTGGGAAAATATTAACAGGCAGCATCATATAACAGTTAACATCCTACAATTCCAATTACTGCCTGTTCTCACCCAGAATCAGATCTCCTTGTGGAATGCACCTAACTTGTCCATCTTCTTGCATTATCCACCATGTACACCCAGGTCCCTGAGAAAAGGCAACCCTACGGGTGGGTTTGCCTTGGCTCGAGGCAGGAGTAACCCAGACTGTTTTCCCCAACATATTCCACACATACACCACTGGGACTTTGTCTCCTTCCACAGTATGGAGGAGCTCTGACTTATCAGGGCCAGCTCGATTGACAGACCCCTTAGTATTAATTAACCAAGTAGCTTTCACTAGGTGTTCGTCCCAGTTTTTAAACATGCCATCATCCATTGCTTTGAGTGCGGTCTTCAGCAGCCCATTGCATCACTCGACTTTGCCAGCAGCTGGTGGATGGTAAGGGATGTGGTATATCCATTCTATCCCATGCTCCTTAGCCCAGGTGTCTATCAGGCTATTTCAGAAATGGGTTCCACTGTCCAACTCAATCCTTTCTGGGGTTCCATGGCACCACAATATTTGCTTTTCAAGACCCAGAATAGTGTTACGAGCAGTGGCATAGCATATATTTCTAGCCATCCAGTTGTGGCTTCCACCATAGTGAGCACATAGTGCTTGGCTTGGCATGTTCATGGCAGTGAAATGTAGTCAATCTGCCAGGCCTCATTTATATTTCAGCCAGCGCCCTTCATACCACTGGGGTCTTATCCCTTTGGCTTGTTTAATTGTGGCACGTCTCGCACTCGTGGATGACTTGTGCAATAGCGTCCATGGTTAAGTCCACCCCTCGGTCACGAGCTCATTTATACATCGCATCCCTACCTTGATGGCCTGATGTATCATGGGCCCATTGAGCTAAAAATAATTCACCCTTGCATTGTGTTTTGCCAATTACTAGGCACAGCACAAAGGATGCAGCCAGCAGCAGAATGAACCAATAATTAGTTTCTATTGTAGACAAAAAAGTCAGTATATGGGTGATCGCTGGGGGTACAAACAAGTCAAACAGATCACACAGACATCAACTCCAGCAATGACACAGCACAACCAATAATAGGTGGAATAAACAAAGAAACAAAGTCTCCCATAGAAGAGATGGGAAACAACCAAGTCAATAGGCTGATCATATAAAACAGAAGTAGCCACATATTGTTCCCCCACAAAGCCCACATTTGCAAATGTCAAACCTGACCGGGGCCCAGTTGCAGGGAGAGTCAGAAGGTCCTTCCCCAACAGGAAAACTGCAAAGTACATCCACCTCACAGACAGACACTCCACCCTTCCTGCAAGTGGTCCCAGCTTTTATGCCCAAAGCAGGACACCTGGCACTCATTTACCCAATGTGGGGTGTGAGAATCATATTTTTGTAGAACCAAGAAAAACACCACGGCCTTGTACATCCAGGTGCCAGATAGCATGGAAGGATGTAAGAACTGACTGATGTTTTTTGTGCAGCACTACAGAGAGAAAAACACCAAGGCCTTGTACAAAAATACCAAACTAGAAAGGAGCCTAGTATAAAGACCGTCTTGTTCAATACATCCTGGTACCAGATAATGTAGAAGGACAAGAGCTACGCATAACAACTTTTTCTTAGAATGTTGTGTCTTACAGGGATCAGGAGATAGGGTGCACCTGAGAAAATATTGCCATCCAGACTTAACAATTCCACAACTATGCATAAACAGCCAGCTGGGAAAAGAAAGACCTATTATGGAAGCTGGAAAAACCTCTTATGGAAACTTATTGTAGTAGAATGCGTTGGATAGGTTGTGAGCCTGGAGTATCCAACCAATGGAGAAACAGGAGAGGATAACCCGCGTCGGGATAAAATACTATAAAAATGCTTCCTTTTCTTTGTAACGGTGCGCGTTTCTACTCCGGCCATGGGGTGGCGCACCCGCGATTGCAATCGCGAATAAACGGAGCTGCTTCACCATGATCCTCGCCTGAGCAAACTTTTTCGGCCTAAAACTTCATTTCTCACAACTGGGGGCTCGTCCGGGATCCAAGTCACCTGCGACGGACCGCCGCTGCTGCGCAGCAGGAAGGTGCACCCCGCTCTGCTTCAGCGGTCCTGTGAACCGGCAACGGTGGCCCTCCGGAGAGTTGACGAGAGACCCGAGACTGTTTTAAAGCGGCAGGATCGGTGAGCAGCTGGGTAGGTACAGGAAGGGCTATAGGGGGTACTTTGGCCTTGAAAAATCCACCCGGTAACTCTGTGCGCAGACCAAGTAAGAAAAATCAAGAGGGGTTGATCAAGTATTACTTGGGGGTAAGACTCTTCTGTGGTGTATATGGAAGGAGTCTGGGACTGGGGCTATTTATGTACAATATTGTCCTGCACGGGGGAAGTGCTTGACAGTACACCCCATTCTCTAGAACCAGTGGTTTAGTGTGCGGGAGGCTGGAATTCTGCAGCGGCACGACTAAGGGTTGCTAGGAGAGATGGGGAAGAAGGGCTCCAGGGCAGTACCGGCGGACAGTCCGTTAGGAAGAATGTTAAGAAATTGGGGACAGGACCCAAAAACAAGATATAAAGATAAAGAGAAAATGATTCGATATTGTGTTCAGGTTTGGTCCAGAAAACCAGAAACAAAATTATTTTGGCCACAATACGGATCCGACGAAGATTGGGTCTGTCTGACTTGAAATCTAGCTGTGAGTAGTAAAACTCCTCGATCTGAGGAGGAATCAGCTTATGCAGTCTGCTGGATACAGGAGACAAAGCTGTTTCTTCTAACTCAGCAAAAATTGGCAGAAAAGGCACGACAAAGAAATTGGGATCCTATAGATTATTTACCTCCACTTTCTCCACCACACCCCTCTCTTTATCCAAGCCCGCCCCTCTGCCCAAGCCTCCCTCCTTTCTCAAGTTCCCCTCTTTCCTCGGATCCCCATCTTTTACCAGGCTCTCCCTTTTATCCAACTTCTACACCTGTGGCGGCTGCCATGGTACCAGATGTGGAGCCCTATTTGCAACAGTGGATAACAGAGCGAGGAGTAAAGAACATGTCGGCTTTGGGATTTGCAAGTCAGCCTGAGAAAGAAACCTGATGTATCCAGTTATCAGCACAAAAGAATGCTCTAACTACAGAAATATTTCAAACAATCTATTTCAGGACTTTCCAGAGGGGTTGGGATTTCTCACACTGTAACTAACAGGCAAGGCGGAGAATGTGATGATTAGAGGCTTAAGCATAGGTTAGAGGTTAATGATTGATGTAGAAGTGGTCTAATGAAAACCTAAGAAAAAGATAATAAGATATGCTTAATCGTGGTGATTTGACAAAAGAATGATATATAAGTAAATGTATCTGCGCAATAAATCGAGTTCTGCCGACCTCATATGAGAGTGCAGTCTCCCTCCGTCGATTCCTACAAAGTGGTGACCCCCGACGTGTCGGCGTGAAACTACCGAGGAATAAAAATACGGAGTAAAGATCCCAGGTCCCGACTCGCGAATAAGGACGATCAAAGCACCTCGTCGCAGGCGACTACGGTGCCGGATCCCACGGGTGAAATTACACAGTGGCTGGAAGATAACGGTGGGAGCGGAAGGTGAGCAATTGCTGTCGCTAACCACTGGTAATCAAGGTTTGTGTAGATTCATACTTTAACTATGCAAAGACAGGCGGCATTGACGCTGCTAACTCAGTTTTTGAAGCAGAGGGGGATTAAGGAGAAGGAGATAGATTTTAAAAAGGAGTTGCCGGCTTTAATAACTTACGGCATATCTAAAGGATGTTTCGTGAACCCTAACACCGTTCATGAGTTAGGGGAGTGGCGAAAATTAGGGGATATCATTTGGGATGCTGTGCTAGATGAGGATAAAACTGCAAAAAAGATGGGAAAACATTGGCGAGTGGTTCATAATGCATTGTTACAGCATTCTATAGAATTGCGTGCAGCTAAGCTGGCACATGAAACTACAGCTAAAAATCAATCCTATTTAGATCACATGGGCTTGACTGAGACTCCACCTCCCCCGAGGTTCACCTCATTTATGATGCCTTCGGCTGCCGCAGAAACACCCGTCCCGTCAGCACCCCCAGAGGAGGAATTACCTCCTCCGCCTCCTGATCTAATGGTGCGTGCAGAATCGCCTCCACCGCCCGTGGAGACGAGTTCTGAACCCCACATAACGGCGGATAGTACTAAAAAGCAGAGCAAGTTACGCGCGGAGTTACATGAGCGCGGGCTGATGTGGAAAACACTTGCGGCGGAAAGGCTGAAAGAAGGTGAAGGGGAGTTAATGGAAGGGCTTGCACAAGCTTTTCCAGAGGTCTATACGCCCGCTGATGATGGAAACATTCAGGTTACATTAACTAGCTTAGATTGGAAAATGCTAACACAATTAAGAGCGACAGTTGCAGAAAGTGGGTTGCAGGGAGAGCCGACAAGGCAAATGCTCGACTATATGTTTAGTACATTCGCTTTGTTGCCAGTGGAATGCCGAAGTATTATGAAATTAATTTGTACACCATCGCAGCAACTTTTATGTCAGGGATATTGGCAGGGTGAGGCACAAGCAGCCGTTAATGTACAAAGACAGGCAGGCGATCCGTTGCATGGAATAACGTTAGAAGAGCTTATGGGGTTCACACCGTACTATACTGCAGAAGCACAGGCTATGTTAGGTCCGGATAAAATTGAGGAAGCAATGAGGGTATTTAGAAGGGCTCTATCTAGAGTAAGAGATCAGGGTACTCCCACTTATGTCAGTATTAAGCAAGGTCCTGATGAGCCACTAAATCAATTTGTCGATAAAGTAATCAATGCCATTACGAAAGCTGGAGTTAACACTTTTATGCAGGGCGCACTTTTAAAACAGTGTGTACAACAAAATGGAAATGCCCAAACAAAATCAATAATAGCTTCTGTGGGAGGGAATTGGACAATAGAGGAGGCTTTAGACCGTGCCGCCCAAATTCCGCAGGGATCAATGGCATTTGTGGTTGAAGCAATGAAAGAAATTACTTCAAAGTTAGATAAGGTAATTATTGGGCCACAATCAATGCAGGCTATGGCAGCACTTGCTCCTCTTCCGCAACCCTCTCGACCAACTGCTCGAAATCGAGCTATAATTTGTTATCGATGTGGGAATCCTGGTCACACCAGAAGAGAGTGCCGCACAAAGTCCGTGTGGTGCAATAATTGCCATCATAACACACATAACACCAAAGCCTGCCAGCGTGTCACTCAGCCGTCGGGAAACGGGCAGAGCAGCGCGAGAAGCGGAGGCCGCGCCCAGACACAAATCGCCGTCGCACAGCCGCAGAACCACCAGCAATCCAACCCTCTCAGCTTCGACCCGCCACCTATGGAAGCATCGGATTGGACCTGGCAGCAGCAGTAGATGTCACACTACATACTAATTTACCGCAACTCATCCCAACAAATGTTAAAGGTCCTATTAAAATCAATGGACATTGTGTGGGTGCATTGCTACTTGGCCGATCTTCAACAACAATGAAAGGACTGTTTGTATTACCTGGTGTTATTGATGCGGATTATACTGGGGATATACAAATTATGGCTTATGCCCATACACCACCTTTACAAATTAAAAAGGGACAGCGATTAGCTCAACTAATACCATTTCCACCGTTGATGCAAAACATTTTACCTGACGATTTGGAACCTATTTTGGATAACCCTCGAGGTAACCAGGGATTTGGATCTACTGGAGACACTTTGGCCTGTGTCACCTTGGATTTATCAACACGACCACATTCTGATGTCGCCGTAACTTGGCAAGGAGAGACAACCAAACTAAAAGGATTATTGGATACTGGAGCTGATACTAGTGTGATATCTACTCGTTTTTGGCCTCCTCACTGGCCTACTCAAAAGTCATCATCCACAGTTGCGGGAGTAGGAGGCCTCACACTAGCCCACAGAAGTCCATTATTACAGATTCAGCTTACAAACACCGATACAATAATCAATACCATTGTCGCCGTCGCGGAGCTTCCACTATCTATTGAAATGTTGGTGGGCCGTAATGTTTTAGCACAGTTGGGAATGAAACTCACCGACGAGCAGCCTTTTCATTAGCGGCCATTGATTGGGCTTTCCCGATTCAAATGACATGGAAAACAGACAATCCGATTTGGATCAAACAATGGCCGTTAAAAGAGGAAAGCCGGAATGCAGCATATAAAATAGTTCACGAACAATTAAAACAGGGTCATCTCAAACCATCACATAGTGCCTGGAATTCGCCCATTTTTGTACTCAAGAAAAAATCGGGCAAATATCGATTATTGACTGATTTAAGAACTGTTAATTCCAGTCTGGAACCTATGGGAGCCCTACAACCAGGTTTGCCTAATCCAGCGATGTTACCTGAAAATTGGCCATTGTTAATTATTGATTTAAAGGACTGTTTCTTTACGATCCCATTGCATCCTAAGGATACTCAAAGATTTGCTTTCACGCTTCCTGCTCCAAACAGGGGTGCGCCAGATGCACGATTTGAATGGACTGTACTGCCGCAAGGTATGTGTAATTCACCCACGTTATGTCAACTATACGTGGATCATGCCTTAAAGGACTTACGAGTTAAGTGGCCAGAAATGATCATTTATCACTACATGGATGACATCTTATTTACTCAGTCACAGCCAATCACCGACCAACAACTGCAGCACATTATATCGCATCTCAAATCCTACAATCTCGTCGTAGCACCTGAAAAAATCCAAAGATCAGCACCATGGAAATATTTAGGATGGACTTTAACAAACAGAACAATAAAACCGCAAAAATTGGAACTTAATCTACAAATCAAGACACTTCATGATGCACAGACCCTTTTGGGGGATTTACAATGGCTTAAACCTGTCGTCGGGATTAGCAACAGTCAATTGCAACAGCTTCGTCCACTTCTGAAAGGCACCGACCCGGCGCTTCCCGTGACTCTCACAGCACAACAACATCAAGCGCTTCAGCAAATTGCAACCCGAGTGGCACAAGGATCTGTTTCACGCTGGAAACCGGACTCGCCCATTCACTTAGCCATTTGGCTTGCTACTCAACACCTCATGGGGGCGCTTGTCCAAAAGAAAACGGGGGAGAGCTCGGGGAGCTCGGGAGGGATTGATATACTGGAATGGATAGTTCCACCTTTGCAACAAGGAAGGACTTTAGTTACGTTGATAGAACGTTTAGCGCAAGTGATAAAGAAGGGGAGAGAAAGAGCAATACAGGTGACAGGGAAAGAACCGAGGGAAATTTGGGTACCAATGCAGCAAGACAAACTTGATTGGTATGTTCAGGAGAATTGGGAGTTACAAGAAGCTTTGCTTAGTGCAGACAGTGTGGTTACAGTAAAACCGGTAAACGCACCGGTACCTAAATGGATGGGAACACAAGAATGGGTAGCAAAGTCGTGGCTTAGTAAAACACCACTAACAGCAGCAAAAACAGTTTATACTGACGCAGGGAAAAGAACAATGCGTGCAGCAGCAACATGGCAAGAAGGCAACGAATGGTGCAAACATATATTAGATGCGGTACCCGGAGATAGTTTACAAACATTAGAGTTAAGAGCAGTGGTTTGGGCTTTAGGGAATTTTCAGGACAAAATTAACATTGTTACTGATTCACTATACACTGTTGGGGTAGTTCAGAGAATTGAACATGCATACATCAAAGAAGTAGGTAACAAGGTATTAGGTACATTATTGTTTCAACTTAAAAAGGTCACAGAAAGTAGACAGGCAGAATATTTCATAATGCACATTCGCAGTCACCAAGGGACACATGGTTTAGGAGATGGAAATAGCAAAGCAGATGCCTTAGTATCCTTAGCTCAAGGTGTACCACAATCACAACACCAAGCAGCCAGAGAAGCACATGATTCGTTCCATATAAATGCTAAGGGATTGACACGCGCATTTAACATATCTAAGGCGGAGGCCACAGCCATTGTAAGAGCATGTCCACAATGTAGTCTACATAATGAAGGAACAGGATTAGGAATAGGAGTTAATCCTCGGGGTACTGAATCAAATATGCTATGGCAAATGGATGTTACACACATCCCAGAATTTGGACGATTAAAATACGTACATGTCACTGTTGACACATACAGTAAATATATTTGGGCTACAGCACAGGCAGGAGAAAAGGCACTACATGTCATCAGGCATTTAACTAGCGCATTTGCGGTAATGGGAGTTCCACAACAAATAAAAACAGATAATGGACCTGCCTATATAGGGCACAAGGTGCAAAACTTTTTTACACAATGGGGTATCAAACATACTACAGGTATTCCACATTCACCAACAGGACAGGCCATTGTAGAACGGGCAAATCGAACCTTAAAACAATATATTGCTAAACAACAAGTGAGTGACATTCAAGAGAAGGTGGCCCGAGCTTTATTTGTAATAAATCATTTGTGTGTATTTGGGGAGGCAAAGCATCCTCCAGCTTGGATGCACTATCAGCAGAAACAAGTAGAACAGAGACAACAAGCAATGGTGAGGTACAAGGATCCTAAAACAGGACTCTGGGAGGGACCTGTGCCTGTGATATATTGGGGGCGTGGTTATGTTGCAGTTTCTACCCCTACAGGAACCGAGTGGATACCATCCAAGTGGATAAGAGCAGCTCCGCAGCAAGATGCACCTGCTACTACAAATGACTCTGGGAATGATGATGACCCTACCGACAGTCTTGCCAATGACAGCGATAGAGAAAAGGCAGAATATGTGGGTAACTTGGGCTAATGTCACACATAACTCAGAATTCTGCTTGAGCATGCAATCAGCTGCTGACCCTTTTAAAACGTGTTTAATCGGAATTCCTATAACAGACATGGCAGAATTTCTTAGTTTTTCCAACTATACTACGTATAATGTGTCCCAATCAGTCAACTGTATAGCTAATCTCACAGCTCACATAATTAATAACTTAAACGTAACTCTTTCGTGGGACCCACAAGAATTAGAACTTTTGGGGTCTCAATTCATTGGCAGCGATACAAAAAATTGGAACAAAACTTGCTTTGTGTTTGGAAATCAATATAAAGTGATTCAATCAAGTAATTGGGTTGGCTGGACACGAGTTGATCCTTTAAACAATCAGAATTATAAATTTGCACACAAAGGTGATTATTGCGGAACTAATGAAACTACACAACAAGGCCTAGGAGCCTGGGGAGCAGAAAACACCACAATGCAGCAAGATATAGTATGGAGTAATGACACTGCCAAAGCTCTACCCCCCAACATATTTTTAATATGCGGAGACAGAGCTTGGCAAGGAATTCCACGCAATTCAATTGGGGGACCATGTTATTTAGGGAAATTAACACTCTTAGCTCCTACCCATCGAGCATGGCTTAATATAGCATCTAAATTGAACAGAAGAAGGAGAAGAAGTGCTATTCATCACCTAAAACCTAGCTGTAATGATGAACTGCAACTGTGGTCATTCACTGCTCGTGTGTTTGCGTCCATTCTTACACCCAGTGTGGCAGCTGCCCATGCTCTTAGAGAGATTGAAAGACTAGCTTGTTGGTCTGTTAAGCAATCAAATGTTACCACAAGTATTATTAATGAATTGTTAGTAGATCAAAATAGTTTGCGACATGCTTTGCTTCAAGATCGCGCTGCTATTGATTTTTTGCTTTTAGCACAAGGCCATGGTTGTGAAGATTTCGAGGGTATGTGTTGTTTTAATCTATCTGATCATAGTGATTCCATCCATAAGCAGTTAAACTGGCTAAAGCAACACACCAATAAGATCACTGTTAATACCAATCCATTTGATAAATGGCTATCTTCCATATTTGGGGGATTAACACCATGGCTGCTTTCGCTTGTTAAAGAAGGCTTGCGCTGGATAGGAATATTCTTAGCAATCATAATTATTGTTAAAATTGCTTTTAATTGTGTAATGAAAAATGTAAATCGAATGTCTCAAGAACTTATGTTCGCCGTACCAAAAGAAAACGGGGGAGATGTGGAGCCCTATTTGCAACAGTGGATAACAGAGCGAGGAGTAAAGAACATGTCGGCTTTGGGATTTGCAAGTCAGCCTGAGAAAGAAACCTGATGTATCCAGTTATCAGCACAAAAGAATGCTCTAACTACAGAAATATTTCAAACAATCTATTTCAGGACTTTCCAGAGGGGTTGGGATTTCTCACACTGTAACTAACAGGCAAGGCGGAGAATGTGATGATTAGAGGCTTAAGCATAGGTTAGAGGTTAATGATTGATGTAGAAGTGGTCTAATGAAAACCTAAGAAAAAGATAATAAGATATGCTTAATCGTGGTGATTTGACAAAAGAATGATATATAAGTAAATGTATCTGCGCAATAAATCGAGTTCTGCCGACCTCATATGAGAGTGCAGTCTCCCTCCGTCGATTCCTACAACCAGAAGCACCTGTCGCGGGGCCCGCCGCAGTGCCTGCGGTGCCCACAGCGCCTGCAGCACCAGTATCACCGGTTGCGGCACCTGCAGTGTCCGGCACGGGGCCCGCCGCGGCTGCCACTGTGGCTGTAGTGGCTACGGTGCCTGCGGCTGCCTATCAAAGGGGGGTGTATGACGATATGCCCAAACTGGAAGAACCAGAGGGGACTGGTTCCTCGGCCTCCCTCACTAGCCCATCTCTTAGTCTAATTGAATTAGAACCTACGAGTGGCACCAAATCTGAGACTAAAAAGTTCCAGAGGCTGATAAAAGAACTGGAACAGTGTAAAAAAGACATTAAAAATTTCCCCTTTCCCGGGAATAACACTAGCAGTACTACCCCTGATACTTCCATGTACTCCCATAGGGACGTTCTGATGGGGGTGGGAACTATCGGTTATGTAAGTGCCTCCCTTAACAGCTGGGAGGTGAGCATTTTTAAAAAAGAGATTAAATCCCTGATAGACGATCCCATTCGTCTGACAAAACAAGTTGATCAATTTCTGGGACCCAATATCTACATCTGGGCTGAAATGACGTCTATTTTAGGCCGGTGGTTCAATGGGGAAGAAAGGGAAATGATTAGACGAGCGGCTATGCGAGAGTGGGAGAGGAGGCACCCCCCAGGACCACAGGTTATCCCAGCAGACCAGAAATATCCAATAAGTGACCCAAACTGGAATAACAGCTCCGCTATAGATAGAGGAAATATGCATGATCTACGAGAACTAATAATTACCAGAATTAAGGATGCAGTACCCCTGAAGTGCTGGGGTCTGAACCCCCAGCCCTGAATTAAGGTTGACATATGGGTGGTTCCCACAGCCCTTTAAGAGGAGGGGATGAGTTTACCTTTTGGCTTTCCTCCAGGGTGCAGCCGGCCTTGCAAGGAGAGCCCTTGGGTAAACAAGCCCCAGGTGCCCTGCATTTTGATAACGAGTGCCAGGTGTCCTGTTTGGGGATAAAAGCTGGGCCCACTTGCAGGAAGGGTTAGAGAGTCTGTCTGTGGAGTGGATGCACTTCACAGTGTTTTCCTGTTGGGGAAGGACCTCCTGACCACTCATGCAACCGGATTGCAGTCAGGTCTGGCACATACAAATGCGGGCTTTGATGGGAGGCAACATGGGGTTACTTCTCTCATATGTAACTGCCTTGTTCTCCTGGTTGTCTCCCATCTGCTCTGTGGGTTATCTCGTGTCTCTGTTTGTTCCATCTATGAGCGATACTGTGTCATTCCTGGGGTCGCTGGGGTTGATGTCTGTTATTTGTGATCTATCTGACTTGTTTGTACCCCCAGCGATCCTCTATATACTGACCCCTTTACGTGAAATAGAACCTACGTACTGGATTATTGTTCTGCTGCTGGCTGTGTCCTTTTTACTGGGCCTACTAATTGGCAAAACAACCCCAGCCTCAGAATTTTCCTAAAGCCTTTGACATTCAACAGGGTAGAGATGAGACCCCCGACTTAATTCCTGGACAGGCTTAAGGATAGAATGCAAAGATATTCGGGGCTGGATCCTGAGAATCAGCTAACACAAGGGTTGTTAAAAGTTAACTTTGTAAGTAAATCTTGGCCTGACATTAAAAAGAAACTCCAAAAGATAGAGGATTGGAATGAGAAGCCACTGGAAAATCTTCTAAAGGAGGCCCAGAAGGTTTATGTTAGAAGGGAGGAGAAAAAACGGAAACAAAAGGCAAAGACTATGATCTCTGCCATGGATCAAGTAGTCAAACAAAAATGGGACACCCAAGAGAAGCAAATCGGTGGTGGAATCAGAATAAAGAAAATACAAATGAGAGTTCGGGGATAGTCCCTTCCCAACACACCCAAAATCAAACGCTGGGAAAGCGTTTTTATTGTGGGCAGGAGGACCACCTTAAACGAGACCGCCCTGAGTTGAAAAAAGAGGAGGAATTGTTTCTGGTTGTAGATTATGGAAAATTGAAGGAGGCCGCTTTAAAGCCAGAGGTGATCATGAGACTGTCTCTAGTGCCAGAGATAAGGCCTCCGCCTGAGAAGCAAGTATTCAGTGAAAAGGAGATAACAACTTTCAAGGAATTAGGAACAAAAGAGTCAGATGGGCAATGGATCCTCCCTGATGGCAGGGAACTGGTGAATAAACAAGTAATGAGACAAATCTTAACTATTTCACATCAAGGGAGTCATTGGGGAGTTCACGCAATGTGTGAACAGCCTTGGGGTGGATGAGAGCCAGGACTCAGACCTTTTCACAGCATTCAAGCAGATTTTACTGAATTGCCCAAGATGGGAACATTTAAATACCTGTTGATATTAGTAGATCACCTTTTGGGATGGGCAGAGGCTTCTCCCTCAGTATCGGCAACAGCTAATGTAGTGACAAAAGCAATTTTGGAACAAATAATTCCCAGATATGGGATTGCAGAGTATATTGACTCAGACAAAGGAAATGATTTCACTTCACATATCCTGCAAGAATTAATGAATACCTTAGGGATAAAGTGGGAGTTTCATACCCCATGGCATCCCCCCTCTTCTGGAAAAGTGGAGAGAATGAATCGAATGTTAAAGAAACATTTGTCCAAGTTGGTTTTAGAAACTAAACTACCATGGACAAAGTGTTTACCCCTGGCCCTTCTCAGAATCCGAACTGCTCCTAGAAAGGATCTAGGAGTGTCACCGTATGAGGTGCTGTTCGGGCTGCCCTATCTGGGAGGAGATGGAGAGGTGCCCACTCTCGAGACCAAAGATAAATTCCTTAAGAACTATGTACTCGGGCTGTCTTCTTCCTTATCATCCCTTAAGGTACGCGGACTGTTGGCTCAAACTCCATCTCTGGAATCTCCAGTACACACCTTCTAGGTGGGAGACTGGGTCCTAGTGCGTGCCTGGAAGGAATCAAAGCTCCAGCCGGAGTGGGAAGGACCTTTTCATGTACTGCTAACCACTGAGACTGCTGTGAGAACTGCAGAGAAGTGGTGGACTCACTACACACGATTAAAGACTTCTGTAGATCCTGATGCCTTGGAGACAGACGATTCACCGAAAACCAAGATCAACAGTCCTCATGTTAGTGATGTGTTTGTTCATTAACCCTAGCATTGTTAGTGATGTGTTTGTTCATTAACCCTAGCATTGTTAGTGATGTGTTTGTTCTTTAACCCTAATATTGTTAGTGATATTCTTTAAACCTAAGATAAGAAAATATCAGATAAAGAAAGATATCAATAGTGCACAGCTTTGCATAACATGTACTCTTGAGCAGTATGTTCCAGGAAACCAGTGGGCGTGAACCCTCCAACCTGGCAGAAATCTGCCGGACCCCAGCAACAAGGGTGAACATGCGCAGAAGACCTGTGGAAGATTACCAGCAGTCACGTACGCAGAATCTCGGACCAAATAAAAGGAGGAACCTGGACTTAACTTGTGCGGCAGTTGGTGGAGCGGTGGTTCCCCTGTCGCCCAGCGCTGCTTGCCTTTTTGCTACGCTTGCTGTAATTAATAAATTTGTAATTGGATTTAAGCAACTGCATTCAGTTCTTTTGTTGCGAATTCATCTATAACAATTTGGTGCCGTGACTCGGATAGGAAAATCGATTCACTGACCGAGCCGGGGGAGGCGCCCCGCCTATCCTATTTTGGCGGCCTCCGGATTGGAAACTGAAACACTTCTCCTACCGACGAACCTAAATTTGTAGTAAAAAGGCAAGGAAAACCCTATAAGCTCGGTGCACTCGAGGTCCGGACGAAGACGCGGGACGCAGGACGCGTAAGTTACTGCCTGCTGGGCAGGGGATCCGTTCGGGCTGGGTTGGGTATCCTGGAATACGAACAAGTGTGTGTGTGTGTGAGAGGAGGACTGGCAGCCAGATTCTCCAAGCGAGTGTGGACCCTCTAGTAGTGCGTTTCCCATCGCCCGCGAGGGACTGGGCCACAAACGAGGGGAAGCGACTGTACGCATACACGAGTGAAAGAAGGTATTCCAGAAGATGGGACAGGGAAAAAGCAAGCGCCCTTCACCCATAAAACTCCCACCTATACCTAAAGATAGTCCGCTAGGGTATATGTTGGCCGAGTGGAAGCATTATCCAGGGACTAAGAACATGGATAAGGCCAAGATGATACACTATTGTGTGGAAGTATGGGGTGGGAAGGAAATTGCAAGAAATGTTTTCTGGCCAATATTTGGATCATTTGAAGATTGGATATGCCAGGCTTTAAACATTTATGTAAATTCCAAGGAACCTTTTAGTGTAGAGGAAAGTGAATATGCTCAGTTGTGGTTAAGATCGGACCCGAGAACTCACTTGTTAGCATTAAGTGGAAAAAAAAAAAAAAAAAAAAAAAAGAAAAAAAAAAAAAAAAGTAAACAACCTGAAGACCTTCCCACACCTCCACCTCCTTACACCTCCCCCGCTCCCGTTCCTAACCCGTCCCCTCCTTCACCTCCCCCTCTCCCCACAGCACGGAACCCCGAGTCAGACTCAGACTCTGCCAGTTCCCCAGAGGAGACCCGCAGGGTTACACCAAGTCAAACCAGAAAACAGAAGCAATTAGGAGGGGGGGCTGTATCCTCTAAGGGAAATAGCAATGGGGGGTCCCCGGCCCGAAACGGGTTTTGTGTCGGTGCCCCCGGGGTTCCGGAAATGTGGGGGAGGTGATTCGAGCAGCGGGGGTGGGAGTCTGGGATCGGCGGCGCCGGCGGGGTCCCGGCGCGGATATTGGATGGCCACTGCAGCGGCCTGCCTGGGACGGCCGGGGCACGGAGCATAGAGCCCGTGTGGCGGATCTGCGCACGGTGGTTATCCAGGGGATCGGAGGGGCTGTTCCCAGGGGACAAAATATTAGTGGAGCGTTTGGTGAACATCAGGGGAGGGATGAGGCCCCCACTGGGTGGTTGGAAAGGTTGCGGAGAGGTTTGCAGCTTTGTTCGGGGCTGGACCCGGCTGCTCGGGTGGGGCAGGCCTTGTTAGGGACCCGGTTTGTGGCGAGGTCTTGGACAGATATTGGAAAGAGATTGGAGGGGTTGGAGGACTGGCAAGAGAGAGGGTTGGAGGAGCTCAGAAACTGTATGTTAGACGGGAAGAAGAAACTCAGAAAAGGCAGAAAAGGATTCTTGTAGCAACAATCCAGGAAGGACAGAAAGTGGCACCCCCTAAGGAGAGGCCACCCCGGGCAGGGGGCTTTGGGAATTCATGGCTGAAAGACAGACCTCCGGGAAAACCAGCTGGTCCGAGAGACTTGAGAGAAGTTGAGTGCTTTTATTGTCAGAAGAAAGGACATCTGAGGAGGAATTGTAGAAGACGCATGCAAGATGAGAAAGTGTTTAATGCAGAATAGGGGTGTCAGGGGCTCTATTTGCTGGGGACCTCAAAAGGAACAGAGCCCTTGATAAAATTGAAGCTGGGTCCCCAGCACCAAGAGATAGAGTTCCTTGTGGACTCTGGGGCAGAAAGATCTACTGTCCAAGTTGTACCCTGGGGATGTACACCCTCCTCAGAGAAACTACGAGTAATAGGAGCAAAGGGGGAACCCTTCCAAGTACCGGTAATCAAAGAAGTAGAAATAGAAGCTCCGTCCCGGTTAGGGATGGGGTCCTTTTTACTAGTACCTGAAGCAGAATATAATTTGTTGGGGAGGGATTTAATGATTGAATTGGGAATCAGTTTAGAAGCAAAAGATAAGGAAATAGCAGTAAAATTATGTGTTCTGACAACGGAGGATGAAGCCAAAATTAACCCTGAGGTATGGTATACTCCAGAGTCAGTGGGGAAATTAGATATGGCTCCTTTTGAAGTTATCATTACTAATCCAGAAGTACCCGTTAGAGTTAAGCAGTACCCCATATCACAAGACGACCGACAGGGACTGCAGCCGGTGATAGACCGACTGCTGCAGCAAGGGCTACTAGAACCTTGCATGTCTCCACATAATACCCCTATCTTACCCATAAAGAAACCAGACGGGTCCTATGGATTGGTACAAGATTTAAGAAAAGTAAATAAAAGAACCATTGCTAGATTCCAGTAGTAGCCAACCCTTACACCCTGTTGAGTCAGCTCTCCCCAGAATTGCAATGGTATAGTGTGACAGATTTAAAAGATGCATTTTGGGCTTGCCCTCTAAAAGAAGAGTGTAGGGACTATTTTGCTTTTGAGTGGGAAAACCCCGAGACCCATCGGAAACAGCAGCACCGGTGGGCTGTGCTCTCGCAAGGGTTCACAGAATTACCAAATCTATTTGGGCAGGCCCTAGAACAAGTACTTGAGACTTTTGAATTAAACCCAAAAGTGACTTTAGTATGTAGACGATCTATTATTAGCAGGAAAAGACCAAGAAGCTGTTGAAGTGAAAGTATTAAATTACTAAACCTTTTAAGTTTAAAGGGGCTAAAGGTTTCGAAATCTAAATTGCAGTTTGCTGACGAAGAAATAAAATATCTGGGACACTGGCTAAGCAAGGGGACTAAGAGATTAGACCCCAAGTGAGTAAATGGTATTTTATCCCTCCAAGCCCCTAAAAATAAGAGACAAATACGGCAGTTAGTAGGTCTCTTAGGTTACTGCTGACAGTGGATTGAGAGTTATAGTAATAAACCAAAATTCCTATATCAAAAATTAGTAGGGGAAGGGTTAATAAACTGGAGCAAGGAGGACGAGGAATGCTTAGAGAATTTAAAAATCGATTTGGTGAATGCTCCAGTATTAAGCCTATCTGATATCCGGAGACCCTTCTATTTGTTTGTAAATACAAAAAAAAAAAAAAAAAAAAAAAAAAAAAAAAAAAAAAAAAAAAAAAAAAGTGAAATTAAAAGGCACCTAACCAAATTAATGATTGAAACTAAAATGAGCTGGGTAAAGTGTCTTCCATTAGCCCTCTTAAATGTGAGGATGCAACCCAAAGCAGACACTAGAATTCCTCCTTTTGAAATGTTATATGGGATGCCTTATAACTTAGAGAAACCCATCGAGCATCCAAAAGTAGAGGAAAAATTTTTGCAGAAATATATTATAGAAATATATTATAGAACTAACAAAAAGACAGCAAGAGCTAGTAAAACAAGGACTGATAATACAAAGACCACCTCTGGACATCGCGATACATAAAATTAAACCGGGAGACAAGGTGCTTATCAAAACTTGAAAAGAATCATCTTTAACTCCCCGTTGGAAGGGACCTTTTCTTGCCTTGCTCACCACAGATACTGCAATCCGGACGAGGATACTGCAATCCGAACTGCTGAGAGAGGGTGGACTCATGCAAGCAGAGTAAAAGCTCTCACTGGAAGCCACTGGAGATCCAATACCTTGAAAGTGACTTTTCGGAGAAAAACGGATGAGTATCTCTAGATGTAGCAACAGCTTTAATTTTGACACATTATTTTGTACAACTCCTAAATTGTATATGTTATCCCTTTGTATGCTTTCAGTGTAAACGGTGCAGAGAAAAGTGGTGGGTTCACTGCCGGAACGGGGCTACTCTTAATCCTATTTGCGACCAATATTATAAACCTTACCGAACAGGCCCTAAGGGTGGGGGTAATTATGGGAAAAATTGTCAAAAATTCTCACGAGTGGTGAAAAATTTTTACCAGAGAAATAAACTCCGAAGTATATTGTTTCCACTCTAACGAGCCCAAAATAATAGAAGCTGAAATTGCCCAAATAATCTGTAGAGGGACTGTGATTAAAATACCGTGTGGAGTTCCAGAAGTAAAGAATAAAAACTGGGAGGCATACAAGTCAAGGTGAGCTAAAAATGAAAGAGGTTCCCCTGAAGAATACGACTGCTGCCGAGAAGATGGTATGCCCTGCTGCTCTAAGCAACAGAGTAGGCAGAGGAAAAGGCAGAGGCGTACTGCGGTGGGGATTGAGGTTAATGAACCGCCTCTGGAATAAGCAAAAAAAAAAAGGCCTTTTGACTTAAAACCCCCAGACCAAAAGACCCCTGGATTCCTCCAAAATACTCTACCCCTCTCAGAAAATAAGATAAAACACCAAAATAAATATCTAAAAACTCAAACCAAAAATAGAAATACACCACTTTCCTCAAACCTAAAGATAAATCTGTGGATAATATCCTTATTAGAAATGGCTTTAGAAATTGCCCAAGAAAAGGAAGACTCCCACCAACCCTGTAACTGGACCCTAGTCAGACGGGAAGACTCTAAGGTTCTAGCATTTAATATAACCGCAGGATCGCCTTCCTTTAATGTAGTTAATAATAACTTATTCGACATAGTAATGGGAAAGATGTGGGAAAAGGAAGTATTTACCAAAGCTACCTACTGGTGTCCTAGATCAAATCCAGGAAAGAGGTACTGTGACAATCCAAAACACTATTTTTGCCCTTCTTGGGGTTGTGAAACAATCGCCACTGCCTGGACTGTAAAGACTCCAGACAAATACCTTCAAGTTAATTGGATCCCCACAGGCTGTCGAAAGCCTACTTATCGCTGGGATAGCATAGTTTGTGATGGAGGTACTTGCAAGTCCTTAGAACTTGAAGTACTACAGCCCCAAAACCCTAAATGGTTAACAGGAAAAACCTGGGGTGCAAAACTCTGGGAATATGGGATGGGCAGGGGAATACAAATATTAATAATAATAATAAAATAATAAAAAAGGAAGTTAAATCTATACCAGTAGCAGTAGGTCCCAACTCTATAGTCAAGGGCCCTAAAATAAAAACTACCTCAAATAATACAATGATAAATAAAGAAAATATGACCAAGAGGACCCTGAGAGGAAGGAGCCAACCCAATCCCCTGTGGAAAATTATACAAGCCACTTATCAAACTTTAAACTATTCTCAGCCGAACCTAACATCAGGCTGCTGGCTTTGCTATGATGTTAATCCGCCTTTCTATGAAGCAATTGGAGTAAACAATACGTATAATTTAAGCTCTAAAGTTAGGCCCCCCGAATGCTCCTGGAATGAAAAAACAAAGGGAATAACTATGCAACATGTTAGTGGAGTCGGAATGTGTATAGGTAAAGTACCAAAAACTAAGCAATCACTTTGTGGTAATATTAAAACCAACTTTAACAGAATCACAGAAAAATGGATTATTCCTCAAAAAGAGGCTCGATGGATTTGCTCAAAAACCGGGCTTACTCCCTGTATCTCTCTAAATGTGTTTAATGCTTCTCAAGAATACTGCATACAGGTCACTATTGTCCCAAGAGTGCTATATCACCAGGAAAATGTCCTTTATGACTACTGGGACACAGAAACCCAACATAGAGTAAAAAGAGAACCTATAACTGCTATTACAATAGCTACTTTATTAGGGGTTGGAGCAGTAGGAGCAGGAACAGGAATTACCTCTCTAGTACAACAAAACCAGGGAATTAATGCCCTAAGAGCTGCAGTAGATGAAGATTTGGAAAGAATAGAAAAATCTATGACAGCATTAGAAAAATCTCTGACTTCACTATCAGAGGTAGTACTACAAAATAGAAGAGGAATGGATCTCCTCTTCTTACAACAAGGGGGGTTGTGTGCAGCCTTAGGGGAAGAATGTTGCTTTTATGCTGACCACACGGGAGTAGTTAGAGATACCATGACAAAACTACGAGAGGGATTAGAAAAAAGGAGAAAAGAAAGGGAATCTAATAGAAGCTGGTATGAAAGCTGGTTTAATCATTCCCCGTGGTTAACTACATTACTGTCAACTATAGCGGGACCGTTAGTCCTATTATTTCTGGGATTGACCTTTGGCCCTTGTATATTTAACAAGATAATTGAAATAGTTAAAGGACGCTTAGAAGCAGCCCACTTGCTGTTAGTAAGGGCACAATATGAAAACTTTAAAAATAAAGATGAGGAAATGGGAGATGAGTTAGAATGGAGTAAGCAAGAACTAAAGCGGTTTAATGAACAACACAAAACATCATAAAGAGAAAAAGGGGGGTATTGTTAGTGATGTGTTTGTTCATTAACCCTAGCATTGTTAGTGATGTGTTTGTTCATTAACCCTAGCATTGTTAGTGATGTGTTTGTTCATTAACCCTAGCATTGTTAGTGATGTGTTTGTTCATTAACCCTAGCATTGTTAGTGATATTCTTTAAACCTAAGATAAGAAAATATCAGATAAAGAAAGATATCAATAGTGCACAGCTTTGCATAACATGTACTCTTGAGCAGTATGTTCCAGGAAACCAGTGGGCGTGAACCCTCCAACCTGGCAGAAATCTGCCGGACCCCAGCAACAAGGGTGAACATGCGCAGAAGACCTGTGGAAGATTACCAGCAGTCACGTACGCAGAATCTCGGACCAAATAAAAGGAGGAACCTGGACTTAACTTGTGCGGCAGTTGGTGGAGCGGTGGTTCCCCTGTCGCCCAGCGCTGCTTGCCTTTTTGCTACGCTTGCTGTAATTAATAAATTTGTAATTGGATTTAAGCAACTGCATTCAGTTCTTTTGTTGCGAATTCATCTATAACACTCACACCGGAGAATCAAGAGACTGAGTGAGACCTGGAACCTGACAAAGGAGAACTGTCATATTTCAAAGCAAAGTATCCTTAAAAGGGGGGGTTATGGGTATTCTAATTGTGTGTGCATTACCTTTTAAAAGGTTTTTTTTGTATTTTTGGACTTTATAAGCAACCCAGTAGAAAGTAACAAGTGAGACTAAATTGTAAACCAGTCTGCTGTTTATAAACAACAGGCTTATTGGTACAACCATCTAAAATATAAGGCAGGATGCTGTTTAATTTCAGCACTGAAGAAAGGATTGCTATAGTCCTTTTCAAATGCTAGTAACAATTGGATGAACCAAATTCAAGTTGAAGGAGGCAATATCTCTCTTATTAACTATGATAGGGAGCTAAATCTGGCCACATTAGTTACACACAAAACAGAGACAAAACTTAATAGAGAACCCAAGTCTTACTCCCTTGTGGGAGATTTTACAAACAGATGCAGAGTGTTTTGTGTCAGTTTTGTTGGTATAATTTTACACCGTCTCTCTCTTCAAGAATTGTGTTGGACCTGTCACCTCGGTGGGAGGAATGACCATCAACTGATGGCAGATACAATCAGCACACCCAGACCAACGTTTCTGTGGCCTTAAGCTGTATACAGGCCATGCTATGGGTGTAGACCGTAGAATCCGGATAATAAGGGAAGGTTCCCTACCCGAAGGAATTCGGAGAATTATCTGGGATACTGTAAAAAGGTATCAGTCGTGGGGTAGTTGATTAACTGACCCAACTGACTTGACCATTGCTGTCATATTAACCGTGACCCAGGCCTCAGTGTCTCCCATACACCTGATAATGGCTTTGGGCCTGCACCATAAGGGAAAATCCTATGGAACATGGGGTATGGGTTTATCATGAGGCTGGGAAATGGCAGACAGTTGACATGCACATCAGAAGGGCAGCAAGGATTCATTTGTGAGCAACACCATCAGAGCTCAGGGTATCCATCCTGATACTGAGCAAGGTGTGTGCCACTTTGAAATACATCCAAATGGAAGTACTGAGACCCTGCTTGTGTATACAGGCAAGGGTTGTGCTTGCATGAGGACATCATCATAGATGATATCACTGTAAATATTAGCAGTCATATTAATCTGTTAATCTCTGCATCTGCAAATCTCCCTAATAGAGTAGTACACGTTATGTACACTGCACCTATTTAATCTGATTACACAGCTATCCTATACACACTTTGGAATGTTCTTAGTGATAGTTTTAGACATTAGGTTTCATAACTTACAAAGAATAAAATTCTAATAACTTAGAATAGGCAATCAATGTGCAAAAACACAAAAGAGTAAAAAGAAAAGATGGGGGAATTGTGAGAAATAACTTGTGTTTTCGCTGTGTTGTGAGAATCATATTTTTGTAGAACCAAGAAAAACACCATGGCCTTGTACATCCAGGTGCCAGATAGCATGGAAGGATGTAAGAACTGACTGATGTTTTTTGTGCAGCACTACAGAGAGAAAAACACCAAGGCCTTGTACAAAAATACCAAACTAGAAAGGAGCCTAGTATAAAGACCGTCTTGTTCAGTACATCCTGGTACCAGATAATGTAGAAGGACAAGAGCTACGCATAACAACTTTTTCTTAGAATGTTGTGTCTTACAGGGATCAGGAGATAGGGTGCACCTGAGAAAATATTGCCATCCAGACTTAACAATTCCACAACTATGCATAAACAGCCAGCTGGGAAAAGAAAGACCTATTATGGAAGCTGGAAAAACCTCTTATGGAAACTTATTGTAGTAGAATGCGTTGGATAGGTTGTGAGCCTGGAGTATCCAACCAATGGAGAAACAGGAGAGGATAACCCGCGTCGGGATAAAATACTATAAAAATGCTTCCTTTTCTTTGTAACGGTGCGCGTTTCTACTCCGGCCATGGGGTGGCGCACCCGCGATTGCACTCGCGAATAAACGGAGCTGCTTCACCGTGATCCTTGCCTGAGCAAACTTTTTTCGCCTCAAATTTCGTTTCTCACAGGGGCACCTGGGGCTTGTTTACCCAAGGGCTTTCCTTACAAGGCCGGCCACTCCTTGGAGGAAAGCCAAAAGGCAAACTCATCCCCTCCTTTTGAAGGACCACGGGAACCACCCATATGTCAATCTTAATTCAGGGCTCAGGGTTCAGACCCCAGCACTTCAGTGGGTTGCACTGATCACTCAGCAGGCTATTCTACTGCTGGCTGTGTCCTTTGTGCTAGGCCTAGTAATTGGCAAAACACCCACTTACTCCATGCCGCATCAGTTGCGTGGTGTGTGGATGGAGTCTTCCATCTAAACATCCAGTTCAATACTGGCAATCGTGGTGCCAGGAAGAGCTGTGCTTCAGTGCCAACTACTTCCGAAGCAGCTTGAACTCCTTCATACACTGCCAGTATTTATTTTTCAGTGGGAAAAGTGGGAGCGTAGCGGGCCTCTGATCCTATATATCCTCGGCTCCAAAACCCTAAGGGTTGACCTTGAGTTTTCCCTGGAGTCTTTTGCCAGAGGCTCCAGGTAGGTCTGTTCTCTCCGGCTTCAGTGTAAAGTATGTTCTTAACATCTTGACCCATCCAGACTGGCCCAAGGGCTACTGCATGGACAATTTCTTGCTTCATTTGTTCAAAGGCCTGTTGTTGCTCAGGGCCCCATTCAAAGTCATTCTTTTTCCTAGTCACTTCATGTAGAGGGCTCACAATATGACTGTAGTCTGGGATGTGCATTCGCCAGAAACCCACCACACCTAAGGAAACTTGTCTCTCCTTTTTGCTGGTCAGTGGGGACATTGCTGTTATCTTGTTAATTACATCTAATGGGATCTGGCAACATCCATCCTGCCACTTAATTCCTAGGAACTTGATTTCTCGAGCAGGTCCCTTGACCTTGACTCTTGATGGCAAACCTGGCTTTCAGTAGAGTTTGAATTACTCTCCTCCCTTTCTCGAAAACTTCTTCTGCTGTGTTCCCCCATACAGTGATATCATCAATATACTGCAGATGCTCGGGCACTCCACCCTTTTCTAGTGCATATCATGGGACTGTGCTTCCACCCCTAGGGCAGTTGATTTCAGGTGTACTGGACACCCCTCCAGGTGAAAGCAAACTGTGGCCTGCACTCCATCGCCAATGGGATTGAGAAGAATGCACTGGTGATATCAATCGTGGCATACCACTTGGCTGCCTTGGACTCCAGTTCATACTGGAGTTCTAGCATATCTGGCACGGCAGCACTCAGTGGTGGTGTGACTTCAGGCCACGGTAGTCCACAGTCAGTCTCCACTCTCCATTGGACTTCCTCACTGGCCAAATAGGACTGTTAAAGGGCGAGTGTGTCTTGCTGATCACCCCTTGACTCTCTAGTTGGCCAGTCAGCTTCTGGATGGGGTTCAGAGAGTCTCGAATTGTCCAATACTGTCACCGGTGCACTGTTGTAGTAGCAATAGGCACCTTCTGGTCCTCAACCTTCAGCAGCCCCACAATAGAAGGGTCTTCCAATAAGCCAGGCAGGGTAGACAGCAGTTCAATTTCATCCATCTTAACTGCTGCTATACCAAACACCCAGCAGTACCCCCTCGGATCTTTGATGTATCCCCTTCTAAGATAATCCACACCAAGGATGCATGGGGCATCAGGGCCAGTCACAATATGGTGCTTCTGCCACTCACATCCAGTCAGGCTGAGCTCAGTTTCAACTACAGTCAATTCCTGGGATTCCCCCTGTCACTACAGCAATGGAAATGGATTCTGTCCCGATGTAACTGGACGGTATTATGGTGCATGGCGCACCAGTGTCCACCAGAGCCTTGTATTTTTCTGGGACAGATGTGCCAGGCCATCGTATCCACACAGTCCAATAGACTCTGTGGTCCCTCTCCTCCACCTGGCTGGAGGCAGGGCCCCTCTAATCCTGAGCAAAGTAGCTGTCATTGGCATATGGGTCCAAGCTACTCACATCGGCTACACCTGTATCCTCATCGGGCACGCGTCGTAAGTTTGGATCTGAAGCCCATCTACATTGTCTTGGGCGCTGCCTTCTGGAGACTGCAGCAGCACTTCTCCTGGCAGGTCCTCCTCTTGCAATATTTCTGGTTTTCAGTTCATGGACACGTGCCTGTAGAGCTGATGTAGGCTTGCCATCCCATTTCCTCATGTTCTCTCCATGGTCTCTCAAGAAGAACCACGGGGTACCCCATGGTGTATGCCATCTGTCACTCATAGGCCTTTCAGGGGAGTGCTTTCTCTCCACGGCAGAAACCTGTATTGGTACTGACAGGGAGTGTAACTTGTCCTCTGTCTGGGACAGCCTGTCAAGAATTTTAGTGAGCAGTGCTGTGGAGTTATCCAATGGTGCTTCCACAGCAGAGATGCCAGCCTGTGGGGACAAAGAAAGATTATCTGCATATTGCCTCAGTCAAGCCTCCAGGTCACCTACTGTTGGTGTTGGTGCCTCATCATCTTTCCAGCTAAATAATGCCAGTACATTGGCATAAGCTGGCAGCGCGGTCAACACCCCCTTATGCCACATGGGTCCAGTAACTCTAAGTGCATCTGGATCCACTGGCGTCTGAGGGTCATCCACAGTAGCAAAAACCAGCTCCCGCATAGCTATTTCTCTTAGAAACTGGACACCTCCAATTGCCATCCACCTACTCGGCCTGTACATAGCATCGTCTCAATAGGGATACCCATTTTTCACCCTCAATAGGAGTCGTCTCCAAAAACTGAGGGACTGTGCTTCTCTTGATAGACCTTTATCAATGCTCACATCCCTTGCTATCTGACCCAGCTGCTTAGCTTCATTGCCTTCCAGTTCGACACCCTCAGCTCCGTTATCCCAGCACCGGAGCAGCCAAGAAACCAGGGGCTTGCCTTCATGACGACCATAATCTTTGTGAATGTCTCGCAGCTCACCAAGCAATAAAGACTGAGTAGTGATTTCTTCCCAACCTGCTCTTCTGGTGTATTGCTTCTTATATACAGGGGCAGTTGGCACTGGCCGAGTACGCCGGGCAGCTGCGCCATCCACCATCGGGGTCAGACTATCTGCACGACCTCCTGCAGAGGCCGAGCTGACTGTAGGGCCCATGGCAGAAGATGTAGCAGCCACAGAGCACCCACTCTGTGCCATGGTTGCATTCGTAGCAGGACAAGAAACTGGAAAATATTCAAAACACCTGAGAACACAAGTAGAACTGTTGAGGCATCCCAAGAGTGTTCCAGAGTCATGGTGCCCATCACCAGGTCCCAGAGATGAGAAATGGGTGTAACTACAAGTGAATTCATTACAGCATAGCCTAACACCAAAACACATACCAGGGCAATACCTCTAAGCCTATGGCCAAAAGCGATAAACTGTACCAATCCAAACAGCAACAGCAGTAAGACTGTCCCATACTCCAACAGTGATTCCAACACCAGATACCCAAGGAGTCCCTCCAGGGACCATGCACCTCACATCAGCATAATGAGAGGGCGAGTTATCCAGTGAGGTCTGTTTAAACTTTGTCTTGACCCAGTTTGGTCCAAGGGAGATTCGTTTTGATCCCAGAGGTGAAATTAAGACACAAACGAGGTCAAATGTCACAGACTCTCTATGGTTTATTATAAAGTTGTGTGCACTTTGAAATTAAAGAGCGATAGGAAAGAAGGGGATATAAGAATAAGCAGTATTATGAGACACAGAGCAGAGAGAGAGAGAAAGGGTTGCCACTACGGAGCCAGCGACGTCTCACAAGTCCAGTTGTCGATTGGTGGGGAAGATCTTCAAATTAATTGTGAGCTGTTGTTGCTAGATATAGTCTCTTTCTCCACCCACTGACTCTGGGAGGGTGTTTCTGCCACAAGCTGCTTTGCATGCGTCCGGCCTACCAGTGCAGGCACCAGGTATCACTCCAGGGGTCGTTCGAGGGTTGTTAGGAGCGATCTCCATCCCTCCTTCATTTTCTTCTTGAAGACCTCCTTGTTGCCGGAGCATGCACACTGATGCATCCTGTTTGTAGTATCCGTGTGAATTGTCCTGCTTATTTCCCTTCAGATGCAGGAAGGGGGATGCTGAACCTGGCAGTTTTCCACAATAGCCCCTCTCCAACTGCAGGAAGGGGGGATGCAGAGCCTGTCAGTTTCCCACAATAGTCCATCTCCAGATGCAGGAAGGGGGGTGCCAAGCACAGACAAGGTTGAGACGTATCACTGAGTGTGGAGACATCCTGGCAATGCTGAGATATCCTTTTCCATCTCTCTCCCAGACCGTCGGTTTCTCACAAACTACAACTCTGGGTTACAAAACACACGTTGGGCACCAAATAAAATGTCTACAGTGAGACAGTACTCAGGGCTAAACAGTAGCAGTTAGTCTATCAGTCAGGACTCCCTCCCCAGATGGGAAGGAGAACTGGGAAAAAAAAGGAAAAGGCCCGTGAGCTGAAGTATAGACAGATTTAACAGAATGACAAAATAGGAAACAACAACCAACACACAACATAAAGGGTTCTACTCAGCCTGGTTCAATGCTGATGGCAGGAACAGAGCACCATCAACAAGAAGCCACAGGGAGAGGAGGAGGAGGAACTCCACCCTCAGTGAGCTCCCTCCTTTTATAATCACAGAATCAATGAATGTAAGGGACTGGAAGGGACCTCAAAAGATCATCGAGTCCAATCCCCCTGCCAGAGCAGGAATACCTAGGTCAGGTCACACAGGAATGCATCCAGGTGGGTTTTGAATGTCTCCAGAGAAGGAGACTCCACAACCTCTCTGGGCAGCCTGTTCCAGTGCTCTGTTACCCTCACTGTGAAGAAGTTCTTCCTCATATTTATGTGGAACCTCCTATGTTCCAGCTTGCATCCATTGCCCCTTGTCCTATCATTGGATGTCACTGAGAAGAGCCTGGCTCCATCCTCATGACACTCACCCTTTACATATTTATAAACATTAATGAGGTCACCCCTCAGTCTCCTCTTCTCCAAGCTAAAGAGACCCAGCTCCCTCAGCCTTTCCTCATAAGGGAGATGTTCCACTCCCTTAATCATCTTTGTGGCTCTGCGCTGGACTCTCTCAAGTAGTTCCCTCTCATTCTTGAACTGGGGGGCCCAGAACTGGACACAATATTCCAGATGTGGCCTCACCAGGGCAGAGTAGAGGGGGAGGAGAACCTCTCTCGACCTACTAACCACACCCCTTCTAATACGCCCCAGGATGCCATTGGCCTTCTTGGCCACAAGGGCACATTGCTGGCTCATGGTCATCCTGCTGTCCACCAGGATCCCCAGGTCCCTTTCCCCTACGCTGCTCTCCAACAGGTCAGTCCCCAACTTATACTGGCACATGAGGTTGTTCTTCCCCAGATGCAGGACTCTACACTTGCCCTTGTTATATTTCATTACATTTCTCCCTGCCCAAGTCTCCAGCCTGTCTAGGTCTCTCTGAATGGCAGCACAGCCTTCTGGTGTGTCAGCCACTCCTCCCAGTTTTGTGTCATCAGCAAACTTGCTGATAGAGCACTCTATTCCCTCATCCAAATCATAGATGAATATATTGAACAGTACTGGTCCCAGTACTGACCCCTGAGGGACTCCACTAGTCTCAGGCCTCCAACTAGACTCTGTCCCATTGACCACACCTCTCTGGCTTCTTTGCTTCAGCCAGTTCACAATCCACCTCACTATCCGATCATCCAGACCATGCTTCCTCAGTTTAGCTGCAAGGATGCTGTGGGAGACTGTGTCAAATGCTTTACTGAAATCAAGATAGACCACATACACTGCTTTACCATCATCTGTCCACTGGGTTATTGCGGAGAAAAAACTGGACTCCGCACCATTCAGTGTGATTCCTACATTCCTACAAGTTATGTCCTCATAAAAGGCTATCAGGTTGGCCAAGCATGACTTCCCCTTGGTGAAGCCATGTTGACTGCCCCTAATGATCCTCTTATCCTTGATATGCCTAGAGACAGCACCCAGGATAAGTTGTTCCATCACCTTTTCAGGGATGGAGGTGAGGCTGACCCGTCTATAGTTACCTGGGTCTTCCTTCTTGCCCTTTTTGAGGACTGGAGTGACATTTGCTTTCCTCCAGTCCTCAGGCACTGTAGGAATGTATTTAAAAGAGAATGACCATATAGTGAACCAGCCATACAGGATGTTGGCCTAGGCACGTAGCTGCATTCTAGAAACTACTTCAAAGGAAGAAAAAATAAGAAAGAGCAATGACCGCTTCACTAAGGAATGCAGGAGTGAACAGATAAGAGTGACCAGTTGGACACTGCGGGAGAAGAACTTAAGAACCAACGGGAGCTGAACTGAGCTGCATGTTTACCTTGTGCTAGAGACTTTTAACCAATTAGATAATGCGTGACCGTGTGTAGGGAAAGAAAGATTGTATAAAAGGGACAGACAAAGTAAATAAAACGTCTTCAGTTTGATTCACATTGAATTGTGCAGAGTCCAGTTTGTTCTCCCGCAAGGCACCTCTCCCATTCCCCATGACTTAACAAAGACAATGTAGACTGGCCTAGGAATGACATCCAACAGCTCCCTCAGCACCCGCGGGTGCATCCCATCAGGACCCATGGATTTATGGATGTTCAGGTTGCTTAATTGGTCCCTAACTCAGTCCTCATCAACCAGGACAAACTCCTACTCTGTCCTGACTTCCTCTGGAGCATCAGGGATACTGAGCTCCTCAGGACCGCTTCCAGCAGTATAGACAGGGGAAAAGTAGGCATTCAGTAACTCTGCCTTCTTTTTATCCTCTGTCACCAGGGCACCCAGATATAATGAGCATGACTAGGTGGTATGGGATACACCTGTGAGTCAGCTGCCTTGAGTGGAACTCTCAGCTGACTCTGGGCTACTCATGGCCTGCTTGCATGGCTGGCCCATGAGTCTGTGCCTGGGGAACCAGGACAAACATAAATACCTGGTGCAAGCTATCTAGTGTTTGTCCTTCTGAGGAAAAAAGACTGGGAAAGAGCCAAGGCAGTATGTTACTGTATGTTCCTGTTTATTCTACTTCTTATTTTTAACGTTTTATAAAATGCGTATCTCCAGTGACTAATACTTCTAAGTAACCAACTGGTGCCAGTAAGTGGAAGTACCATCTATAAGGAACTGATCTGCTGAAGCCAAGTTCTCAAACATATGAGGAGGAGGAGGTGTTAGAACTGAGCGAGATATGACTGAAGTGTAGACTTGGTTTTGGTAGTCAAGATGATATTAGACATATTATGTAAGCAGGATGTTAGAGGAAAGGGGGAGTGGGGACCAAAATGATGGAGCTCTTGTTCAGTAGGGACAAAGATGAAATAACCAGTGGTGATAGAAAGGGAAAGAAAAACACAACTTTTGGGAGAAAAGACATTTAATTCAGTCTGAAATGTAGTGGATGCTGATTGCTGACACAGTGAGGAACACAGACCAGTGTGCTTACTCATTGTTCATTCAGTGACTGCAATGAAATGAAGGTTAATTAAATAAAAGTGACTGAGATCACTGCTCTCATTTGTTCACTGTTCCACAGAGAAAAATGTAAGAAGAATATAAGAAGAATGTAAGAAGAATGTAAGCTAGGTTCATGCATTGCTGATACTGTTGAGTATCTGCATGCTTATTTCTAATATCCTAGTCAGAATATTTTTTAAACTCTCATAGTTTCCCCCTTCCCCATCCTTCCTCTCTTGGAAAGCAACATCTTATGTGCAAAAGTCAGTCTAAGGTCTGCGACGACAGATGACACGGACTCCTCTTGTGGGGTGAAGAGAAGACACTTTATTGCAATACAGCTCTGGTTTTTATAACCCCTGCCCCAGCCCCACAAAGCGCTATGCAGCAATATTTCTCAAATAAGGTATCGTTCTTTCTTTGCACAAGCTTATCGCGTGCTAGCCTTATGATTCATGTTATCACAAAAGCAACGTCCGCACATCCTGCTTTGGTCAAGGTTAGTTCTTTGTACTTTCCTCCCGATTCCTTGTCCCCTTCTTGTGCTCATCTTTCCCATGGCTTGCCTCCAACCAGCTGTACAATGTCCATATCGCCGTCCTTGGTGATATTGCCATCCTTGGCAGAAACTTCGCTGCGTTCATCCTCCACAGTTGTCCAACAACTGAGTTTGTCCCAATGAGATCAGAGATAAACTTTCATGCTCATCTGCTCTTTGTTTTTTGTGCAGGGAGAGCCAAAAAACTAACAGGATAACAAGAGCATCTTTAATTGTTTTAAAATCAAAGCCACAAAAATGTTCTAAATATCAAAAGATCTCATTAAATGTTGAAGAATGGAGGTAGAGTGCAGTGCAGCTGCAGTACTGTGGGACATACATTTCTTCTTGCACTTTTCCTTCATTAAGGGCTTGAGAAACAGAACATGGTAGAACAGAAAGAACGCAGTACTAATATTCTTTTCGTATAGTATTCCTTACTTCATCCAGTCCTGCCTTGGATTACACCAGTGAGTGCTAGAGCAGCTTTTATTTTAAATCAGTGAGAGCAGAGAATTTCACTGTAGTACCTTTCGATAGAAGTTGGTCGATATTTTGGCAAAGAAATGCTTCGGGTCATTGGAGAATACCAGCTTTTGGCTTGAGTTTCCCAAGCTTGAAGCCTGACTCATCTGACAAACACCACCTGAAAACAGCATGACCTAAGAGACTCATTTGGAATGTAGAAGTAAAAGTTTATTATACAGGTTATTAGGCATCTATATGTGGAAATGAAGTGTGCACAAGGCAAAAACAGTTAGTCAAATGCTCACCTGCTTACTATTATTTGTCAGTTGGCACCACACAGATACATCTTTTGACACACCTCACTTCTGCCCTGGCAAACAGCTACTGGGTTTTCTTCTTGCAAAGGGATTTCTTCCTTGTGTTTGTAAAGCCTGTTATCATACCCTCCTCCCTCCCTCCTGTTGTGAGGTGGGCTGCATAGCTAAATTGGGCTTCATCAACCAAGCTTATGTTTTAAGATGGTGACAGAAAAATAAATACAAATGTATATAGCAAATTATATTCTGATTGACTACTGTGTTTATAAACAACTCTTCAGTAGTCAGCCTGAAGATGGGCTTATGTAAGCTATGTGATCTAATACAAGCTGCTGGAGGAAAAAAAAGATGGAGTAACACAAACAAGAGACAAAATATTGAAGTTTGGGATCCACACAGTCATGGAATCAATAGAAACCGCATCTTTCCATTTGAGAAAGGCCCTTTTATTTTTTTTTCCTCCAAGAACACCTTCACTGAGGTAGAGGATGCAAGATTTGATTATCTTATAGTGTATCTTTGAAGTTGGTTCTTCCATACCTAAAGCAATTTTGAAGCAACTGGCCATTCAGCATCTGCTTCTAACTTGTACAAAACTGAATAAATGCTTTCTTTTTTCTCTTGAAGATTCTTTCTCCTGGATTGCTGGCTCAGTAAAAGCCAAATATTGTAAAAATAGTACCCACATCTAGTATAATGCACAGTTCTCACCCAGTTGCACTCTGGATGACAATACTTAGCGTCTGGTAGAGATTTAGTCTCTTCCTACTACTCTGCAAAGATAAGCAGCTGAGAAGGGAAGCTGCCTGTGTTTCCTGAATAAAAGAATGTCAAATCAAGATCGGTATCCATGGCTTCCTTACATGTAGCTACATTTCTCAAGTAGAATTCTTCACCTTCATTTGTGAGAAAGAGTATCAAAACTTCCCATGTTTGTTAGCAGGAGTGATGAAATACGTGGTGATGCCATAGTTGAAGGTCCAGGGATTTTATTCCATTAGGTCATTATGGTCAGCTTGCCAATGAAGCTCAGCTTAACTGGTGTAGCACATGCTTTTACTTCATTCTGTTTATCAGCAATATTCCCAGTTGGAAATCTTTCTGCTTGAAGGAGCTGTATGTCCTGGTTCCCCAGGCACAGCCCCACGGGCCAGCCATGCAGGCAGGCCATGAGTAGCCCCGAGTCAGCTGGGAGATCCAATCAAGGCAGCTGACTCACAGGTGTATCCCACACCACTTCATCATGCTCATTATAAAAAGGAGGGAGTTGTTTCTTCTATCTTGGCTTTCTGCTTCTGCTGTTGACCCCAAGAACCAGACTGAGTACAACCTTGTACACTATTTGTTGGTTGTTGTATCACTTTTGTTAAATCTGTTTCTACTTCAACCCATGGGGTTTCTCTCTTTTTTCCCCAATTCCCCTTCTCAGCTGGGGAGGGGGCATTGGGTGGTAGAACAACTGCTGCAGTTTAGCCCCAGGTACAGGCTAAACATAGACACTGTACCAAGGTTAATTATATTTATTGCTGGAAGAAATTGTCTTTCTTTCAAGTCTGAATTTACAAACTTAGTTTTTGCATCAGGATGTATTTGTAAAACTGGAAAGCTCTCATCAAATTTCTTTTCCTCTTCTGCTTTTACTCTGTCATATAATGACTTCTTTTGCTTTTTTTTTTTTTTTTTTTTTGTAATGTTAACAGGTCAAACTTCATTTTTTGTGTTTTACAACTCTTTAATCTTTTTCTGGTTTAGTTCTGAAGATAATGCCATTGCTTAATACCCTCATTGCATTGTGTATACTGGAACTGAAAACTGCACCATGGCTTGAAACAGGTAATATGTAAAAATCTTCTTCCTTCTTCTTCTGTATTTGCATCTTAGAATTAGACTTTTCTTTTTTTCATATTAGCATTGTGCTGAGGTCTCAGGTTCAGTGCTTCAACTATCACTATTTTCAAATATTTTTAGTATTCAGTACTTCCTAGACAGGATCCTTGCCTGTGGCTTGAAGTTTAACTTCATTTATATCTGTATAGGTTATTTGCTGGGACCCAGTTTACAAAGTGATCTAAGTCCATGGTCTGTCCTCTGACAGTAGTTTGCCAGTCACAAAAATATGCAATAGAAATCTCCACAATGACCCTAGTAGGAAACTTGAAAATAAGATATAAGACCTATTAGTTAAACTTTCCTTAGTTAATTTAGTATATGCCATTTTGATTAGAAGCTTTTAAAAAAGCTGTATATGTGCTGATGAACAGCTAGTTTTCCAAAAGCTTTCAATTCCTAGCAGAAATCTTTCTGTAGTGGGAATATTGGTTTTACTCAACAAACCTGTAGTCTTATCAAAGAAAAATATGAAGTTATTTTACCAAGGTATATTTTCTGTAATGCTGTGTCAACTGGCATTAATTGTATAACCCTCCTTTAGTTATTTTTGTCGAATCCCTTATTAATTTGACTTTGGTATTTGTGCTTAGGATTGCACTTTGACAGACAGGCCTGTAATTACCTGTATTATCCCATTTTTCCTTTAAAATTATTTTATATAGTACTGTAAAGAATATGATAATGTTAAAAAAATTATTTTGTAATCGCGCATTGTTAGGCTTCCGATTTTTCTCCCTGGATTTCAGTTAGCCATAAACGATTTTACAACTTTTAAGTTTGTAATACCAGCTATCATCACTGGGGGACACTATTTAATTGATTTTTGGATTGAAATGGTAACTTTTGCTTTCATTACTGTGTCTATTGGGCTAAAATGCTAAAATTCAACCTTTGAGCTTCTGTGAACTGAGCGCTTTGAGTTGCTTATAACATAGCTAGGCACATTTCTTCTTTTAAATAAACTTGAAACTGATGCTGTTCTGTAATACAAAGAAAAAAAGGCTTGAGATATATTTCTGCCATGCTTGAAGAAGAAAATACCCAATGTTTGCAATTATTAGAAGCATAAAAGCAATTTATTTATCACAGTACCTGATTTTTACTATGGTATGCATTTGGTTTTCTTCCCATTACCTTTTCCCTCCTTGGATGCAGTTCAAAAGTTTACTGCATCACTGAATTGCAAAGTTGTACGCTATTTTGTTTCACTTATTTTCTGTACCTTAACTTTGTTTATTCTGGTTTTTTTTACTATATTTACTGATGAGAGACCTAAAATATTATTTAAAGGAAAAGAGCCTTTATAGTAACATCATTAGAAAGTTAAGCTTTAGCTGATTAAGGAGCTTTAGGTTATTTGTATATAATAATTTGGTGGATTCCAGTATTTCCGCTTTCATAAAATATGTTTATATTCATTACACTAGAAATTATGGAAACAATTTAGATAGATCAAAGGAGGAGTCCACCATACCAGTCTTTTTTTGTCATCAAAATGTGTTTTGGTTGAAGCCTTTAAATTGAAATGACGCTCTGTGGTGCCTCAGCCTCTGGAGTAGCTGCTGTATGGTTCAAAGGATAATCATGGTGAGAGATGGAAAGACCTAACAGATCACCTTTTCCACCCACTACCAAACTGGGATTGCTCCTTATAGTATATCTAGCTCGAGTTTGGGGTCAGTGCTGCACAACATAATGCTCTAACGTTTATTTATTTATATGCCACAGTAAATAGAAAACAGAATTGCAAGGGTGACTTTTTTTACCCCTGCTTTCAAAATCACAAGGAGAAGTTTCTGGGTGAAATTAATTCATTTCCTCTAAGGCTCCTATTGTAAGAAATGAAATGGGGTTGACCTGTGGGGAACTCTGCTGCTGTGATTTGCTCTACAAATGAGATAGAAAAGGTTTTCCTTTAGAGCTCAGAGATATATATTGAAACTAAAGGAATATATATCATACTGTATTTCTGGTCTGCATCTGAGGTGCTTTATATTTTTCTCACTAAAAGGCTATGAGTAAAGATTTTATACCCATAACTGCTCTGTCCTTTGGCAAATAATATTGTCTAGCAGGAATGGGTAAATAACAGTTGACTATTTTTAAAAACTGTCTACAGTGTAAAAAATGCAAAATTTTAGAATAAGTTTTTTTGTCATAATTATTGTCAAGAACTAAGTCTTAGCTATCAAATAATTCAGTTATACCTAATTGTGTGTATTAATACTTTAACCTATGCTGCCCAGTTCTGTATGTAATGATATTATTTGTGCTTCCTTACTCTAAGTGTGTGAAAGCTGACCAACAGTGAATATTTTTAATTGACATAAAATGACATATGTACTGCTAGCTATTGTTTGTGCAATTTGAGGTTTTCATTTGGCAAAAGTTCAGGCTTAAAATGTGTTTTTCATGATTATTCCCCTTATTAAAGCTTATTTGCTATTCATGGAAAGTGAGCACAAAAGGGATGTGAACAGTCAAAAGAAATCCATTTAAAAATTCAAATGAATATCCAAGGGAAATTGCTTGTGGTATTTGCCCAACTCTACTGGATGTACTCCACCACTGAATGTCTTATTAGTGGATGCCTTTGTCATTGTCCTTAAAGCTTTCATCACAAATGTTAGATAGTTTTGTTGTGACTTCATATTGCAGTCATTATGCAAAATTGTTGATATTGCTAAAAAGATTCTGTTAGATTGATGCTAGGTGAGAGTGTGTTTGCCATGTGGGTGCTCCTTTTTCAAATTAGTTTAAAACTTCTTTGTTGTGATGCTAGCTATTGAGATTAAATATGGTGGAGTTGAAGAAATTCGGGTCATCGTCCCTTGCTAAAAGCTGAGATGCTTCTTCCAATGGCCTCAGGAACTCCAGTTATCCCTCTGGAACTGCCTGCATAGGAAAAATACTTACCTAGTGATGGGATGAATCTGGTTCATCAGCTGTGAGAACAAAATAGTTTTGGAGTTTTGTTCTCCTGGATGGCTGTTAAGAATTATTTTCATTACTGATTCATATAAATATAGAAAGAAAATTGATTTGAAACACAATGGTAAAGAATAATAGCAAGTTGCAATAGCCTTCTCATGTGAGCCCACAGTAGTGCTCTTTGCTTACTATAATTTCTGAATGAAGAAAAAGTGTTAAAATATGGGCTATAATCTTTGTGCTGTAGTTAAATAGTGCAATGTTTGTGCCATAGCTCCCTGTTATGTTGGAGAGTTAAAGTTATGTGAGCAACTGCATGGTTTGTTAGGGGTAGATAAGAATTTGTTGCATCATTCAGCCTGAGGTTTTGGAGATGCATTTATTCAAAGGCTAGTCCTTTTAAAGAAGGTCTTACTTTTTAGCCAAATTTATAACTGCCTGAACCAAAGCAAAGAAGATAAAATTATTTGCCTGGGGTCACATGAGTGTCTCAGCCAGGTTTTGAGCCAAAGAGCCATTCTCTTGGTTCATCACCTTTGACTGTAAATAGATTTCATTCTGGTTTATGAAGATATTAGGCAGGTAGCATAATGTTTTATACATTTCTGAAAGAGACTGATCTGACATAATAATGAGGAAATTTTCTAATGAGCTAATAAAAAGTTTAAGAAAAACAAGATACAAAAAATATTGTCAAAGAAATTAAACTTTGGACCTGTAGTTTACTCTTCTGTTAAATAGTCTGGACTAGGATACAGGGTTTCCCTGGGGAGACCAGTATGGGTTGCACAGTCAGGCAGTTGTCACCTCTGGCTGTCCTCATGACCTCCAAAGGGAAAATCCACCATGGATATTGTAAGATACTTCACTTTAACTTCAATACTTCAGGTAGATATCTACAGTTGAGGAGGTAGGCTGACATAGCTTCTTCCTAGTGAACAGGGAGAAAGACTGTTGTGCTTAGAAATGGGTGATACAAATACTCTTTCAGGTACAGCCCTGACTGCTCTATAGTGATCTTCCTAGCCAGAGTTCAATCCAGGTCTGTAGAACCGATAATGTAAAGAGATTGCCAAATACATGGTGTGTCCTTCATTTACAGGTCACAGGGAAGAAATTGGCTTGCTGCTATGCATGGTCCAAACAGAATCATTTGAGTTTGTGTTCTCCTGGTGTGAAGAGGCTGCTCTAGGTTGCCTGAGATATTATAAATATAGATGAATCATAAGACATCATTTCAACACATCTTGTTCAGAAAACTTTGTGTTTAGCTATAGAAATGGAGCTCCTGTATGTGGCAGCTGATAGGATGTGGAACTTTCTGGGAACATGAAGAACATGAGAATTCCCAACAAATACCAAGATGCTCATTTAATCTTGGGAGAGACTGCTTGATTTTTTAAAAATATTTTTCATATTGATGCTTATTTCAGATATTTCTTTCACTCTTTCTCTAGTCCTGACTCCACATGCCCACATGCAGTGTTTGCTACTGAGGAAGTGCAGAGCACCAGCATGAGGAGGTGTCCCATGTGTTGGACTAGCGAGCGCAGCTGCAGGTAAGTTTATTCTCCTGGTGCAAACTGCAAAAGAGCAGACAGAATTCTGCAGCAGAACAGTTCTGTTAGAGTCAGGTGACATGAATACTCTTTCAAATATGATAGCCTATACTTTTAGAAGCATATAAGACGATGGAGGGACAATTTTGGATTATTTCAGTCTAATATTTTTTGCTTAAAAATGAGTTCAGCATGTGATTTTCTAGTTTACCTAACCACACCTTTTTTTGTTCTGGTATGTCCTGTCCCTTCAGTTTCATTTTTGGAATTGAATATCTCCCATTGATAATTTCTGTTCCTTATCTTCCCTTGATCCATTTCTGCTTCTCTCTCAGATTCTGTCCCCTTGAGTCTCCAACTAATGTCTCCCCATGTCAGATTAAAAAAAATAAATTACAAGATGCTAGGTTGTGAAAGGAACTAGAGAATGTTTATGTGGTTGCAACAGGCTGACCATTAAAATGACTATTTATACAGCATTTCAGATGCTGGACTTGAAAGTTTCATTTGCAAAACCATGTATACTCACTAAAGTCCATAACGACATTTTCATTATTTTCTTACATGATTTTTTTGGCCTTTGTTTTATCAAATTAGTTGCTTCTAATTAGGCCTGATTTCAGACAATAGGAATACAAAGTGGAAAACTTGTTTCTAAAAGACATTGTAGCTTTTTATCTATTAAAGCAACTGTGTCCCAACACTTTTATATCCCAGTCTACTTTTGAGCTTCTCCTGTTTATCTGATTCAATGATATGACCTGCAGGGGGGACTTAGATGCAAATTTCACCTGAAGAGTAACTGTGCTGAGGAGTTATCCCCCGTATCCTCCGCACATCAATAAAGAAGTGTCTGCTTATCTAACATCACATTGGTGTTGATAAGTTCTTTGTCCTGTTTGGTGACAGTTTTGGTGACCCAGATGGGACCTCGTTGAAAGAGAAGGGAGGAGTCGGGGACCTGATCGGTTCCAGCTGGCACCGAGGAAATTCTCAGGGATACCCATCGATCCCCCATCTATAAGGCTCTTCACGGCGTCCCCTGGAATTGGTAAGACACTTCTTAAAAATTATCTGGTCTGGGGAAGGGGTTCAAGTCCCCTAGTCTGCCTGTCAGACGCGGCGAAAGCTGCGCAGGGTTGGACTGAGAGGGTACCCGTCTGTGGAAGCCTAGGCGCCGCCCGGTAAGACGAATACGAAAGTTTTGCAGGGTTGGCATCAGTGTCTGCAGGTTGGAGTCCTGCCATATCTGGTATCTGGGTAATTTGAGTACTCCCAGGAAATTGTTGGGCACACATCTGGTATTTCTGTAATAACTGTGGAGTGTGATTGAGTGAGTCTGAGATGCACAGTTGCGTGCGAAGTGAGAGGGAGCTTTGATCCGCGGTTCTGTTATCCCGCGAGGGGTGCAGCCGGAGATAAGCGAAGCGAAAGGACGAAACGAGTGTTAAAAATATTATATTATATAATTATATTATTACTATATCATAATATTATATTATACTGTGGTGGTACAACAATGGCATTTAAGCTCCTGAAGTTGTTTAAGGAGGGAAATGAGGGCCTGGACATGTTCCTGTGTGACCTGATCTAGGTATTCCTGCTCTGGCAGGGGGGTTGGACTAGATGATCTTTTAAGGTCCCTTCCAATCCCTAACATTCTGTGATTCTGTGATTCTGTGATTCTGTGATTCTGTGATTCTGTGATTCTGTGATTCTGTGATTCTGTGATTCTGTGATTCTGTGATTCTGTGATTCTGTGATTCTGTGATTCTGTGATTCTGTGATTCTATACCAAGGACCTCTCCTTTGGGTTGCCTTTTGGCTCACTGGAAAGAGATGCGTGAGTTGTGTAAAAACCAACTTACCGAATACTGTAATCATGTGTGGCCAATGTATAAGCTAGAAGATCAAGAGGTATGGCCTTTAAATGGAAGTTTAGATTATAATACTATTTTACAGTTAATGTTATTTTGTAAGCGAGAAGGAAAGTGGGATGAAGCTCCATATGTGAATTTGTTTTTCTATCTAAGAGAAAAACCTGACTGGCAAAAAGAATGTGGGATGACTGACCAAATAATGCCTCTTATGAAAAAGGATAAAAAGGTCCAGGAACATTGCCCTGCATGTACTGCTACTAAAATATGTCTTAAGCATCTAGCACTCAAGAAAGAGGGACAAGTAGATACAGGTCCTGAACTAGATATTGCTCCCACTGCCCCAGTAGTTCCTATATACCCCCCATCCCATTACCTCTCCCTGAACATGAGCCTGACCCTAGATCTGGACAACAAACAGGGCAATCTGCCCAGGGCACTGATTTAAGAGAAGAGGTTCAACCTCGTCCAGACAGTAGTGGAATTGAGGATGAGGAATCTAAAAGAGAACCTTCTTCACCAGTGTCCAGGAGAACCTGGCATCGTACTCATTTAATAACCCCCTTAAGATCAAGGGCTGGGAAACATTTAATTGCCCCATTGAGACAAGGGGTTGGGCAAAATGGGCCAGTATATGTAAAAATACCTTTTTCACCTTCTGATTTGATTCTTTGAAAGGAATCAGCTGGCCCTTAGAGGGAGGACCTGGGTAAGGTAGGAAGAGTAATGGGAATGATAATTAAAACCCAGAATCCAGACTGGGATGATCTGCAGGTAATTTTCGACACCCTTATGGATTCCACTGAGAAACAAATGGTTTTGAGAACCGCTAGAATGCGGGCAGAAGAAGATATCCATACACGGACAATAGATGGCACTATAGACAAACCTTTCCCTACTGGTGATCCCCAGTGGGATCCAAACCAAGCTGAGCATATGTGGAGATTAAAACGATACCAACAGTGGATCACAGAATCACAGAATGTTAGGGATTGGAAGGGACCTCAAAAGATCATCTAGTCCAATCCCCCTGCCAAAGCAGGAACACCTAGGTCAGGTCACACAGGAACATGTCCAGGCGGGTTTTGAATGTCTTCAGAGAAGGAGACTCCACAACCTCTCTGGGCAGCCTATTCCAGGGTTCTGTTACCCTCACTGTGAAGAAATTCTTCCTCACATTTATGTGGAACCTCCTATGTTCCAGCTTGCACCCATTGCCCCTTGTCCTATCATTGGATGTCACTGAGAAGAGCCTGGCTCCATTCTCATGACACTCACCCTTTACATATTTATAAACATTAATAAGGTCACCCCTCAGTCTCCTCTTCTCCAAGCTAAAGAGACCCAGCTCCCTCAGCCTTTCCTCATAAGGGAGATGTTCCACTCCCTTAATCATCTTTGTGGCTCTGCGCTGGACTCTCTCGAGCAGTTCCCTGTCCTTCTTGAACTGGGGGGCCCAGAACTGGACACAATACTCCAGATGTGGCCTCACCAAGGCAGAATAGAGGGGAAGGAGAACCTCTCTTGACCTACTAACCACCCCCTTTCTAATGTGCCCCAGGATGCCATTGGCCTTCTTGGCCACAAGGGCACATTGCTGGCTCATGGTCATCCTGCTGTCCACCAGGACCCCCAGGTCCCTTTCCCCTACACTGATCTCCAGCAGGTCAGCCCCCAACGTGTACTGGTACATGGGGTTGTTCTTCCCCAGATGCAAAACTCTACACTTGCCCTTGTTGAATTTCATTAAGTTTCTCCCCACCCAACTCTCCAGCCTATCAAGGTCTCGTTGAATGTCAGCACAGCCCTCTGGTGTGTCAGCCACTCCTCCTAGTTTGGTGTCATCAGCAAACTTGCTGAGGATACATTCTGTACCCTCATCCAGGTCGTTGATGAAGATAGTGAACAACACCGGTCCCAGTACCGACCCCTGAGGGACTCCACTAGTCACAGGCCTCCAACTAGACTCTGTCCCATTAACCACAACTCTCTGGCTTCTTTCCTTCAGCCAGTTCACAATCCACCTCACTACCTGATCACCAAACCCATACTTTATCAGCTTATCTACGAGGTTGCTGTGGGAGACAGTGTCAAATGCTTTACTGAAATCAAGATAAACCACATCTACCGCTCTCCCATCATCTATCCACCTAGTTATTTCCTCATAGAAGGCAATAAGGTTGGTCAAACATGACTTACCCTTGGTAAAACCATGTTGACTGCTCTTAATGACCCCCTCTTCCTTGATATGCCTAGAGATAGTGCCAAGAACAAGCTGTTCCATCACCTTTCCAGGGATGGAGGTGAGGCTGACCGGTCTATAGTTACCCAGGTCCTCCTTCTTGCCCTTCTTATAGATTGGAGTGACATTTGCTATCCTCCAGTCCTCAGGCACCTCTCCTGTTGTCCATGACTTACCAAAGATGATGGAGAGTGGCCTAGCAATGACCTCTGCCAGCTCCCTCAGCACCCTTGGGTGCATTCCATCTGGTCCCATTGATTTATGGATATCCAGATTGCTCAACTGGTCCCTAACCCAATCCTCATCTACCGAGGCAAACTCCTCCTTTATCCTGACTTCTTCTGGGGCTACAGGGATCAGGGGCTCCTGGGGAAAGCCTGCAGGAGTAAAGACAGAGGCAAAGAAGGCATTCAGCACCTCTGCCTTCTTTATATCCTCTGTCTCTAGGGCGCCCACCTCATTCATCAGTGGGCCTATATTGCCTCTAGTGTTAGTTTTATTAGCTATGTATTTGAAAGAGCCCTTTCTATTATCCTTGACCTGACTTGCAAGGTTAAGTTCCAAGGAGGCCTTAGCTTTCCTAATTGCCTTTCTACATCCTCTGACAACTGTCCTATATTCCTCCCAAGTGACTAGCCCCTCTTTCCATGATCCATAGATTCTTTTTTTCCACCTAAGTTTGCCCAGCAGTTCCTTGTTTAACCATGCTGGTCTCCTAGCTCCCTTACTTGATTTCATACCCATTGGGACGCTCTGATCCTGAGCTTGCAAGAAGTGGTCCTTGAATGTTGACCAACTATCTTGAGCCCCTTTACCATCTAGCACCCTGTCCCATGGGACTTCCCTTAACAATTGATTAAGGAGGCTAAAGTTGGCCCTGCGGAAGTCCAGGGTTCTGGTCTTGCTTGGTACTCTATTCTTCCCACACAGGATCCTGAACTCCACCATCTCATGATCGCTGCAGCCAAGGCTGCCATCGACCATCACTGCTTCAACAAGACCCTCCTTGTTGGTGAGTACAAGATCCAGCAGCGCTCCTCTCCTAGTCGGCTTATCCACCATTTGCATTAAGTAGTTGTCATCAATGCACTGGAGGAACCTCCTAGACTGTGAATGGTGGCTGTGTAAGTCTTCCAGCTGATATCAGGGTAGTTAAAATCCCCCATGAGGACCAAGGCCTGTAGTTGTGAGGCTGCTTTCAGCTGCCTGTAGAAAGCCTCATCAACTCCCTCATCCTGATCAGGAGGTCTGTAATAGACCCCCACAACTGTATCACCCATGCCAGCCTGCCCCTTAATTCTTACCCACAGACTTTCAACTTGCCCCTCATCAGTCCCTGGACAAAACTCAATACATTCTAGTTGCTCCCTCACATAAAGAGCAACTCTACCACCTCGCTTCACTGACCGATCTTTCCTAAAAATGACATAGCCATCCATGACCACATTCCAGTCATGTGAGCTGTCCCACCATGTCTCTGTAATTGCCACCAGGTCATAACCTTTAGACCGCACACAGACCTCTAACTCCTCCTGTTTATTCCCCATACTGCGTGCATTGGTGTACAGGCATTTCAGATAGCAAGCAGAGCGCACTGGTGGGACCCCTGGGAGGCAGGAGGCCTTGTGGTCTGAGCCTAAACATCTATCCCTTCTTTTCAGTGATTGAAAATCCTCCCTAGACCACCTTCCTTCAGGCCCTAGCATATTGCTCTTGGGCTCGTCCCTAACAGACCCAGTTCTCTCCCCTTCCCCCTTCACATCTAGTTTAAAGCCTTCTCAATGAGCCCTGCTAACTCCTGCCCCAAAAGCCTTCTCCCCCTCTGGGACAAATGCATTCCACCTGCCACCATCAGGCCAGGTGTCTCATATAGCAGCCCATGATCAAAGAACCCAAAGCCCTGCCTTTGGCTCCAGTTACATAGCCATTCATTAATCTGTAAACTCTTCCTGCTTACCTCTTCATCCATTCTTGCAGGAGGTATGGAGGCAAACACTACTTGCACTCCAGACCCCTTAACCAGCTGTCCCAGGGCCCTGAAGTCACTCTTCATTGCCCTTGCACTTCTTGTAATAATTTCGTCACTGCCAACCTGAAAAAGCAGCAGTGGGTAGTAATCGGAGGGCTTTACAAGATTAGGGAGTTTCTTTTTAATGTCTCTAATCCGAACCCCAGGGAGGCAGCAGACTTCCCTGTGGGATGGGTCTGTTCCCCTCAGAAGGGAGTCGCCCACCACAATTACCCTCCTTTTCTTCTTAATTGAAGAAGTCCTAAGGTGTCGGGATGACTGACAAGCCTTAGGTGATTCACTAGACTGATCTACCCCTCCAACTTCATTTACCTCTCCCTGAAGTTCCAAGGCCTGATACCTGTTACTCAAGGGCAACTGGGAGGGTGAAGGGGGTTGGGAGGGTTTTGATCGCTGCAACCAAGGCTACCCTCAACCTTCAGCGCTTCAACCAGATCCTCCTTGTTCGTGAGAATAAGATCCAGCAGTGCTCCTCTCCTAGTTGGCTCATCCACCATTTGCATCAGGAAGTTATCATCAATGCACTGAAGGAACCTCCTGGACTGTGGCTGGTTGGCTGAGTAGTCTTCCCAGCAAATATCAGGGTAGTTGAAGTCCCCCATGGCAACCAGGGCCTGCATTTGCGAGACCGCTATCAGCTGCCTGTAGAAGGCCTCATCAACCTCCTCACCCTGATCCGGTGGCCTGTAATAGATGCCCACAACAGTATCACCTATGCCAGCCTGCCCCTTAATTCGTACCCACAAGCTCTCAACTCGCTCCTGATCTGCCCCTGAACAGAACTCAATACACCCTAGTTGCTTCCTCACGTAAAGAGCAACTCCACCACCTCGCCTCGCTGGCCTATCTTTCCTGAAAAGGACACAGCCATCCGTGACCACATTCCAGTCATGTGAGCTGTCCCACCAGATATCTGTAATCGCCACTAGATCATAACCCCCTGACCGAACACGGATTTCTAACTCCTCCTGTTTATTCCCCATGCTGTGTGCATTGGTGTACAGGCATTTCAGAGAGCGAGCCAAGCACACCGATTTCACCCTAGGGGGGTGGGAGGCCTCCTTGTCTTCATCAGTACTAGAGCACTGCCTCAGTAGTGCAAGGCCAGCTACAACCCCATCCCCCTTCAAATCTAGTTTAAAGCTCTCCGAATGAGCCCTGCTAATGCCTGTCCCAGGACCCTTTTGCCCCTACGAGATAAACCTTCCCCATGTATTACTGTCAGATCTCTCGTCTTATACAACCAGCCATTATCAAAGAACCCAAAGCCCTGCCTGTAGCACCAGTCTCATAGCCAGGCATTTATGGAATGAATCCTCCTATTGCGTCCCATGTCATCACCTGAAAATGGAAGGAGGGAGGAGAAAATAACCTGTGCCCCAGACTCTTTCACCAACGTTCCCAAGGCCTTGAAGTCTTTCTTCAACCCCCTCAGACTATGGGATGCAGCTTCCTCCCCACCTGTCTGGAAGATCAGCAACGGGTAGTAATCTGTCGACTGCACCAGGTTGGGGAGTTTCCAGGCGATATCCCTGATTCGGGCTCCAGGTAGACTGCAGACCTCCCTGTGATGAGGGTCAGCTCTGCATATTGGGCCCTCAGTTCCCTTGAGGAGCAAGTCCCCAACAACTAGCACTCTTCTCTTCTTCCTTGTGGAAGAGGTTGTTATATGGCTGTTAGGTTTTTCTGTCTGTGGTGAGACCTCTGATGTAGGTTGCCTATCCACCACATCCTCATCAGTCTGGCTATATTCAACCAGGGCCTCATATCTATTTCTCAGAGGCACCTGGGGAGGCAAGGTGGGCAAGGAGGGCGCTCACCTTCTGCCACGGCCATTAACTTGCCTCCACTCGCCCCTTTCATTTAGGATTCTGTCATCCTCCTGAGAGGGGCAGAGTACAGGGGTGCCTTGATCCTGAGTGTTTTCTGGCGGGTGCTCCCATTTCTGTCGCAGAGAGGGCAGAGCCTGGCTCCACCAGTCTATCTCCATTTCAGCCTCTCTGATGCTCCTAAGCCTTTCTACTTCAGCTTGAAGCCTTTCAACCAGATCTTGCAGTTGTGCCACTCGGCTGAGCAGATCATCTACCTGCTCACAGCGCACACAGCCCCCTGTTACCAGGGAGATGCTGTGGCATTCCCTGCAGCCTGCTGCCTGCACAATTGCATCATTAATTATTTCTCTCCACATCACTGAGGCAGACAAGCTGTCAACAAACATTCATTTCATTGGGGACACAAGATATCTGTTCCTGTGGCAAACTCTTCTTTGGTGTTTTATAAACACTACAAATAAGTAACAGAGTATCATCCGAGGGGTCTAGGAGGGATTGTCATGAATGTAGTTTAGGAGAAGAGGATTTCTCAGAGAAACTTCTGAAAATATTTCCCTTCAAAAGTATGCTATCATATTTACAATAGCACAAACAAACAAAAAAAAGAGAAGTCCCTGAAACTTTCCCATTTTACACAAAGTGATTTAAGGTCATCACAGCCTACTCATGGCACTGAGAAGCTACTAGAAATGCAAGTGATTGTAAGGCTATGGTAAAAAGAAACTCCAAAGAAAATTTTTACCTGTACAATGGCACATTTATCTCTAGCTTTTGCTCTAAAAGACGCCTCTTATACATACCCAAATATTTTGTTGACATGGAAATAACTTTTTAAACAATAAATAGCAGAATGATTGAATATTCTGTCATATACCCATTAGGCAACAAAGTAAATCAGCATTACCATGTCCTCATTTTCAACTGTCATGTTGCATCACTTCTGCATACTCTTCTGCAGATCTGTTCACATCTCTAAAGTTAGTAAAGCTGCCTCCAGGCTATATTTTAAATGCAACCCACCCAGGACACCAAGGCCAGCTGCACACTATAGCCTCACTCATCTTTAGCAAATATATTAATTGATGGCTGAGCTGTTATCAACACCACCGCAGTCTGCCATGGTCTGTATCAGAGCAGAGGTTTATTTAGGATCATGCAAATCAGGGTGAACTCTGAGGAAAAGTTTCAGCATGTAACACTTGTTTTTAGCAAAGACACTGCCTACGTTAGACACCAGGTCAGTGAGCAGGCATAGGAAGGCAGAGGACAAGAACAATACGGACTTCATTTTCAGAAAGCTGTGCAGTACAGCAGCCAGAGTATAGCTAAAATACACCCAGCTGCTATTTTTTTGAAATAAAGTATTTTAGAATCTTTGTATGTAGATGCTGGAATTTACAGTTAAACAAAGAACCAGTCACTATCAGAGAAAGCTGCCTATCTACATGCTTTCTCCTTGCAGCCTTTCCTCCCATGTCTTGGGTCCACTCACTGATGCTGTTTGAATGAATTTACTAACCCTGCCTCAGCTCTCGACTATCAGTACCCAAGAAGTCTTGTATCTAATGCTAGGTGATGAATGACTGCTGTTTTCTAGCAAATTTTACCTGCTTGGGGGCCTGGGGTAAACTTCAGGTCTTATTTCTGAATTAAACATTTAGTTTCCATTTTTGACTTCAACCTTAAATCACTGCCCATAAAACAGTGTTGTAAATAGGGAGAACATCATCTTTTGAAAAATCCTATGAGCACTGAATGGGGCAGCAGGGCCTTTCCCAATCACAGCACATGTCTTTGGAGACAGTTACTCAGAAAAAGTGAAAGCAGGTTTGAGGTTTCTCCAGGTTCAGGTGCCCAAAATAGCTCCCAGGGGAGTTTCTGATACCTTAGTGTTGGACAGTGAGCTGAGCTGTGCCCTCTCCAATCATTCCTTGAAATACCTCACCATTCCTAACGCACAGACAAGTGGTTTAGAAGCTTTCCCAAGGACAACTAAACCTTTTTTCCTGCTTGTTAGTAAGCAAAAACCCCAGGAATACTTTTGAGTGGGTGTCCACATCTAAGATTTTTGCCTACACTTTGGGAGAGGCAATTCTGCTCTTTTCTCCAAGCGACAGTTCTTTAGTGACCAGGCCATAAAATTATACCAATGGTACTTTTAAATTGATCTAAAGCCTGTTCATTTGTGTATTGCACATTTAAAACCACATTATTGTAAGATGCTCCAGCAATGAAATTTAACATTAGCAATTCAGTTCATTAAAAAGGATATTTTAATAGGTTCTTTCTTTTATAGCTATTACCCTGTCTCAAGTGAGAAAAACCTCAGTCAAATTAACAAAACTAACAACTCGTCACACATACACATCAGTCTCCTCTGCTCACTGGCAGCCACGGAAAGATGTATGTGAGCCAAATCCCCCCTTGCATAATCACACAAAGTCTGCACGGGAATGCATGTAGCCCATTCAGTACTAGTAACCATGGTTTCATTTACTGAAAATTATCCTTTAAGTCTAAAGTTTTAGTCAACCATCAAGCCACTCCTCAGATAAGAGAACAGCAACACTATAAAGTTCACTTTCAGATACGGCAGATGTGCTTGCTCAAAGTTCAGCAGGGCTCTGTTTGGGAGGGCAGGCTACTCTGTACTCTCAGTTACAAACACCTCAACACAACTGTCTTGCTTTGTTACAGAACTTACATGTATAACCCTGCTTGCTCCCAAAGGTTCACACTCATCTCACTGAAATCTAAATGCTTTTTCATACTCCCTTTTGAAGCATCAGTCCCTGACATACTGCCCTGATGTCAGGCAATAAATAAGGTTCCATACAACCAGGTTTGCCCACAGCTCCCCTCATCTTTGGTTTTCAGCATGAATTCAGTGTTGGATTCAGTAGACTGATTTTCCAGATACTCAGCATATACAACTGCCTAACAATTTGGTTACATGGAACACAGAATTTCCATACTGCTCATGTACAGCTCACCATGGGCTGGAGAGTGGGTAAATGTGAGCTATAATTATATCAAAAACATAATTATTTGTTATTAATTATACAGAATTTTCAATGTATCATTTATCTAGACTAGGAAAGACCCCTTTCTGTATGTCTTTTATTCCCAGCTAAGCACTCGAGGACCTCGAGTATGGGCATGTCTGTTGACCACTGCAACTGACCACATAAATACCGGCAGCCCCAGTCTGGATCCACACAGTCACTTTCTTTACAGTAATATATAGAGAAAGTCTGTGTACAGACAAAGACTACATCAAGAGAAAGATTACAAAATGGTGTTGCTACCTCAGGTCAACTTAGAAGACAAACTCTGCATGCAGCAACCTCATCAGCTACTGCTCTGGGTACAGAGCATGGTTTTAACAGATCATCTGAATTTTCTATGAATATTCACTCTAGCACGTAACTCATTATGGGTTTACCTCTTGAAACCAAAGCATGGAAAGAACCAGATGCTTTAGCAGAGGAGACAATTGTGGTAATATCGTAATAATTACCTATATTGTGCAGACTTATTCTAATAACATTTTACATTTTAAAAAAATCTTTATTAGACAACGGAAAGCCTGTTACACTACATACCCAAATTGTTTTCTTATCACATCTCTACCCTCTGGTATTCACCTATGTGGTAGGTCAAAACATCATCTCTGTCTAGAACTGAGGAGTATGTTCAGATCACTGACCTGCGTATTCTGCTCTGCTCTGCAGGAGACCTGGCATAAGGCTTGAGCCTCTCTTTCTTGATACTGGTGAAGCTGACAATGGTTTTAGTTCACTGAAAGAAGTACTTGCCTGTGGAAGCGTGGCTTGTGAGTAATGGACATGGAGTGTTAGAGCAGGTGCACGAACAGGCTACTGTGTAGGCGCTAGCGGCCAAGATTAGGCCTCAAGGACGTACTGTCCTTGAAGAGTAGTACAAGGAACTAAGTTATATAAGATAGGGAACTAACACTTAGGCAAGGCGGAGAATATGATAATTAGAAGCTGAAGCACAGGTTAAAAGTTAATGATTGATGTAGAAGTGGTCTAATGAAAACCTAAGAAAAAGATAATAAGATATGCTTAGTCATGGTGATTTGACAAAAGAATGCTATATAAGTGAATGTATCTGCGCAATAAAACGAGCTTTCCGGATAACTCACATTGAGTCGTTCATGATTTCTCCAAATCCCGTCTCCGCACTTGCCATTGCTCAGCCTGGATGATACTCAATAGCTCCTGGTCCCTAAATGAGATCCTCATCAACCTGATTTTCCTTCTTGATCTCTTAAGTTCCCATTCAGATAATGACATAAGCATTTATCTAACTTAAATAACATAGGTTGTTCATTATTGACTTTAAAAGGACCATTCATATGCATGGAGTACATTGCTAGATCAAGCCTTAAGAGCAATAGCACAACTGGAAGACAGAACTCCAGGGACTGGAGCAGACAGAGTCAGGTCAGCTGAATTGACTCTTCGAAATCACTGCCTCAAAAAGAGGCAGTCTCAAAGGAGGGCTGGGACTGCGGGGGGAAATGATCTGTCACTACCCTGGCTTTAGACACGACCAGCTGATTTAAGGAAGGAAATCCTTTCCCACAGTCTGACAGGAAGAGAAAGATGAAAAGTAAAAGGACGCAGGGTGCTGAATTTCTATTTTTCACTCACTTTAGTACAAGACTTAGGAAAACTGGCAACTGATTTATTCATCATCAATGAATCACACAGAAGAAGCAATTTCTTCCCAAAGCAAATCTTGGATCACTTTTCCTTTTTCAGAATGAACTGTTGCCCTTTGCTCAGCCCAGTTACTGTGGAGAAACCAAGGATGACTCTCATATCTTTCTGTGAGCTTGCAGCACCTCCAAAGCAGTTAGCTTATGGAAGCTTTGAGCATACTATCAGATTTCTAGCAGAGTGAGGAGAAACTGCCACAAACAATTGAGTAGATATTAACAGCTTCAGCAAGAGACAAAATATTCCCACCAAATGAAAAACGATGGAATAGCCCAGTTTAACGCAGCCAAATTACCTGTGTAAAAATATATACAGGACATGCTGCTGTGCTACTAACTGCACTGAACAGCAGCTTGTGTTTACATTTTTATTCCCTGCTTACAGGCCGTCCTGCCTAGGCTGGGCCCATGAAGATACGCTGCTACAGAGACTGCTTAACACATGCAACCTGGGTACGCGAGCCCAAGCGCATGGGCCCAACATCCAGCAGAGGCAAAAATTAAACACAAGCTGTTTACCTGATTATACCACTTCAGCAGTGGTTGAAGGGAGTTGGATATTTTTTAAGTTTCACAGAATCACAGAATGTTAGGGATTGGAAGGGACCTCAAAAGATCATCTAGTCCAATCCCCCTGCCAGAGCAGGAACACCTAGGTCAGGTCACACAGGAACATGTCCAGGCGGGTTTTGTATGTCTCCAGAGAAGTCTCTCTAGACTCCACTAGTCACAGGCCTCCAACTAGACTCCGTCCCATTGATCACAACTCTCTTGCTTCTTTCCTTCAGCCAGTTCACAATCCACCTCACTACCTGAGAGCAAATTGTTAGAACTGAAAGAGACAGAAATCAATTCCACTCTGTAATTGCTATGGGAAGATCCTTGTATGAGCCTCATTGGAGCTCGTTTTTATACATTTGCGTGTCTTTGTGTGATGTAGTTGTCACTGAGTCTGCAAATCACATAAAAAATAAGCTGCAATTTGAGCTTGGCTTAAATGAAAAGTGTATTAAAGCTTTAAAGTCCACATGCTATAGACATGAAATTCCGTTTCAACTAAAGCATTAATTAAGCTGAAATATGAACTCAAGTTTCACAACTTTAAAGAGATCTTCAGAAACTGTATCTAAACTCAACAGCTGGAGTGACAAATGACATACACGGGCTTTGGTGGAGACAGAAACATTGTACCCGGTTCTGTCACCTCATTTGGCACTTAAATACAGCAGTGACAGTGATACAAACCCATAGCACAGCTAAATATACAAGACACATGGACTAGCCCTGTATCTATGTAGTGGCCCACTAACAGTTTAGAACAGCTGAGGTGCTGCACCTTTGCACCTCTTTGGTGGAACTTGGTAGTTTCCCAGTCAATCCTATCCTAAAAACCCGAGGACAAAAGAATAACATGATTCCAGCAGATCAGTCCCTAACATTAGGCTGAGTTTTGGATGAGCTTGTATTCACAAACCAGGGATCTTTTCTTTGAACTTTATTTCTTCTTCAGAAATAGTTCAAAGCATTTTGAGAACACCTAAGCGAAAATCCAGCTTGAAAAGCACCACAGACTCACTTTAAAATACTCTATTTTTCTCCTGAGATTTCTAATGTTGCTTTCCATAGCTTGTCAAGCAACCTCCTTTCAGATTTAGCAAAGTATCTGCAGTTCTCACTCATCACAAGTCTGAGAACTGAAGCTCTCCAGCTGCTCTAGGGCTTTGCCCTTAAACGGGATCTTGCTGTGATGTTACACTTGCCTGTTGTTATGACTTTGGCTATTTTTGACAAAGAGATAAAGATGAAGTAGGTTCTTGCTCTTAATGACTGTTTGTACAAAACACCCTTTACAAAGAAAACTATGTCATCTGTATGTGTACATCACTGATCAGCCTATTCCAGACAGTATTATAATCTTTCTCCCCCTAGTTACATAGCATGAAGAAGGACAGTTTGGCATTATTATGCCAACTTCTCTTTAATTACACTTTGGACAAGTACTATATTTTCTCCCAAAACTAACAGCAAAGAAAACATTTGAAAACCACTTTATTTTTTCATTACAACCTCTGTGTTTGTTTACCCTGAGATTTCTCAAACTGGCACATACAATTTTGCAAGGTTCTTGCTTTTAATTCAAGGCTCTTTCTCTGAACTTTCTTTTTCCTACCTGTTGCCCACTGTTTTGTGAATCCCCTTCTAACCAAAAAGATTTCTGTGATCCTCTCCACAATAAAAAATGCTCATGAGAGTAAAACTGGTCTTCAATAATATCCCTTGATGAGTTTTAGCATTTTGAAAGAAAGGCCAGCTTATTCCTTATAGACCTGATGAATTCAATGAGATGCTTGTTTAGATTTCACTGAGATCTTTTTAGCTCTTTCTTCAAAACTGACTCAGCAACATCCTTAAACACTTTCCTAACTCAAAGCAGATGAAGAGTCCTACTCATGTGTCAAGTTCAGGATATGCCTAAGTGCTTTGCTGGATTGGGGCCTAACGGCTTGCAAATACAGATGGCTATTATCAAGACCCAGAAGAGGCCAGGTAACCACCAACAGTCAATTATATTCCTACCAGAACTTCAAGCCAGCATATCATACTGTATAATTGGACAGGTGAGCAGGTAAGTTCACACAGAGCATTTGCAATTTTCCTTTGTATTTAAAAAAGCAACAGTGCAGATTGCATGGACAAAATGGGCATGATTTTAATAAAACAAGTTAAAAGGGAAGGGAAAAGGTATGTTTTTTTTAAAAAAAGTTTCCCTTTTAACTTTTAGCATCATTAAAACCTTGAAAACATTTTATTCAAGAGCTTCTTTAGTTAATACCTCCTTACTTCTCTTTTTATTGTTATGGTAATCAAGCCTTAATATATTACAGCTTTATAGCATGAAATCAAGGCTAGGCCTGTGGGCATCAACAGATGTACAACAGTATGCAGTAAAACACAGGTATAGAGGCATGCAGAGCTGAATATGGCACAGGGTTTTTTTATAATTGTTTAGCAGTTCATCTGAACTTATTTTAACCTTGACAACAGATGAACTCTAACATGTACCACGATCAGTCACTGGGAAGCTGCACGGAATGGCAAGTTTTGTGATTGTTGTCTTACAGGCTGAGTTTTAGGAAAGCATAAAATAAAGTCTGAGAAACACGATTAAACTGTTTGGATGACTACAGGCTGTAGCTGTAACTATTCAAAACATTTCACTGAGTGTATTCTAGCCAAGGGAGAATGGTAACACTGGGAAACTGCATTTAACACCAAAATCTTGCCTCCCCATAGGAAATCTGTGCTCAGTGTCAGAATTCATACCCTCTCCTGGCATGGGTGGTCTTTTGGTGGCACACCAAAAAAAGATAAACAATTGGATTTGACTTCTGCTTTGGAAGTGACACTTGGACATTGTGCTGGAGCTCTGCTTATGGTTGAATTTCACCCATCAAATCAAATGGAAGTTACATATAACTTTTAGAAAGTTATAATGGTCTGATCTGCAGAATGTTGAAATACCATCTCAAAAAGAGTGAGTGTCTCTAGATCTTTTCCAAGCAAACATCAAAGATTACCCCCAGTGTCAGGCAGGCTCCACTTCTCAAGATTGTTTTCAGGAGAGATCATTCAAGAAACAGTTACAGCTCCTGAAAGATTTTTGAAATGTAAAGGGAGTGTTTTGGCTAGCAATCCCTTTCTCAGTAAAATACTTTCAAAGAGCCAACATGAAAAGCAATACGCCTGTGACTTAATAAAATCACTGATACTGAGGACCATATAGAAACTTTCTATGGCTGCATGGGGAGTGGGGCAGCACGCATACAGCCAACAGCTTCAGTCCAGAGCACAGCCTACAGGGCCAGCCATCAGAAACATCCAACAAATGTTATTTGTCACTGCAAACACGTAACCTTCAGAGCAGCTACCCAATATTAATGAAGTAATAGGAAGAAAGTAGGTGGAGGTAATACATTATTCCAGTAGAAATGAAAAATGTTTTCCACTTTATTACTGGATAACAGTAAGACATGACTCAATACATGCTCAACAATGCATCTGAAAAACCCAGTTAACCTCAATTGGGCAAAGGCTCCCAGCTTCTCCCTTCTCTCTTGGAAATACCGAGTAACAATTATACCGTATCCATCTGATAGCTGTTCTGTACCTTTTAATTTAAACAATAAAGAGGCCAGTCATCCAAATTTCTAGTGTCAAGCATAAAAGTGAGCAGCTCTCTCAGCAGGAGTAAAAGCTAACTTCTATGAAGTCATTCACATGTACGAGCATTACACTGGACAGTGCTTGTTCAGCTCAGACCTTAGGACAAGAATACATGTTGCCCAGCATATAACAAATGGAATGAAAGACAATGGGCACTATAGTCCAACAAATACACTAATTATATTAATAAAATGAAAGCTTAAATTTTGAAGCTAATCCTGGGCTATCATTTATAAAAGTTAACAGGGCATACTTAATTTAGGAATTGGCTAACACTTCTCTTTCCACCGCTGAAACCTCATAAATGAAATATACTGGATTGCTGCCCAGTGCGGAAATAAAAGTTATGAATAATGTTTCTATCTCAATCATTGTCAGTGCTTTAATATTACTAATTACTTTAAAAAGCTAAATATTCAATATAGGAAAAACCTTCTTTTTCTTTTTATCTTCACTTCCAAGATTAGTGCCATTTAATAAGAGTCACTGGGTAGTTTTAGACCATTCTGTACTTTGACATCTTATCCTTTCCTCTTCATTATTACAAAGAATGGAGTGCTTGTTACCCTGTGTATAAATGTATATATCTATATGTGTATGTCCGTGTTATCATAGTATTTTTGTTTTTCATTTTTGTAACTTCTCTAAGTGTACAAATACTCACTGTCTGTCAGGTTAAACATATCTATTACTAAAAATAACCAAAGGATAAAATTAGTTCCTGAGATTCTAGACAATATTTTACAACTGAAGGTACTATTTTTCTTTTTAAAAATATTGTTGTAGATAGATATTCAGTATGCTATGCTGCCCAATTTTTCCCTTGTCTACCTGTCAGGTAATCCACAAAAGGTTGCTTCAAACCCCAAAGCATGGCCTTTCCTTCTGTCCTTCCTCCCTGCTCTCTCCTTATTGCCTTTTCTGCTGTAACTGAGGAGACATCAGCAAAGCTGCAGACAAAACACCAGTAACTTGACTAGCGAAGAGTCTGCCCCATTGACTTCAGCCTCTGGAGGTGTTCGTCCCCAGTCACATTTAACTTCTGTTCTCTCCTAATGCCTCCATTTATAGATCCCTTTTCTGTTATATTTTTGCCTGGTAATGATGCCTCTTTTTTAAGATCCCAATCAATTTCGGAGAAAGGGAGGAAGTAAAAGCAAAATGAAACGATCATTCAGTAAATGACTCAGCATCTTTCTCGATGCAGCTTTATTTACTTGCCTGACACACAAATAGACTTCATTTAACAAGCTTATCTCTGTTATGTCAATAAGGTATAGGGCCTGTGTTACACAACACCTCTGATGTTTGGACTGGGAAGAGTGCTGGCTGTTTTGTTCCAGCATGAACTAATCACATAGACTTAAACTTATCATTACCAATTAAGAGAGTTTGACATACACAGCTTCTCCAGCTGAGAGAAGTAAAAGCCTCAAGTGTGAGCAAATTTCCTAAGAAAAGGTGCAGAAATCCCACGTCCACCATTTCCCCAGCTTCTGCAGTATGGATAATTTAGGGTGTGGATTTCAAGTCAAAAGGTGAAATCTGGGTTGCACGAACTGTCAACAGCAGAACTCCCACTGGCTTCAACAGGACAAGGATTCTGTCTAGAGTGTGCTTTCCAAAGTACTCCAAGTACTCCACAAAGTACTTAATGAAGAACATATTGTAGTAAAGATTTAAGAGAGAAAAATGTCATACTAGAGCTATATTATCTGTATTGGTATCCCAATAACAGGACCAAAGGCATTAAGAGCATCCTCCAGTGCATTTAACACTTCTTTGTAAAAACAAGCAAAAAAAGTGAAAGTCATTATCATACGAAAGGATATTATCATGTAGTAATTGTTGCAAAATAACCGACAACCTTCATTTTTCCACTTCAAGCACCATGTTCTAAGGCCGCTGCTTCATTGAAGGCCTTTTTTTTAATAGCAGCATATATCTTTATCACATTGTTGTAATCTTTACTCACCGCTAGAGCAATCAGTACCTCCCCAGCCTGGTTCACAAAGACAAGTGTCAGGAGAAACACATCTTCCATGCACACATTCCTCTGTGCAGAGCACTGTTAAGAAGAAACAATACACAGCATTGTAAACACATTAAGTGGTTGGTAAACATACTCTAAACTATGCCTTAGAGAGCAATATTTTGTCTAAAAATATTAAACAAAGCAAACACACAAAAAAGAATTACTTGCAAGATTTAATTAATACTAAGTGACCAAAATAAAATATAGGTCTCTTGATAGCGATAAACTCATTTGTCACTTCAGCTCTTTGTAATGAAAAACTTGAACACCACAAATTTCTTTGGTTAGCAGTTTTGCTTCATAAGAAAATTTTTACCAAACTGACACTTATTATTATATTACAGAATATCAACTTCTTATATTGCACTCAAGTTGCTACTGCTCATAAGATAAAATGGAGCTCAGTTTTGAAAGTATATGAACATCCAAAACAGATACATAAAAAATAGCTCAAGGAAAAGAAATAATTTTCATAGAGTCATAGACTCACAGAATGTTTTGGGTTGGAAGGGACCTTAAAGATCATCTAGTTCCAACTCCACTGCCATGGGCAGGGACACCTCCCACCAGACCAGATTGCTCCAAGCCCCATCCAACCTGGCCTGAAACACTGCCAGGGAGGGGGCAGCCACAGCTTCCCTGGGCAACCTGGGCCAGTGTCTCACCACCCTCACAGCCAAGAATTTCTTCCTAATATCTCATCTAAATCTCCCCTCTTTCATTTAAAACCATCACCCCTCATCCTGTCACTCCATGCCCTTGTAAAAAGTCCCTCTCCAGATTTCTTGTCAGCCCCTTCAGGTCCTGGAAGGTGCTCTAAGGTCTCCCCAGAGCCTTCTCTTCTCCAGGCTGAACACCCCCAACTCTCTCAGCCTGTCCCCCTAGCAGAGGTGCTCCAGCCCTCGGATCACCTTCATGGCCTCCTCTGGACCCGCTCCAACAGGTCCATGTCCTTCTGATGTTGGGGGCCCCAGAGCTGAACACAGTACCATGCAGGCCAAACCCACTAAGCTACTCACAATATATTTAAATCCAACTTCAAATCACAAGTGAACTTGGAATAATCCTATGGGACAAATCATCCTGCCCTTTATCCATCAAATCACATGTGATCAGTGATTAGGATGTTGCCTCATTATAACAACTGCAAGATCTTTCTAGATTAATCATTTCCATTCTAGGTTCACTGCATATCAAAAGTGCAATTTATTCTTATTTCGTATCTTGTGTTTAGACAGAATTGCAGGGGGCATGAAATATTGATAGCTAATTCTCTAGTCACTAATTGCCCTAATCTTTTGGGCATTTATTTTACTTGAGTTGGGGTTTCTGAAGGCAGTAAGGCATCCTAGTCTACAGCTGTAAGATGAAATTGAAAAACAGTCTTTTTCAATAAAGAAATACATGACTTCATGCAACCGTTTAAAAATGGCTAGTTATCTATGATAAGAACTTTGCATAAAGAACAGCCACAAACTTATAATTTGTTATTAAAAGTACATTTTACAAAAAGATATACAGTATGGTGGGATAGGGGTACTCTGACAATTCTGTCCCGTATAGCTTTATCTGAGAATACAATTCTCATTGATGTCACTCTTGAATATTAGTTTTGTAAGCAGTATGGAAATCGAAAATGAGATTTTCCTGTTCCCTGTACGAACATTTACAATAAATCATTCTTACATGTAAAACATGCAACTCTTTTTTATCCTTTTATCTAGGCCAGTTCTCAGGTCAAGGCATAATTTGCGAGCAAGAAGGTTGATGGTGGACTATTTCTTTGCTCTTCCAAATAACAAAACTTCTGCTTATTACTGGTCTAAATTTAGTTGATTTAGCCACGCGAGAATATCACACCTTAACTATGTTAACATAAATATGAAATAATAATGACTAATTAAGCTAATAAATCACTTAATCACTTGTCTATGGACAGAAGTGCTGACTTCTGTAGTAGTGCTCCAGTCCCTTGGGAAGAGTGCTCTCCCAAGCAAGACTCGAGACAGTATTCATCATTCTAAAGCAATCAGGAAAACACAAAAAAAAGTACAATAGAGAACTGCATCTTTGTTTTCAGATCTTTGAAGTCCAGCAGCTAAAGATGACAATGTTTAATAAGTAATTAAAGAGTCAAGTAAGGTAAAGACACTCCTTGGAACTGTGGGTTCTCTCATCTCTGGTTTATTAACGTGCTAAACAAGCAGCTATAAGCTCACTAGCATGTTGGGGGGTTTTTAGCAAGCAATGGTCATGTGAGCAATCCAACCTTCGAGCCTGACCCGGATGCTGAAGCAGGATGGGAAGCTGGGAAAGGTGTGACGGTGTGAATGCATGCTTTAAAGTCACAAATCAATTTATGCCACGATAGTGCTGTTAACCAATTAGTAGCTAGAAGAGTCTCGTGAAGAGTCTTGTGACTTAGTGCTCTGTCTATATAAACCGGGTTGTAACGCCATTAAACTGCCTTTCACGGGATTTATTAAGTCTCTATGTGATTGCTTGCCATGACTTCCCGCAAGTGGCGCCCGAACAGGGACCCTCAGAACCGCTGCTAGAAGCTGATGCTGTCAGCGTGAAGAAAAGCAGACGGAGAGGGTGGAAAAGCCGACCGAAACTTGTTGCTGCCCCGGCAACAGTCGTTCCGCAGTGCCCAGCGGACGGAGACGGTGCGCACCGAAGGACAACTGGTCCTGTTCTGAATTCTCACTAAAAAAGGATAGTGAGCGGTCGGGGAGGAGATGGGGTTTACGCTTACCAAAGTGAAGGAAGCGGTAATTAAGCTCCTCCAAGATATACTCTCTGTGAGAGGAATTTCTTATGACGCACAAGCCCTGAAGGGTCTGCTGCAGTGGGCACGGGACAGAAACCTGATATCCGGGGTGAACACAGCGTTTGAGCTGTCTGCCTGGGAAGCCATAGGCACGAGTCTGTGGGATGAAGTTAGTAACAGAGGAAAGAGTGGCAAAGAAGCCTATAAACGTTCAATACTGTGGAAACAAATAAGAGAGACTTTGAGTACAATGAAAGGGGAACGGGCTGCTGTTCCTGCTGCATATGCGGCTTTGACTCCCGGAGAGGAGAAAAAGGGGGGGGCCGACCCTGCACCCATGGCGGTTTCGTCTCCTTTTAATCCCTTCGCGCAGAATTTCGCGATTCCAGGTCCTCGGGACTTCACCTCCCGAGTTAAACGTTCCACCTCTGCCCCGCCGCCGCCCCCGGCCCGGCCTGCGCCGCTGCCGCCTGCGCCGCTTGCACCGCCCCCTGCTTCACCTGGCGGAGCTCTGCCAGGCAGCGCCTCGCCTCTGAGCCTGAAACAGACTGAGGCGAATGCGGAAGTAACAACAGAGGAAAAAACAGCAGTGGGTGGTCCATTATGCAGATCAGGGGCGGGTACTTATCCACCGCTCCCTTTTTCACCGGCCCTGTCATCCCCGCCCTCGGGTGACGATACCAGCCCCGAGGACAGCCCCGACCGGCCCTCCCCATCAGAGGACGAATGCATGAGAGATGTGATGGCACGCCTCAGCGAGCTGGAATTACAACATCACACCCTAGTTGAAAAAACAGCGGTTGCTGCTTCACTGGACAGATCTAAAACTTTTAACCCCTTCACGCCAGAAGGCGTTTCTCCACAAGCCTCAGCTCTGCAACCGCCTGCCCCGCCGCTGCCGCCTCCAGAGCATCTCTTCGCCGGAGCCAGAGATCCTCAGGAATCCACTCGGCGCTGGAGAGGAATCATCAAAGATGCAATTGTTGAGGGGTCTTTTCTTCCGCAGGCTTTCCCTGTTATTTTATCCCCAACAGGTCAAAAGTGGGAGTCTTTTGATTGGAAAATGCTAGAAAAAGCTCGGTCTGCCATTGCGCAGTATGGGTTGCAGTCACAACTCACTCAACAAATAATTCGCTATATTTTCACTTCTGATTTGTTGATTCCATTTGATAGTATACAGGTTGCAAATGTTTTGCTTACTCCATCACAACAGCTTATGTTCCAAAGAACTTGGCAGAGATTGTGTGATGCGGAGCAAGCTAAACCACGCCAACAAACTGACCCATTATATGGAATTCAGGCCCAAATGCTATTGGGTATGGGCCCTTTTGCCTCTGTACAAATGCAATCTCAATTTTCAACACAAGTTCTGCAGTTATCTCAACAACTAGCACTGCAGGCCATTTTTTCAGTGCATGAGCCAGGGAAGCCCTATGGGTTCACGCATGTCAAGCAAGGGCTAAATGATAGCTACACAGAGTTTGTAGACAAATTATATTCTGCCATTGACAGTCACCCTGATCTTAATGAGGCCATGAAACAGCAAATGTTCAAAATGCTGGCCTTTGATAATGCCAATGAAAAAACCAAACGAGTCTTAGGGACACTACCTAAAAATTCAGAGGTAGCTGATATGATTGAATTGGCTGAATGCACCACACAAATGAATAATGCGGCCTATGTTGCTGCTGCCTTGCAAGGAGCTATCGCTCCTACTATGAAAGGAGTCATTGCCCCCTTGTTAAAACAAAAAAAGGGAGGCAAAGAGAAAAAAGAAAAGAGGTGTTTTAATTGCGGCAAATTAGGTCACTGGAAAATTCAATGTAAAGCTTTAAAACGATCAAAATGGTGTGTTCATTGTCAAAAGAATACCCATGACACATTAGAATGCAACGGTAAAGGTAAGGGAAACGGGAACAGGAGCGCCACGCCCTCTCGCGCGATGACACAAATGCAGGGGGCTTGGGCAGTATCCCAACAGCAAGGGATGCCTCGACACCATTCCCTCCGCCACGGCAGGAAGTGCCGGAATGGACGTGGAATCAGCTGTAGACGTCACTCTACAAGACACTGGAGTGCATCTAATAGATAGCAATATTCAAGGGCCATTAGGTCGTGGTCTTAGTGCCTTATTGTTAGGAATATCTTCAACCTCTAGACGGGGTATTTTTGTTTTGCCTTGAGTAATTGATGCTGACTTTGTAGGGATTGTAAAAATAATGGTTTACTCATTAACACCACCTGTTTTCATTCCAAAAGGTAGCCGCATAGCTCAACTGGTTCCTTTTAAATCTTGTGTTCCTCGACCGGGTATAGCAGAACGAGGAGACGGGGGATTCGGCTCAACAGGATCGCTGCAAGTATACTTGTCTTTAGACATAGCAAAAGCAAAACCTGAATGTGTGATAATCATGATAGCAAAAAATGGCCAGAAAAAACAGGCAAAAATGCTCATCGACACAGGGGCTGAATGTGACAATCATCTCAACATTACAGTGGCCTGATACATGGCCTACAGTTTTTGCTCCATCCGGTATTTATGGAATTGGCGGAACACAGTCAACCCAAATTAGCAAAGAGGTGATTGCATTTCAGTTTCCTGACGGTGTAATAGTTACTACCAGACCCTACATCATGAATGTGCCTATTACACTAATTGGCAGAGACTTACTAAGTCAAATGGGAGCTCAAATGGTAACTCAGCCTTTTTAGTGGCGGCCGCTGCTGAGCAGCCAATCCTGAAATTGAAATGGAAAACAGAAGAACCAGTATGGATAGATCAGTGGCAGCTTACACACGAAAGGCTGCTAAAAGTCAGAGAACTAGTAGAGGAGCAGTTAAAAGCAGGACATATTGTTCCTTCAAACAGCCCCTGGAACACACCGATTTTTACTATTCCCAAAAAAGGTGGGAAATGGAGATTGTTGCATGATTTACGGGCAGTTAATGCAGTTATGGAGAATATGGGATCCTTGCAGCCGGGTTTGCCATCACCTGTTATGCTACCCGAGGATTGGGATTTACTGATTATTGACTTGAAATATTGTTTGTTTTTTTTTTTTTTATTTCACAATTCCACTGTGTAAAGATGATGTAGAAAAGTTTGCCTTTTCGGTTCCCTCTGTTAACAAGGCCGAACCAGCAGAAAGATATCATTGGCTGGTCTTGCCTCAAGGCATGAAAAATTCTCCTATCATGTGCCAGGCATTTGTTGCCTGGGCCTTAGGACCAATTCGAAAGAAATATCTGCAATTGATAATTTATCACTATACGGATGATATATTAATTGCTGGGAAACATTTGCAAAAAGAAACCATTTTAATAGCGATGACCAGAGAATTAGAGAAGAGGGGGGTAAAAATTGCCCCTGAAAAAATTCAACAGCAATCACCTTGGAAATATTTAGGCTGGATCATCACAGGAACTAGTGTCAGGCCACAAAAACTGGAAATCAAATCAGATATCAAAACTCTCAATGATATCCAGAAGCTGGCTGGCGATATTCAGTGGGTAAGAGGTATCTGTGGCATAACAAATGATGATTTAAAACCTTTAATTCAGTTGTTAGGCACCTCTACTCAAGCTAACAAGAAACGTGAGCTTGGTCCTGAACAGCAGTGTGCATTGAGCACAATCAGTGAAAAAATATCCCAATGTCATGCAGCTCGGTTTAATCCTCAGTATCCTATTGTCCTTATGATTGTCAATTCACAACAAGGTAGAGATTGGCCACTTGCCCTCATCATCCAATGGGTCCAGGAAGGGCCAAATCCTTTACGCATTTTAGAGTGGATATTTTCTCCAAAGAGGCAGAGAAAAACCGTTGTGACCCGAATTGAACTACTTGCGCAATTAATTATGAAAGGACGATCTAGAATTCAGGAAATAGCAGGAGCGGATCCACAATCAATTATTGTGCCGTTGGTTCAGGAATATTTAGAATGGCTCATTAGAAATTCTCTTCCTTTGCAAATTGCCTGTGCAGATTTCACGGGTCTCCTCACAAATGTTTATCCTGCTCACCGCATGATCCCTATGCTGCAAAACCACACCTTTGAGGAACAGCCGTATTGGTCTGAAACACTGGTAAACGGTATCACTGTTTTCACTGATGCAGGAAAGAAAACTAAAAAGGCAGGAGTCACCTGGGAAAACGAGCCTGGTCAATGGGATAGTCACATCATCCAGGGAGGGATTATAGACTCCTTGTAGAAATTAGAGCTCCGAGCTGTAATATGGGCATTTCAACATTGGAATGATCAACCACTGAATATTGTATCAGACTCCCTCTATGTGGTTGGAGTAGTGTGGTGCATCGAAAGGGCTATGCTTCGTGAGGTCTCGAATAAGCTGCTTGCTGAGCTGTTGCGACAATTATTATTGACCTTAAATGACAGACGTCAATCATATTTCATCACCCATATTTGCAGTCACTTAATGACTGAAGGATTGGCCATTGGAAACAACAAGGCTGATCAATTGGTAGCTCCAGCTTGGACTGGTCCACCTGTAAATATTTTTGAGCAAGCAAAAAATTCCCATGCATTTTTCCACCAATCAGCAAAAATGTTAGCACGACAATTTCATTTGCCCTTGACAGATGCACAAGGGATCGTGAAGTCCTGTCCAGCTTGTCAAAAAATAGGGTTTGGAGTTGGCCTCGGGGTCAACCCTAAAGGACTACGGCCCTTGCAATTGTGGCAAATGGATGTGACACACATTGTAGAGTTTGGCAGATTGAAATATGTCCATGTTGTAATTGATACATTTTCTATGGCTGTATGGGCAACAGCTCAAACTGGAGAGACTGCTAAGCATGTTGAAAAAACATCTATATTCCAGTTTTGCAGTTTTAGGAGTCCCATTATCCCTCAAAACTGACCATGGCCCTGCATATACCTCTCGTAGATTTCAACAATTTTGTCTCGCTTGGGGTATTCAGCACACCACTGGTATTCCTCACTCCCTCACAGGTCAAGCGATGGTTGAACGAGCCCATCAAACTCTGAAAGATTTGCTTCAAAAACAAAAAGGGGGAGAGCCCAGTACCCCAGCAGAAAGATTAGCTAAAGCTGTGTATGTGCTAAATTACCTGCGTCTCACAGGAGAAAGAAAAGATCCACCTATGGTAATTCATAGTGCAGTTTTAAAAACCGGGTTAGATGAACAACAGAAAATTCTGGTGCAGTATAAAAATCTCAACACAGGACTTTGGGAAGGACCAGCTGAAGTGAAACTAACTGGAAGAGGATATATGTGTTTGCTCACAGGTGAAGGTCTCCGTTGGATTCCTTCTAGATGGGTAAAACCATGGAAGGAGCCGCAGTGCCAAGACTCATCTGTAAAGGCTGTATCATCAAAATAAATTGTTAGAAGCCCCACACTATTAATCTCAGACAGAACACATAGGTGACGTGGGCAAATCGAATTGGGAAATAATCTTTTTGTTTATCAATGGCCGCGTCTGGCGACTTTCTTTTTTGAACATGTTTAATTAGAGTCTTAGAATCTGTTAAAATAGGCTAGAAGGTTTAGATAAAATAAGTTTATATTGAATTTGTTACTGAATGATAGTTATTAGGTAATGATCCCACCCCAGATAAGAAGTCAAGTAATAATAAGAGGCTATTTTAACACCACTGATGTCAGAACCAGATCCGCAGATGTCCTAGATTGACATATGGGTGGTTCCCATGGTCCTTTAAGGACGAGGGGACAAGTTTGCCTTTTGGCTTTCCTTCAAGGTGCGGCCGGCCTTGTGGGGGGAGCCCTTGGGTAAACAAGCCCCAGGTGCCCCACATTGGATAAATGAGTGCCAGGTGTCCTGTTTTGGGGATGGGCTGGGGCCACTTGCGGAAGGGTGCAGTGTCTGTCTGTGAGGTGGACGCACCTTGCAGAAATTTCCTGTTGGGGAAGGACCTCCTGACCCTCCATGCAACTGGGCCCGCTCAGGTTTGGCATTTGCAAACGGGGGCTTCATGGGAAAACCATATGCGACTACTTCTATATAATCAGCCTATTGACTTGGTTGTCTCCCATTCCTTCTGTGAGAGACTTTGTTTCTTTGTTGTTAATTCCACCTATCATTGAATTCCACCTATTATTGGTTCGCTATTATATTAATGATTGTACTTTATGTTTTCGAAAAGGTAACAAGCATGATTACATATACCATGAAGACCGTATGGCTGGCTCAAGAAGAAAAAGGGGGAATTGTAGGAATGTATTTTAAAAGAGAATAACCATATAGTGAACCAGCCATACGAGAAGTTGGCCTAGGCACGTAGCCGCATTCTAGAAGTTACTTCAGAGGAAGAAAAAATGAGAAAGAACAGTGACAGCTTGCAGGAGCGGACAGATAAGAGTGACCAATTGGACACTGCGTGAGAAGAACTCAAGAAACAACGAGAGCTGAACTGACTTGCATGTTTGCCTCGTGCTAGAGACTTTTATCAAATTAGATAATGCGTGGCCGCGCGTAGGGATAGAAAACCTGTTTAAAAAGGGATAGTTAGAATTAACTGAATATTTAGATAATGTTATGCATGCTGTGTGGTAAAATAAGAATTGCTGTTAAAAATTTCTCTGTTATTAGCCTAGGTTAAGGTTATAAGATTTTAGATGAAATAAGTTGTATGAATTTGTTTAATCACTCTTTCTCTATTCATAAGCAACTGTAGCAGTTAAGAAAGATTATGAAGAACCTCACCATCATCATTTCCTCGTTGTTCCCATCATTGAGTTTGGATTGCTCAAAATTAAGAAGGGGGATTTGTTGGGGGGTTTTTAGCAAGCAATGGTCATGTGAGCAATCCAACCTTCGAGCCTGACCCGGATGCTGAAGCAGGATGGGAAGCTGGGAAAGGTGTGACGGTGTGAATGCATGCTTTAAAGTCACAAATCAATTTATGCCACGATAGTGCTGTTAACCAATTAGTAGCTAGAAGAGTCTCGTGAAGAGTCTTGTGACTTAGTGCTCTGTCTATATAAACCGGGTTGTAATGCCATTAAACTGCCTTTCACGAGATTTATTAAGTCTCTATGTGATTGCTTGCCATGACTTCCCGCACTAGCATACAATCATTTAAAGCTGTGAAGTTACCCAGGAGTACTCCCATACGTGTGGGCCACAGAAATCCCCCTTTTATAAAAGGGGAAACTTTGATATAAGCTGTTTTATTCAAGGAGGCAAATAACCAGACTCCTGCACTGTCTGATTCAAATCAGGCCTCTAAAGGTCCATATAAAGGTCATATTAGGGTACAACTCTAAAGTTTTAGCATAGCAAATAAAATTTTGAATTTTTCCTATAAAAGAGAAGTCTTGCCTTGCTCTAATCTTTAGAGTTTAAATTAATTTTTCATTCTATTAACATTCAACATAATAGGATACAATGGTCCTCAAGGCATTTTTCATAATATACTTTGTACAGTGGTTTGCAAATGATCTTACTAGTTAATGGAACTATAAAAATTACTTGCACATAAAGGTCAAGAAAAATAAAGATAAGTATATAGTTTCTGCCACTGTCCAACACTCAGCTAAAGGCCCCTGGAGTAAAGAAAACTTGCACTACTGCAAGAAATGTAACTGCTTCCCGCATAATAGCCCAAGCAGTTCAACCTTTGGAATTCCAGACTTTTTATGTCTGTATTTTTCCCTTGACCAATTCTATTGAACATTCCAGCACCTCATTGATCAGTTTATTATTAGCATTCTTGGCATGAGTTTAGGATCAGTTTGTAGTTTGATTCAGCCTGGTAATAAAATGACCTACATCAAAGCCCTGCCAAAATGCCATCTTTGTAGCAATGTGTTTAGCATGAGTTATTTGGCCATACTCAAGGTCACACAGCAACTGCTCTTTATCAGGGAATAAAGTCAACAAAAGGGTTCTGTAATAATTAATTTGATCCTTATTACTTTATAATTACAAACAGTGCTTTTTTTAACATATAAGGTCAATCTTCAGGGAAATTGACCTAAAGATTAAACTCTTTTCACACCTGAAATGACTGCCTAGATTCCTCTAACACTACCACTTATTTTTTAAATGTTGTCCTGAATTTGAATTTAGATATACTAAATGGGTTATCCATGTCTCCTAACTACAAAGATATGCAATAGCCAGGATATTGTTATTGAGGAGTACACTGCTAAGCAGAGCAGAGTTCTGCCTGGAGAATACTTTCATTGCAGAGTTACTTCAGGTGAGTGGCACCACAGGTAGTTTATCCCAGACAAAAACAGCCACAGTCCAGGGATCCAGAGCTACTATGTCTTCCTTGGTGCTGCGTCCTATATGGACCCAAACTATGACTTTACAGGGTTTAACCCAGCTGTACTACACTGTTCTATACACACTGTTGTACCCTGCTCATCACCACATTATCAACCCAGTGACTACTTGTATTCCATTAAGCGATGTAACTAACATCTGCCACAACCACCTTCTTTGCCTCTTTCCTAGAGATGAAAGTGCATTTAGATTAGAGTTTCATTCTAGGGGAAGACGTATGGAGCGATTTCACTTGCGAAAGTTTTGTTAGTTTGTCCAGACTTACAACTTATGTATTTATATCACAAAAGGCAGAGACAAAAAATTTTGTCTTCTGCTTGCGATGGAACATGGTAACATTTGCAGTGGTCTCTTGAACCTCGAGGAGTTCATAGCCACTGATCCAGAAAGTTCCATCTCCCTCCCACTTCAGCTGGTGGGACTTTATTGTGCCAGACAAGCAAAACAAAGACCAGTATAACTACAGTCTAAAGGAACCCAGCACAGAAAGCAAAAAATAGGCTTAATGAACTGCACTCATTTATAGCAGCGTGTGTGGCTGAAGAGACATGCTGGAGTGTTCTGTACGAGCTAGAGTTTCCTGGGCTCTGCAGGCTTTCTGCCCAGGGACTGTAGTGCAGCCAGGAAATGACAGGAAGCATAAATAACTGTAGATACATTATAATAATGGAAAACATTGCTAGATTAAGATACAGATGCTACTACATGAGAGCACAGACAAAATGAGAAATTCAGGCAGTCTCCTACAACTATACAGAATGAACTGCTCTATTCTGCCTGCACGTGTGGCAAAGCACACTGCCCCATGGCTGCAAGTTCTTCAAAATATTTTTTCTTTTCTCTGCCCTACTTTGGGCAGTCCCTGCCAGTTTTTCTTCACTATACGCTGATCTCGCCCAAACTATGACCAATTTTGTTTATTTCCTGTGAACCAAAGGTAGACCTGCATTTTTTTCTATGTTACTGGTATTTTAATTTCAGATCATCTAACCAGTTTGCCCCATGCTTGATAGTTGTTGGCTTGCACAAAGCAGAAACTTAATGGAAAAAGTTATGTTTTCCTTCACTATTTAATATGTGTCCCTGGAACAATTTGGGCTATTGTAGCACATTCCTCCAGTCCCTCATGCCACTTTTAGGGGAAAGAATAATTTTGTCAGGTGAAGTAGCAGTTATCTCATGGCCAGTGGTTTCAGATAATGCAGAGAGGTCAAAGAAGATGAAAAAAGATGAAAAAGATACTTGCTCCTTATCCATTAGGAATCTATTCACTCAGGGCCACTCTGATTTTCCATCTTAATGTACTGGCCTGAATCCAGGCCGTGCTGATATTAGCTTCATTAGATACGCCTGTAGTCAGCTTTTGGCTAGATTCTCTTTGAGTGTGCTCAGAAAAGGGAGGTTTGATAGTAGAAGAAAGATGAGCACAGCTAATGCACCTAGGTAGGTTTTCCTCATCCTTAGATTATTGCTTATTTGTGGAACGGAAGATTCCTTCTCTAAATCACTGACTTTCCATCAGGAATCATGCTGATTAGATGGTTTCCTGCATAATTGTTTCAATGAAGTTGGATAATAGTTCTTTGCATTGCTTAATGTCTATTTCTGTGGTCATCACTCAGGATACATCCATTAATTTATCACCTTGGATAGCACTTTAATGCAGGGTTTAGCAACTTTAATAGACGAAGATATGAAGAGATCTCAAAGCCTGCTCAGGCTTTGTGGGATTTATGGTTTCAGTGTATGGCAACCCTTATTTTTCATCTCCCTCTTGGTATTTGATGAAAGTACTAATAAAAAAATACAATAATGAGATCAATGCAAGCAAAAGAGATGAAACCAATGCAGATTGTGTAACAGCAATGGGTAGCAAGATCAACTCCTTTTCCTGTAGGTGCAATTCTGTTACACTTTTTTGCAGATTTAGAATTAGAGACTATGCATCTACGCAATCAGAACAGAATCAATGGTCTTTCTTGTCGTCTGGGACATGGGGAGTCTCTGACCACTGCCTTAGTGAGATATCGATCTGTTCAAGATAGCAGCTAGGTTGTGTTCTCCTCAGTCTTAACACCCTGCCAAAGCTTAGGGAGTAGGTTATGCCAGAGAATACTTGTGAATGTCTAAAGTGAAAGAACTGAGGAGAAACATTTTGAGGATTTTGTCTTCTCCCATGAGCAGAATCTGACATATGTCAGTGTCGTCATTGACAAAGTATCAGTAAATCCCTGTATGAATCAGCTAGGAGGTGAAGATTCGTTAATAAGCATAAAACCTACGATAGTTTCAGCTCAGATTTCTATTATCAGATAAACGGCAATCTGGGGCTCTGATGAGAGGTAAACACAGGGGCTCCCACATTCTTGTCGTGGCTGAGCATCCCTGGCAGATGACATGGGTTAGTGTACAGGTCCTGGAATAATTCCAGCCAGACCTCAGTATTTCAGACTCTCAGTTCCCTCACAGGAGGCATGCTCACAGTTTACTAATTCCAGGAGGATCTGGCATTGATGAGAATCTAGTTCAGTCTATGTTGGAATCTATTGCCTGCTGTAGGCCTTACTCTAGGGAAGGGAAGTAAGCTGTGGCAGGGGAAGGTCAAGGCAGAGAAGAGACTGCTGCTTTTTCTGCATGCCCTGAGAAAAGCAAGACTGGTGGAACAATTCTTGGAATTGCAGCCTGGTTGGTTCTGAGGAACAGCTGAGCTGAAGCAGCACATCCCTGAAACAGGAATGGCATTGCATCAGTGACCATAAAATAGTGCCAGTAGCAGTAATAGAGGAGAAGGTTAGAGCCCTGCAAAAGGAGAGGTCGATAGGAGTTACACATTTAACAGACTCTTTGTGTCATTTTGATGCCCCATTGGCTTCATCTGCTCTGGTAGAGAGAGGGAATGGGAGACAGTGCTTACTATTTAATAATCTCTGAAGGAGAGCTGAAAAGCAGCCTCCTCATAGCAGCAAATGTCAGAAGAGCAGAACTGGGGTCAGTAAGCTGAACTGCTTTGTATCTTTAGCTGTGTGTGTAACAGAAGAGCTTTGCAGTACTTCAAAGCACGGAAAGGGAATTGTGGGAAGGCATTGCAGGACTCTCAGCACTGAAGTGCATCTGCCCTGCAAAATGGACAGGTGACGAGGTTGGATAAAAGCAACGCTAATCCACTAGTCTGTAGATAAAATTACAACCAAGCAAGAAGAATGTGTGCAAAGGCAGGAGGGAGTTCAGTTTAAGAATGTAAGTAAATTCTGCAATGAATTCAAAGCATTTGTCTAATGCCTGATTTCAACAGATTTGTGACTAACATCACACAAAGGGAAAACCTCAGATCAAGGTCAGAGATGACAGTCCACACAGTCTCTTGTTCACCCCCAGTGCTCCACAGGGATCAGGAGATACAAGCACCTGGGCTTTCTCTTTGGGGTGAAGAGAGAAATTCCACCTTCAGGTGAAATCCTGATCAGTAAGTTACACTCCCAAAACATTTACCATTTCTAAGGCTCAGTCTTTCTCACTGCCACCACAGAAAGTGAATCTGAGCCCACTGAGAACTCTTTGGAGATTAGCTAAATACTGATAACTGTTGATCGTTTAAGGCTTGCTGTAGAAATGTATTTAAAAGAGAATGACCACATAGTGAACCAGCCATACGGGATGTTGGCCTAGGCACGTAGCTGCATTCTAGAAGCTACTTCAAAGGAAGAAAAAATAAGAAAGAGCAATAACCGCTTCCCTAAGGAATGCAGGAGTGAACAGATAAGAGTGACCAATTGGACACTGCGTGAGAAGAACTTAAGAACCAACGGGAGCTGAACTGAGCTGCATGTTTGCCTCATGCTAGAGACCTTTAACCAATTAGATAATGCGTGACCGTGTGTAGGGAAATATAAATTGTATAAAAGGGACAGACAAACAGACTATTTGATTCACATTGAATCGTGCGGAGTCCAGTTTTTTCTCCTCAGCCTGCAACTGATTTTATGCATTTTCTGCCATTGCTTCAACTAGAAATAATCATTGCATTCTACCACATTGAGAGGAATGACTTATGCTGAGATCAATTCTGCTGATCAGTGTTCTAATACAATATTGTTCTGTGGGATAATTTTCAGCATTTAACTTTTTCTGGTAAATGATGCCCCATTGCGTCACTGCAGGGTTCAAAACAATCATTATCACTATTTCAAACTGTTAATGAGGTTAAGAGAGATCCCGAATCAGCAGAGCAGGATCGACGACCCAAGAAAGCTTTTCCCCTCCTGTGCCCTCTGTCTACTCCTTCCATTTGGGTAAATTGACCAATGCTTTCTAGCAATTTGTAGAAAATACATTTTCACTAGTTAGTTTTCTACTGAAATTTGATTCATCCAACCAGCAAACTTAATGACAATTTGTCTGCAAATTGTGCTTTATACTGCACCTTTAGCAAGAGTGTTAATATCTTCTTCTTCTTAGTAATGTAGAAATATTAATATAGAATCTTACACATTGTCTTCCATTGTCTCTGTATATGATCTCGCAGACCTCACCCCACCTCACTAAATGCAGTCAAATAGTATTTGCCAGCAGGAGGCTCCAGGTTTTTTGAGAACAGAAGTAAGAAAAAATTCTCCTGTGGGAGAATTCTCCAGTCATTCCGTTCTTAACTGTCCTGGTTCAGCTAGGATGGGATTAATTTTCCCCAGCAGTTAGAAGGGAGCTACAGCCGGGTTATTCCATACCATGCTGATGTCATGTTGGAATGGCTTTTGTCCGGTGCTGTGTCCGTGTAGTATATC